>ML675604.1:16433268-16626912 GCA_007922155.1 Mesoclemmys tuberculata
CCCCGTGCGTGTCACTGAGGCAGCATTGACGCAGGCAGTTCTGACGCCAGCAGCCTCAGCAGCGGGGCCGGGGCTGGCTGAATGGAACGGGGGGGGCGGGGGGCGAAGCGAGCAGCTCGCGCTCCATTCACTCCTGCGCTCGGCACAGCTTCCCCCCACCCCCACCCCCCCCACCGCCCCCAGCGCGCGCAGGGGCGAGCCTGTGCTGCAGCCCTCATCAGTGTGCCAGGCACGGAGCCGCGCGCGGGGCCGGCTGCTCACTGCCCGGCCCGGCCGCGGGGGGAGGGGCGCTCCCCCCGAAGAAGGCAGAGCCGGGCACAGGCCCGGGGGCGGGTGTGTCTGCGGCTCCGGTGCCCTCGGACCAAGCGTGGCGCAGCTGCCGGCCAGACGGCTCTGCAGGCCGGTCTGCGCCTGCGGGGCCCCGCGGCCACGTCCCTGCAGACGGGGCTGGCTCCAGGCGCGGCCCTCTCCGCCCGCAGCTTGGTGAGGGCAGCCTGGGCGCGCACCTTCCGCAGCAGGGCTGCCCCACGAGCCCACCCGAGAGCTGCCGGCAGGAGGCGTGGGGAGGTGGTGCCCTCATGTCTCCCCCCCCCACTGGTCTGTGGAAAATCCATCCCAGCCCCCCATGCAGGTGTGTGGGGGCAGTGTCCCTCGCTAGCTGCCAGTAGGTCTGTGGGGCACTGTCACCCACACTGCAACCCGGCTAGCTGCCAGCTGGTCCGTGGGTGCAGGGATGTGTCCCTTGGAGCCCGTAGTTGCTCCCATGTCTTGGGGTGCTCTGTCCCTCCACCTCTGAGACGAGAGAAAAAGTACAGTTGCCTCCACTACCCTGTTTAACTGCAACAGCAACAGAAGTCATGAACCAGAGCTCTGAGGACTGCCTACCAATAATGAACAAACACCGTCATAGAACTCATCTGATTTTTTTTGTATCTGTGTGTGGTAGACATCCCTTCCTGGGCTGGAGTTTGGAATTAAGTTTATAACACTTAACACCCCAGTCATCCTTCTGCCATTTTCAAATGTGTGATGGAAAGCTTTATAACAATGGCGGTGGGGTGGGTAATTCATGCTTTCTGCAAATGTCTCAAAGCTTTTCCAGTGTTGCCAACTTCAAATGTTCAAAAGTGAGAGATTAAAAAAAAAAAAACACCCAAAGCAGCCAGTACAGTTTGAGTTCCTTTTATTTCCCTCTGGTTTGTGTGCCATCAGGATGCTCTTGGGTCACATTTTCAAGCTTTTCTCTGTAACCATCATGCACTTGCTTGTCTCCAGGAGTTAAGGCTTGAAATAAACCACCAAATATTACGAGATTCATGATAAAATTGCATGAGTTGGCAACACTGTCCAGTTAACAAGCCAAGCAATGTTGAAAATATCTTCCTGCTTTCAGATCTTTATACTGAAAACTGATCAGGACTGAGGCATGCTGGTGAGGACCTTATAGATAAACTTGACTGCTATGGTTCGTGCTGAACCCTGAGGTGATTAGAAAGGACTCCACTTTCTAGGCTCTCAGTCCCATATCTTCCATCAACACCAATCACGATAAGTGGGGAAAAAACATACTGTGCAGAAATGGCCAATGTTCCCCTCTTGCAAGGATAATTCTTGCGAAAAGTAACGAAAAGCCCCCTGATTACAAATAAGAAACACAAGAGCTGGCAGAATCTGCTGCAATAGCTGCCTTTGAAGTAGGCCACTCATGGTTGCTGTCCTACGTAGTGCTTAAAAACAGGTAGCGAATTTTTTTAAAAAAATGCATACTGATTTCAGGAATATGCACCATGAACATTTCTTAAGACCCCATTCTCCTCTCACCCTTGAATTACACTTGCGGAAGTATCTCCATTAAAGTCAATGGAATGACAGTGGTATAAATGGAAGTGGTATAAATAGGAAGTCTGTACTGTGATAAAAAAATCTGTGGCACTGGATCACAGAGCCCAGGTCAGATGACTCAGGCTCATGGGGCTGCATGGCTAAAACCAACAGCATTGACGTTCAGGCTCAGGCTGGAGCCTGAGACCCTCGCCCCTTGCAAGGTCTCATGGCCTGAGCCGAATCATATACACTGGAGTTTTATAGCCCCACAGACTGAGCCCTGCAAGCCCAAGCCAGCTGACCTGGGCCAGCCACAGTCATGCCACTGGTCTTTTATTGCAGTGTAGACAATCACCCTAGGTTACTGTCTAGAACTGTTCCAGAGGGGTAGCCATGTTAGTCTGTATAGAGTAAAAACAAGAGTCTTGTAGCACTTTAACTGTCTAGAACTGCATTCTCTATAAATTCCAGTATCAATTCTAATCCTTTTTCCCCCCCAAAAAAAACCATGCAGGATTTTTTGGGGGAGGCAGCAGCCTGCTTCTTCTTTCAAAAACAAACAAAAAACCCAAAATACCACAGCACAAACACCCCCAGCAGGACTGTGGGAAGAGTCTGGTGGTTAACTTGCTTCCCTTCTGGTGACAACAGCTTTGACTCATGTTGTGTGGAGACTGCTATTGACCCATTCTCTCTCAGGAGAGAATCCTTCTGATAAGCCAGCTGATGCCTCCTGTGCAGTCTTGACATAAAAGATAGGCCTTTAATACAGTGATCCAAGTTCTGAATTTAATGGAAATAAATTCAGAATACTATTTCATACATTAATAAAATACCTTTTGTTTCAGAGTTTTAACAACACAAGAAATTACTGCTACTTTTCTTTCATTTATATGACGGGGGGTGAGGACTATGTTTTTACAGATGGAAGAACACAAGAAGCTGATTGTAGCTTGGTTCTAATTTCACTTACACTGATTTTATTCCAGTGTAATTCCACTGATTTTAATAATTATTAAAAAGTCAGACCTGAAGAAGAGCTCTCTGTAAGCGCTAAAGCTTGTCTCTGTCACCAGTAGAAGAAGCTGGTCCCAAAAAAGGCATTACCTCACCCACCTTATCTCACCAGTAAAAGTGACAGGAGATTCAGCCTCAACCCGAGTAGGACTGGGCCCTAAGAGCCAGTTTATTCCTCTCATTTACACTGGTGTAAGTCAGGATTCACTTCATTCAAGTCAATGGAGTTTCACTGGTGCAAAATTAATAAATAGAAGTGAAAATAAAAATTTTCCCATGGAAAGCAGCCATATTCCACAATAGATTTCATTTAGTTGAAAACCAAGTTTTCCACTGAAAACAACTGACAAATTTTTGACCATCCCTATTTGTAGTTCAAAAGTCTGAACTAAAAAAAACATTAGGAGAGCGCTGCTCTTCCAGAGAAATGTTTGCGAAAGGTGCAGCCCAAGGGGCATGGGGATAAGGGTGTCTTTAAGCCATTTTTGTGCTATCCAGAATACTGCAGAAGCCAAAATGACCCCTGGTATAAAGAGCAACCATACCCTGAGGACTTGTGATGGGGTGTACCAGCCCCTCCTGCCAGAGGGGAACCCTCAGCTTCCTCAGGGGCCAGACAGACCCCTCCCCATCATGCATGCTGCTCACACCTGGCAGGAAGGGGGCTTAAAAGCCCAGCAGAGGCCTCGGTACAAGGCAGGACAGTAGAGGAGAGAGAGTCACTCCCAGAGCTTGCCAAAGGGGATGCAGAGTGGCTTCAGGACTGCTTCACTGTGCGGCACTGCTGTTTGTTGGGCCTGGCCATGCCCAGCAGGGCTTCAGCACCGCCTCCTGCTCAACCCGGGTGGATTCTTGGGGCCTGACCACATCTGGGAAACTCTCAAACAGCAGCATTATAGGCAGCGAAGCACAACACTTCATGGCCTGCCCAGGATGGGAGTTGTACTAACACTTTCCCCTTTTGGGGTTGCACTAAGCATTGTCTGTCATGGGGCTGCTTTAATTTACCGTAGTCTCCCTTCAGCTGCATATGAGCACACCTGTCCCTGGCATACTCCCTAGTGTGGTAACTATAAGAGTGGGTAATATATGGCTGCTTATATCATCCCTACACTGCTTCTGCACTGGAAAATTTCCCCAAGCCCCTTGCAAGCTCCTTTACACCCTCTGTAATCCGCCAGAACAGTTCCTAGGGGCTGGTATAGGTCCTAGAATTTGCCCCACAATCTTGCCATAAAGGGGAACCTGGGAAAATGGGTGAGGATCTAGGAGGCTTTAATCACAACAAAAACCCACATCCTGGTTCTTCAAGAGAAGAATTCTTGAGGAAGATGGAAGAGCACAGACTAAGTCCAGAGTGGCAGAGCTCAAGGCTAAGAGACCTGCGATGATCTTTCTTCCTCTTTCAAACCTTTCTTTATTTTCTGAGGTACTTCAAATTATTCCCTTTTTTTAAGTGTAAGGTGTTTCAGATGCCAAGATGTGGTAACTGTTAGTAAGTATTGAGTTTTTTTAACAGTGACAGGTTTGCTTGTGTGTATCTGTATATTGCCCGGTGTCCAAACAGCTTTCCAATATCTTATGAATAACGACTAGATAGGTGGATGGTCTATTTCTTGCAACAAACAACATACTGATTCTGATTTCATATAGTTCCCAGAGATGCTAAAAAGAAATAATTGAAAAACCAGTGCTTGTCACAGTGTGCTCTACTCCACTGATGCCTCCTTGTGGCTATGGTGTGGGACCAGCTCTGCCAGTCTGACACCTCTTCCTGTGGGTACTCACTCCACCTCTCTCTCTCTGGGGACTTGACTGCTCCCTCTTCATGGCTTGGTCCTCCAGCCAGATCACTGTAGTTTTCTCCATCTGGGGCAGTTTGAGTACCAAAGTCTCGGTACTTGCTAGCCATCCTAGGAAGTCTTCCAATTCACTGCCCCTCAATGGTGCCACTTTCTCAGTGACTGGTAGGGGAACCCAGGCCCCACTCTCTTCTCCAAGTTCCAGCCCAGGGATCCTACAACCAATAGCTAAGGTCTGCACTATCCCACACTTTGCTGCTGTTTTTCTGGACTGCTTCCTATCTTGCTTTTATCAGGCTCCTTGTCCACTCTTCTCTGGATATGCCCTTCCCTCCAGGCCAAGCTCCCTTAGTTCCCTGGTCTCCGAGAAAGTGACTGCAGACCTCCTCCTTGCAGCCCCTTTCTGCCCTCCCCTACCTGGCTTTATATAAGCCCCTTTCTGCAGGATCACAATTACAAATGACTCTGTGACATACTGTGACAAAAATCGCCCCCTCCCTGCTTTAGGGCATCATTCAAAATTCTTCTGAGTTTAGTGTGGAAAAATAGTCTACAATTTGACAGAGTACCTAGAAATTGGTGTCCTTGTTAATTTAGGATCAGCCGTATGCAAAATGAATTTACACATTTTTACAACTAAGACCACTATTGTTGCATAATTACGGCTAGCATTTGTGAACAGAGATAGATCAGGGTGGAGTAACAATACATGTTGGGCACATCTGAAGGACTTGCCAAAAAAAATCGGAAGAAAAGTACTTCATTCATGGAGGAGAAAACATCATAATATGGATATCAGGTATTATAAGTATAAAGGAGGAAATTTAAATCACACCTCTCTAGATTACTACCTTGATTCATCTCCTGCTCTGTTCTATGAGGAAATGGAAATTAAATTAATTAAAGCGCAGAACTTGTTTTATGTGGAAGTAGAATTATTTTATTTATTTATTTATTTACAGCTGCACCGTTTGTTTCTGCACATAGGCACGATATTGGATCACTAGGGGCATTGAGTCTCATGTGACATTTATAAAGACACATTTCATCTCCTACAAATTGTTAAACCATGAGATAAAAAAAATCTATCAAGGTGGCCATTTCCTAGCATAAGAAAGTGGGAACTGAATCAGTGCTCTGGGTTTTCTTTGTGTCATGTATCAGTTTGTACTGTGTGCTGTGTCAGCTGCATAGGTACTGGATCATTATTGCTACTGTAAATTAACTCATGGGGCAGAAAAATGGTCCAGATGTCAGTAGGTTCTAGCTTTTATTTTGCAATGGGAGAAGCGGTCTGAGCAAAGGAGTGGGAGCCAAAGATCAGAAATAGAGTTGAGTAATTTTGTTTTGGTAAATAGAAAATGCAACAAAAATTGCATTTTTGGGTCACTAAAACTATTTGTGAATTTGGGTCAAATTTGGTGAGAAGTGTTGGCTGAGGAAAAAAATTCAGAAATGTCATTACATTTTTCTGTTTTTCAGTTTTTAATTGCAGTGAGAAAAACCAAAAAAACTCAGCCCCAATTAGAAAAAAAAATTTCCCCAGATTTTGCAGCTCAGCCATTGAACTGAAAAATCAATTCTTTGTTCAGGTCTATACATACATTCTAAGCCTGCCTCTAATTTCCCTCCATGGCCTCACTCAAATCACGGAAGGCCAGATTCTGTCACATTGCTCATGTTGAATAGTATCTTACTCCATGAGTACTCCCATTAAAAGTGATGGAACTACTTTTGGATTAAAGCTGTACTCAATATGAATAAAGGTGGACCCTTTTCTTCTTCTGTTTCCCAATCTATAAAATAAAGATATTAAATTTACCCAGTTATCTGGATGTTGTAAGGATAAATAGTTAACGTCTGCTAATCTCTTTGAAGATGAAAAATGCGATATAAATGCTAAGTATTATTCTGTCAAAATATGAAAGAGTATATTCACCACTCAGAGACATAAACCACTTGTTTTGCTATGAGTTTCGGAGAAGGGTTTTGCAAAGATTAGTCCATACTGATACAGATGCCTACAATATCCAGAGCAATATATTATCAGTGACCTCACAAAGACCTAGTAAGAAAAAATGTTCATCTGCTTGAGAAAACTAATATGTCACTGGATGGCTGAAACAGAATTGACTCTCAGTGACTGTTACACGGTATTAGGTCATATCATATCAGAAGTGTAGGGTAATCATTAACTTTACCTTTGGCTTATCCTTTACTATTTAAAGGGATTTTATTACCTTCAGGGGACAGTTTGGCGAATCTGGGCTACTGAAAGAGTTTACCTTAATATATTGCACTTCCTTGTCTCTGGAATCATTCTACATGAGGCAACCTCTTTATGCTTTCCAATTCCTATGGCCAGTGCCATACTTCAGTATCTCTGGGCTTGTCTTCACTACAGCGCTAAGTCAATCTAAATGATGCTCGTTAAGTTACATAGGTAACATAACTTAAGTCGACATACCTTACATCGACTTGCAGCGGTGTCTATGCTATGCTATGCTATGTCAGTGGGAGACGCTCTCCTGTCAGCATAGCTTCTGCATCTTGTTTAGGTGGATTACAGACATCAATGGGAGAGTGCTCTCCCATCGATTTAGAGCGTCTTCACCAGACCCACTAAATTGATGCCGCTGCATTGAGGGCAGCGGTGCCGATTTAACGTGGTAGTGAAGATAAATCCTTAGTAACAGTCACTGGCTTTAGTGCTGTCAATACCTCCTCCCCAGAACAATCACATCACACAGATTAACAGAATCATTTAAAATGTAGCTTAATGTATTTTAGAGGCTTTTCACATCTATTCCTTACTTTCCCATAGATTCAATCCTATTTCTATTAAAGTTAATGGCAAAATTCCCATTGTCTTTAACAAAAGCAGAAACTGGACCTCTGCGCCTGATTCTTGTGTACACCAGGGCTGCGATACACCCCTGTGACAGTGTAAAGTGGCCTTACGGTGGGTCAAAATGTGTAAATAATTACATTTGCACCCACTTTAAAGTGTAACTGAGAATCAGGCCTGCTATCTGTATTGTTTCAAACCAAAGCCTGTTCCCATTAACTTAAATGGGAGTTGGACACAATGTTGTTAGAAGAAGTGTTTGGCATGTCCCAGGATTAAGTTGTAAAACCAAAAGTTTTTTGGCAGGTTTAGAATCAGAATTTAGCATGAAAAGAACTGTGCACATATGATGCTGCAGATTTTTCTTTTTCAAAGGAGGGGAATGTAAACCTCTAGTGATTCAACTAGAGAGGTAAACCTTCTGAGGAAAAGGTAAAAGAGAAAAGAACTTTAACAAAATATTTTTCTTTTTTTGGCTTTATGATTCTTGGGTTTGGTTGTTTGCTCTGTCTGCAATGGACTTGAACTGAATTTATATGTCTGGATAAAGTGTAGAACAGGGCTCACTTACCATTGCTGTTTCTCTCTCCTCTGGATTTTTAATTTTATACCCTTTAAAATAAGCTGCAGTCATTCCATAGTCAGTAAAAGGCATCATGAATGTCTCTTTGTAAGTATGGATTGACAGACTGAGTTGGTAACACCTCTTTAGATTAAAAATAAAGTACAAAGTAAAGTGTTTGCAACTGGGCTGTTTTTATTGAAGGTCTTTGGCCATGTGATTTCAGTACTGCCTCAGATGAGGCAAATATCCAGCCTAAATGCATCAAGCTGAAAGCAGTATAAGTCAACCTAGTATGGGGAATCAATTTAGCAGAGCCTTTATTTCCATGGCATAGGGTCTAATCCTGAAATCCTTACTTTTGGAGCCTGCTCCAAAGACCACTGAAGTCGATATAAAGACTTTCATTGACTGTAATGGGCTTTGGCCAGGTCCTTAGTCTTTATTCAGGAAAACCATTGAAGCTAATGGAAAGACTTCAGATTTAGGCCCACAGAGTTTGAACTCCATACAGGTTTGAAGAGATTTTCACAGAATCATCCCCACTGCTATCATTGACCTCTATCAAAAGATGTGAAAACAATACTTGGAATTCTCATTAACAGAATTGATCAAAACCTTTGGAAAATGAACATTAAATAAATAACTTTATAAAAGCGTTTGATATATCAGGAAACAAGAAAATTATCTTAATGTAAGACCATGGTACAGTGCACTATTTAATCCTAAAGGCCTGTCTGAGTTACAGCTCACTGTGCTACCAAGCACAGAAAAAAGACAAAATTTATTTTGAAGGGATAGTATTATGTTTTTTTTTGCAAAAAAGTTGCAAATACTGCCACTGATAAATTACTCCAAGGTAGCTGCATTCCCGTCTCCAAAGCAATCTTACGCCACTTTTCTTCACTGGAAAATTACCTCCAAGCATGATGCGACATGTGATCTGACCTAATTTCCCCCTTCCTCAACTCTTCTGAGAGCACCATTCAAAGAACAGCATTAAGTCAGGACTACTATCTAAACTTAGAAAACCAATCTTGAGCTGGAATGCTACCAATAATGGCACTGGAATGTCTGTCCCATTTTCTTTCTCCTCCTCTTCTATTGTTCAAGTCAAATATCTTAAAGAACTAGAAAGAGCAGTTGCTCAAAATGGTCCAAAGTGGTGGGAAGAAATTTAGCAGAGGAATATTTAGAATGAACAGTAAAAAAAACTTCCCACTGGTGCAATCTAATAGAGGAGGGAATAAACTTGGAGGAAAGTGGAATTAATTAATGTTTGACTGGACAAAGCCTAGGAGAATATATTTTATGGAACAATCCCATTCATCCCTTGCCAGGAGCACAAAACATGACCTAATCCATATTTCCATCTCTAATTTCTATGATTCTGTAATAAAGAACAAGATCTGGCAGCATGATGATAATAGTAGTAGTGGCACTTGTTAAAAGCCAGAGCCAGGCTGTAACTTCCTAAAATGCGAACAGAAGTCCTACAGCATGTTTACAAAAAATAACAAATATATATATTGGTTGGGGGGGGGGAAGAGATTGATATAAAATTTAATGGAAAATCATTTCCCTGCTATAGAATAGTGTAGGATGGTGGGGGAAAAAAAACCCTTCAGGCAAGATATCCTACTCTATCAATTTTATCCCTTTCACATTCTCTAGGACATTTATATAAAAGAGAGCATACTGTTACTGGGCCCCCCAAAAAGGGGACCCCCAAAATTAACCCCCAAATTCAGACAACTTGTAAAATTGGAATGAGTGACAAAGAAGATAGATACTGCCTAGTCATTTGAAAAGCCTCCACATGCAGTTGGTGGCCAAATCCCTCAAAAGTGTCACATGGAAGACTATCTACTTTATCTTGACAGAGACGTTAAAGGCCATTTGTAGCCTGTGTAATTAAATAGCGGGCCATGCCCACTTTAAAATTTGTTCTGGCATGTGTTTGTTCAAGCACCATCTACATGCCCATCGTTATTCATGATTATTGCCTTCTCTTCTTCCCCATTAGTTGACTTGGAAAAGAGCAAGAAGTTAATAAGAACTAAACATCTTGCAGCTAGTAGTGGCCCACATTCACCATGCTGTTATATCAGTTTTACTGTGGTGTAACTCCATTGAAGTAACTAGTGTAAAATTACACCAGCACAAAATTGGTGTAATGGCTTGGAGAATTGGTGAAATGGCTTGGTGTAATGGTTTGGGTACTTCTGCCCATCTGGACACCAGTTCAAACAAACCATGCTCAAGAGGTGGAAGTGTGCAGAAGCATCTGATAGTAGTTTAGAGGTGAGGATGAAGAGATAAATGGGAAAATCAATAGTTGTGACTTCACCTCAAAAACTGGGCCAGATCGAAAAGGTTATTATTGCCAGGGGAAATGGACAGCTTTCTCTCCAGTGTTCCATAACACAACCTCAGTAATTCTGACTATTCCAGGCTTGCTTATAAAAACAAAGCACCCATGTGCCAGATGTTGGTATATATGTGTGGTACTGTTCAGGCCAGTTCCTTTATTTAGGTAGGGTGGAGGGATTGAGTATTCCTAAGGAGACACCACAACAGCATTATGTGACATTTTATTCAGCAACATAACATCCCTTTTTGCAAAGTTAATGACTGTATGTATTCTGAAAACAAGGAGAGCGGGTGGCACCAAACTGCTGTCGGGTGCCGGGCACAACGCCCCTAATAGCTTCATTGGAGTAAGAATACATAGCACATACATAGCAACTGTCACTGGCAGGGCTGAATGCACCTGTCAGAGGTGGGGTAATAAAGTATCGCCATCTTCATTTTACAGATGGCGAGGGAGATGCAGCACAATGACCAATGGCTTTAGGGACATGTAGGAAGGCATTGGCACAGCAAGGACTAGCACTCAGGTCAACTAAATCCCAGCCCACAGCTCAGTCAGCTAGGCCCTGTCTGTGTCCTCCTTTTAGTCCCTCTCCTTGCATCTTTGAAATGGAAGGCAGATGTGATGGGGCTGTGCAAGTTTCCTCACTTAGTGATAGAGCTCCGTCCTGGGCCTAAGGTGAACACGAGTGCCACAGGCGCAGCGCTGAAGCGGTGACTGTCTGGTAGGGAACAGAGCCCTGTTGCGGATGGTTTGGACACAATAAATCCTGCATCTTGGCGGTGGGGTTAGAAGACCCTGGCTGTCCCTTCTAACCCTATGGATCTTAAGCTTCCATGAGCCGGCTCCCATTGACTTTAATGGCAAAGCTCCCATTGACTTCAGTGGGTCCGGATCAGCTGTGATCACCCCCACCCGTTTTCACTCGGGAAATCAGTGCTCCTTGCTGTGTCCAGAGATGAAAGCCTGTTCCCCTCACCCACTACCTTACTTTGCAACTCTGCCTATGCCTGTGTTTTGATTCTGCTGCATGCAATGAGAGTGCTGCTCAACGCTGATGCTAATACACTTGGTCCTATCCTGGAGCAGTGTGTTGTTGGCAGGCAGTTTCTTTGGTTATTTAACACCCGAGCTGTCATTTCTAGGACACTAGATCACGGGAGGGCGGGGGATCCTGCTCGCCACCCCCCCCCCATAATTTTGCAGCTCCAAACAGTGACTGTGAGGCTGGGGAGTATTAGGGTATTTATATACTGTGCCTCCCCCCCCACACCTCAGTTTAGCAGAGCTTGGCGCACAGTAAGGAAACAGTCTCCATATGCGGCCAGAACGGTGACAATTTAGTGAGCCCACGCGGAAATGAACCGCTTGCTTCATTTCTAAAAGCACCTTCCTTTCCACTGCTGCAGAAAAAAGATCGTTGCCCTATGTACAGCAAGCAAAAAAAAAAAAAAAAAATTGCTCCTTACGAGGTAGCCATGCTGAAGTGTTGGGGTGCGTGTGCCCAGTCTAAAAGGTACTGGAGAGAGGGGAGGGAGAGCTCGGCTTGGAGAGCGGTGCAGTTCAGACACAAGACGGAGAAATCTCCCCAAAGTCTAGCCGGTTACAAAATGTTCCTGGGGCCGAGAGACCAGCTGCTGATTGCAGCGCGGAGATCCCCCTCCCCGCCCCTTCTCTTGCTGTGTGTTGTGATTATTTATTTGGTGGGGGGGGGGAATCATCTTAGTCTCCGTCTCTTGCTAAAGGTCCAGGCTGCTTACGTCTGCGCGCCCCTTATCATTTCAATGAATGGCAACCGCAGCCTTGGTGCTGTTATAGCAATGAAGCTACAGACGTCATTGCCTCCTGTTGGACGTGAGATGTGTCCAAGAATCAGCCCCCTTTTGCTTAAGCAAAACTCTAACTTCCAGGCAGCCGGCAGCCAGGGCTCTGCGCGATCCTGTGACCCCAAGGCGCACACAGAACAGAAACACACCCTGTGCACACACATGGCGGGGGAGACAGAACCAGCCAAATTAGCGCTGCTGCTCCTGCGAGCGCCGCTCCGATTTCCTGGCCAGCGGAGTCGCTCTCCGTGCATCGTGCCGGTAAATGCAGCCAGCCGGGAAGGGATCGGCAACCAGCCCGTGCTCTCCCGTTGTGGGTAGAGAAGGGAAGACTTGTTGAGCACCTCATTCTGCGGAGCCCTGCTGCTGGCGGCCGGATGATCTGGGGATCGGGTCCTAAAGAGCTCCCCGAACTTCACCCACTGTGCAGCGGCGGTCACTAATGGACCCCCCCACCCCGCCTCTTGTGTCCCGGACTGAAGCGTGAGGCCCTGCTCTTTCCAAGCAGAGCCGCCGGGGAAGGCAGAGATGAGCCCCGGGTAAGTTGCTCTCCCCTCCCTGGAACATCGGCCCCGCACCTCGGCGTTTGCTTGGAAAGCGGGGCAGGCGGAGGGGGAATCGGTGTGCTGCAGGCAGGGGAGAGCGGCACTGTCCCCCTCCAGCACTGAAAGGGTTACAAAGTGGAGGGGGGGGGGGAGTGGAAATGCGGGGGCCGGCCACTGACTTCACGGCGGAGTTTGCAAGGTGCGACTGACTCGTGCATATTCCCAGCCCGCCGCGAGCCGCAGCAGCAATGGCTCTAAACCCCCGCAGGTGCCTGCCTGGGCGGCCAGCAACACAGCCCGTGCTTCCCCCTCCCGTCCTCAGCGGAGAGCACCCCCCCAGCACACTCGGGGTCCCCGGCTACAGAACACAGCACCCCCGCGGGGAACTCAGCCCTCCCACCGGGAAGCGCCTGGCATTTGTCCTCTTCCTCTCTCCCCCCTTTTCCTTCATTCCCCTCACTCCGTTCCAACCATTTATTTTAACCCCCACGGGAGCCCCGGGGAAAGACATAGACATCAATCCCCCTCCCCCACCGCCCCCCCCCCAAGCTGACCACCAACATCTGTAAAACCGGCAGAGGTGTCCATTGCGTCCCTCTTCATTCTACCTCTCTCCCCCAGCTGGATGGGAGGGGGGGAGGGAGAAGCAACCCCCTTAGACGTGGGGCTGAATTGATGGGATTGTGATTTGTAGGATTTCTCCACTTAGTCCCTGCCTCCTACTTGCTCTCTAGCCACTCCAAAGTCTCTTCCCCTCTCTTTAAGCAGCGATTTCTTTCAATCCCTCTCTCTCTCCCCCTCTGTGTGTCTCTCTCTCCCTCCACATACACTCATCTCCCCGGAGAGAGAGAGAGAGAGAGAGAGGAGAAACTCAACTCCCAAACACCGGCCAGATGTCGAAGAAACGCAAAACCCTGGAGGGTAGAGGATCCGGGCTCCCCCAGGAGGAACCAAGAGCCTGCTTTGAGGGCAGCGAGGAGCAAGGTAGGGAGGAGGGAGCCTGCAAGGGGAGGGGAGGCAATTGGGTGTCGAGGGGGATCCCAGCACAGGAATGCATCAGCCTGGTTTATGTCCCTGAGTAAGGAGGGCTGTAGAGGTGACTTTAATAATTAGGCCAGATTGTTTCCAATAAGGGCATTAAAAGAGCTGGGTTGCTGTGATTGCGCCAACAGTGAACTTTTGAGCGTGAAGGGATGAAAGGGGGGCAGGAAGGAGAGAGAAGGGGCTATTGATCCATTGCTGAGGGGGGATTGCAGGTTTGCTGATCAATCCAGATTCCCTTCACCACTTGCTGTTTGTCAATTGCACTGGTATAGTCACACTGTATCATCGATTGGCAGCGCCTGTAAATTCCTGTTTACAGGGTGCTCTGAGCTTGGGCAATGAGTGGTATATTTTTGAGGTGGGATGTGTATGTGTTGAGGGGGGGGGTGTTCCATTTTTAGTCGATGAGCCCCCGTCCCTGATATGATTTCAGTTGCGTCATGTTGAGGCTTCAAATGCTGCACTTGCAGAGCACACTTTGCATCCAGCTAAAGTTGGTTTTTCAACAGCTTTGGTGCTTTGCTGTGATTTTTGAGCTCTAAGTATTTGTGATGAAAACTGTTCTGCACTTTTTGGCAAGATAATATCAATGTAGAAGCTGAGCTGGTGTAAAATCAGCTATGCACACGAGTATTAGGGAGTTCTGCAGCCGGTTGGTTGGTTTGTTTGTTTCAGTCAGCTCACTAGTTCCTTTCCTTTGTGTTTATTTGGACTAAATGGGCCCAGTTGAACCAAGCCAAGCTACAGTGTTTCAGGGGTTGTGGCTATAATGCAGAGGAGACAAAAAATACCAGTTGGATTAAAAGCAATGTTTAAAGCTGTTTATAATGGGTGTGAGGGCTAAGGTGGGAGACGGTGTGTATGGTAGAATAAGGTGAAAATGTACATTTATTTCTTACCATGCTAGAATTCAGAAACATGGTGCTTCTGTCTTAGCAGGTACAAACCTGAGCATAGAGCTGATGGGGATGGAATGAGAGTGTTCTCCAATATGGAGTCAATGGTCCTTTTTATAAAGAATGATAAAGATCACAGTGTCACAAAAGTAATCAAAAATCATGGAATTCAATCTCCACCAGGGGTGCTTTTGCATTGGCTTGTGTTTTTTGAAGTGAAATCTCTCAAATCCGGTTCCTGGCATGCTTTTTTGGCTTTGTTAAAAAGAAGAAGTCATAGTGATGCACCATTTATCTCGAAAGGGATTGTTTAGGGTTTACGTGGCTGTTATTTGAGATTGCTTGTCTCTTCCACAATAAAATCAAATCCATGTCCATCATTTCCTAAAACCATTTGTTTATTAAAACCCAGCCAATCACCTGAGGAACATTTTTATCATTGCGAATGACTTTATTTGCATGACAGCATACAGTATTTCTGCAATCAGTAGGAAAAAATGTGGTTTTGCTGTCACTGCCCCAGAAAATCTTACCTCTTTACCAGCTATAGATGATGTCAGACACAAAAAGGATATTCAGTATTGACCTGAAAGTTGGTGAATGGGTTACATATCATTTTCATTTAATTGGGTTACCAGTGGTATGTATGGAAACCTAGTGAACATTATTGTAATGCAGTGGTGTGTGTGTGTGGTGATTTTTAAAAACTCCACAATAGTACTTCCTATGAGATCTCTGGTTATGTAATGAGGAACAGAAAACAACCTTTTAACTTCATACAGATATTTTTCTTGTTTTGGAAATACACCGAATAAGAAATAAAATGAAAGTTGAAAAATATTTAGCAAAGCACGGATCTGCTCATATTAAGAAAGCAAATAAAATAGGAGAGCAAATAAATATCTGGTAGGAAAACACACAAAGTATTTTGCAAATCAAACTGGATGTGAACCTATGTTGTACCTATATAATCCAGTTTAATATAGACTCTGGCATTGTAGTATGGAATTTAGTTTAAAATCTAGTTTTAGTTAATGAGATCAAGTATATTTTTATGAACATATAGTGAGTTTAATTTTATTTTCTCCTCTGTATTTCACAGAAAAGAATGCTGCTTGCTAATTATATTGTCTGTATGAATACGTAACTGTAGAAACCATTAAGTGTTCAATGTACCACAATACTGTAGTGATCTTATTTTGTGCAAAATGGTGGATGTGATCCTCTTTTTTTTTACATCAGATGTACAGTTATTTTTGGATTAATCTGAAATGATTTACATGCTGTGTGTGCTTATAGCAGGTTTTCTACCTCCGTAGAGAGAACGTACTTATTAGATCAGAGAGGGGGTATAATATTTGCTCAGAAGTATGAAAAAGCCATGTAACTCCTCAGATTTAGTTCTAAAATGTATGTGTGGGATGTTTGTTTAATTCACAGGTTCTAGGTTATTAACAAACAGACCAAAAAACAACACCACCACCCTCAACAGCTCAGATTTTTGGACACTACCAAATCTAAGTATCCATGCAGAATGCAAATACAGCTCTGCTCTGGGGACTTCTTCCAGTGGCACAGACATGGAGCATAGAGAGACTCATTCTAGTTCTGCCACCTTAATTCTGTGCATTACTTGGAAAATCAAGGACACGCTATGCTAATAAACATCCTTATTTTGAAGGCCTACGATGGTTTTAAAACATTTAGCTAACACAGTCTAATTCCAAACTGCTACACTGTGTGTCAGTTCTTTGGTCAAATGAAATTCATGCTTATGGAGCTTTGTTCTTCCCTCATTTATGGTCAGTATACATAGCGGCAGGCTGGTAGACACAACGTAGGCCAGGGTATACAATTTTCTAACTTCTTTGGGGTGACATTTTTTAGTCTTGCAAAAAGCATTTTATGAAGCCCTTGCTAGACCTCTCTCTAACTGCTCCTGCTAAAATAGGGCCTGACATTGCAAGTTTTGGACATTGAGCACATTGCGTTGACTTGAGTGGGTGTGGAGAATATTCTGTACATTCCACTATCAGATCCTTAGTAACAAAGTGTGGACACCAACAGGCCTGATTTTGATCTTGCTTACATCAGTCTAAATCATAAATAATGCCAGTGAAGTCAGTGGAGTCCCACCAGAGTAAGTAACCTCAGAATTGAATCCTATGGGTGGGGTATGTGCAACTGGTCAGTCAGTGTGTCTCCCTGTCACATTGCTAGAAGCACCTTTGACTGCATCTTTCTGTTTTCTGTGTCATTTAAATGACTAAGATCTTGGGTCACAAACTGAAAGCCTGTGGTGATGACTATGATCCAGAAGACCTTGTTTACCTCTCTTTTCTATGATCCTTTGAAAGCTGGTAGAGAACATGCAAAGATGGAAGGCTTTGGCTACAAAAGAGCAAGTTTAAATGGATTTTGCACTCTCAAAATAATGTGTTACTTACAAAAACAATGGAACACAAAATGGCATGATAAACTTAACATTATTCAGTGATCCTGTGCACAACTTTCTTTTGCCATTATCCATCTGTCTCTGCTTTAATGTAATACAATATTTCAGACAACTTTTCATGGGGATGAGAGATTTGTTGGTGTGGGGATTGGTGGATAGACTGATTCTCTGAGGAGTCCTTGCTTGACCAAATGCTGCTTTCTTGCCCGTCTCTAACTGAGAATAGAATGTATCCTGCTATATGTTCCTTTTAACTGTCTCTATTTTGACAGTCTATGAAAGTAGATACATTTCTTTTTCTTTGGTCCAATTCTGTATAATGTTGAATAGTCTTGGCTTTCACAGAAAGCGGTGATCAATGGGGGCTCTCAATCATGCTTCAGAACCAGGCTCCTGAGGGATAGCTATTTAAAAATTGCTTAAATCCTGTTTTTTTCAGAAGCAAATTTGAGCCCTAATCCAGCAGACACTTATGCACATATGCAACTATATATATATATATATATATGAGTAGATCCACTGTGTTCAGTGGTACCAGTCTGGTGCATAAAGTTATCATGTGTGTGTTTGCAGGATAAGGGGTCTTGGTTAATATTAACCACGTCCTCTTAAGTGTTGTTCCTGTAGAGATACTCCAAGATAAAAGGGACAGTTGGGGGACACATTTTTCTTGGTCTAAAAATAGTCTAGTTGTGAGAGATCTTAAATGCCTTCTGAAAATTCATTCTTATGCCTTGGATTTTGATCAGTATAAAGTATTATAGGTTAAATCTTGTAGAATTTTTTTTTAAATGCTGTAATCTTGATGTGGGCATGTCAAAATATAGGAGGCCAAATTTTGCTCTTACTCCAGATTTACACTGGTGTAACTTACCTAGGAGTTTGACCTAATGCCTGCCTTACCCTGCTTCTTCATTCTTTCCCTTTAATTTGGTAGGAGCAGTTACATTCACACACTATTCACTCCATTCATTGTCTCCTCCCATGAGCAAACATCTGGATTTTTACAGCTGTGTGCATTCATGCTGGTGTCATGACTCTGTTGTGTACATATGTCTGTAACCTGGCTCCTTGTCACTATCAGCCTGTCTCTTACAGAATGCTCCCATCTCTGCAGTCACTTTCTCCTTCCCCATCTTTATGCTCAGTCCAGCCTTGTCTCCTTCCCATTGGGAGAAGTACAAGGAAGGGCAACAAAAATGATTAGGGGTATGGAACAGCTTCCATACAAGGCGACAATAAAAAATGAGGACTGTTCAGCTTAGAAAAGAGACATGAGTAGGGATATGATAGAGAGCTATAAAATCATGACTCATATGGAGAAAGTGAATAGGGAACTGTTATTTACCCCTTCACACAACTCAAGAACCAGGGGTCATCCAATAAGTTTACAGAATTTTAAACTTGTTTCCTATTAAACATAAGGAAGTCTGTGGAACTCATTGCCGGGGATGTTGTGAAGGCCAAAAGTATAATGGGGTTCAAAAAGAATTGGATGAGTTCATGGAAAATAGGTCTATCAGTGGCTGTTAGCCAAGATGCTCAGGGATGCCATCCTATTCTCTGGGGTTCCCTAAATCTCTGACTGCCAAAAGATGGGACTGAATGACAAAAGATAGACCACTCGATAATTGCCCTTTCTGTTCACTCCCTCTGAAGCATCTGGCACCGGTCACTGTCAGAAGACAGGATTCTGGGCTAGATGATCCATTAGTCTGACCCATTATGGTCATTCTAATGTTTGGTTCTGTTCCATTTGTCTTTTCCTCCCAAGCCTTATATTTCAAACAGCTGCTTTGATTAATGTAAGCCAGCCACCCTCCTCCTTCACCTTAAATGAGAACATAAGAATGGCCATACTGGATCTAACCTAGTATCCTGTTTTCCGACAGTGGCCAATGCCTGGTACTTCAGAGAGAATGAATAGAACAGATCATCAAGTGATCCATCCTGTTGGCCATTTCCAGCCTATGGCAAACAGCAATCCCTGCCTATCCTGGCTAAAAGCCATTGATTGACCTATCCTCCATGCACTTACCTAGTTATTTTTTGAATCCCGTTATAGTCTTGGCCTTCACAACATTTCTCTGGCAAGAAATTCCTCAGGTTGACTGTGTGTTGTGTGAAGAAATACTTCCTTTTGTTCATTTTAAGCGCTGCCTATTAATTTCATTTCATATACCTGATCCATGAAGTGTACAGCTCATAATGCTGCTCTGTTGTGTGATCTGTGTTTATTCTCAGATTGTGGACATTCTGGGACAGAGATTATTTGACTTTTTGGGGTGTGTGAGAGATATAACTTATCCGTCTGCAAAGCATTGCATACAGTAAGGTACTACACACGTACTGTAATAAAACAGTGAAGGGCAGCCCCTGTTTGCTTTTGCTGCAGAAGCCTGTGTATACGCGTACCAAATGAAAAGTAGCCTAGTACAAAATTTCCAGGGGACGTGATACAACCTGGAGTGTAAACAATACTTTAAAGATTAGGCTGGCTCAGTGGGCTAGTGAGTTGGGACTCTGGAACTGTCAGTTCTCTAGCAGGCAACGGCTCAGTTACCTAGTTTTGCTTCTCAGAAACATGCCAGCCTTCTCTACATATGGATTTCTGATCAATTGAAAGAGTAACGTCCAACCCTTGGTGCTTTGACGATTTTCACTGTGATGTAAAGGCCTTCTTAAGAAACAACCAAAAAAAGCTTTGTTGTGGGGGAAGAAAATGAGGCCACTTGGAGTAGCTACAATTAGCTGCAAACAAATTCATTCTGAATTTTCTGGAAAGATAAAGGATGTCATGTATGCAAGCAAAGTATAAATGTAACTAATCCACTGGATAAAGGGTGTGTCTTAGCCAACTGTTGGCTCTATGGACCAAATCCAGCCTAATGAAAGCGAGGGCAACTTCACTGACTTCAGTGGAGTTCCATCCATGTTCACCAAGACTGAACGTGGCCTTTGGTGTTTGCTATGGTGACTTACTGGGCACATAAAGTTAAGGAAGAGAGGAGGGAAAAAAAGGTAAGTAGAGGTATGGATGCCTGGGAAGAGAGATGATATGTCTTGAGAGGTAAGATTTATGGATGGTGGAATAATGCTTTATGAAAACTCCCAGGAGAAAAGTAACTCCAAGTTGTTCTTTCTGTAATGGTTCTTGCTGAGTCTCCATAACTATTGAAACCTCCTATTTCTAGTAACTTAGATCCCAATATAGAAATGTACTTTAGCACGTGCTGAACTTTAAGCATGTGAGTAGCCCCACTGAAGTCAATGCTTTGAGTTAAGCATTCACTAAATTAGTAACTTACTGAATCAAGGCCTCAAGAGTGGGAGAGTCATGCTCACTCCATTGTCATAATGGCCTCTTCTAAGAGACTGATCACTAAGGTTATGTTTCTCAAATATTTTGGAGTAGGTTAACTGTATCTAGATTTGATCAGTACAGTTTGGTTTTGGAGGACTATGAGGGAGAAATTTAGAGCTTGAGAGGTAAGACTGAAGTCTACATGCTAAAAGGAAATAATTTGGTCCCCTGATGTTATGAGGTAGAGCTACTGGGAAGTATTGACATTTTGAATATTTGACATAGTCACTTTTCCTTGATTGGAGAATGTTAACCTGGGCAAATCACTTATTTTCTCTCTAAATAAAAATGGGGGTGGCTTCTTAACTATAGAGGTGAGGGGAAATTTTATTGTTTCTGAGGCACTTGGATCCTTCAGTGATATGGGCCATATAAGTACATAGGGTAATATTTTCAAAAGCACGTAGTGATTTAAGAGCCAAAGGCTTTCAAAATTACTAGGCGCTTTTGAAATATTCCCCTGAGAGTCCAGCAGTACCAATAGAAAACTTTGTTTTGCACTAAGCGGAGAGTTAGTAATGAAGGTGTTAGTGTTAGGTTTTCCTGGTCCAGTTTGGTGGGTGTAAGTCTAAATTCTTCATTTTATTTTTCTCTGAATAGAGGTGTGTTACTATGCAAGTATTTATTGACCCAGTGGTAGCAACTACTAGCAAAATGAGGGCTCACCCTGAAGTTGGCAACCAGGAGCCAGATTCTCAGCTAGTGTAAATCAGTGTAGGCCCATTAACTTCAGCAGTAGTGTGCTGATTTATGTCAGGTGAGAATCAGGCCCCATGCTTTCTTAAAGATGATTAGCAGAATTCTGTGTGTTTGACTTAGGTTGCTTCCGAAAACAGTCATTAAGGGATTAAGTGAGGAATTCAGATCATGGAGGATATAGGAATAAAAACAAGGCAAAATACATAGATCCTGTAGGATCCTATTACAAAATAATGGAAAAAGTAGTGGGGTATCCCTTTAAGGTCTAGTAATTACTTCTAGGAAGCCACTAAAAAAATCTCTGACTTGAACACAATTCATTTGACCTTTTCTATATTCTCCCTTGCCATTTTGCTCATTGTCAAGTACGTTTGCATTTAAACTCCTGTCTTCTTGCTTTTTGCCTTCTTCCTGATCCTGCAGTGCATCACATTGACAATGTGCTCAAAACCACGGCGGTGTGTTGTGACGTCATTAAAAACAGGCTTATCGCCTCATTGCAGCATCAGGCAGAAGTGGAAACTGGGTAGGGAGGGAGACAGTTTATCTGATGCCTTTAATAGCAAAGGAAATGTATAAAATAATCAAAGCGCCCAGTATTCCAGGGTCTTAAATTCTGTGGCAGACTGGTCATATGGAAGCAGCTTCATTTATATTTAAGCAATGAAGATTTAAAATTAATTAATTAATTAATTATGAAAATAATCAGCGTTATGGGGCACCAATTATTTATTTGATATTAAAGTTATCTTTTGTGGTTCTCACACTTTTCAGTATTCCAGAGATTTTTGAACTATGCACACCTACATTATAGAAGTTGATAGGAACAATGCTGGAAATTTTGGCAACTTGCTTGGGGATAGCTGAGGCTTTATACACCTTGGGAAGAGAGGGAAGATACCTGGGAATGGGCAGTTAAGCACATTACCTATATGTGTCTGATTCAAAATAATAAACAGTGAAATAATAATGTTGATGATTATTTAACAACCCAATGGAGCAGTTCCTACCTCCCAGAGGTGTTCTTTCAGCCTGCAGCTTTGATTTAACTTTGAAAATGTGAGCCTAGGATTTCTTTTCAACCATAAGGGCTACAAATGTATTTTTCCTCGGTGGAAGTTTAGATGCTGGAATACGGTTCAGCAGACGGGTGGGTTCTGTGGCCCATTCTGGAGAATCAGAGGGGTAAGGGACTATGACAGTATTATGTAAACTAAACTAATTGTTAATAGAGCTGCTTCTTTCCAGTTTGCCCCATGCTAATGTTTTTTTTTTTAACACACCATTTGTCCATTGGCATGCATACCACTATTAGTACACAATATGTTCTCTCTCATTTTAAGTTGTGGATAAACATACCTTAGCATGAGGAAGCTTCAAATAATTTATTTAGGCAAGATTTAAATACCAGACAGAAAAATGAAATGCTGAAATTTAGGAAGAGAGATAAAAATGCACATTAAGACACAAAGACAAGTGCTAGACTGAGAGTTTATTCTTGGCCCATAACCAGGAGCAGTGCATAGATACATGGCCCCAGGAGAAGACTGGGGAAGGAATTATCACTTCACCACACCCCTCTCTCTGGATCTCTCCACTCTTGCTTCAGGTCTGCACCAGTAAAAGATTACTTTATCCCCTCTGCTGGTTCAGCTGGGCTTCTGGGGCATTTGGGGAGGGGATAGCAGAAGGAAAGGGCAAGCCAAGGCTCCACCCATTCCCTGCCTGCTTACAGAGGAAGGAGAGTAGCAGCTCTTATCCTCTCTTTTCCCTCATTACATGCGGGCACACACACATGCAGCATCCACATACACATAGGAAACTTTCATTTTACCACATGACACATAAACCACCTTCTTTGAGGTTCGAGTTAGCTTAACATTGAGAAATACCAGATGTCAGATTTAGGTGGCAGGAGAAAGTAATGACCAGACTATTCCATCCCTAAGCAGCAATGGGCTGTACTGTCAAATATTAACAAATTGGAGCATCTGCAGCCCATAAATTCATGAACTGAGAATGACTGCTAGCCACTGTACTTACTGCTAATGTTTGGGTAGAAGAACCACAGCAGACCCACTATCTCTGGATAGCTGAAGGACAGGACAAGCTAAAGTTCTTCATTGCTTACACTGAGGAAAGAATTCTTCTACTCCTTCACTACGAGGCACTGGGCCTTTCCAGAGGGTTGCTGGAGATTAATTCTGTTCTGAAATGCATTCGTCCATTCAATTTCTGTTACAGGAGTTCTCTATCAAAGAGAGACATCTATACATATGTAAATAGTTAATAAGGTGCCAGCTGCTAGTGCTCAAGGGTGGCATGTTTTTCTTGAGTTTTGTAGGACCAACATGTCTTCTGGTTGAGCACTGCGAATGGCTTCTGGTGTGCCACTCTTAACAGTTCCCATCCACTCTAAACACTAGCTGAAAGTCATGGAGAGCTTGTGTGTTGTGATTAGTTTTTCCAGCATCCTGAGAAAGAGCGATCTCTTCTTATTGCAGTGCTATGAGATAACCAGAAGGTATATAGGAATAGGAATCACTGCCTCAGTTTTCAGAAGATGATAATGTGTGATTTCATTTATTTATTTTGAATGTTAATAAATATGTTCTTGCCCTTTTTGTTTTTCTGTTTCTACCACTATAAAGAATGACTGTATCAATTTTTTACTAGAAATTCTTTGGATCAACACTATTAATCCTAATGCTACACATTTTTAATTCAGGACTAGGATGGGGTTTGTAGGGAGAGTCGGGGCAGGTAGCGAAGAAGAGAATCCTAAGTCATTGAAAAGAAGGAACATATCATTTTATTCATTAAATGTTTTGGCAAAATATCCTGGATCCACACATGCCACCTACATAGTTGAGATGTCTTTGCACAGCCTGGTGCTGAGATCATGGTGTCTAATTTGAGCTGGATCTGTAAGGATCTGCCAAGATCAGTTTTAAATAAAATGCTTCATTATCCTCTTTTTCTTGCAAAGTTTGATGCTTAATTGTCTCAGGGATAATGCATCCCTTTGAATGCACCATCTACATTCTCAAAATATAGCATGAAACCAAGACAATAACTGTGTAAATTAAGTCGTGAATGGACTTCCCCTAAAATGACCCTGGTTCGAGAGAGGTGCCTTACATATTGCCAGAGGTGCAATAAAGCTCACTCACTGGAAATCTATCAGATGTTGGTGGTTGAAAACACATTCTATAACATTAACCCACAAGGGAAAATTCATAGTTATGTGGAATTCTTTCCAAGGAAAGATGAACAAGTAGAAGACAAGTGGGAAGCTTTTATCAGTGGAAGACTATGAAGATGCAGAGATCAGCTGCTTTCTTCTCCATTTCCCTCCCCCACTCAATCCTACCTCCCTTCTTTAGATATATCTTTCTTTTATAAAGAGGTACACAAAACTGTGTTCACCATATATACCCCCCTCCCAAGAGGCAACCACTTGCTTTAAGGGACCACTACTAATTAACATTTTTATATTGAGGTTTTGACCAAAGGCCATAATCCAGATTTGGGCACTGTTGTGCTGGACCAAAGCTTGACATAGTCTTTGCCCCAAAGAGTTTACAATGTAAATAGACAAGACAGACAACATAAAGCGCAAATTGGAGGTACAATAGGTGCCATTTTCTTTCTTTAAAAAAGTCATCAAATTATCCCCTAGTTTCTCCTCTCTGTTCAGATTCCCCAGCCAACAAGCTTTGCCATTGCTGGCCCAAAGTGCCCTCCTTTCACCCGGCCCACCTCATAACATCAGGCTATCTGGCAAAGGGGAAAGAAGATAGCAATAGACCAGCCAACAGCACATGATAGCAGGTCTGTAAGGGGAGAAGGCAGGGAGGGGCCACCCATTCCTACCCCTTTCCTTGTTTCCAGTTTTCTAGTACAATTCTGCATGCCCTTTAAAGATGCTCCATCTTCAGTAACCCTTCTTTTGGTTAGTCCTTTGGGACTGTACAGACTTTGCTTTTTTATAACGTTGCTATGTCTCCCCCGCCCCTCACTCCCCCCCCAAAAGGGAAAAAAAATGGCATGAGGGGAAGACAAAGATGAAAGTTCCACAAAGAAACAAACCCAAAGAGGTAGTTTGTTAGATGGCCAGTATGTCATTCTGATTTTCATCAAAGAACTTGGATGGAGTAGGTTTGCTGCAATTATTTTAGGTCAGAGGGGGTTGCCCCACAAAAGAAGGAAAATGCTCCCAACCTGTTGCATTCAGTGCTCAGACATTATGGTCATGGATGCAGTATCAAAACTAGTTATGCTGAAGTGTGGTATAATGACCTTTTGGAACAGATTTGGAAAAGACACTGCAAGTTTGCTACTGTACAGCTCAGTTTACATAAGCTGGTATAGAGACAAAATTATGAAATCTTTATTTTATGTAACTGACAATCTAATCAGTGAAATTGCCATTATGAAAATTGATTCTTTTTTACTGAGCCTAATATCATGTTCCCACTAAAATGAAACAGAAGTCAATATTTTTAAAAGTAGCAAATTTTAAATCGACATCACTTCCTTTTGATCTTTAAAAAAAAAAGTTCAGTTATGAGAAAAAAAAAGAAAAGGATCTTAAAGTTTCTTTCTACTCTGAAAAGTATTACTGTATGTTTAATAAAAAAAATGAGAGAGAGAGCGACATTACCTTACTCATCAGATCTGTTCTCTGTGGGCATTCAGAGATGCATCTTCTGTCTTAGTGACAAAAAGAATAAACTTTTGTTTTTAATTTAATTTTATGACTTCTTTTTAGCCCTACAAAGTCAATACAGCTGAGGGGAAACAGAATCCATCTTGCGTATCCTCAGTAAGATGGCATACTGTGTTCCACTTGCTAATGACTGTGGAAACCCACTGAAGACAGTGGGTTTGAACAAGTGTGCAGTTGCACTACTTTCAGCAGCAAGGTTAGTTTAGAGCAGAGGTTCCAAACTTTTCTTCTTGCGTACCCCCTTCCAGATCTACCAGCTGCCTGCGTACCCGTACCCTTCTCATCACTGATACTTTGTGTGTTCCTCTTAACACTGCCTGTCTTAGCCATGTGTCCATATTTCACTGTTACATACAGCAATAGTTGTAGTGTGACACATACAACTGAAAAAAAAATCCTGATTAAGTTCTGAGCTCAGAGTGGACTGTTGCTGGGCAACAGAGCCCACGCTGTACAGTGATTGGAGGTGAGGGCTTTGTACCTCAGCATTTCTGTGCATCTGTGTTATCATTGGTACATCTTGAAGTAAATTAACTATCGTATTTTATAGTACAAATTCCCACAGTGCTTTAAAACTTCATGACTGGCCTATTATGAAAATGCAATAAATAAAATAATGATTAAAAAATCCACCATTACACAATTTCTCCCATGTACACCCCCATTTTTTCCCCCCATGACCCTATGGGTATGTGTGCCACACTTCGGGAACCCTTGGTTTAGAGCAGTGGTTCTCAACTAGTGGTACATGTACCCCTAAGGATACACAGAGTAGTATAAACAAGTTGATGTGCCCCCCGGCAGACCTCGATGTACTATACACTGAAATTTAAGTACAATATTTATATTCCAATTGATTTATTTTATGATTATATGGTAAAAATGAAAAAGTAGGCAATTTTTCAGTAGTTGTGTGCTGTAACACTTGTATTTTTATGTCTGATTTTATAAGCAGATAGTTTTTAAGTGAGGTGAAACTTGGGGGTATGCAAGAAAAACCAGACTCCTGAAATGGGTACAGTAGCCTGGAAAGGTTGAGAGCCACTTGTTTTGGAGCATGGTTTGGCCAATGGAATCTTTATTATTGGTTGTGCTGATATATGAGGTGGAGAGAATCCAGCTTGGATCTTGGAGCTCAGACTGAGTTTGTAGGGCTAACAATTAGAATAATGGGGTTTTATACTTAAATAGAGTTCATATAATATGGAAATCCTGGAGAGACCATAAATAAGGAACTTCAGAATGCCATTTTTATAGCCCCTTCCTACAGCAGTTTAACCCTTTAAGCACACATTGTATCTGAAAATATTAAAGTGATTTTATAATTTTTTAAAAATTGATTTATTTCAAGGCATCAGAAGGCATCTCCTGACTCTCTTGCTACCGATGGGCTGTTTATTACTCCCCTTATGTGAATTTGATTTAAAAAAAAAAAAAGTTCTTAAACTAGCACTGTGTCAATGTGCAACTTAATTATTTCACTTAACCTTTTTCTCTTTTCCCTCCCACCTCTCCCCAAACAGTACCAGATATAGTGTTCCGGATTTATATTTTCAAATGAGTGCTGGTTTAGATATATATAAAGGGCTGTTAACAACCATGGTTGCCTGCATGCCAGTTAGAGAAAATAATGCCAGATTATCATGGGAAACGGCTGGCACAGCTCTGCTTTTCAGTAACATTTGCCTTTACTGACATCTAACTTCTGACTTTTATTTTTTTAAGAAAGTGGTCTAGGGTCTAGGATTGGGTTTTTTTGACTCTTCAATAAAAAGTGAGGGAAAGGCTGCCACTGTTGTCAGTGAAGTGCTGCTGAAAGCTACAGCATAGTGATGTTGGTCAGTAGTGGTGGATTTGGTCTAGAGCATGAAAAAGATTCTGGAAACTTGAAAAGACTTAGTGAAGCCTTACATAAATTCTTAGCTTAACATTTTTAATGATTTGCTATATTCTGTCTTAACTCCACACTGTATTAATTACTTAGTTTTCTTTTTATGGCTTTTTGTTTCCCTTCTTTACATGTAAGTAATAAACATTGGTTTTGCTCCACTTCTTTTTAAATGATGACTAGATTCCGCCGGTCTTTGCATTGTCATGGATATCAATTCTTTTCAGGTCAGAGGTTTTTAACTTCACCGGCTGCATCACTACTTTACTTTGACAAGGTCTTGTGACGGGGTCAGGCTGGACGGCTATGAAAAAGTACTAGAAGGCATGTATATTAGCCCCAGGCTCAAAAAAGCCCTATTCCCTGGGTAATTCAGCTGGGGCTGATTAGGCAATTAGGCCACCTGGGGCTGCTTAACTAATTAGACCACCTGGGACAGTTTAGGCAATTAGGACACCTGGGGCCAATTAAGGAGCCCTGCCCCAAACACTTAAAAGCCTGCAGGGGCAGGTAGGCAGGGTGGGTTGTGGAGTTTGGAGTGAGGAGGTTGGAGTTGAGAATTAGGAGTTTACAGGTTACAGTTTTGGAGCTGAGAGTTTGGAGCTTGTAGTTTAAAAGCCTGCAGCTTGGTGCTGGCAGCCTGGAGCTAGGAGACTGCAGCCTGGCAGCCTGCAGTCTGCAGAAACTTGGGAGCTGCCACAGTTCCTGCCACAGCACTGGAGGCAGGCCACCAGCTGGGGTAGCAGGAAGTGGTCCACATACTACCCCAAGGGAAGGTAGCAGTACTCAGGGGCAGAGCGGGCCCCATCCCCTCCCTAAACCTTCCCCCAGCTGCCCCACCGGCCGGGCCGGAAGAGCGCAAGACCCATGAGGGCGGAGTACATCTGTTCCTCCCCCCTCCCCACTCTGTTACAGTCTGTAACAACAAATATCCTGCCACGTCCTGTCTACTCTCTGCTCTTTGCAGCACGGAGTGCATTGTCAATGCGCCACAAATTAAAAAAAAAAAGTCTCTTGCACCAGTACATAAAGCTATCTTCTTTCACTTGGTTTTGTTCTTCCTGCTTTTCTCCAGCCACTCATCCTGGAGAAACCTCTTGTCCCTTCCAGAGCTCTTCTCTCTGCATCCTGTCTCCTCTGCTCAAGATTCACTGGCTGAAATGACCATCTTTTCAGATGTGACTCTGGAGAGGAAAGAAGTGGTAGGAAGTAGCAGCAGTAGGCACTGGAGTAGGAAAGAAGAGATGCTGTGTTATAAGTTGATCATTTGGAGGCCTCTCCATTCTGCGGACCTTATCTACTGTTTCTACCTTGCTTCAGTGCCCCTGGGTGTTTCTATTTTAGATCTACTGAAGCTGGGATGCTTTTTCCTTTGATTGCTGTTTGTCATCTATGGAAGAATTGTCTCGTTGGAGCAGATACCTGCCTTCTCTTAGCGAGAGTTATGTGCTCAAAAGGAGTGTAGAGTGATGCTGGATCCAAGAGAAGGAAGAGATGCTATACTTGCTGTCTCTGGTGTTTCTAGCTTCACAGATGGCTGCTGTTGCCATTCTCTTGCTACAGAGAAGTATCAGCTGCTGAAGTAGTTTTCTCCACCTGCCAGTGTATATGCACCTTATCATGGGAATCCTTCGAGAGTCTCTGTGCCTAAGAAGACTTCTACCAGCATACCAGAGCTGGCCCAAACAGGTGGTCCTGAATATTAATAAGTATTGTACAAATATTTTAGCCTTGTAAACAAACCGAAACTTATTAAGAACAATATTTCAGATGCAGAAGGGGGTGGGGAACTGACTTTTTCTTTCAGAGCCTCAAGATGCCCGTGCTGGCGTGCCATATTGGGCCAGATCTTCAGCTTGTGTGAGTCCAAGTATCTCCATTGAAGTTAATGGATTTGGCCCATAAACTGCTTAGCTACTCCAGAGAGACCTGTTCAGTGCTGCTGCTGAAGATGAGGTTGGAGGTAAAGAGTCTTTCACTGTCTCTTTTCTTCACCTGAGCGGCTGAAAGGCTAAGATGAGTCTTAGTGAACTGAGTGCTACTTACGATTGTCTGAAACCATTATTGGAAGTGATTGTTCACTTAATTAATTGTTAATAAATGCATTTATTTTTAAAATCTGCTTGCCCAAAGCGTAGTATTTCTGAAACTGGCATTTTTCCCATAATACAGTTCCATTACTTTTTATTGAACTGTCTCTTTATAGAAATGTCACATATCAAACATTTTACAGATAGTGAGATAAGAAATGCACCTGACTTGACTTCTCCTTTTTAACTTGCCTCTGCAATGACTCAGCTCCTTTCCTCATCGTGAATTGCAGGTAACCACATTTTCTATACTAACCGCCTTCAGATAACTCTGGTGTAGGCTGGTGTGTCAACATCTGCCTCTTCATTACCCCCTAGCAATTTTTTCTCTTGTGTGACTCCTCTGTCCTGTTCCTCCAGCTGTGGACCATCTTTATAGTAGCCTTGCTAGATGTTTGCATCATGATTCCACATCTGTCTTGCTTCTTCTGAACTGCCCATAATAACTGAAGCAGACTGTATAAGCAAAACACTGCCCTTCTCTGTAAAGCCCTGGGCTTGTCTGGTTGCTTCCTGTAAAATGGCAATCTTGGGAGGGTCTTCCAGTAAAGTGACACATCCTGGTCATTTCCGGTTTGCTGGCAGGCTGCTAACTAACATGAAGCTATTCTTTTAAGACTCTTTCCTTTCTCTTTAGGATTATGCACTGTCCAGAGTGAGCACTCTAGACTAGCTTGATATATAGGACATAAGCAGAAGGGCCTTTTCTGCGACTTGTCATGTTGATCAACATCTATCCCTCTGTGAGTTAGATGTTACATGTTCATTCATCAGTCCCTATTTAGTAACACTTCTTTCATAGACTGCATACAGTTCTGCTGCACTTCATCTCAGTGGTCGTGTTAGTAACCTTTTCCTGCTACGTTGACAGTGTTCCTATCTCACAACTTGGTAGCCTATGAAGTTATTTTGTTCCTCTGTTTGATACTAGTTAGAACTCTCCTGAGAAACTACTTGTGTGATAGGCAGCTGAAGAGGTGCCTGTAAAATCTGCAAGGAGTTTGGGAGGGGCGAAACCATAGATGAAATCCTGGTGTCACAGTTCAGGGCAACAGCACTTTTATTTCCCTTCAGTTGTACAGCAGGGGCACCCACTCTTGGGCTTCCAGCTACACAGCCGTTGCCTTTCTGTGTATAGACTTGCATTTCTTTATCCCTGCTGCCTGTGGTATTTCCAGGCTGCACAGTTCCCTGCTGGCGCTGGGTTAGACCTTGCACAGAGAGGCTGCAAAAGGACATCTCTTCGCTTTCTCTTTGAAGACTGGTAACAGTGTTTGTCAACGGCTATTTTATTCTTATGGTAAAAGCTCTACAGGACGACGTATTTAAAAACAATAAAAGAAACTACACGCATGCTGATAATTTACCAGAGATCACGCCTATCCTAATCTGGATTCTGGCAGGAGCAATCGTTCAAATTCCAGCACAAGGGATGTCCTGGTGGTTTCAAGTTCATCACAGCTTCAGCTCAGAACAAGCACCCAGTCTCATGGGGTCTCAGTAAGCCGAACCCTTCCAATCCTTCCTTAAGGATTGGGGCCCTCGATGGACAATATATGGCCCAAGGACAACATCGATGGTCCTGTCTGTTTGCTGGATCAAGAAAAAGGCGAGGAGCCAGTTTAAAACCAGGCTATTTATCCCCAAAACACTTTCTCTCTCTCTCTGTTTGGCCCCTGGAGAATCCAGATTTAACTAGTATGTATGGACCTCTCCAGAGGGTGGCTTAAAGGGGCTAATAACAGATGGGGTACATTAGCATCCCCCTCACTACTAGAGAAGGTGCATAAAATGCCACAGTTACATCAGCACAGCTGCATTTTTAACCCAATGGATCCTAATTCAGTAAAGTTAACCTTAATTCCACAAAGTTTGTTCAGGGTATTACAGGAAATTGTCAGTCTGTGTCACCTGACTCCATTGAAGTCAATGGAAGCTTTTGCCACTGATTTCATCCCCATATCAATGGCCAATAAAATCTAGTAATGTTAAAAATTGAAGTTTGCAAGGGAAAATGTTCCACACTGTAGCTATGTCCTGTGGATTTCTCACTCTTCCTTTCTTCTGTCCATGCTTTATTCTTTAAGAAAAACTTAATATGTGCAGACTTACTGGTCTAAATTATTATCTGTCTCTGTGGGTAATCGTGATCCTCTCAGTTTCTGTGGACGCGGAGAGGCGGTGTTTAACATGGTGAGCCAGGATTGTGTGTTTGCACTAGCATTTTTCAGTTTGAGGAAGAATTTCACAAACATTAAAATCACTTACAGAGACTCTGGCATATCAGTTCTGTCTAATGCCGCTTGGGACTGACTCTTGCTCGACATGGGCCTGTTCCTGCAGGCCCAGTGTCTCTCCATTATGTTTTGAACACAGGAAATTGGCATCAGGGCACTTCAGTTGAGGCTGAGGTGCATAAACTGTCTTATGCTGTACAGAAACTACTTGTTTGTATGTAAAATGTTGTGGTAGTGAAAGACTACAACCAGGTGGGATCCCATTGTGCTATGTGTTGTGCAAATTTAGAATAAATGACAGGCCCTGCCCTTAAGCTCTTAGAGCCAAAAAAATAAACCCCCAAACCTGATGATAAAACTAAGTACTGAGGTGAATTAGATTCTGAATGTGTCCAGGGCTTGCTCCTTAAAATTGTGGTCAGGTGACTGAATTGTTATAATAGCAGTGCAGCTCAGAGTACACAATGGAGAGGAGCCTTTCCCAGTTCACGGTGGATCGTAGGTAGGATTTAGGTCTGGCCCATTCTAGAACAGGTGTCAGCCACAAAGATCCTGCCTGGATTCAAACTTTCCACAACATTTGGGGTGTTGAGAGCTAGGTTCTGGCCCAACTCTGTCCACCGAGAATGAAAATTTGCCCGGTGTCTGTAATTCCTTTATTACTTGTAGCATGCATGTTTAGATGCTGTAGTTATTGCTGCAGATTTAATGAGGAATATACAATAACATTGAGGGCAAGCTTCTGTGCTGCACCTCTAAGGGCTTGCCCACACTTGTATTTATGCCGGCAAAGCTTTGTCTCTCTGGGGTGTGGAAAAAAAAGCCTCCTCACCCTCCTCCTCAAGTGATATGAGTTTTGCTGGCACAAGCGTGAGTGTGGACAGCGCTCTGTCAGTGGGAGATGCTCTCCACCGACATAGCGGCCGCTGCTCGTTTAGGTGGTTTTGTTATGTCAGCGGGAGAGAACTCATAACATGGCGACACTTACGTTTTGCCAGCATAAGCGCATGTTGTGTTTTTGGTTTTTGGATGTGTGTTTTTGGTTTTGGTTTTTCACACCCCTGAGTGACAAAGTTTTGCTGGCATAACCACGTGTGTAGACGTGCCCGAAGAGGAAGAGGAGGCTTGAAACCGGAGAGATCCACAGCATAATTATGGCAGCCCTCAGGGGGCCTCTCTTAAGAGATGGCAGCATCCTGGGCTGCCCTGTTGGCTATAGCATTGCCTGGAATCTCCAGTGCTTTTGCTGGGGAAATCCTCCCCAAGTTGGAACGAAGGCTTTTAGAGCCCCTTTAGGCTGCTCCGGCTAGCGTACTGGTGCAAAGGGGCTTCCCTTATCCCTACTATAAGTCTGAAACACCTAAAATACCTACTCAAGATTTTGAAGAGCATCTCATAGTACTGATTACTGGGTTGTTTGAGTATAGGAGTATCATAACGTGCGCTCTCTCTCCCATTACTGGAACACGGGGGAGTAGTGGGGAGCGGATTTGGTAGCAAGGAGGAAAGAAGAAACTTATGAAAACTACGGAAATGTACATTATTTCGGTAAATTGTGCAGTGACTTACTCCTGACCTGCTACAGCAGTTCTGATACATGATCTGTCCTTGTCTACACTGGGGGTTAGGTTGGCATCCCTTATGGATGTGGATTTTTCACATCTGTGACTGACGGAGTTAAACTGACCTTATTTTCTGGTGTAGACAGGCCTGAGACTCGACACACATGTGCATGCAGACACACGTGAGAGAGTTTTGTATTGAGTGATGTGTGAATGAGAGAGTCTGTTCAGGTAGGGGTGTGTATGTGTGGGTGATGGGTGATGTTGATGTTTATAGTAAAGGAGGGCTAGAAGACTTTCTGTAGGCTGATAAATGTTTTTCTTTGCAAGGGTGACTTAAAAAAAATTATATTGCGAATGCAACAAACCTAAGAAAACTTTATTTTTATAAATGTTGCAGAGCCCTATTCCACATTTAAATGCTTTCTCCAGGAAATAGGGGAAGTTTAAAAAGTAATTAACTTTTTTTGTAGTGCATTCTGTCATAAGCCATTAAAAATTCCTGTTTTGATATTTTAAAGTGCATTAAAGCCAAGTTTTATAGTACATACCTAAGTCATAAGACATGGAAAGCAGTTAATTTTGTAGACCATAACAACATACTTGGGGTAGAGTTATGGCCAAAGGGTGTGACCGTGTACCCAAGAAATGCGATAACCACACTGAAATGCACTCCCTAAACTGCCTTATTGCTTTTATGAACTGAAATGTACAATAAGAAAAACAGTTGAGCATGTGCATTTGTTGGGCCTTTTTATACGAATGACTGTCAAGGATGGCAATCAGGAAATCTCAGTTGTATTCAGAATTCTACAGTCACATTATAAAGTACGACTAAGTGTGTAATAGTATTACACTGAAATAGATTAAAGTGTATTGGTGGAACAACCAGACTAGGACAGTGCTACAGTCATAACTAAATCAGACCTACTGTTGGTCCCTATTTGTGATCCATTAGTCTGTGCAATTTAAGCAGAATACTGTTGAAAGATCAAAAGTTGCTCAGCAGCTGGTAATAGAAGACTTGCCCGAGCTGTAGGTACGCTGTACTAACACCAGCTGGGATATATAGTTCTGTGAAGCTTTTCCATTTCTTTGAGCCTTCTTGTCCTCAGAACCACCCTTTCCATTCCCCAAAACAGATCATAACACACAGAGAACTCTGCCAGATAGTCTTCTGTGCAATTCCTGAATATGATGCAATGTGTTCTCTGGGTGAAGTGTGGCCAACCTTTAACAATGTGGTTTGCATTTTTGGGGGTCTTTTTCTGTATCTTTTGTGAATTTACGTTTGGCTGGTTTTTTAGTGTGATTGCAACAAAAAAGAAATCTAAGAGAAATTAAAACTCCATCCTACAAGCAAAAGTCTAGTTGCAGAGATTAATCTGAGAGCTGCTGCTTGGGAGTAGGAAACTGAACATTTTTTTAGGATGGCCTCACTTTGGCTCTTGGCTCTACTGAACACGTTGTAAACTCTTTTTATTCTAATATGTATAAAAAATGTCTGCCAAGAACAGCCAAAGAGAGAGGTGTTGACTATGAAGCTAGGCTTTTCGTTATTTAACTTATTAGGTAGTCTGACACGTTACTGCTTATGCACGCCACTGCAGCCCTACTGCCTTGAATTGTGCTCCCGTCAGAACTGTTGTACTAAGTAAGACAAATATATGGATGGGAGACTGCCAAGGAACGGCTAGGCACTGGTATTGATGATTCAATAAATGGCACTCTTCCCTTTTGAGTCATTACTGAACCAGTGTCCCACCACGGTGCTAAGGATGCTGGGCTTCTGGAAATGCTGGCTTTTAGATGAGACATAAAACTAGATCCTGACTGCCTGGATCTGATGTCATCAGCTCAGTTGTCCAGCGTTATCTCTGGCAGTGGCCGATACCAAATGCTTCAGAAGAAAGTGTGAGAAACTCTGTAGTGGATAATTATAGAATGACCTGCCCATATGGAATAATCCCTGTCAGCTAATGCATGAGATAGGCCTTGAAGCAGTGGATGTAAATGTTCTCGTTCACATAAATATATCTTTTTTTTTCTTTTTTTTTTCTTTTTGAATGCTACTAAACTCTTGATCTCAATTATATAGAGTGGCAATGAGTTCCTTGGGCTAGTTATACATTCCAATAAAGAGAAATGCATTTTAAAAAATGTATCATCTTTCACTGCGTGTCCCCTTGCTCTTGTATTATGAGAGAGAGAATAAATAGGAGTGCCTGATCCTACCTGCTTTGTAACATTCATTATGTTGAATACCTCTTTGTTACAAGAATTTCAGCTGGTCCTGTTGGTAAATCCATCTATACAACCCCATTGTATAAGAGGAAAAAATGTGCTGTCTACATTCTTCTCCCACCAGGCTTTAACCTGAGCCTTCTTTTTCCACTCTTCCTTAAGGTCATTTCCATGTCCCAGTGCAGTAATGGGCATTGCAGTTGGCTTCTGGGTGTAGAACAAATTGGTACTCAGAGTTATCCATTGTAAGGTTTTTGGTTAAAGTCTTTGCTTAATTATTGGTTTCCTTTTTCTGTTATGAGCTAAATTGTACCATGCTACACCAGGGCAGCCTTGTCAGTGGCTAGGTGTCCGTGTAATTGGAGAAGAATTTGGTCCTGCATTGAACATCATACAAAAAATAAGTAGTTTAAAGGAAGAGTGTTACACCAGCTTAAATACTGGTTGGGACTATGTGGACTGAAAAGCAGTTATGCAATGGCTTATGTTTACTTGTTTTAGTTACTTATCTTTTAGGGGTTAATTCACACTGTAAACATCTTTATAGACATATTTATGACCTCCCAAGCTTTACGCAAGGGAGGGAAGACTTTTTTAAAAAATTGTCTTCACAATTGATTTATTATTAATCTTTCCTGTACTGGCAGGGTTTTCTCCCTACTGACTCAAAGGACACGGCCTCTGAAGCACAAAGGAAGTAAATATTTGTTGTCTTAGGCAGGTATTGAAAATTACCTTTGTGCAGATAGAAAAATGAGGCACAACAAAAAAGAGAAAAAGAAACAATCTCCAGTGAAAACCCTTGTGAACTGTGAGCCCATAAGGTGTGTCTTCTAAAGATCTTAAATGAACACTGAATGGTCATTGGGTCTGATGCAAAGCCCAGTGAAGCAAATGGAAAGGTTCTTACTGACTACATTAATGGCTCAGGCCCTTTTACACATTTTAAAATTCAGTTGTTGGAGGGAAGTTTTTTGTATTGCAAAAGTCTTGATTTAAATATGGAAACGGTGGGATTTGCCCAAAATTTCTCAGCAGTTTTTGCCAGTTGGCCTGAAAAGGACCTGGAACAAATAACCAATTATTAAGCTATTTTACCATATATGCCTCTTTGCTTATGTTTGGGTGTAAACACGCCAGCATTATTCCATCCTGATTTGTCCTATAAGAAATATTTGTATATACTATTGCAACCTCAGGGTTTCTGATTTCGTGCATGTAAAGTACTGCCTCGCAGGATGGTTGCAATGAAACATAAAAGCACACTAGCCTTGGTGCTCATTTTGTTACAAACTCTAAACTCTATCCTGGGTTGTTTGACAGTTTAGATGAATTTCACAAAATTTTTTTGATACACCTGAATCTGGTATTCAGTAAACATGGGCCTATATTTAAAGCTTTCCATCCAAACTAAGTGAAATTCATAGTTTTAACTGAACTTCAGGGTTCATTCAAATCCTACATTTAAAGTGAAACTTGGGAGTTGCGAATCAATGTGAATCAAAAGCAAAGAAATGTTTTCATAACTTGGATGAAAATGTAGTAGAAGCACTGTTTGTATATTGCCTGACTCTTTTTTTATAAAGTGGGAGGTTTGTAGTGAAGCCAGTTTCATTTTATTATTGAAATATAGCGCTGTTGTGACACATACATAGAAGATACTCTTGCAGATATCCGCTACTCCATGGATCAAGACAATGAAACAAAACAGGGAGAATCAAACAGTCCTCAGTTTCCCTCTTCTTTTCAATTCACTGAGAGTCATCGGTCCTTATGGAAAATTTCCCATGGCTTATCATTTTGTATTATACTTTTTCTATATATTCTTTCTACAGCTTTTTAACCCTCCTATGAAATTTAGGTAATTCTGTCTCTTTTTATAGCATTCTCTGTTGATTTAAAACTATAGAAAGTGTATCATTTTCTATTCTACATATTTTAGAATGATTTCTATAGAACCCTATAGGCTTCATTTCTATTGTTCTATCAGACTCTCCCATATGAAACATCTTTTTGTATGCATGCAGATGGGCCAGCATGGCAAAAGTTCTGATTTGGATTGGAGCTCCCCCAAAGTTTGGGGAGATGTGATTTGAAGACCAACAAAGTTTCAAACTGGTGGCAGCTATGTTCTTCCATTTGTTTTATTGTTATGGTAAGTACCCTTGGAGAATCTGTGCCTTCTGGATTTCCTTAGTCTTTTTAGCCCCATATTTGAGAAGTTGGTAGCTCCCACACTCACCACCCCAAATTTGTATTTAATAAAACAGTTAAGCATGTACTTCAAGTCCCACTATCTCCAAGTGCTTTTAGCAACAGCTAAAGCGCTTGACTGAAACGGGGCCAGTGTTTCCTGCTCCGTGCATTTGATAAATGGTAAATGTATTTATTTTAGCTGTTGCTAACTGGTAGGCTGACTGTTTCATCTGGTACATGAGGTTTTCCATCATGCATATATCCCAAATCCTGGTAACAAGTGTCTTCATTTTCTATTTCTAATCGGACCACTCCTCTTTGTGACTATCAAGACTAACACAATCTACACTAGAGGACCAAAAGCAAACCAGTGATTGTTTCCATAGTAAGCTAACTCTAAACTATGGTTCTCAGTCTGGGATGGTGAGTCCTACGGAAGTTATAAACAGGTAAAGGGGTATCACAACCATAGTCCTTAATGGCTAGATGGGAAAGGAGGATCTGGAAATTGTTTTCTGTTGTAACGTAGGATCATGGTATGGAAAAGGATGTGAACCACTGACCTAAGCAAAATAAATTCTCCCATAAGCCCCTATTTCTTTCTCACAATTAGGGCTAGCTAACCAGATCTCTTTTTAAAACCTAGTGATTTTAAATATGGTTACAATTAATCAATTAGAGCTTTCAAAACTTCAGTCATGCCAAATAGGATGACATTTCACAGGAAGACAGAGAATATAATAAAACATCAGAGCTGTCAGCATGAAATACTAGAAATAAAGCAGAAAAAAATTATTCTTTCACAGAATGCAGAATAAAAGCTGACTGCTTGAGCATGCTCTAGGATATTCGTAGGACTATAACTCATGCAAAATTCTAAGGGCTTGCCCTTGCAGTCTTTGATCAGGCTCTGTTGTGTGAAAAGCATGAGCAAACGTCCATTAAATCCATCAACGTTAAGAACATTCTTCCATCCAAAACAATATTTTAGTCTCCAGTTCAGAAGAAAATAAAGCCTGCTGGTATTTGGGTACGTGTAAGTAGAGAAATCCTACAAAGGCCAGATTCCAATGCCTTTGTTCACACTGCATGATATCTTACTTCAGGAGTAGGTCCAACGGCTAATTACAAAGAGAGGTGCTACGGCTTGTTGTGAGTAAGGGTATCTGAATCAAATCCTTTGTGATTTGAAAGAAATAAGAGTTAAAGTAGTGTATGACTGAAAGGCCATCCATCTTCAAATGCTGGACTTTTCTAGATTCTCAGCTGCCAATACTTGATAACTTCCCAGAGTAAGAGATCATATGAAACCTAATAAGAGTTTCCTTCTGATATACAGTAGATACAATTTAAATGTTTCTTCTTTTCTGAGCAATATTACTAGTTTTTCTGATATTCATCGTTTTTAAAAATATAGGGAATGGAGCTCAAACTGGTGGAACATTTTGAAAAGGAAAAAACTTTTGAAGCATGATCCTCTGTACTGTAGTTGCCATTGAAATGTCTGAATTTGCCAAAAGGTAAGAAAAACTTTTGTAAGGACAGGGAAAACACTCGTATCAGAGACACTGCTGTGTGGTAACTTCTCACTTATGGAGAGTGACCACTGTACCTTTTAATCACATTACAGGGGTGGTGCTGGGAATTTACATATGGAAAGAAATGCCGGGGGTCGGAGGGAGGGAACCTGTAATATGCCCACAGCGTGGGGTTTTCAAACCTGCTTGGCCAATAGTCAATGTTTTTAAACATCACAGCCAGACTAGATTATTACAGAGAAACACTTGTACCCATAATAGTGCAGAAAAAATAATCCATAGGGATGAGGAAATGACATTAGCTTTGTGTAGACAAAAATGGCATACTGTATTTATGAATGTACTCTGTATGTGATATTTCTCTCTTGTGCACACATTGAAACCAGTCTTAAGTGAGCACTGGATGGATCAGTCTTCAATTCCCTACACGTGTTCTTCCATCCAAAAATGACCAGGAATGAAATCCTGGCCCTGCTGAAGTCAATGAGAGTTTTACCAGTGATTTCAGTGGGACCACGGTTGCACCCTTAGTTCAGTGCAAATGTTTTTTAATGTAATGAGTTTAATTTGGTTCAAAATGCTGCTGCAACAGGGACTTATGAATAAGAGGGAAGGTGGCTTGTGTAATTGGGAGGAGAAGTGTCTGGGGAAGAATCTCTTTGTTAAGATGTGAGCTCTGTTATGAAAAAGTTTGAGAGCCTTTGTTTCAAGCACTTCATTTTTTGGGCAGAAGGAAAATATTCACCAACAGGGAAGGGTTTCTAAGCTATCAAACGGGTCATCTTTCTGAGGAAGTAGCGGTTGGCTTGGTAGCATGTCATATGCAGGAGCTTGCTGTGTTGGCAACGACAGCTGCCCACTGAGTCGTTCCCATCTGTTCTTATCTCACTAAGCAGTAGGTTAAGCAGAGGAGACCTAAAGGATAGAATAACTTCACATAGTGTGGGTTGGGAAAAGGGCCTGTGAAGAGTTGACTCCCTGCTTTGTCAATGGCATAATGAAAGCAGGCTATCCGTTTCAAAGGTGCTCTGAATGCACTTCATTGCTCCTCACCACCTACCCCTCTTTAGCGTGTCAGCTCCCACAGTGAAGTCCTTCCCTGTTGCTGCAGTCTTATGGAGCACACATGGCCAAAGTTCTAAGTCATGTATTTTCCTCCGACCCATGACATCTGTGGCTTTTTTTGGTTGTGTTCTACTTTCAGAAAATGTTTTGGAGGTGAGAAACAAGCTCTCTTTCTGTGAGACCCAAAACACTCTTTGGTCTGGGTAAATAGTAAATGAAAGGGAAATTGCCTTGAGAGCATCTCCTTTGGGGCAAGAGGAAGGGAACTTTTAGTTTACAAAATGTAATATGTAGATGTCATTTCCCTTTGGAAAAATTCCTGTAGCATTTATTAGGGATGTAACCAATGGAATTCTATAGAGGATTCTCAGTACTGTACATTACTTAAAAGAAAATACTATCCTTTTTATAGGTTTTCTCTTTTTAACTAACCTGTGCATAGTGGGGATATAATTCTTTAGCAATTACAGTGCACAGGACTTTTCCCATAAGGTTCCTCTCATGGTTCTTCCAAAATATCCCTCAGCCTTTCCACAATATCCTAGCTTTCCCTCTGGGTTTGTCCTGGCAAATCTAAAGTCCATGTAACTTTTTACTAATAAGGTTAATAGCTAATTCAGAAGTGCTGGCACTTAGTCAGATAGGAAGTTCATGACGTTTTTGCGTGTCTTGCATCAGAGTTGTTTGAAAAAGGAGATTTAGGACAAAGACATGTCTTTCAGAACTTGACTGCAAATATCTGAATGGAAAACCCAACCAATTTGCAAATCGGCTTCCTACTCAGATGAAGTTTATTTTGGTCATTAACTTCAGCTTGAATTTCCATGTTGAGAGGAAAAAATATATAAAAATTTTGGTGCTTTTGTTTTTGTGATTTTCTCTAAAACCCTCTACATTCTAGTTCATTAATAAATCCTTAACGTGCTTCTTAAAGCATTTTACATGATGGCAGAGCATTTTGGAGGAAGGAAGGAAGGGCATGATGGAGTCATGTATTCTACCAAGATATAATTCATGGTTTTGTTGTTGTTTAGGTTGTGGGGGTGGAAGGTGGGGAATGTTTCTCCAAGTTTGTAGCAAAAGCTAAAAGCCAATAGCAAGTTTGAGCATGTGGGCTCCCTCTTGGAGGGGGAACCACATTGTAATTAAGATCTTTCCAATACAAATGTTAGGCTGTCAATCATGCTTTATACTGTTTTAATGACTACCTGTCTCTGTTTCTTTATCAAGTGCACACGGATGTCTTGTTTTCCTCTTTTGCATTCAGCTTCTGCAAGATGAATGTGTGCTCTTTGACTGCAAATCCCCAAATAAGTGTGTCTTTTTTTAATCAAGTTGCAAAAGTAAGGAAATAACTTAAGCGCCAGGTCTTTGCAGGCTTGTGTCTGAAGCATCTGTAGGTAAAGTAATAACTAAATACAGAATTACAGAATATGTTCAGCATTCATTCAAGTATAACAACATTCAACTGGTGTTACTGGATTCTTAAATGCCAGGCAGCATGACTAAAACCACAATTGCAAATGACCAGTAATATGTCCATTTTAAAATATAGCCACATTTATATCAATAGCCTTTTTTCTTTGGCAATGAATACTAGCATTTCTTATACTTATTCTAAATTTGCCCATATGATCATGAAGTGTTTGTATTATGAGCAGGAAAACATGACCAGTCTTCTCTATAACTTTGAATTCTTTATTCATGTTGTCTTTAGCTCTTCTTTTTAGGTCAAATACATTTTTCAAAAGACTGGCACTTTTGAAAAATTTACCCCTACTGTCCACAATCTGTTACCCCTCTAACCATGTTCACTGATCTTTTCAACCCGCAGCATCTTTTGTTAGAGAGCCAACCAAAACTGGACACAATGCAGTACTTTAGAAATTGTAATTGCCCACCATTTCTCTAGCAGTTACCAGATGGACTGGAACAGAGCACTTCTATTATTCTGGAATTAATTAGAAACCTCGGTTGGTTAGGTGGTGTGTTTTGTTCCAATTTTTCAGCACTGAGAACATTTTTATCCTGAATCTATGAGCCCCTGACAATAGGAAATGCTAGAGTCTTGGCTATAGCAAAGCCTAATTTGACTGACACTGTTGCTGAAATTAAGTGAACTGAGTATTAAAAGGTCAAAATAACTTTTGCTTTTCTATATAACCTGAACTCCAGCCTACTGAAGAGTATACATCAAGAAAGATTTTGGCAACAGCCAGTCCAAGTCTAGTGCCTGGGGGCTTGGAAGACCATGTGGCTTTCATATCTGATGCATTCCACAAGCTGTCCAAAGACACAAGGCATTTTGAAATTGTTCATCTACAGCATGATATGTTTCTTAGTTTTCCTACATTCTTCTTGGCACATGCCTTAGCACTAGAGTGATCAGATGTCCCAAATTTATAAGGATGGTCTCGATATTCAGAACTTTTTCTTATATGGGCATCTATTATCCCTCACCCGCTGTCCTGATTTTTCACACTTGCTATATGGTCACCCTACTTAGCACTGGCCTAGTACTACCTTGAGGGTGACAGGGCAAGTTCAGCCTGTGGCTATCCAGTCTTGGGCCTGCCAACAAGGATGCCAGTTAATGCCAGTTTTGAGTATAGTTTTAGTGATATGGTTGTCTTTCCCATGGGTATTGGGCACTTGGCTTAGCTGAGATGCTGGAATAGCCCAAATGGCCAGAACCTCTATTTTATATGTCAACCAAAAGACAGTGGCCAAAATTTTCTAAAATAGCCTAACTTTAGGCTTCTAAGAATGGGATTTCCAACAGCACCTTGAAGTCAATGGGACTTGTGCTTCTAAATGACTGACGTGCTTGTGCAAATCACATTGTTAGATGCCTAAACATGGACTTAGGAGCCTACCTTTAGGCTCCTTATTTAGAAACTTTTGGCCAATGTCTACCAAAATGCTGAGCTGCTGAACACCATGTTTGGGGCCTTGGTTTGGTACTTCTTCAGAGTAAAAGAGTACATACAGCCCACTGACTTGCCAACATCAAGCACTTCCTGCAATAGCTAGCAGCTTGATAGCTTGAAGGTTTCTGATCCAAAGGCTGACTGAGCTTCATTTCACATAGCGTGCAGGATCTGATGGGATACCAGTATAAGGTTCTTCATTAAATTAGAGGTAAGGTTGCTAAGTGCAATCCAAGATAAAAATACATTAAAAACATCCATTCAAAAACCTGAACATGGAGAAACTATGGAAATTGTCAGCCAAAGTTAATAAACTATTCTGATACCATCCTTAATACCCAATTAATGCACACATTCCATGAAACGGGAAAAACTCTGAGCAGTACCCATGCTGTCCATTGCTACAGAACAGTACAACACTGCCTGTTCATCTCAGTTCCTTTCGGAACTGAATATTAATACTTGACTATCACGCTTTTATTTATAAAGGGCTAGATCCTTTATTTAAACTCACATGGAGGGGCCCTGCACTCATACACATTCAGTTGCAGGATCTGATCCAAAAATAGATTCGGTAAAAATGAGAGAGATTTTCTATGAAAACTTTGAATGACATTAAATGTTTTTGATCATCATTTTAGCTGAAACACTGAAATTGCAAAGGAAAAGAAAATTGAAAACTGAAAAGCAAATGTGTTTTAGTTTCTGAAAGCTAAAGAAAATCTGCACTTTTCTCCCTCTCTGAGGAAAAATGGAGAGAAAGGGGGGAGGAAAAGCCTCCAAATCTGATTTTATTGTTATTTGAAAAAAAAAAATCCTACAAATCTTGTTATGAAAAACAAATTTTGATGAGAAAAATTTCAATCAGTTCTACTAAAAATTCTTTTTTTAAAGTTTTGCTTTTAATACAACCATATACAATCCATAAAATCAAAAAGACTTTAAGAATTCAAGATTCCTGAATATCTAATGTTTCTTTATAGCATCTACGATCTTAACATATAAGCATGTCCAAAAAGAAGTGTTTTCCTATTGAAGCAAATAATTCAGGCAATCTCTAATTAACCAAATATCAGCAAAGACAAAACTGCTGTTTAAAAATAGATTAGTGTAACTAACACCAGACCTTAAAACTGGGGCCATTACATTAAAACAGGAACTGTTCCTGTTGCAACAAACCATTAAACTTAATCATACAGAACAAATACTAAGTTTTCCTCATTTATAATTTTAAAAAGGTATACAAGGGCCTCATCCAATTCCCATTAAAATTAAAAGATAGACTGCCAGGGCCATCAGAGAGAGATTGATCAAGCCCTAAATGGTAAGATAAAAATGAGGGTCACCGTTAAGGCCCTTTTGGGTATTCGTCATTAAGAATGGATCGTTGTGCATGAATTAAGTGTTAAGGTTGGAATGGCATAAGAATTGTTTTTGTAACTTTAGATTGTGATTTCTATAATTTTGGAACACTGGCCTTTTAACAGATATGACAAGTTGGGGTTTTTTAAATGGATATTTTCAATAATATGGCTTTGCTAGAATTGCATTTGGCAACTTTATCTGTAATCTATCAGATTGTTTCATTTGGGGGATGGGTAAAGGAGCATCTGGACTCATAACTGGAATGTGTTTTGGTTTCCACTTTTTGGTTTTGCTAGATGGAAGCAGGATTTTTTACATCTGTTCAGAAAGACAATGTTTATTAAAGAAATCTTCAGATGGTTTGCTTAAGATTCCTTTTCTCAATGCACCTGATAGGCATGCAGTTGTAGAACTTGATTAACTAATTGCTTCTGTCCAGCGATAGCACTTACAAATTGAGACAAAACAAGAGCACAGCGGTTTCCATACTACAATATTTTTCCCCAGGTAAAAATAGAGTACCAAATTCAGCCCTGTCAATCATACCTATGCAATCCCATTCATTTGATTGCAGCCGTGGAAGAAGAGAGAAATGGTAGAATTTGGCCCGGTAGCCTTTCAGGACTAGATTTCCAAAATAGTGCATGCTACTTGCAGAAGTAAAAATTAAAAACTTGTGTGTGGAAGTTGGCATGTATGGAATTGGAGAAGTGCAACATTTTTGAACTGCAGGGCTGGATTAAGGCATTTCAGGGCCTTAGGCAAACTCCAGAGGGGGCTGTCTCTCGGACCTTTACCCGTGCCATGGCCTCAACTCTCCCCGAGGTGCCAGGGTCTTCACTCAAGTCGTCTTCTGAGGTGGGGGGAGAGAGGGTGTCTGGCACTGTTCTTTAAGCAAGCTTGTTCTCCCCTACTCCGTGGCCTTCCATTCCCTCTTTCGATGTGGGCTGGGTCTGTCTCAGAGGAGATAACTCAAGTGAGCAGAGGTCAGGACTCTCTGATGGTAGGGATTTGCTGATCCACCCCTGATGTCCCCACTTCCCAGAGACTCCTCTGCTAGAGTGATCTCTGAGCCACCTCGGAGCGATGGGTTTGCGTCAACGCACCATGGACATGAATGGAGCAGTCCATCCTTTCTCGGGCTCACTGCTGACAGAGTCAATGATTGCTGCATCGGCTATACTCGCTTCAGATTGTCAAGGTTGTTCTTGGCAGCCAAGACGGGGCTTGGACATACATCCAGTAGGTATATATTTTTAATGAGAGTTGCTGGGCCCTAGACACATGCCTTTGCCTTAATCAAGTGACGCTATGAAACGGAGTGCAAATGGGGCCTGATCCTGCAAAATGTTACTTACGAGCTATGCATGTACAGTTCAGTGCAGTTACTTGCATGAGGGAGGGCTATTCATGTGACTAAAGGTATGTTTTCTGTGCTCAAAAATTAACAGAGCTACAAACATTGTCCTATAACTGACCTTCCAAGGGCAATGGTGTGAGCTGTTTCTTTTCCAGATGGGCAGCTTTAGTTCAATGAAAACGTAGCTGCTCAGATGTAGGCGCTCCTGCTGTAATTAAAACATCTTAAAATCTAACTTTCCTTCAGCGAAGGGAGCCTCTAGGGGTTTGAATAGGAAGAGAGAATCCTCACTAGGTATACGGGCAGTATCCCATGAGGGCAGATTAATCCATTGGAATTCGGAATCTGTCCATTTTTGGGCATCACAAAGTTGTAGGCACAGAAGAAGGATGTCCTGTTGGACATCAGTTCCTTTTTGAGAACAGGACCCTGGGCTTCCATGATGCCTGGGCTTGAAAGGTAGAGAAATACGGCCCTCTGGCCAATGTCTTGGGAACTAGGGGTTATGAGATCCAAACAGATGTCCTGACCGTCGGAGCCCTGGGTGCATGGGATCTCAGTAAGGAGTGAGTGTTGTAGGAATGTGGAATCTGTCAGCACTATACTCGGCTGATGTGCCAACTCATGGATCAGATACCATCAAGTGGTCAAGGGACATCTATTTGGAACATATCACCAGACATTGGCAATGCCAGGAGAGGTGAGCTGGAGTGACACTGAGAAGTGAAGTCAGGAAAGTAACAGAAATAATTTTCTGATAGATTGTTGCTCAGTAAATACAATCCATCCTAAATTCTCAGTTACTGACAATTAATCTAAACATGGCTATATTTACTTTCCACGAGTTACACATAGTATAACTTTTTTTAATGAATGTTATACCAAAATATTTGGATGCTAATATTTAAACTGTATTGTTAAATTTATTAACCTTAATTTGGGATATTGCAGATTAGGTACTCTATGTATTTTATGATTTTTAAAACCAAACTTTGATCATTTTAACATTAGCATTAATAAAAAATCAAAACTTTGCTGCTGCAAGGGTGGTTGTGCAGGCTCATTGCTTTGACCACGTCACCTCTGCACACGTATGAAATTCAGACTTTGTGAGCATTTCAAATTGTTTGTATTGTGGAAGTGCCAGTCACAGTTTCATAGTTAAGGTTGAGTATTGTTTTGCACTTATAACAGATTTGTACAACCTCTGTTATGTCTGAAAAATGCAGCATATCCTCTCCAGCCTTACAGCACTTACTCTTTGAGTACAGAGGGAGTTTTCTGAGAATCTGCAAGTTAAATCCTTTAACCGGTTCAAATTAAATTAGTTTTAAAATAGCTACTCTAAGAAGTGTAGCATCTGTCTTTCTTTGTCCTGAATGGTCTTACTAATGGAATAACACACACACTTCCAACTTCTCATATTGTTAAATGTCATTGATAGCTTGTTCAGAGGCTGTATTCAGGTCTGAGAAATGGTACGTGGCTGTTTGCTGTATTGCATTGGTTCTCAACCTGTGCTCCTCAGAACTCTGGGGGTCCATGGATTATGTCTAAGGTGCCTGTGAAAGATTTGGATTGAAAATGGTCTCAAAAGAATTCAACTATATATCCACAGAAAATAGATTTCCGGTGGGGTCTGCACCTCCATTAGACATTTTTAGGGGTCTGCAACTGAAAAAATGTTGAAACCCACTGCTGTACTGGCATTACTTTGAAGCCACTATCTTGTTCTTCAAATTTTATTTAAAATAAAAGTGCTTAGCCATGAAAATTGCAAAGAAAATCTGAAATGTGAACAAAGGGTACATCTACATAGCAAACGAAGGTGTAACTGTAGTGCAGGGAGGCATATCCTCGCTAGCTTCAGTCTAGTCAGTGTGGGCAACAATAATAGCATGCACCCGAATATTTATTGAGGGTCTCCAGCCATCCTTACCGCTGTGTCAACATATCTACGGATTAACTGAGGCAAGGATGAGTCTGCATGTAGCCTGAAACAATAGCTCTCAGAGGTGTGAACCATCTCGTTCATCTCAGTGAAGTGTTAATTTTGGTGCCCAAATATGATGAGTTCAGCATCTGCATGAGGAATTAAATGGATCATGTGAGAAAGAAGAGGGAGAGTCACAGACTTGCACGATGTGCTGTGAGTGACCTCTTCTTTTGGCACCACCAGTGGGTGGTGTATGCGAGGTTCCACTAGTTTTTGGTTTCCCCTCCATCCCCGTCAATAAGGAGCAAGCCTGAGAAGCCTAGCAGAGCCCAGGGGTATAGTTAAACCACACTGAGCAGTATCTCATCATGGTGACTCAGATGGGCTGATCTTATTTTGGAAGCTTGGAAGAGCCCCTGTGGGGTGATGGTCACCCCCACAGTAGCCTGGAAAGGGTTAATGTGGCTCAGAGGAAAAGTTAAGTAACCAGCTAAGCCACACCTGAGGGAGAGTTTGGCTTGATAAGCAATCCCTAACTGAGGCTGGAACCCAGCTGAGCGGGCAGGGCTAACAGAAGGCCAAGCAGTGAGAGCAGAAGGGGCTGCAGTATTAAAGCCTGCAGTCACTTTTTGGGCTTAAAAAGGAGAAAGCCTGGGGGAGAGTAGAAGGCCTGGGATTCTGGGCCTGAGGGATGTGTGTACCCCAAAAGGTGGTAGGGAAGGAAGCTTGATGGGGTGGAGTAGGAAAAGGCCCAGGGAAATGGCAGCAAGGCTTGGGATGGTGCAGACCTTGGACATTGAGTCAAGGTCCCTGAGCTAGAACCCAGAAGAGTGAACAGGCCTGGGTTTCTCTACCAGCCCCGGCGGGAAGTGGCATACCTTTGAGTTGGAGGACTTCTGGGAATCCAGATTGCTAGCCTTTGATATCCCAGAAGGGGGAAACCACATACTGACCTGGCTGGAGGGCCGAGCCCCAAAGAGAGAGCATCCTGACTCGCAAAGATGAAGCATTGCAACTCCTGGAAAAATACTTGAGTGGGGCTGCAGCACAAGTGAGAGACAGTAGGGGGCATCAGACCCAGCAAAGCTATTCCCCAGATACAGCCATGAGGGGGTGCCTCAATGGTCAGTAGAACCCTGTGACAGCACCATCATGGTTACCCCTTGATCTGACCCCTGGCTGTAGTTGAAGAAATTAGTTTGCAATTAAACTAAATTATTAATGATCATCGTATATTAAGCTACGGGCAGGTCAACAGCACAGGCGATGTAAGTACGGTCATTGTGACATCAGAGATAATTGAAATCATCACCACCCTTTCATAGCTAATACCTGAACACAGTGCAGGCCCACTGCACAACAACATAGAAAGATGTCCGATAGATGAGAGCGTATGCTAATAAAATGCACAAATAATCTTTGAGAATAGCAAGAAAATAAATTTGGTTGCTGCAGTAAGTCTCCCTGCAAATATGTGCATCTGAATAACAAGATTTTCAAAACTCATTTAATAACTATTAGTCTCCTTTAAAAGAAAAGACCTTTTCCTTGTGTAATATGCCCATATGCTGCATTTCTTCTGGACCAAAGTGACGTTTGTTTGTTTGTTTAAAATTGGAGCTAAGTGCTTTTTTAGCAACTGAAATCTGTGCTGTTTTTTGGGGGAAAAACTCTAGCACTCTCTCTACGGCCATACCTGAAATCACCAGGCATCCTAATTCTATAGAAGGCTAAAAGTAACAGTTCTGTACTTGCATCAGTGGTTGATTGTCCGATTCCCAAAAAATGGGAGCTAAATGGCTTTGCTTTTTGTTTGTTTGTTTTAAGATCAGTGTCTTGTTTTGTTGAAGGAGGGAAAACTTAAAAACTGGAGGAAACATTTTGAATTAAAACATATAGACAACATACAAGGCACTAAACAAATTTTGTAAGCATTCTTATGCCTATTCCACATTTTTATAAATATCATAGATTTTTTTTTGTGGTAAATATAACTTGTTTCTCTGTGTGTGTACCATTGCCCTCTTCTGGGTGGATTGAGAACTAATCATGTGCAATTCTCTCTACTTGCTGAGAGTCTGGAGCTGTTATTTCAGTTCGCTATGTTTTTGGCATTGTGGGTATTTAAGAAGTTCCCATATATTAGGCTGAAAGGTGGACAGGATTGTCTGCGCGCTCTGTATTTGACCATAGAAATTAGTCTGCTTTTAATATGTAACAAAAAACATTTTAAAAATTAATGCTTCAAAGGCCTGTTGCTATGCTGGATGCCCATCTTTCTCAGTGGTTGGAAGGGCATAGAAAGTGCGTCGGGCAAAACTGCTTATTCTCTGATGAGCAATTATTTATACGTAATGGACATAGCAAAACCTCCCACTGCTAGGGAGAGAAACCAATTACTCTGTAGCCTGAGAGGGGATATAAAAATGATGCAGATACTTCAGTGATGGGCAGTTTAGAAGTGTGTATAGTCGGAGTAATTCATGGCTGTGAGGTTAGTGCCGTAAGTGTCCTTTGAAAAATTATGAAAAGCTGAAACCCATTTTCCAATATTAATAACACATAGGATTAGAACGTGCAAATGAATTAAATGCCACTGTCGGGCTGACTGGCTGATATTGTAATTCCTTAGAAATTTAGGTCCTGAACATAATCCCATTGAAGCCAATGGCAAACCACTTATTTACTTCAGTGGGGGCAGGATTGGGTCTTTGTTTTATATAGCATCTTTTTAAAGTTCCCAAAAACTTTAAATAGTTCAGTACTAAGCAGTTACTGGGATTGTCACTGCTACTGGTGTGGGTTTGAAGGACAGAATTGCATCTCTTGTGACAACAGCGCTCTCTGTGGGGCTTTCCTCCTGAAGAGAGGGCAAGCAATGTTTGTAACACCACACTCCCCAGTTTTGCCAGGGGAAGGCAGCTTGAACTTTTGAATGGGCTTCACGGGAGACCCCTAAGTCACTTGGTCTGAATCAGTAGCCCATCCTCTGGCTAAGTCACTTGTCCAGGCCGTATCACCCACAACCCTTGAGAATGTGCTGGCCACCTGTGAGACCCCTGGTGGAGAGGGAGTTTCGCCGCACTAGCTCTCTTTTGGGTCAACCTCCCACTGCAGCCCTGGAGGTGCCAGCGTAACCTGCAGCTGAATCTGTGGGAGAGTTGATCACCGTTAGTAGCTCCCCCGCTGCAAAGTGCAGCCCCTCCTGGAGCAGCGCCACACCTGTCCGAGGTTGGAATTTGGAGGGGACAGCGCTGCTCCCTTTGCCCCCAAACTATGCCCATATTAAAAGGTGAGGGGCATGGCTTTTGGAACCCCCCATTCTAGCACTGGTGGTCCCCCACTTCTACAAAGGTTCCAGCACCCTACCCTTCCCTGGCTCCCTAGCAGTTGGGGGTTAAAGGAGCCTTGGTCTGGCTGTATGTGGAGGGGACCACAGCGCCGTCCTGACCATGGGCCCCATAATGGTTGCCCACTTGTAAGGCCAGCCCTGCCACCCCCCAAAAGCTATGACACTGGCTTACCATGCGACCCTCATGTCTTCAGCTGCCAAGCTCTGAATGTAGCGCCTCGATCAGCGACAGCACAGAAGTAAGGGTGGCAATACTGTGACCCCACCCCAACCCTCTTTTGGGAAAGGACCTGCATGGTTGTAACACCGTAAAACTTCAGTTGTAAATATCTGAATTTGTGAAATGGATGATTTTTAAAATCCTTCGACCATGAAATTGACTAAAATGGACTGTAAATTTGTTAGAGCCCTACATATATTTTGCCAGGACAATAACGTTCAGCAGATTATGATGTTTCAGATGATACCTCACAAGGCATACTTTGTACAAAACTTATCATAGTCTTGTAAAAGTGGTGACCATAATAGTATAGATTGGCACAGAAGGCTGCTTACCCATGTATGTTGCACAGTTCATTGAGAGATTGTGGCAAATGTCTTGACATTACAGTACATGTTTATCTGAAAAAGGAAAGATTAAAATATTTTTAATCTTACAAAAATAAAGTTTAAATAAATATTTTCCATTCTCATCCTGCCCTCAGTTTTCTTCAGATTCAGTTGTCTGTACCCTCACCTTCCCCCAAACCAAACAAAAATAATTTGTTTAGGGGATGGGGAGAGAACCTATTGAACTGGGCTCGTCTCAGATGAAGAGGAATCTATTCCTCTTTTGACCATATAGTACAGAAGCTCTTTATAGTGAGAGAGTATCATACACTATATATAATGGGCTAAACGTTTTTCTGTTATTTTTTTTTAAATCCAATAGGAGATGCTCTGATCTGTTGAATTTATAGGGAATAGCAGTAGGGTAAGTAGTAAACTAATTTACCCATTTTATATGTTTTTTTTAAAAACACATTTTTATTTAAACCATACCCACTTTATGGTACCTTCAGGTTAAATCTCTAAATAATGTTATGACTCACAAAAAACAGGTGACAGTAATGTTGCCCTATAATTGTCAAGAAATCAGGATCACCTCAAATAATCCACTTGAGGTTCCCTTGGAACCATGTGGCTTATTTTGGTGCTGATATTCTGCTTTCCATACAAATATGGAAATTCTACTGATGTCAGTAAAATTCCAAGCGTGTAAGGAGAGTGGAATATCACAGTGGAGACTTGATTGCATTGGAGGATTTTACACTATCATTGCACAGAGGTTTCATAATAATACTTCTCTGACGTATGACTCCAGGACTCTAAAATGAGCTCCCCTCCTTGGTCCAAAACACCTAGATTTGGTGTCACACATTGCTAAAGAAATCTGTTTGATAAGGATTTTCAAGAGGACTGAGGATATGCTTTTCTCATGATGAAAGGGTTGGAAGAACTGCTTTTATTTTATTCTTATTTTTGGTAGATGGCAGGCTGGCAAAGTTCCTTTCTGAATAATTATTTTAAAGCTGCTAGCAGAGTGGATTGATTTAAATCAAATGATTTAAATAACCAATTTTAATCATGATTTAAATCAGCAAGTAAGAAAGATTTAAATAGATTTTAATTGTCTTGCATTTGTACTCCTTATGTTTTCCTAAAGAGAGGTTGAGTCTCATTCATTGGCTGCAATTGAAACATCTTGATTTGCAAGCAAATAGAACCTTTACACAAAATTTGGTGCTGCTTTTTGCTAGCTAGGAGGCCACACTATATCTATACACATTTATTTAAGTAATTATGTAATTTAACTTACATTTATTCAGATTTTTAATTGTTACATTTTTTACTCTATTAGAAAATGCTGAAGGATGCATTTCTTATTTAATAGCTGGTGATTCATTTTTTAATTGTCTTGTCAAGCTGTGTTTGGGTGGAAATTCAAATAAAAATGCACAAAATAGAGCATTTAAAACTGTTTTATTAAATATAACTTAAGTGCTGGGTACATAAGAAAAAGTTTTCAAATCGTGCTTTGAATTTTAAAGCTGATTTATTAAACAAAGGAAGTTGTGATGGGGTACACAAACCCCATACTGGGCCAGAAGGGTTAATGAAAGCCTGTGGGTGGGCTGCAATCTGAGACTCCCTGGTACACCTGCAGTAGGTGTCAAGCCTGGAGGGAGGAGTTAAAAGAACTAACCCTGGTTCAATTAGGCCCATTAGGAAGGAGAACAGCTCTCTGGCACTGGCTTAAGGAGAGACTCTGGCTTGTCAGGGAGCTGAGTGAGACTGTTGGTAGACAAAGCCACCCCGAAGGAAGGTAGGTGTGCAACAGGAAACTCCAGGCAGCTGGGAAGAGGTTGCAGACAGTGAGTCTGTCCAGGACTGTGCATGCTGGTGGAGGGGTCTGCAGGGAGTAAGAAGATCCCTGTTGAGGCAGGGACTGCCCTGGGGAAGTGAAGAAAAGTCTCCTTCGGCTAGGTGACAGAAAGGGCTAAGAAGCTCTGCAGTGAGCTGGTGGAAGTGGCTTAGAGAGAGAGTAGCTGAACCCTGGACCAGAACCCAGTGGAGAGGGAGCGTTTGGATTCCCCTACCAGACCCAGTTGGTTTCTTAACTTTGACTGAACTAGTGATTGAACTGAAGTAGTGGAATCGTTCAAAATGAAGACAATATTCTGTCTGCACTTGCAGAAAAAGCCTACTGCTGTCTAAACCTGGTTTAGCCCGTCAGCAAACTCTGATTCCAGGTGCTTAGCTTGTGACATCAGCAGTTCAGTGGTTTTGGCTTCCTTTAAAACTTGCTAGCGAACATGTACTGTTTAATAGTATTTTTGTAATTAAATGATTTTCATAGATTACAATAAATTTAGGCCTTAACCGAGATTAAAATAAAATTTGAAATTCATGAATAGTTTAAAAAAAACCCAAATCTATAAAATCAATTTTTATCCATCCTGGTGCAGATTATTTGTCTGGAAGCATTTCCAGGTTTTTGCCACCACTAACCAGCTTCATGCTGTGCATATTACAACTGACCATTGCTCTTGAATAGTCACTGATTTTTGCAGCTGCTATAAAGGTTTATGTATGCACAGCTCCTGAAAGCAAGATTGAGCCATTAGGTTGTTTCACAGTAGGTCCAAGCATGTTGAAGTGTAAAGAAATTCCAAAGGCCACACACAGTAAATGTGGTTCTGTTCATATAGTATCAAACAGGGGGTTTCATTTCCCAGATATACATACACTAACAAAACAGGCCTATGGCTTATAGCGGGAGCCATGTCAAACTGTGTGTAACAGTACGCAGAACAGCCTGGGATACCATCTGATAGCAGGGATACCATTGAGCCCTCTGTCTGACCAGTTTGGGCTCCCTCTCATACTGAAGGCCACAAACCCCTGGCAAGTTTTACATTTACACAGTCCCTCCACGGGCACAGCACCCATCTCAGTTCAATTAATGGTTCCAGCCATTCACGAACCAACAATAGAGAAACTCCAGAACTGCACGGTCTACTCTGGTCAAAAAGCCTGACCAGTGGAGCTTATTATTCAGTCCGCCCTTCTCTCAAAGTGGAAGAGATATGCAGCAGCTTTTGTTACTAAGCAGTTTGTCTAAATACTTCCCTCAAAGACACACTGGTGTTAAACAAGTTTATTCACTATAGAAAAATAGATTTTTAAGAGATTATAAATGGTAAATGTAAAGAGACTAAAAGAATTTACCAAATGAAAGAAACATAAGGTTGCATTCTAAGTTCTACACACTAACAAGCTCTTGAATTAGCAATATCTCATCCTTGTTAGCTGATACAAGTAATTTCTTAAACGCAGGTGGGGCAGCCTTCCCTGCCTAGGACTCCCCTCCCCTGTTTCAAAGTCCTTTCTCCTAGACCACCCTTTCAAATGTTCAGTTGGGTTGGAGCGGAGCCCTGTGATGGTGTCACACTGCTCCTATTATAGTCTCTCAGCTTGCTAGAACAGTCCATGAAAGTGACGTAGCAGCTGCTTCCCAAAGGTCAAGCCATCCCATTGCGAACGTGCATCCTACAGCAAAGCCTTCACTGTAAGCAGTCCCTGATAGTGGACTCTTTCCTTGATGGGCCACGGGCATGTCTGGTCACTTCATTGTTGTACCTGAAAAGCTGGTGTGGGTGGTTCCCACCTCACACATGTTCTAGTAGCATTTCACATGAAACATGTTATTTGTTAGTAATGTTTATGAAGAAAAAGTTTTGGGTTTTGATATCAGAAGAGACCTTTTCCCAACTGTCAACATTTTGAAGCTGTGTAATAATGCAGCCTTGAGGTTCCTATGGCAACATATTTCATTTCCTAGGTGACAGTGACTGTATGTCGTCACCAGTGAACTAAACTAAGTCTGGAAATATGTCAAGTTTCCTTCAAACATAGGCATTCTGAAACTTCTGTGTCTCTTCTTGATCCACGTGCATAAATTTTAAGACCAGAAGAGGCCATTACGATCATCTGGTCTGAACTCCTGCATAGCGCAGGCTATAGAATTTCACATAGCAACCCCTGTACTGAGCCCAGTAACTTGTGTTTGGTAAAAGCTTAATTTCCTGCCAGGCACCCAGCCTTGCTTTGAAGACAAGAGATGGAGAATGTACCACTTCTCTTTGTAGTTTGTGCCAGTGGTGAGCAATCCGTGCCTTATTTCTCATTTGAATTTGACTTTAACTTCCAGCCGTTGGTGCGTGTTATGCTTTTATCTGCAAGATTTCTCACTGTGTTAGTGAATCCTGGACAGCTTTGTGCCAACTTGCTTGTGCTCACTAGCTAAATCAAATCCTTGTGACTCAACTGTACTAACAAATCAATGTTTCTCTGTCTCGCTAGATACCAGTAATTATTATCATAGTAAGATGGTTTATAGGCAAGAGATATTGTGTGGGGGGGAGGCGGCTGTTGAAAGATCCCTGCCCCCTAATGTCTGTGTTTTATATAGAACTGGCCGAGGGTGACCACCTTTTCAAAAGGCAAAAGTGGGACATATGCAGGAGTCCTGGCTTGCCCCTGCTCCTCTTTCCCCTGAGGTCCTGCCCACTGGCCAGGCTTAAAGCCAGAGCCGGGCCCTGGTAAGAGCTGCCCAGGGAACCCAGGCCACAGTGGGGAGTGTTGGACCCTCTACTTGTCCTGGCCAGGGGGCCCGAGAGCAGCCCCCAGTCTGTCATTGGCCCCCAGGGCAGGTAGAGGGTCTGGGGCGCCTCACAGCAGCTCAGGCTCCCCCAAACTGGGAAGAACCTGGCGCCATCCTTGAGCTTCGGACAGGCACGGAGCAGGTCTGCAGAGAATCCAGCACAAATGCTGCCCCGGAGTCATTCAGCCTGGGACCGGGACTTGAAGTCTGCATTTCAGGACTGTCCTGCCCAAAGCGGGTTGGGCAGTCATCCTAAACTGGCCCTGTTTGGACCATGTCGATTCCTTACAATAGGACAAGGTTGTCAGCTATCCAGTATGGCTATTTAGACTTCAATAGATATTAGTGGGATACAACAGAAGATCTTCCGATCCAAAAGCACAGGCCCCTACCATTTGAATGGAAGGAGATTCTGCATGAACTCTACCAGTAGTAGGGCTTATAGATCTCATAAATCCTCTGTGGTCTGGTCACTAGAGGATGTCACAAACAGGTCTGACATTCTATATCTGTCACATATGTATTAGGCAGTCGTTGGGGCATCATTGCAGTTAGCTGCTGTATGCAGTACTTTCATTCTAAAAATGCACGCACACCAAAAGAATTCAGAAATACTCACTGTTTTGTGCTGAAAATCCTTCAGTTGCATCTAGCAATATAGGCTGATTTTAACAATTTGAAGTTTAAGAATCATGGCATATTTTCTCATATAGCCCCTCCACGCCTCTTTCCCCCCCCACCTCATTGCTTTCTCTTTCAATTCATAGTAAAGGTTTCCAAATTGTGGTATGCAGACAGCTGGCTGATCATGTGGCCTATCACGTGGCCTACGTTCTCTATAAAGTGACTGGAGCTGTTGGGTGACCACCATGAGGCACCTTTATAAAGGCACGATTTTCAGGTGTGCTGAGCAACCCACTCTGAAAACAAGACTCCTTTTTAAAGGAGTCTTGAGTTGGGCACCCAAAAGTTGAGGCAACCAAAATCACTAGTCACTGTTGAAAACTTAGGCCACAGAGCTGATTCAGCGTGCTAAATTTGATGAAGAGACAGCTGATGCATTCTATACTTTCCTAATTTTACTTTTCAACATAACCAGCAATTGCTGTAACTGCCACAGATGATCATAAATGCTAGAGAGGTGGTCTAATCTTTCTATTAAGGTGTGATCCATACCATGAAAAGTTAGCTTGAAAGCAGGAATATTGGTACTGGTAATTCATGTTGCACATCCTGAAAGAACTGGCACGTTTCTTAGATTGTGCGGTGATTACAGTGTATATTCTAAGGAAATTGGTTGAAAGAAAAAGCTACAAGTTAAGAGCTTTTATTTGCATATACAGTCATAGCTTCTGATTTGGCCCTTTGTCTCTTTTCCTCCCTCTCATTCTATTCCCAGAAAAAGAACAAAGACATTCAATGCTAAAAAAGCCTCTGTGCAAATAAAATTTTAGAATCGAGAACTTTACTGTGCAAAGAAGTCAAGCGAATCAAAAGTTAAGGTTCCCACAGCAACGATAACTTGGCCACATTTAAGAGATGTAGTAAAGCATAAATTAACTGTTATTGAAAATACTACATATGTGCAATGTGGCCGAGTTAACATTGCTATGGGAACTTTAACTTTGGAATGTATAATTATTCTGCTTTTAAAAAAACCCAAGAGAAATAACCATTACAGATTGTGCTGGAAAAGACTACAGCCAATTCCTAATTTGCAATCTGTTGATCCAGAACTGTGATGACTCAAATGCTGTCAAAATCTAAACAGGTGAAATATCATTGTTAAGAACTCAGGAACCCAGGACCTTGTTCATGTCTGATTTCGATGCATGATCTGTTTTAAATTGGAATTAAATCTTGGATACTAACAGAGAAAAGTTTAATGCGAAGGGAAAAACTGAACATTTGAGGCCCCCAATACACTTTTTGTGTGTGTTTGGTGCAGCTTTTGATGCATTACATATTTTCAAGCAACTGATTATAAAATTCATTATTGGCTTTAGTCTTTTCCTGCACAATTTGATTCCAAAAATCAAGCTGTGTACAGTCATTTTACCTGATAATGCTAGCTAAAAATCATCACACTAGTCAATTCAAATTGAATAGAAATAAAATAATCTTTTTAGATTAGAAGATTTTTTGGTATTTCGGACAGATGTAATGATGGTATAAATGATGAGGCAAGTGTTGCCCAGTAGATAGGGCACTGGATTGGGAGAACAAAGCCAGAATCCTATTCCTGGCTCTGCCATTTCTCTACTGCATGACCTTAAGCAAATCACTTTTCTATGCCTCAGTTTCCTAATGTATGAAATGTGTATAGTGATACTTACCTTCCTTTTTACCCACAAACCCAGTGGCAGTCTGAAACAATATTTCGACAAACTTCTCGTCAGCTAATAACAGGACTTGTCCTGGACACTATCTCATCTCTACCTGGTAAAGCTGGAGGTGCATTGACATGCACTACAATGCATGTTCAGTCTCAGATAGGGCTCTGCTGGCATAAGTGACCGGCTGCTCCTGCAAATGAGCTCCCCGAGTCCTTTTTGTGATGCATCATGCTGGAGGGTCAGTGAATCTTCTGGCTTCAGGGCTTGGCCGCTGTCTCTTCTTGTCTTTTGTCCCTGGCTCCCCTGTGGGAGCCCCTCCTCCTGGGCAAGCTCGCTGTTCCCCATGGGAGTTGAGCTCATTGATCGGGGTCCTTTCTGGGTTGATTACTTCCAGTCCTTAGTGCTGCTCCTTTGGTCCAGCTACCCAGCACTGATGGAGAACAGACATTGAGCCCACTGGGGGCTGCAGTGTAAAGTTCTCCTGACTGACTTTAGGCTGAAGAGCCCTGAACTAGGGCCTAAGGTAGCCACTTACCCAGAATCTGGACCCGTACCACTGAGTGCAGCCCTTTCACCAGATCTGAAGATCCAGCTGGTGCAAATGACCTGACAGCTTTACATCTCCATGCTGCAAGCAAATCACCCCTCTTGCCTGTAAAGGCAGCTTGCATCACGGTTTGGCTACCCCCCGAGTCTACAAACCACAGTATCGCCTTCCCTTGGATTCATTTTGGGACTGTCAGCTTGGGGGCGGGAGGTTCTTCTATAGGCCCTGACTAGGGGCGTCCAACCCTCTGCATGTTGACATTTCATCCCTGGGCCCTCTTTCCTCACATGCCCTTGTTGCCCACAGGAGAAGAACGTTGATGAGCTGGCCCCCAGGGGCTCCTTCCTGGCAGGTTTAAATGGGCACAATGTAAAATGGTACAAATGGGACCTGTGTCTGAGTTAAAGGGCTCCAGCCCGTTTGTTAGTGTCAACAGGGGTTAACTGAGTGATATCTCATTTGAGCTGTGTCTTACCAAGGTCTTCCCCTCTCCATGCAGGGAGCTTGGGTCACTGGGATGGGATTTGTACATGTTTTTCATTGTGACCAGGGTGCAGCATCTGCTGGTGGGAGTCCAGTACCATCAGTGGCCCTGGTTGGCAAGTGGGTGGAGGCTGTGCATGTCCCATCTCTAGTGACCCATCAGCTGTGAGAAAATTTTCCATCCGCTGCCTTGCATCCAACAACAACTTGGGGTGATCGCAGAGCACCCGCTCCTGGCCCTTGGTGGAAGTATGGCTACAAATGACTCCATTGGGACCCACGAAGCATATGGGCCTTGGAGTATTCCTCCAGGCGAAGCTATGGCCAGCAATACTCTTCTGATAATTGCGCCTCCTTGAGGCACATCCCTGCTGTAAAGACTGTAAATGCCTCTGGACTGCTGTCTGGGCCCATCTTGGTTAATTTCACTGGCACAGGTAGTGGAGTTCCCCTGGTGTATTGTGCCCTGCAAGTCCTCCCTGGGCAGGTGCTGGTGGTCTTCACTATTGCAGAAAGCCTCTGTGGAGTTCTTGTTGCTGGGTCACAGTCTCCTGCTGCTTCGGCTGCACTGCTCGAGGCTGCTGCTGGGCCATCCACTGCTGCGGCATTTGCTGCTGGAATCGCTGTGGCTTGTTGACCTGCTGTTGTCACTTTGCCATTCACTTCCACCAGTGCTCGGAGTCCATCTTGGCCGAACCTTCCTCTCAACAGAGTCGTGCAGAACCTACTTCAGTCTCAGGGCCTTGTATCAGCCATAGGGCTTCATTACCCTCATTCTCCACCAATTGTAGTTAGCAGACCCTTAGCCTGGGCTCAGCCATAGTCTCTCTTCCTCTGTGTTGCCCTGGGTCCCTCTGTGGGAGAGCTCACTGTTCCTTGTGGGAGTTGAGCTCATTTGTGGGGTCCTTTTCTAATTATCTCCAGTCCCTGGTGCTGCTCCTAATTGGCACTGTCTGAGTGCAGGGATGCTCGTTAGGCTCGCTGTTAGTGGGATGCTGGCGAGTCCCGTCATGGCATCCATTGTCATTTTTGTTTCAGCATATCAAACATTTGCTGTTGGTGACCAGCCTCGCTCTACTCAACATCCTGCCTTCTGAGCTGATGTGCAGATTCCACTACTGCAGCCAGGTGTGGACCAAACTTTCACATCCACTGGAGCTGGCATGTCTCTGACCACCTTCATCGTGTTGGGATTTGCTTTCAGTCCCTCAGCCCCAACGTAGGTCACTTCTCACTATTTGAGCTGCGTTATTTCTGGGCTCAGTTTTGTTTTTGTCCTTTTATTGCTGTCGAAAAGCTGGTAATTTTCTATCTTGGTCTCTTCAGCTTCTCTCTCATTGCTTCCTTCACCTACAGGGAGGTCATCATCTGCAACTATTTTCATCCCAGGCAGGCCTTTCAGCGCTTCTGTGGAACACTTCTGGTGCTGGCTAAGGCTTATGCCCATCAGTATGCACAGCCATCTGTAGTGACCACATGGTATTGCAAAGGTTGTCGTCATAGTGGACTCTCTTATCCAGGCTTATCTGCCAAACCCCACTCCTCACATCACAGACTGCAAAGATTCTGGCTTTGGAAAGTTCTGGCAAGATGTCATCAACTAAGGTGCCCCCCTCCACTCCATTTGTAAAACTTTTGACTACCTTATTTTTTTTATTGCATCTGTAGCCCATTTCATGACTTTGTTACATGATTTGCATGCATGATTTATGCCTTCAAATAAGATGATAAATATGTATGCTAGGATCTGTAAAACATTCAGTTTTCCCTTTTGTCTCTAACAATAAAAACAGCACCCTGAGCTCGGCGGCCCATGTGCCTGGGTCGCTTGCCCCTAAATCCAGATGTAATTTCCCTGATAGCGTCTTTACCACCACCATGTTGTTCACCCTGGCCTTTCCAGGTGCTATGATACCCCTGATTTGCAGACTTTCAAGTTCCTTGCATACTGGACTATGCAGGACCATTGGAATTTCCTTTCATGGTAGGCACATCATTTCCACTGAGGTCTCCCTCCAGTCTCAGCTATCCTTTGAGGCACCAATCATCTTTGAAAACACCTCCATTGTCCATGGGACTCCCAAAGTGGCTTTATAAATAACATTATTTTTGTTAGCTCACTGTGAATGTTCTACACTAGGTGGATGCACACTTTGTTTACTTTTTAAAAAGCCACAGTCCTTTATAGTTCGTGCCAGATGCCCTCTGTTGAGCAAACTCAACTCCTTGAATTTTTCTTCTCCAGGTACATTTAAAAGTTTTACCTAGAATACATTTTAAAACTTAAAAAGTATTCTAGATAAACTTTTAAATATACCTGGAGAAGGAAGATTTATTCTCCGTCCAGATTAATTTTTCTCTGTAGGATGTTTTGCTGGTACATTCTTTCTATATGTAATTCATTTGAAGGCTGTCACTCATTTCAGTCCCAAAGTTATCTACAGCCCACAAAAATTCAGTCCTTCCTCAGTTTTTTTGAAGATTATGTAGTGACCTAAAAAACAAAGAATCATGAACATTCAAGAGTTATTTACATGAAAGAACAGACCCCAAAGCATTTTACATTTTTTTTATATTAATTTATTTTGTGCTCCTTATTTTGTGTCTGACACATACTGTGTGTCCCATGTTCCAATCTTGACAGGTTGCGAGGCATGTGCTGACAATGGTTTGGAGTAGAAGGGGTTGACTTTGAATTCCAGAATGTGTCCCCAGAATTGGCATTTTTGTTTTAAGTCACAGTGATTTCTAAGAAGACAACTATAGTGTTCTGCTTTCTCTCCTTTATATATTTCCCTTTTATCCTCTAACTCTTGCTGCCACCCTGTGGTACAGAGAGAGAGACACACACACACATACTCGGTCATGCTTTACTAGTGTAGGTAGATGGAGCATGTTTTAAAGATCAAGAAAGCAGCAAGGAAATATGTATCTTCCCTGAGGCATCTTGCTAGAACAATAATTCTCAGTTTTTTTTAAATTGGGGAATACCTCTTAAAATCAAGATTTTCTCCTGAACATTTCTCCCTTTAATTGCTTAGATGTCACAGTGACTGGTATCTTACAAATACCTGACAGCTGCCAGTTCTTACTTCAGGCTTGAGAAAAGTTTTCATGATGCTGCTGCAAGGAAGGCAGCATGGTACAGTGATCAGAGCACTGTCTGGTGGTCAGGAAAACAATCGGTTCCAAGTTTTGTCACTTACTTGCTGTGTGACTTTGCACAAATCACTTCATCTCTCTTTTTTTCCCCCCGTTTATGTTTAAAATGGGGGGTGATATGTGCCCTCCCTTGTAAAGTGCTTTAAAATCATAGATGAGAAATCCTACATAAGAGGTAAATAGAAGTATGTAGGAAGGGATTGGAAAGAAGCTTGGATTTGTTTCTTCTGCTTTACTTTCTCTTGCATTGCTTTTTTTGCGCTCTCAAACTTTCTCATTTCTCCTCATGCCAGGACTTGCCATATGTCTCAGACAGTGCAGTCATCAAATGTCTCACTCCACCTCTGTGACCGAATATATCCCTGTGTCCACACGCTATTGTAATAATCCTTGTACAAAGTATGCCTTGTGAGCTATCATTTGAAAATTCATAACTTGCTGGTCATTATCATCCTGATAAAATGTGTGTGGCAACATAATATGTAAAGTTATAAGATTCCACTGGATGGTGTTGTTAACACAAGTTCCATACTGAGGTTGGCAAACAGTCTGTCTCAAACAAAGGAATGTGTGCTCTGCTTAATGTGGATTTAAGCAATAAACAGAGTCATCAAGCAGGGAAACAAAAGAAGCTAAAACAGGTGAGGAAAAAGCCGCAGGGAACATCCTTTCCCCCATAGACTTTTTTTGTCTCCTGGTATTCAGCTTGAAATGTTTTTCAAGAGGGGAACTGAAACTATAAAAAGGAGGGACAAACACACAAGGAACCCCTCCTTTGCCCCCTGCCTATCTCATTCACAGCCCCTGAAGTGGCAAAGGAAATATTCATTGCATTCTGGGAGAAGGCTCCGGGCGTAAGAAATTTGGGCAGTAAAACTGCTGAAAGGATATGCTGGGAGTTTGTGCAGTAGGGATATAGGCTGACTTCCCGTCTACTGCTGCTTGATCTCCCTCAGCTCTCTCCACCATTCCCCATGGTTCCCATACTTGCCACTGGTGGTCTTTTGTGGGGGTTTTTTCTGGCTACCTTTTCCTCATCCTTCTCTTGCGGAAGTGGAATCTGTCTTGCTGCTCCCTCCCACTTACCTTTTCAGAGAGAGAAGGGATGCCAGGCAAGGTCCTGTGGCCAAGCCAGGATGTGGCCTGACTCCCCCTCACCTCTAAAAGAGTAGGGTGAGAAGGAAAGTAATTCCTAGCACGTAGTTGATAAGGGAACCACAGGGTTCCCTAGGTACCACATCAGGCCTTTATGAAGCACTTCTTGCCTATGGCCTTAGTGCAGAGTCGGCTGCGGCAGGAGGAGAGGGAGGATTTCTCCTTTTCATTGTCCTAGGTGAGGAGTGAAGAGGAGAATGGGCGCACTTCCTATCCTTTCAGAAGACCTCGTGGGGTAATAGTAGTTCTTGGTGGCTTCACACAGTCCCCTCCCCCCAAGCACACCAGACGGGAAGGAAGCCAACCAGCAAGCCCAGAAGCACTAGGAGGATGATAATCCCTGCTGGTGAGACTGATGGTAAAAGGAATATCATGGGGCATGTTGAGGGCAGAGCGGGGGAGAGGTCGTGGTTGGTGTTTGAACTTGACCCTACAAATCAGCTTGCAGGAAAGACTTCAAGACCTGTGTGCTGAGATGGAGGGTTATTTGTGGGCACAATCACAAACAGAACTCTGCTACCTTTGTGCAGTTGAATCAACTTTTGTATGTTCTGTGATGTGGCTTCCATCCAGCTTTCTATAGTAATAACACAGTTCTAGTTCTTCTCCACTGACGGATTTGCTGTCTTTCTTCTGGTGTATGCTGGGAATTTGAATGGTCCGATGCCATTGTCAGATGCTGCAGCTGCATGCTGTGACTGTGGAAATGTAGGATGAAGATTCTAGATCTCTTGGGGAGAATGAAAATATGGGAGAATGGAACATCTCTGGCTGAGGATAGAGTTGGTCCCACACTTGTCTGGCGAGTGGACTGAAGGAATGAGTGAATAACGTAAAATGGCTCCATTGTCTTTCCCAGACAATGAAAGGCAGGCCAAGCTGTGTTTGACAGCATAAGCTACCCAAAGGTGGCATCTTCAAATGTCTAGCTCAAGAGGGAGGCTATGGTAACTCATTGTTTAAGAGCATAGATAAGGAAAATAGTTCAACCTAAATCTTACATTCTTCTGTTTCTGTATACTTATGTCAGTGCTGGTTCTTCCAGTATTTTTATTGCTCTTCAGATTTTGATTACTTTCGTGTAAGGTGTGTGTTTTCTATTATGTACTCTTGTTTATCCTCCTGTAATAGTTATTCAGTAAATTAAATATTTTAATTATTTATATTGACACACCTGGTGGAGATGTCTTTATTTTAAACACCAATAGTGCTGCAGTAAAGGAGAAGTAAAGTCTAATGTGATTGCCTTTGAGGTATATTATGTAGCATTCAAAGAGGAATCCAGGGAGACTGTCTTTACCACTAGAGAGTTTAAAAACATGTGATGTGCTCTGAATTCAATCTGGCAGCAAAAATGTAATGTTTTATCCTATTATAAAGAATTCACTAAATTGTGTGGCTAGCTGACTGGTTAGAAACTGAGGGTTGTCTCATACACTCTGTCACTTGGTAGTGTTTAGAAGGACATGCTTCAGAAGCCAAAGATAAATGGGCGGGATAGGTGGCAAATACTGTGGGAGAGTAGTCACTGGGTTGTTTCTTTTCTTTTCTTTTTTCTTTCTTTTTTTTTTACTCTAGGAAAGAACAAAAAATAAGGATTGAGATCTGTTGTGGAAGGAGCAGGGTTTGTGCCTGTAAAAGAAACTGGAGCTCTGATTTAATGGAACAGTTTACTTCAAACAATAGCTCTTCTCCATTTCTTTATTCTTGGATGCATTTTTTAATCTTCCTGCCTTTATTAATTGTACGTTAATTGTCGACTCTTTTCTCTTGTCTCTATTTAAATGCTGGGAAGGCAGAACTTGCAGACTTTCTGAAATCCACAGCCCAGGCAGCTTTATAAATGACTTCAGTGGGAATTGGATCAAGCTCCTGGAGTGAGAATTTCAAAATGGATTCTAACAATGGGTGACTGTATAGAAGCAAAAAGCCCTTGGATACAGCTTTCAAAAGTGCCTAAGTCTCATTGAAAATGAAAATGTCTCATTGAAAATGAAACTTAGGCTCCTAGGTCACTTAAATACTTTAGAAAATGTTACCCCTTTTTCCCTATGGCCCAGTGTGGGCTCAGTTTTACCATTAGCATAGGATGGAAGATATGTAGCCAAGTGCCACATTAAAAAAAAAAAAGAAAAATCCATATGAAGCTTTAACTTCTCAAATGCTATAAGAACGTGTGTGGATAGTGCACTAAATAATGGCATTTTCCCCCTTAATTTTGGTATTTGTCACATCTTAATTAAATGCCTGAAAAGTTTCTTAGAAGATTAATGTGCCTATAAGATGATGATAGTGCACAGTTTTTAATGTAATTTGGAAACGTTACATGGCCTTGCAGTTTCTCTCACTTTTTTAACACTAGAGAAGAGCTCTCTGAACAAAGAACTGATGCTAATGCAATAAATAGTCTAATTTTAAAATCTGAATTAGGTCACTGAGAAGGAAATCCTTCTGAACTTTAGTAATGTAAGCTCCCTTCATCTTCTGAGCCCCCTGGTCTGCACTAGCTTGTAGGCCTTAGTTCACAGCATTTGCTGACTGAAAAATATCGGCCCTTTCTTGTTTTTGATTTTTGTATGTCTGTCCTATGTTTTTGATCAGGAATGCACAAAATATAGTCAGTGTGCTACATGCAAAGGCTTCAAAGATCAGGAATGGCATGACCATGTTGGGCTCCTTCCTAGCTACATCTGAGATTGTGGGTCAGATTCTGCTCTGTTACACCAGTGTAAAGCCAGAATAACTCCCCTATCTTCAGTAAAGTGACTCCTCTTTCTCATCCCACAACTTAATCATTTCACCACGCGTGTGTACAGTGCCTAGCATAATGGGACCTTGAAGTGGTTGGGGCCTCTAGGTGCTACCATAATATAAATGTTAAATCAATTATAAGAAGAGTATCAGAGACTTCAAAAGACTTGCTCAGCTACCACTATGACAGGTAGTATAAATACTTAGCTTGATATGTGCAGAGGCATTGGAAGTCATGGTTTTATTATAGCATTGATATTCTAGAGATAGAGGAGCAAAAGATAATTGGCTATATGACCTGGTCTTGCCACAGTTCCTGCCATGTGTGAAGTACAATTATTCCCATAGAGCTTGGAGATGCAGCACAGAGAGATGAACTCCCATAAGTCAAAGAGGGTGCAAAGAAGAAACACAACTTGTTTGAACACTAGAGAAAAATGCCTTACAGTGTATGAATTAAGGATCTGAATTTGTTTAGCTTATCAACAAGAGTGAGCGTTGCCTTGATTACAATGAAAAAACACTTACAAGGAGAGGAAAATCTCATGGAGAAAGGCAAAACAAGAACCAATGTCTGGAATTAAAGCCAGACAGATTCAAATGGGAAATAAGGCACAAATAGTTGGCACCAGCATTGAGAGTGGACTATTGCAACCAAGTGCTTTCTGCGGGCTTTGGAGGTCATTATATGTCACTGTGGTGAATGAGAGGTACAGAAAAAGCCAACAAAAAGTGGATACTAAAAGTCAAGGAACCTAAAAAAACCCTGGGAAAGCCAATAGATGTGGAGGAGCACACAATTCAGATAGAGACATCCGTTAGGGGAGGATTTGTTAAATGGAATACTCTATATCTGAGTAAAGAGGAGAGGATAGAAGTTGATAAAGTACAGGTAGGACCTGAAGAGAAACAGTCAAATGAAAGAGTCCCTTTCAGTTAGATCACATGAAGGCAGACAACTAAATACAAATTTTGTAAGTGCTTGCATACAAATGCAAGAAGTCAAAGATGGATGAACTAGAGTGCTTGGTATTAAATAAGGACATGTAATAGGCATTACAGAAACTTAGTAGAACAATGGTAATCAATAGGACACAGGAATACCAGCGTGCAAAATATATAGGAATGACAGAGTAGGCTGCTCTAGTGGGGCAGTGGCCCTGTATGTGAAAGAAAGTAGAGTCAAATATAGTAAAAATCTTAAATGAATCAAAAAGTACCATAGAATCTTTATGGATAGAAATTTCATGCTTGGATAATAAGAATAAAGCAGTGGGAATATATTGCTGGTCACCTGACCAGGATAGTGACAGAAATTGTGAAATGCTCAAGAGGATTAGACTTGTTACAAAAACCAGAAAGCACATTAATAATGGGGGATTTCAGCTCTCACCATATTGACTGTGAATGTCACCTCAAAATGGGATGCAGAGATAAAATGTTTAGACACCATTAACAACTGATTCTTGGAGCAGCTAGTCCTGGAACCCACCAGGGGAGAGGCAATTCTTGATTTGGTCTTAAGTGGGCACAGGATCTGGTCCAAGAAGTGGATACAGCTGAACCACTTGGTAATAGTGACTGTAATGTAATTCAATTTAACATCCTTGTGGGAGAGAAGTGCCAAAGAAACCCACCACAGTAAAATTTAACTTCAAAAAGGGGAACTGCACAAAAATGAGGCTAGCTAAATGGAAATTAAAAGGAACAGTCGCAAGATTTAAATGCCTGCAAGCTGCATGGAAACTTTTTTAAAACACCATACTAGAGGTTCAAACTATGTATATAATCCAAATAAAATGAAATAGTAAGAGGACCAAAAAATAGCATCACAGCTAAACAGAGTAAAAAAGGTGGTTAGAGACAAAAAGACATCTTTTAAAAATTGGAAGTAAAATAATTACTAAGGAAAATAGAAAGGAACATAAACTCTGGCAAGTCAAGTGTAAAAGTACAATTAGGCAAGCCAGAAAAGAATTTGAAGCGCAATTAGCAAGACACAAAAACTAACAGCAATTTTTTAAAGTATATCCGAAGCAGGAAGGCCTACCAAACAATTGGTGGGGGGGCCACTGTGTGATTGAGATGCCAAAGGTGCCCTGAAGGAAGACAAGGCCGTTGTGGAGAAGCTAAATTAATTCTTTGTATCAGTCTTCACTTCAGAGGATATGAGGGAGATTCCCACACCCAAGCCATTCTTTTTAGATGAATTAAGATCTGAGAAAATGTCCCAGATTGAGGTGTTGATAGAGGAGGTTTTGGAACAAATTGATAAATTAAGCAGTAATGGTAGTCCAAGAATTTTGAAGGAATTCAAATATGAAATTGCAGAGCTGCTAACTGTGGTATGTAATCTGTTGCTTAAATCAGCCTCTGTACCAGATGACTGGTGGATTGCTAATATAACACTGAATTTTTTTTAAAGGCTCCATAGGCAGTCTTGGCAATTACAGGCTGGTAAGTGTAACTTTCAGTTACCAGGCAGATTGGTTGAAATAAAAAATTATCAGGACAAAATTTTCAGACACACAGATGAGCATGATATGTTAGGGAAGATCAACACGGCTTTGTAAAGGGAGATCATGCCCTCACCTATTCATTAGAATTCTTTAAGGGGGTTAACAAATGTGGACAAGGATGATCCAGTGGATATAGTGTACTTGGTTTTTCAGAAAGTCTTTGACAAGTTTTCTCACCAAAGGCTCTTAAGCAAAGTAGGAAGTCATGGGATAAGAAAGAAATTCATTTTCTATCTTTTTACCAGTTATTGATCTATGAAACAAAGGGTAGGAATAACTGATCAGTTTTCACAGGTGAGAGAGGTAAAGAGTGGAATCCCCCAAGGATCTGTACTTGGACCAGTGCTGTTCAACATATCCATAAATGATATGGAAAAAGGGGTAAATAGTGAGGTGGCAAAATTTGCAGATGATAAAAAATTACTCAAGATAGTTAAGTCCAAAGCTGACTCCAAAGAGTTACAAAGCAATCTCACAAAATGGCAAATGAAATTCAGTGTGGACAATTCCAAAGTAATGGAAACTATACATATAAAATGATGGGGTCAAAGTTAGCTGTCACCACTCATGAAAGAGTTCTTGAAGTCATTGTGGATACTCTGAAAACATCTGATTAATTGGTAGCAGAAGTCAAAAAAGCTAACAGGAATCGTTAGGAAAAGGATAGATGATAAGACAGAAAATATCATAATGTGCAGTAAAAAATTGGTGGTACGTCCACACCTTGAGAAAGGCCATTTTAACACAAACTTTCTAACTGGATTTCTACTTGTATCAGACTCTTTGCTATGAGCAAGCAAACATAGACCCACCAGCAGCTTCCATTACTTTTTGGAAAAATGTTCCAATACAAGAGATATGTAGGGCAGCTAATTAGGTTTGAGTGCACACACTTACTCAGCATTACCATAGTGGAAAGTCCAGATGTGATGCTAATTTTGGTAGGGGTATCTTGCAGTCATTTTTTAGGTAGACTACAAGCACCCACTTCCTGTCATCTCAGTCACTGCTTGAGAGTCACCAACAGTGAAATGTTTGTGGACAGGCACTTGAAAAAGACGATCTACTGTGACAATCTGCTGTGATTCCCAGAACTGTGAACCACTGTTACCCCTTTCGGCATTAGCAAGTGAGAGCATTGTTACTGCTAAGCTGAGTGTTAGCTCCCTGCCTTGCCAGCAAACTCTCCAGGACTCTGCGAGGCCTAGCAGATAACAATCAGTGAATCCCCGTTCCAGAATTCGTCCATGACTTCTTTCTCTCCAGTGCTCAGACCCTCTTACTCTATAAAATCTTATAGAGTTTGCTGTTCCTTTAAAAAGACACTATGCAGCAGCTTATTAACGTCACTTAGGTTGAGAAACCCTGCACTTCAATCAAAACCTGGGGCTGGTATATGGTAAAAATAAAACACATTTATTAACAAAAGGACATGAGTTTAAGTGGTACCAAGTATAAGGAACGAGGATAGAAATGGTTACAAACAAAGAAAGGTAAAAATACGCTTCTTAGGCTAAAACTCGACAAACTAGAGTCTTTTGTTCAAAGAAGCTTTTCTTGCTATAGTCTTTCTTCCAACATGGCTGGCTAGACCATTTGTCAGGATCGTACACATGGAGTTTGAAGTGCTTAATTTCTTTGGCTCCTTAGGTGTAGGATAACTTAGGGATTTGCTCTTCCTCTTTTTACAGTCCAGTAAAATGTGAAATGTATTCTTCTGAAATGTATCCCCAGATGAAGCTCCTTTCCCCTGCTGGTATGGTATGGATGCCATGCTGTCTGCTGTAGACTCCATGCTGGTTCTCCCCCTACTGGTGCTTTTTACAGTGCAAATTATCTCCCTGCAGTCTCCTGTACCTCTTGTCTTTCTGGCCACCCCTGGCTTGATTTACACAGGAGACACAGTAGAGCAGGCATAACCACATTCTTTTGTCTAGAGTGGGGTAATTTATGCCCTGCCTGCTCCACATTTTAAGGATATAATTTTCAGCACATATTTGTAATTTTCTATACATCCCCTTATGTAGCCCGTACGATAATATTAATGACACAGTGTGTTACCAGTCTGCATTTAGCCCCTTGCATGACACCTTTTAGATACAGATTCTGACAGCAGTGAGTTGGAGGTACACTGACCTGGTCAGGCCAGCTGAGCCTCACTGCTAGATAGCAGGGCTTGGCCTTTGTCATAGGGTTGTCCTTAGGGTCACACTTACCTTTCTGGTACTCTGTGATGGCGAAGGGTCTGAGGGGCAGGTGGGGTTGCCCCCATGTCTTCAGCTGGAGGCATGAGAATACTTGGGGCTCAGGCCTGGCTCCCAAGAGATACTGTTGGTCCAAAGAATCCATGCTTGGGCACATGGGCACTCAGACTTGACTGTGCATCTTGAAGAACCACAGCTACAGTAAAGTAAGTAATTGTGTCTTCCTCATGCTGATGCCTTGCTGCGGTGAGAAGCTGGTTGACCCTGAGCAGCACTGTGGGTATTTTAGCCGCATGGCATTTTAGAAAATTCCGTTTAAAAAGATATCGGGCTTTGTGAGTTGTCTTCTGCCTCAAGGGTCACTATTTTTGAGAGAGATTTTGAGTAAGGTTAATACATATCTGAGTATGGGAGAGAACCAGTGGAAAGAGCTACAAATGCACTTTGTGTATAGAGGTGTGTGTGTTTTTTTTTTTAATTGAGTTATTGTGGAAAGGCGCCGCTCAGAATCAGAGCAACTTTGTGCTGTATAAACATATAAAACAATCCCTGCTGTGAAAAGGCAATAGATTTTTTTAATTAGAAGATATCATGCTAAAGAATTTAAGAATATTGAAAACACTTACATTTTTCCCCCCCAAGGAGAGATGGTAATATTCTTCCTTGCCCTTCCATTCTTTTTTATTGCATTTTTTTTCTCTGATGTACTGTCATAGAGCTGAAATCAATTTGTGCCTTCTATTCAGAGGGTATAGATGGAAGTGACAACTCTATACCAGGCTATGTCTAACTAGATAGTTTACAATCAATCATATGACATGCTTCCCCATAGCCAATCTATTAGAGAAAGATCAAAGGAAGATAAGGTTATTTAACTGTATAAAGTACCCTAATTGTTTTCTTAGAGTTTCTGTATGTGGCTGTCTTCTTTTTTCATTCCTCCCAGTTGAAGATTAGTTCTTTTTTAAAATAGGAAGGGGAATTGATAAAAACTATTTCATCTGTCTTTTTCATTTTTAAGTCCGTGTAGAAAGGGATTAATGCAGCTGTATGGTATCTGACACGTTGCCTATAAAACCAGCCCCATTTGAAAAGGGTTAGTAATTTGACTATGAAATTAAAAAAAATAGTAACTCTTGTAGATAGCAATTTAATCATAGCTTTTCCCCTCCCATTTTGAATTCAATTTTTTGTTTTATTATTGCAACCTTCTCTGAATCTGGTATGATAACATCAGCCCTAGGTTAAAGGGTTCAGCTCCGACTGAAGACTGAGAAGTGCCCTTTGCTGCTTGCCCTTATATGAGAGTGAAGTTGGCATGGAGAGTATTTCATGCCAATCCTAAAGATATCAATTTCCTAACTTCATGCAATTTTTAGCTAACTTTCTTATTTTCAGAAAATGCCTTCCAGCCTTCTTGACATAGAATCTCAGTATTAACAAATGCTATGAATTTCTCCAGAAAGGATGTCACACTTAATTAAGCTGTGGTCACTACTACTTATTGGCTCAACCATACTTACTTCCTAGACCCGCCCCTGTGTGTTACTCAGGAATGAGTCAAGAGTAGTCTCTCCTTTTATAAGATCAAGGATGGTCTTTTCCAAGAAATAATCATTTATGGTATAAAGGAATTTCTACTGCCAAATGAGGACTGGATGTGCTGGTAAATCACTTTATTTTGAGATTGTTAAAGTTCTCCAGAAGTGTTTACTTCTTTGACATTTCCCAGAAATTAAACAAGTCTCTGCCAGTGCTACAGATTTTTGTCATAGGGCTTGTCTACACTTCCCGCGCTGTAGCAGTGCAGCTGCACCGCTATAACACTTACAGTATGTCTACACTACCAGTGGCATTATCGGCAATGCAGGATCGATTCTGCGGGATCGATGGAGCAGCAGTGGAGAGCCGCTCCATTGATCCAGACGTCGACGGCGTTGATCTACCCCTGTGAGAAGAGTAACGCTGCATCGACCAGAGGGCATTTCTCATTGGCGCAGCATAGTGGGGATGATGCGGTAAGTGTAGACCAAGCCTTAGTGAAGATGCTACCTAAGCCGACAGGAGTTTCTCCCATCAGCGGTAGATACTTCACCTCCTCGAAAGGCGATAGCTGTGTTGATGGGAGAAGCCCTATTCTTGACAGTGCTGTCTGCATCCAGAGTTTGGTTGGTGTAACTGCTTTGCTCAGGATTTTCCACACCCCTGAGCAATATAGTTATACTGGCATAAATCCTTATTGTAGACTAGGGCATAGACTAAGGATTTTCAGACCCTTTTAATGGTGAGTCAGGAAAACCCCTAAGTTACAAGGGGAATCCCATCTGATTTGACTCTTCTTTGGCATTCACCCACCTCCTGGGGAAAGAGAGCCATTCAGAGCTGCTGCATATGCTAATAGACAACCCAGTCCCTCACCAGGTGTAGCAGGCAGAACTCTACCTGCTGCCCCCCAGCCTTGTATGTAAAGGGCTGGAGCTTATGTGGCTCAGTCTAGCCATTTGATCTGAGAGCTGGCTGGGGTGCAGTTGCTCCTTGTCTGCTCTGCACCTACCCAGTCCCCTCTTGCTTTCTGATTTGTTCTGTCATCAAGCCAGGGAGGAGGTGAAGATGCTGGCACTGCCCCTCCGCCCAACAGGAGAGCTCTACATTGTGCTAGTGAGGCCCATGTGGGAGGTGAAAGCCTCCAGAATCATGCACCCCCTTCAGAGGTGACTGCTGCCCAGGGGACCCCCATCCCACACCTCTCGTTCCTTCAGTCTCTGTTATCTAACCTCCAGGTCCTGGCTGCCCTTCTTATCTTAGGAGTCTTCAGGAGCCGGCGTAGTGCCGATGACCTCCCCTCCAGGCTTCAGTTTGTGGTCATTTCCCAATCTTGAGGGGGCTGCTAAGCAGGAAGCCACAGTCCGCCATACCTTGAGATGACTGGAATAGTCAAGGGAAGGCATACAGCCATCCCCACAGCTGACTGAGCTTTCCCTGATCCAACACGTTCATGGGAAACTCTATCGCATTCTTTGGAATAAAGATTGGCTTTATTGTGTATGCACGTATAGCTAATTTATCTACATATTGAAAAACATAGTCCTGATCAAAGACTTATTGAAGTCAATGGGAATCTTTCTATTAATTTCAATGGTCGTCTAAACCCATAATGAATATATATTATATAATGAAATGAGGTAGGATTCCAGAGGAGTCGTTTGTCTTCACTGCCAATCTTATAAGATGCACAGTAAAGAAAGTAAGGGTTCTCATTTGTAATGCAAAAGCTGGATAGCTCCTGATATTCATAGATGGGAAGGCCATCTGTCTGAGAACCTGACAAGATTATGAGAGGCAATATATTCCAGCAGGGTCCAAACAGTTCCAATCCTGAAACTTCCTCTTTATTTTTTAATGTATAATTTAAGTCTCCAGGAAATCGCACTGAAGTATGTGGTTACTTATATATGCTGACCTATCACTCGGCAGGTAACCAAATCTGGATCTTGCTGCCATCTTGAGCCAGGGCTTGCCAGTACATTTTGTATCAGGAATCGCAAGAAGGAAACTTGATCTTTCTTGGCTTTCACCGCTTGATGGTGTCATGGTCTCCGGCAGCATCCTGACCTAGAGAGAGAGAGGATTGCCCAAATAATGTGGCCCAGAGGCACTTTTTTCAGTGCAAAGCTTTTCAAAGGAAAGCTATTGAATAGTCTTAGGCTAAAAGTTTAGTTTGTGATTTGAGAGAGAAAGAGAGAGAGAAGTGGGGAGATGACAATGTTGACAAAGGGGTGGAGTAAGTAGAATGATGGTCACCACTCCGTGTCACTGTAGAACTACGAGTAGCCTTCCACAAGGAATAAAATGTTGTGAAGCAAGTAATGTAGCTAACCTCAGGTTTCCATGCGAGGAAAGGGGATTTACAAAATATAATACAAATAGAAATATTTTCATAATCAAAAATAAAATTCAGTGCAAAATTATCTTTGAGGATTCCCCTGAAATGTTGTGAATCCAAATGAAGCAGCTTTAGGCTCTGAGAGTTACAAACTGATCAGAAACAGATGTGAAACTAAACTGATCATTTCCACTTTTATTTTACTATCCAAGCCAAGTAACATCTTAAACTAACCCTGCACAAACTCTACTTGATAAAACAGAATTCATTTAATAAACATTGCTTGGTCTTGGTTATTAATGCAACTTGTTTTCAGTGTCTCCCTAACAGTTAGCTTATTGTTTCTTCACTGCAACTCTTTCAGTGATCCTTTTGCTAATACCATGCAGTTAGTTTTATCCCATTTCTCTTTCATGATGCACACACTAAATGAACAAATAAATAGGCAGGACACGGCCATGGTTGTCTACTTGAGAAAGTCTTCCCTCTCTCTTATTGTGTGCACATGCATTCACTTGCATTCGTTCCCTGGGGTGGCCTTGGGTCAGAAAGCGAAACTTACCAAGATACTTGCTGCAAATTCTTCATCTCTTATTACCCAAAAGAATTTGAACTCATTTTGCCTGCACTACTGGGCATTATAACTGGGAAACATGTTCCCATGCGGAGGGCCAGATTATCGAGCCCTGATTCACACCGGCATAAATTGATTCGCACGAGTTGCCTCACTGAAGCTGTGTGTGAGAAGTAGCTGTAATACAGGTCAAATATAAAAGGCTCAAGCTTTATACATTTTTCAGCTAGCTATAACAGACCGCAAACGACCAGCATATCAGAACGGTCTCAGTGTATGTGTTCAACTGACGTGCATTTATCCCTGTAAGTAGTGCTGTTTGTCTCATTTTGCCTGCATAGCATGGTTCCTCTCTGGTTATATTCTATCTTGCATTGTATTGCTAATCTTGATGCAGTCTGCTGAACTGGCATGACTCTTGGCTCTGATAGTTCGCCATATTTGAGGTCAGGAAGAAATTTTCTCCTGGGTCAGATTGACAGAGACCCTGGGGAGGTTTTCGCCTTCCTCTGCAGCATGAGGTAAGGGTCACTTGCAGGTTTAAACTAGCGTAAATGGTAGATTCTCTGTAACTTGACATCTTTTTAAATCATGATTTGAGGATTTGTGTAACTCAGCCAGAGGTTATGGGTCTATTACTGGATGGGTAGGTGAGTTTCTTTGGCCTGCAATGTGCAGGAGGTCAGACTAGATGATCACGATGGTCCCTTCTGACCTCGAAGACTATGAGTCAGGATGTGAAGTCCCATGAAAACACTCTCAATTTCTTGTTTGGGAGTTGAGAATGGATTGTGTAATTCTACAGTTCCATCCAATGCCTATAGTACAATTTTCTTGTGTTTCAGTGAAATCAGTGACCAAATGCCTTGTTTTCTTACATTATTTAATTTTCATATTTTATAATAAATACATTGATATGAAAAAAATTTTTAAATTGCCTCAGTCTGCCTTTTTTCTTCTCCTCCGCCTAGTTGTCTTTTCCAGAATTTTCCTGGAGCAGGTTTTATTCAAAGTGTTACAGAAACATCTTCAACCCAAACACAGCCAGGGTGAATATAGACATGGAAAAATCTCATGAATTATGGCAACCGGGTGATGCTGTGGTCAGTTGCATCCATGAATTGTAAGATTTTTTTTTTTTTGATAGAGGGCAGCTATTTTTATTTGTTTTGGAAAGTCTAGTATGGTGGTTGAATCTGACATTCTTTCTAAATCGTATTTCAATCAGTTGAGATGTCTAATATATGAAAGGCTTTTTAATTTCTAACCTAAGGAAACAGAATTATCTTAAAAGGGCAGGATCAACATTAAATGCATGTATTAATAAAATCGTTAGCATTGTCACTAAATAGCACTTTACATTACTAAAGCTGAAAACTTTATCTAATTACTGTTCACCATTTAAATTGCCTGTTTCAACTGTACAGTTGGCTCATCTTGGGCAATGAAGGCTTGTCATCCGTCCTGCTATTTGCACACCATTCTTATTTTCCTTGTGTTCCACAAGCATAATCATGGGTCCCAAAAGCTGTTTGAAAGTGGGTTAAGTTACACAGGAACAAGGCACTCTTCCTTTAGCATAATTGTGTCCACACATGAAGTTATTCAGAAACACCTATGGCACTCGCAGAGTTCCAGAGGAACTTTCAAGTCTAGACAAACCCTCAGTCGCATCTATAAAGTGAATTGTTTTGCTTTTGCAGGACTGCTAACTTTAACTTGTTGCATACCAAAGAGAGAGAGTTGACCCACTGATATGGTTAAGAGCTGTTGGCTCTTCATCAAGGAAAGCTTTATTAAATGGTTGGTCAGCATTAGCAATTGTAAACAGGAGCTGTAAGGAGTGCCTCAAGTTTTCCCTGGATTGTGCTGAAATTTTCCATTAAAGATCAAACAAATCTCATCTGCAGTGAAAAGGAGAAATTTAACGGAAATATTCTGGGCAAATCTACTGCATAATTTAGTGGTAATGTCTACAGTGTTGTTCACCTCCTGCAAACCAACAGCAATGGAAATCAAGTAATCATGGGGGAAGTTGTAGCTGGTCTTATGGTATGTAAATGAATTTCAGAAATTCAGCAAATGGGTTGCTCACAAACTTTCAGATGTGATTATTCATTTGATATTCAGTATTTGTTTTTCCAACTTGCATGAATGCTCAATGAAGTTCCATTGTATTGTTTTGGCTTTCTGTTTAGTTTCATAATTTTCAGTGACAATTTTGTGTTCTTGTATAGACAAGCCTATTTATGCAAATACAAGCCTCAGACAAGCTATTATATGAAAACCACTACGTGTTTGTGAACAGCACATAGATTGTGAATCCCATCACAGTGAGGTGGAGGCAAGCTAAGTTAGCTAGGCCTATCTACCATCAGAAATATTTCTGCTGCTAAAGATTTCACAGATACTATGGTAGAGGCAAAGACATCATTCTTCACCTTTTATTCAGGCATGTTGTAAGACCTGAGGTGCTATTCTGTGTTCCCATGAGTCATACTTGATACAAGATTCATGCCCTTGATGCTCTGTCTTCGCTCTTGTTTTTGCTGTTGCTGATTGTCCATAAATCATGATGACCCTTTAGGATTAATTGAGAAAGAGGGTATTTGGAGGCTGCTCCATTGACTGTTGATTACAAGGCACTCGAGCTGTGATCTCGTAGGAAGGAATCAATTGTCTGATTAGGTATTTTTGTTTCTGTTTTTTGTTAAACAATGACAAACACACACCGCTGGAGATGCACTAGTTCCATTAACCTGAGACCATGGACCATGAAAACAGATCTTGTCTCCACAGGAAAGGTGTCACGCTGGCTAGATTGGGGGGAGGGGAGGATTTATTATATTGTTTGACATCAGTATATCAAAATCATAGGGGCTCATGTGAGGTATGCCATGTCAGGTACTGTTAGAAAGGCTATAATGTGCTAAGTAAGATGATGATGTTCATGTGTTGTGTGTAATGGAAGTTATGGATATGTTTGATATATCAGTATTTCAAATTGTGCTGTCTGGGTAACGCCTCAGACAGGATGGCTGCAGAGCAAAATAGCCTGCTTAATGGCCCATTAAGACATTACCAGGTGCAGGGGGCCCAGGGGGAATAACCAGAGATACACCTGATGAGTCACCAGGTCTGGCCCATGTGACTCTGGACTCCATTTTGGTTCCTGTAAAATTCCACAAGCAGCGTGGCAAGGGCCAGAGGATATATAAGGCAGAAGCCTGGGAATCCATTTTGTCTTCAGTCACCAGTCTTCCGCCTGTTCAGCTTTCAGCCACCTCTTGACCTCTGGAGCAACCCATCTGCCGCTGAACAGAAGCTGTGACACAAAGGACTGAGACCCATCCAGGTACTGGATGTACACCAGAGGGATTATACAAGCCTGCAAACTCCACAGTTCTTCTAGAAACCTGATGTATATGGACTTTCAAATCATTTGTATGTATCTGATTGCTCTAATCCTTTAACATTTCTCTTATTGTTATTTCTTGTATTAATAAACCTTTAATTTTAGTTACTAAAGGATTCGCTGGCAGCGTGGTATTTTGGGTAAGATCCAAACTTACATTGATCTGGTACTGTGGCTGATCTTTTGGGATCAGAGGGAACCTTTTTAGTAACGAGCATAGAGTTTAAATAACTGGTCTCTTTACTAGACCTAATGGCGAATTGGGAGCCGGAGACTGAAATGCAGTAAAGGGGGCTGTGTGTATTTGCACAGTGGCTTCTTGATAACCAGTGTGGGGGAATCAGAAGCACTGTTTGTGGCTGGTTGTGAAGTCTGACTTCAGTGTCACCCACCAGTGCTGGGAGAATCTGCTCTCCCTTTACAGCCTTCCCTGACCTTGGCATTTTCAGGTGGCTACCCTAGGCATGGACGGGTCACAAAGGACATGCCCCAGTTCTAAACAAGAGATGGTAATGAACAGGTCATTGCAAGGATGACACTTCCACCTCCAATACAGCCTCTGATCCTACCTCCTAATCTAGGACACCCAGTGTGGCCAGTTGTATCTATTGAGCAAGAAACCACGTAGGAAAATCCCCTGGTTGTCATAGCAGTCCTGAAATTTGTCGTTGACCCAAAATTTTACTTACAGATTGTCCAAGAAATAATGACTCATCAGTGATTGGTGCTTGTTCATCACATTCGGTCAGCTATTTTGAGGATAAACATATCAAGATCTTGAAACTCATATAAGAACCAGGAGTCTTGTCACCATGCAGTGCTTCATTGATTTCTTAATCTCAAACAAGGTCTGCTGGAAGAAATTGTTACCAGACTAAGTGCACTTCCCAACTCTTCCTTTGAACTATGAGTTGCATGGAGCTGATGTTTTTAGCTTCCCAAACGTTGAGATCTGTTAGTCAGAAACCTTCTTGCTTGATGTGGGGTGTGAGACTGAGAAGATTACTTGCATTTGTTAGACTGTAATTATGGGATTGTGAAATTTATCACCTGATTGACGGGCATGAAAATTAATTCCATGCCACTAAAGCAAACAGCTTTCACTGTGCTGCCAGACTAGTGATTTCAACCACACTTTTGGCAGTGCAGTTTTTTTAATAAATCTAAAGTTTCCAAGAAATTGGAAAGCAGATCATAAGCTGCCCAGAAAGCTTCAGTCGGTAGTTTCCAGCGAGTCTCTGGATGGTCCAGTATTACACGTCATTAAACCATTAACTTGGTATGCAAGCATTTTTTATTTATGCAAACTGTGTGTGGTATATGTTTGATTAATTCCCAGGATGCTATAATAATGAAGTTTATGAGTTGAGATATTAAGAGATCAGAGTGCATTGCTGTGAAATTTCATGTTAAAAGAAACCTGCTCTGTTTATAAAATGTCTAAACGTGCTGTTATGCTTAGGAGAATACATGAGAAGGCTTTGTTGAAATGCAAACGTTGTGGGAGTTATTACCATAGTGCGCTGTCTGAGTGCACTCCTGTAATGACACAGGCACCAGTGGTCAAATTTAATGCAATTGTGGCAAAGGGCTATCAATGCTTGTTTCAATTTTTATTCATAAGGATTTCTGTGGATCGCTCTCTTCTTCTCATTAAATGTTTCACCCAGTGATGGAGACAAGTGGCTGATGCCTTCTGTGTGGAGTGTCATTTGGAGATAGCTAGTTGAGTGGGGTGTCTTGCAGCATGCCTTAGGGGTGAGGAGATTTGGGTGGAGTCTCCTTTGTAGTAATGGGCCTTTCTCTGAAAACACCCTTCCCTCTACTGTCCTAGGAGGGAGTGTAAGCTCTATCAGCACAGTGGTGACAATTGGAATGAAGCAAGGATGGTGAGGAGCACAGGAAGATGGGTCCCATATCATTCTAGGTGTGGAAGATGAGCTTGAAATGGACCCAGAATTCAACTGGCAGCTAATGCAAAGTGTGATGTATTAGAGCGGTGTGTTCATGGCCTTGGACTCTGCTAAAGACACAGGCAGACTGAGAGATCATGGGATGCAGTGCTACCACTGAGCAGGACATTTGTGAACGCCCATTGGAATCCTTCTAAAAAACTTCCTTTTTGGCTGTCTCAGCTGATTAAACCCCAGAAATAGCCTCCTAAACCTGTGTGTAATCCTGTGTAGGGCATTAAGGTGAACAGTTCTTTCAAAATTTGATTTCAGATTTTGCAGCTCTGAAACCGTGGGAGCAGATGAAGAATGCAGCCGAGGTGGTGGAGCAATGAAGATGGCAAAACACTACAATATGGTCACCAAAATCTTGCATCAAACTACCTTAAATCTGGCTACAATAAAAGAAAGTAAATGGTCTGGGATCGAAATGTCTCTACTAACCTCCTTAGACTGCCTAACTGAAAGTGTAGCTAGATTTCAAAATCAGCAATGGAATAAAGATTATCAACACCTGAACAGGTTCAACCAAAGTTGCCTATTTAACTGCAAATCCCATAATACAGATTTGCCAATGTGAAGTTGGAACCTGCTTTAATTTATTGAAAAAAACCCCCATAGAAATAGCCATGCTGAAGGAAGTGTCTGTAAAAGATGTAGTGCATGTTATGTAAATAACCTGGGAGTTTACTACACATTAAATCAACTGACAACCTCATTAGATGCTAGGGATACTCAAGTTTATTTGTTTGAATTTTTTTTAAATATAAAGGGGCAGATGTCCTAGGTTCTGTGAAATGTTTTGTACTTTTTCTTTGAAACCAGAGTGTATTTTGTTCAAATGAATACTTTATATTCTGTCCAATGTTTTATTAATGGGATCTTGTGTACAAAGTGTAACTATATTAAAAATGAGAAAACTTGCCCAATATATTATTGTTAACCAATACCCACTAATAGTAGATAGATTAAATCATTTATTCTGTTAAAGTGATATGTACTCAAGCCAAGGCTTGGCAATGAGAAAATGCTGCTGTAGCACAGATAAACTGCAATGTTTTATGAATTCAGTGTCTTCCAATGAACACCAGAGGGCACAAATTCTCCAGAAGTTGGCCTTGTCCCTAGTCTTTGTCAGCTGGAACGTACTAAAAACATTTAGACAAATCTAAATAGATCAAGCTTTGAAGAGTGAAAAATAAAGCTTAAATGGAAATGCAAGGGGAAATTGAAGGTGATGTTTTTATATAGACATATGCACTTTTAAAAATAATATAAATGGTACAAAAAATTGTCTGTGTGCGTATGTATATTACAAATGTATGTAGATTTTGTGTCATACATACGTACATGATGATGTACTGTAAATGTCTTAGTAGGAATTTCATGACTGCATTACTCATGAGTGATGAAGCCACAAATTACTTACGCAGGTCATTCTAAACGAGTGCCAATCAAAGCTTTACACTACAACATCCTGTATTTCGTGTTTCGGAAAGTGATTTAGAAATGGGTTGGAGAGTTTTAAAACATGTTTGTTTGAACTATTTCTTGTCTCTCTTCACCTACATAACTAAGTGTCTTTGCTTCCATGAGCCTAATTGTACAGAGTTAAGGTTCAGAAGGGAGGAATTGTACTTTACAAATTCAAAATTCTTCTGAAATGAATCCAAAATAGCTGGTTTTCCATGCATGAAATCATACCTGCATTAAGTCTTGAGTCAGTAAAGAATGTGCTCAAGTCCCATTGACTTCAGTGAATCATAAACACATTCTTAAAATTAAGCATGAATTAAAATGCTTTGCCAAACTATGGACTTAAAGTCAGTATCTTGGGTACCCTCCAGATCTAGAAGCAATTGATGTGTGCCCCTTTCCAGAGTTAGTATCCTCCTTTTTCTGATGGTATGAAAGCTCTGATTCAAGCTATGCAGGGCTCTTAGTACTTTCCTTTTATTCCATTTCCAAGATTATCTCCCTGAGGTATTGTGGCAATAAGTGTATTAGCTGAGGTACGCAGATACCGTGGTAATGAGGGATATATTGGTACCTAAGTGATAGATGTATCTGTACTTTCATCCTTCCCAAACGTGCAAGAGATTGACCTTCAGGGGCCATAGAAGATTGTAAACCCTTTAGAGAAAGAACAGCTTTATGCAGTGTCTATCACAATATTTCTGACCTCAATTGGGGCTTTAGGTGCTCCTGTAATGTTAATAAGAATTCAGGCTATTTTGACCCAAAGATCATATGGATTCCATAATCTAAAACAACTTTGCCAGCAGAACTGTCTCACTGCTTTCTCCTGTATGGAGCTTCTGCACAATCGTCTTTGCTGATCTCAACAGTAATGGGATGGTGAAAGGAAAAAGGCAGTCTTTTCTGGCAGGCAGAGTCAAGGGCTATTCATAGGGTGACAAGATGTCCTGATTTTTATCAAGCTTTGTCTTATATAGGCACCTATTACCCGCATCTTCTGTTCCAATTTTTCACACTTATCTGGTCACCCTAACTATTTAAGACTTTATGGATCAGAACCACCACAATGAACTCTTCCCAGAAGCCAGCCAGTGAGCAGAGCAGATCACGGGAGGCTGATATCATAATCGATACTCTTGGCAAGGCGCTCTACTCTGGAAGTGGGCAGTGGCACTCTGCACCAGTTTCAGCTTTTCAAATGATTTAAGGTGCAGCTTCATGTAGAAGGCATTGTAATAGTTTAACGACAAAGGAATGGATGAAGGATTGCAAAGAGAGCTGTTCTGGCGATAGCTACTGGCCCTCTAGACTGGCAGCTGCTTAACCAGACCCTAGACTCTGAATGGCAGGTGCACATCCTCATTGAGGTAGATACAATCTCCAGCATAACTTCAGGTAGTTTCTCCATACTTGTCAACATCTGTCATATCCTGATTAGTACGCAACCCACTGAAAATCAGAGATCAAATGAAGCCTTCTTAAATCACAAATGAAAGAGTTTGTTGGTCTCCTCCTAGTCCTTTTGTACCCACTGTAAAAATCACCATGAAATTAGATCTTTTTTTAACCCGTGTCAACACTGTTAATTAAATCTGTTATTAATTGTTGGTTGAATTTATATTCAAAAGGTGTCTGGGTGTGGAATGGCTTGGATAATACGAGTGGGGATTGGGGGTGTTGGGACAGCTGCAAAGTTTATTTGCGTTGTGTGATTCTAATCTCTGCTAGTAGCAGGAGCCATGGTTCCTCACTTTCGTAAGACGGGTGTTCATTCACACAGAACATTGTATGTGTGGTGGGGTGCAGATGTATGCACATGTGTTGCATAAACATTCACTAGGATAAGATGGGAAATCTAGTGAGAAACGCAAAAGTAACTGTTTCTGAGACCACAAAGGTATCTAGAAGAAGGTAATGTTTGAAAAAGCTAAAGAAACAAAGTGGCGGTGGAAGGCAGGGCATTTAACCTGCTCTTCGCCACCCCTCCCCCCCCCCCAAAAAGAATGCAGATAAACCCACAGTATTAATAAGTTTATATAAATGAAGAGAAGCTGAGCTTTCTGGAGCAGCAGAGATTATATTAGGTGAGCTTCATCTGGCATCCGATATGAAAGTTGCTGATCTTTTAAAGTTACTGTGATTATGGTCAGAAGAATGAGTGTAAAAGGCTGCCCTATCTGTTCTTTTATGAGCAGATTTATTCAGGAGATAATGAGCAGCGTTGCTTTTAATGTTAACAGTAGAGTCATTCCGGTTAAGGAGGACAGTTCTTTCAAACTAATCAATACTACTTGTGAATTTTAAGGGGTAGTTTTTATGCTTCAAAGAACTGCCTCCTTTGTGTACACCAACCCTGGCGCCCCTATTCCAGCCCTCCCGCACTTAGAGCCCACTTCCAGTTGTATTATGATTTACTGGAGGAAAGAATCTATTCTGTCAGTCGGAGTATGGAGTACTGCTTTTGATATCCATTCACCCTTGGAAAAGGTGTCTGGTGGAGTAATGTGCTCTGCTGGTTTGTTTGATAAAAAATCCAAGGCCTGCTTGGGGTTTTAATTGTCCAGGCGCCCTCTGACTCTGTAAAGTGCTGGGTAACCTCAGTTTTCGTTTAATGACCAGTATTGAACTTGGGGGGGGGGGGGCGGGGAAAACATGGCTTTAAAATGAAGTTTTGGTGATATTTTAAGTGCCACTTTGTCCTTAAGAAAATATTTTTTTGCTGTTCTATATACTTGACAATTTAAAAAACTTAAAAAAACCTGAAACCCATCATCCCCAAAGCCTTCTAGTGTTGATTCCTTTCCTTACTCTCCAGCTCTCTTGCAATAAGACTACTGGCCTGCGTTTTTGCATTTGTCTGAGTTAGCCTGTAAACTGCTAGGAGCAGAGACCCAATCTTCTGCAGTACATGTCTTCTGTGAAGCACTTTATCAATAATCCATATTGGTAGTACTCGCAATCAGTGATTTTAATAATAATTTTACTTGATTAATGTATGTATCAGGCAAAAATGTACATGCAGTTAAAAGCATCTTACAATATTTATTAAGTCCTGTTTCTCTTCCTCTCTTATACATCCAGAAAAGCCTACCACGCACTTTATATCAACTCATGCTGCAGTCATTTCAACAATAGATAAAGATATAATCCTACATAGAAACAATGGGCTAAATTATAGTCAATTGCACTGGTGGAAATCTGGAGCAGTGCTGCTGAAATCAATGGAATTACTCTGGGTTTGCATGGAGATCAGAGTTTGTCCCACTCCTTTTAAATGAAATAAATGTCTTGGGAGGAGGAACTTCCAATGTTTTAATACCCCTTTGGCCTCTCTCCAAAGAATAGCCATTAGATACTTGCACTGCTATTTATTTGATTTCTGTTTACTTCAGTGGGCTTTGAATCAGGACTTATAAGCACAATTTCCTTATTACTAGCAACTGTGCATTGCTTAGGGTGACCACGTGTACTTATTTTATAGGGACTGTACCAATTCTAGAAGTTTTGTCTTACATAGGAGCCTATTGCCCTCCCCTGTCCCGATTTTTCAGACTTACTATCTGGTCACCCTATTGCTTAACACTTCTTGATCTACTGTTTAATTGGCTAGGTGCAATCTGGGGGTTCTCAAACCACACAAAAATCATTAGCGATTCCATTTGGGCAGTAGGAGATTGTACAAGAAGTAACAAACACATCCCTGAGTTAAATTACTCAATTTCTCCTCATCATCTTTTGCCTTGACAGTGCACACATGGTTCTAACATACCTGTGTTAAATAACAATAATAAAATCAGCACTTCATTCATTGAAAGGCATAATTTTCACCAGACTGTTGGGAAATTAACTTTTGTTGAAGGCAGACTGCTTCTGTTATTGGTGTCTGTGTATGTATCCCTGGATCTCAGAGAGTAGACTGTGATCCTATCTATAGCCTGACTAATAATGAATGATTATTGTTCATTGTACAGTGCCTTAGATGGGCATGGCACTTCACAAAACTGAGCATCCCTGCCTTGGAGAATTTTGACTGTAAATTACGACCTCAAATTATGATTTAGACTTTTATATGGCGATTAATAAGAAAATTAGAGGTAAATGTGTATAAACATCTCCATCTATCTCTCTGGGTGCAGCAGCTGTTGTTTTGATATATTGTGCTAGAACAACTTTCCTGTAAAAAGATGCGTCAGTGGCAATGGTGGTCGTGTGCTGGCAAAATAGTGTTACTGGCATTGTAATGTCCGTTAACTTGGAAGTGCCCTTCTGTTCTTCCAGCTCAAGGTAACATATAGGTCTCAGAAACTGAGTGGTGTACACTACTCCTACACTGACAATTGTTTGGCTTTTAAACTGCTGAGAATAGCCAGGACAGGGCTAACATTTCTGCTTTCCCTTCGGGCCAAAGTCTTCCCGAAGATGCCTGTGAAATGCTTGTTAATCCTGATTCACAGGGAGTTGTGTGCACAGTGCGAATATCTCGGGATGAATTTTTCCTTAAAGTTTGACCTGAACTGTTGCAGGGCCTGGAGGAATAAAGGAGCACAGAAATGGAAAAACCTGATTTAGAATATATAAACTCCATCCCATTGCAAAGGTGGGATATGTTGTCCCACAAGGGGGACTGTATCAGATATTGAAATACTACACTTTATTTTAGCCGAAAGGATTTAGGGAATAAAGACAGGAGACCAGGAAGCAAAATATAATTTGTTTGGAATAATTAATTTATGTCTGCAAGAGCTCATGGGCCAAATGTTGCACTTCGATTCACACACACAGTTTCCATTGAAGTCAGTGGGAGAGGCACCAAGATTGGCCTCAGATATGTAGTTTCTTATCCCTTGTGCTTTCACTCATTTTCTCATTTGGTAATTGCAGATGCTTCTGGTAATTGCAGATACTCCTCTTTATTCCCCCATTGAAAAGGGATAAATCTCTGCTTTCCACGGCTTCCTAATTAAGCCTCTGTCTCTCTCTCATTTTCTCCCCTAAAACCATAGAAATCAATTTTACTGTGACGCTGAAGCCTGACTCTTCATTTGCATGAACAGCAATACCTTGGGGGGAAAGGGAGGGATAATGGGATTTCCCTGACCTCTTGCAAATAGGATTTCACCGTACCCAGATTTTCCATTTTATTTTCAGTATACATGATTATTGCCTCGTGATAAGATAAGTTACAACATTTAATCGAAGGTTCCCAGCAAGTGGGAATTTATTAGGTTTTGTGCATTTTAGAAGAGTTCCCTGAATGCCAAAATAAACGTCTGATTTCATTATCCTTTGGGAGGAGAGCCTGCCATGTTCTCCCTCAGGGAAAGGGAGGGTCTTTGCACTGTTCTATAATCTTTGTTAACTCTGAGTCCAGCAGCAGGGTTTTGGAGAGTGATAATGTACAGTACTGTACCTTGCTCTGGTAACTGCCAAGAGAAGCACAAAGACTGTGTCCTATAAACAAGACCTCAGATGTGATTTCTCTCTCTCTCTCTATCTCAGCCAGTTCTACAGCTTCAGGGCTATTTCTTCCATCAGTCGTCAGCAATGAGGAAATATTTTTGCATCTTGTGGAGTCTACATTAAAAAGCTTGGAACAATGAAATACTAGTTTGCCTCAAATTCAGTTTTTGTTTGCCAAATCTTGACGTCTCCATAGTAAGCAAGCCTTACAAAAATGTAATAAATCCTTTACGTATTCAGCAGATGTTGGTGGATTTATTCTCTGTGGGAAGTTATATATCAAATGGTACAATTTAGTGCCTGTTTTGCATGCTCAGTGAACCCCAGACATGTTTAATATTTCTCTCTCTGAGATTTAGCAGCATATAAATAACTTTTAATAAACAACCTTTAACTTTAAACAAACATAGTCAGGCTTACCATGTCTGCCTAAATTTCATGTTTTAAGTACACTAAAAAAAACCCTGACAGGATTGATTAAATCTAGCAATATTTCCTGTTATAAATAAGTTAACTGTCTCTCCTAGCAGCACCATTTGCACTGCCACAGTTATGTTGTGTCACTTGCATTATAGACCCTTGCTTTCAAGGGTGGACAATTCTTCCATCATACTTCACTGTGTGTTTAAGTTTGGTGCATAAAGTTTTTGCCCAAGACCTAATTTTGTTTTCCAAAAGTGTTTTGAAAAATGATTTGTCCTTAAAGTTGTTAGAGTGGAAATAGAGGGATTCTGTGGTTTTATTTTTCTGTGGTCTTACAACTAGGAAAGCCCGCATAATATATTTAAAAACAGAAATGTGCACATCTAGAGTCCCTTCATATTTTGCAAAGAGAAATCTTTCTTAAAAACCCAGTTACTATGTTGTTTTGGTTTAGAAAGTGTTGTTACTGGAGGCATGCAGCACCTTTTCATCTTCTTGAATTTCAGAACATTTTTTCTAACGTGGAGGCATAGTGGGGTGGGATCAGGCCAGGGAAGGGAAGAAGTAAGAAGCAGGAGGATAAATGCACCTGGTAAGGAGAAGCAAGGCAAATCAGCTGGTAATGGTAAAAGTGAAGTGAATTGAAACAAGTGGCAATGGTCAGTAGGTATACGGTGGAATCTATAGACTTGGAGTGTCTGGTGTTGGTGGGCTGGTCGCTTCTCTACATCCAATGGTAGCTCAGGCTCTTGCACAAAAGTAGTGTAGGGGGTTCTGCCTCTAGGCTCAGGAGGCGGAAATGTAGGGGAAATGGCGAAGCTAGTTTTAAGGAGGAAAAGAAATTGTAAACCAATGGTGTAGTGGCACTATTCATTGTGAAATGGCTGAAGTTTCACCACAGTACTGAGTGTAATGAGCTTTCTGTCTGTAAAATGCTTGGAAGTCCTTCAGGAGACCTGAAAAAATAAAATAATGAGAGATGGTCAGAAAATTTTGAAATTCAAAAATGTTTTGATTTAAATAAATAAATAAAGGGGTTGCTTTTTTCATGCGATCCTTTGGGTGAGATTCATCACATCTTTCGGCCATCTCTAAATGCAAATCTACCATTGTTGCACCAGTAGTGAGTGGTGAAGATCAGGAGAAAGGGAGTTGTAAGGATATTTTGTTCCTTTATGGCACTATGGATGTGCACAGAACTTTAAGGTCCTTGGGGCAGGGACCATCTTTTTGTTACGCATTTGTACGGCGCTTAGCACAGTAGGGTCCTGGTCCATGAATGAGGCTCCTAGAGGCCAGTTAGGCATGAAGCAGTTTTTGTTGTTATCTAATATGTAAAACTGGTGATGCAAACAAGCTTAATGAAGGCTGAGGTGAGAGAACATCACGACTGGTTACACCATCTGCACAAGTCCAGAAAACTGCTGACATCTCCCATGTCTCCCTTCCCCAGGGGCTCCTGCAGTATGCAGCTTGCTAGAGGGGCTTTGACAGAGTAAGGACCTTTAAGGCCTTGAGCTGGAGGTTGGTGAGGTGGTGTCTTTCCCCTGTGGATGGGGAGGGGTGGGGCCTGGTGTCTCCAAGTGGGTGCTGGCTAATCTGCTGCAGAGCAGGGACTGCCAGTGAAGTGCGGGACCCTAAGTGGGGCCTGGATCTAATCCAACATTCCCCTCTCCCGGGAAATGTGCTTGTGCATTTTATGTTACATTAACCCTATTTTCAAGCTTTCAGGGCTCTTGTTCTCTCTCTGCTATACCCCGCCTCTTCCTAAGTGACGCCCTGAGGGGGTCCCACTTAAATAATGTCTGTGTTGTTGCTATGGTCAGGTAGTGGGCCTGTGTGTAGTGGCTAGGTGATTGGCTTAGGCCTTTATGGCTATACAGAGCATGGGGCAGGAGATACACCCCGATCAGTCTCCTGCAGGCTAATCGGTCCCCTCCTCTTTGAGGTCACTGGGGTCCCCACAAAGGGAAGATTCTGGTGGGGAAAAGTGAAATGGAACATTAGTCTTGGCTGGGTCCTTCTCTGTTGGCATGGCCAGTGGCTGTGAGATGGGAGACGCTGCTGGGCTGGATGTGGAGAAGAAGGGGGTAAAGGCGTGTAACTGCTCCCCAGTCCGCATGCTGTTAGTTAGTACAGCCTGCTCCCAGGCCTTGTGGTGAGTGCTCCTGGCCAGCAGGCAGGGCTAGAGTTAGCGCAAGACGTGGTGAGAATGGGGACACGCCTGGGAACAACAATGCAATCAGTGGTACTTCTGGTTGCCTGCTCTGCTGCTGCTTCCTATGGCAGAGGTCAGCTCCCTCTGGCTATGGGACATGCCAAGAATTCTTGGATCCATCATTGTGGAGCCATGAACTTCTTTCTATGCCAGGACGTGGACCCATGGATCCTGCCTTAATCGATCTCTGGGCAGGTCGGGTTTTCTTCCTCCTGCTTGTGGATGCTGTTTGTACGGTAATCAAGTAACTTAATAACAATACTTTATATAGGTGAATTAACATAGGTGAGTTCCCTATTCGGTTCCTCTGTTGAGCAGCAGGATGGACTAGTGAATTGAATAAAAGATGAAGAACCAGGAACTCCTTTGTTTTTAATCCTGGCTCTGCAAACGATTCACTGTGTGACATTGGGCTCTTCACTCTGGCCAATGTTTTCAAACTTGGGTGCTTAAAGCTAAAAACCTAGATCCCCCTGGAGGGGCGTCAGCTCCACAACTGAACAGGTGATTGCAGCGTGGGCGGGCGTACTTGCACTGCCTTTAATGTAGATAGCTCTGGTAACAATAATAGTGAAGGCATGGTGACGCACACTTCAGCACTGGCTAGCCCACCCAGTACAAGCCCCCGGGAGCCCTCGGTATGCACTTGGTTTGCTAGCCTGCCCTGAAATCCATGCTGCCACATTTTCTTCACTACTGTTGTTACTCACTATTGTTGTTAGCTCCACAAAGCTAGCCCAGCTAGCAATTGTACTACAGTCAGACCTTACTTTGTGATGTTGCTATATCTCTCGGCTCCTAAAGAAGCGTGATATGCCTTGCAGAGGTGCTGAGGACCTACACCTCCCCAGGACAGCAATAGGCGCTGCAGGTGCTCAGCACCTCTGAAAATCCCAGCACTCCTACTTCAGGCACCCGCCCTGGCAAAAAATGGTCTGACCCTCTTTGACCCTCAGTCTTCCCATCTGCAGAAATGGGGTTAAATACTTTGGAAAGCGCTAAGTGTGCATATGCATGATGGAGGAGCTAGGGGTGAGGGGGCAGGAATGAATTAGCTAGTGGGAAAGGTGAGGGGGAAAATAACTCAGAACTTCCTTCCTTAATTGTGGATTTAAGTCGCAGTCAGAATGTTCCATTAATAAAGCTTTGTTCATTGAAGATAGAGAATAGTGAATGGGCTAGAGGGACTAATGGAGGGGGGGAGGGAAAGCCACCAAGAGTGCTGCTGAGAGTCTAAATTGACTGGCACTACTGCAGAGTGGTTTATAATGTCATTCGAACCCCGTGATTAAGCTGGCTCTAGGTAACTCGGTGCAGGTCTACTTTTCATTTTCTAAAATATATTGACTCAGTTTAGAAAGTTTTTAAAAAAGAAAAATTAAAATCACGCAACGTATCAGTGCAGCAAGAATGATAGAAACTCTTCAACACTGTGGTTACTCTACACGTAGAGTGACTTTCAGATGCCTCAGTCAGTGTTTTGGGGGAAAACAGGTCTCAGAACGGGCCTCCTTTGCAAGTAGTCCCAGATACAATTCCTGGAGCTCTGTTAGAGCTGCAGAATTCAGAACAAGATCTGAATTTAGTCAAAGGCCGGGCGTTTGGATCTGGGACAGAGCAATGGAGGAAAGTGTGATGCTAATGAAAGTAAGGCTCTGAACTCAGGGAGAGGAAATAATCATCAACATCAAAGGATAGTAAGATGCGGGGAGGCTGAGGAAAGTGGGTTGACTTGGGTTTGTGGGGGGGGGGGGTGGGGGAGAGTCTAGCTATGGGTGAAGGACAGGAGAGGCACACATTAAGGGGAGGGACTTAGAACACCATCTGTAGATGCAGCTAGGGAGAATTTAAGAGAAGTCCTGCCAAAGAAGGCAGGATAACATGGAGGAAGCCCAGATAGGGTTAGTAGGAACAAAGTGGCTGTTGGGGACCTTCTTATGTGGGAAATCATGTTGCTTTTGGGAGCTTTTTTGAGTTATGAGCATTGGGTCACATGATGATTTATGAGTGCCTTTATTATGTCTCACTTCCAACTTCAGGTAGAATAACTCCCCCAGTCAGAATGATAACCTGCAGTAGACTGATATGCCGTGGGGAAATGAGGGGCAAAATCATTGCCTTGTGCCAGGAAACCCATGAAGAAACTAGTTATGAAAAACAGATTCTTTTGAAAACTCTGGTCTGTGGCTCAATCGGAGAAGCAAGAGAGACGCAGTGTATATGTACAGTAGTTGAAAATGTAAGTGGAAAACACAAATGTGTGTGTTTTTCAAAAGCCGTCATTTCTCACTGTGGTTGGGCAGACCGAAAGTTGGGTGACTACAGCTCCAATAAACAGGTATTTGACGCTATATTTTCTGTGCCATCTGTTTACCTGTAATGAAGGTACCCTCTGGGGGGAGAGGCTTCATTAAAGAGAGAAAACATTCCGAAGTTGCAATTATTTTTTTTAACTATCTAAATGCCAATATAAAACTCGTGTCTTGAGCCATTCTCCGTCCTTCCTGCTTGTGTTTACTTAGAGCCCCTATTAAATGAAACCAAGCATCCAAATAACCAGGTCAACATACAGTATTCATAAACCAGTACACAGCAGCTCCGAACCATCACATAAGTCGCTTAACTTATGTGTCTCACATTTCCCTTCCTCAAAATTGGGGTAACTTTTACTGACTTTTGTGGAATGCTTTCAGATCCGTGGATGAAAGGCACTAGTGAAGTACCAGATACTTTAATATTAAATAATAATATTAATTCATTTTGAATGGCATCCTGCCTTTTGCCATTGCTTGTGGAATGAGCCCGGCAACATTGGTCAGCAAGGTGACCTTAATTTCTGTTGGTACCCCAATTAACACCCCGCCCCCCCCAAAAAATACAAGCCTCACTGCAAGTCTGTTTGCTCTGCGTCATGTGTGTCAGTTCTGCAGGGTGCACAGATGCTTTTAGCACTTCTGTCAGTTTAATTGTCTTCTCTCCAAGAGTAACTACAGTAGCTGGATGTTGGGACAGAAATCCTGGGTTGGGAGCATGGAGAGCCTGGAGTTTCTTGCAGACACTTGGTTTGATTCCTAGCCCTTGTCGAATAAGCAAAGAATCTTTTCAGTGTGAAGAACTGCATAATAGCTCTAGCATGTGGACTTGTACATAATCCAACTCACTATCTAGCCCCTGAAGAACACCAGGCAAGAGATTGGCCAAAAATAACCCTGGGTGGTAACTGTAAAAATCTTCTGTTTATTTTTAGTCATATGCACACAACACGTAACTCTTCGGGACATGCATTATAGAGGAAAGTAGATTTGTCTTTCTTTTTTTTAAATGAGAAGTAATATGTTTTTACACCTAGATTTTGAGCTATTTAAATCCTTTTTTAAATTAAAAAAATATTGAATCTCCCGTCCTGTAACATTTGGTCTTTCAATTGCCTTGGAGGGTTTTCACACTCTTCTTATGCAGATGTCATATAAATCATTTAGGATGTTTTTGGCTTTTTCTTCCAGTCCAGGCAACTCCTTTCACTTTGCCAATCAGCATTTTGCATGGTTGACGGTTGCAAAAATTGCTTTTGGGGCTCAGTTTCCATTGCTAGTCACTTTTTGCTCTGATTTGTATACATAAAAAAAGAGACTTGGCACCCATTCTCTTGACTCTCCCATGGAGCCAGTGAAAGCCCCCACCCATCAAAGCCACGTTCAGATATTTAGTACAAGCAGTCTTTGAATGCTGAATGACAAGCCTGGCAAGTGGCTGTGCCAATGTAAACATCAGCTGTTACATATTACAGTGACAACAGGGCTCTGCAGAGGTAAGGCCCTCATGAATCCATTCCACGGCTCTGACCTGCTTTTTCCACAAGGCCTCAGAACAGCTAAAGGGTGTCACATATGGTTTTTCACATTTAGGTACTAGAGCCAAAGAGGAGGAGTGATGTGAGGGAGGGAGAAGAGAGCGATGACAAACCAGCGCTGGTTATTGTTATGATGCAAGCCATGTCTTGCTTCCCCCTCCTGCTTCATTTCATTTCAACTATAGAGTTTGATTCGTGAGCTTATTCTCATCTTGCTGCTGAGCGGGGCGGCTCTGAGAATGGGCTTGATAAAGGTTTCATTAGTTGAGATTAATGTCAGCACATATCTTGAATGCATATGTTTTGTTATTCCTCCTCTTCTCCCCCCCCAAATTAAATACCTTGTAGTGGTTGGAGTACCAAGCATTAATTAAGAGACACACAGCTGGACCCCCACCCTTGCTGCTACTAACGTGAGCTGGTTTCCACAGATGCGGTTCAGAGCCATTGCGCACCTCTGATTAAACCTTGACTGAGTGCGGGCTGGACCTGAGCTGAATCCTCCTCCATCATGAGAGGTGCTGTGGCTTAACGTCATGACTCCTACTATAAAACGATGATAATGTTCCGTCTTCAAGGGGAAAAGGAGATATTGTGGCCTGGGTAATACTGTTTTTTAATAGCGAGATAGTGTTTTTTAATAGGCATTGTAATGACATCAGGAACAGCTAAAGAATGAGGGCAGCGATTAGCAGCACCTAGCAGCTAAACACACCATTAGGTGCTTTCAGTGTCCTAGCACGAGCTCCTAGGTGAATAAACATTTTGTTTGTTTACAAAAGGATATTAGGATTGAGTACAATAAAGGTTTAAATCTTCTGGTGGAGAGAGAATTTTAGATAGTGTTTAATCCTATTTCAGGTCTCTAAAATTTGCTGATGTTGGCTTCTAGAGTTGGGGAGGAAATTGTGGGTCACTTAGAAAGTTTTTTTTTTTTAACAAAGGTAGGGAGGAGCTGGAGGGAGAAGAGCCTGATAACCTGGCAACTGGTGATGGAATAAGGAGTCAGTTGTCCCTAGGTAGCAGATTATTTTGTTGTTTGTTTGTTTTTAAATCTGGCCTAAATCAGCATTGGCTGAAAGTCATTGTCTTTGCAAGGCTGTTTGGTGGCTTGTATGAAATGTAGTCAGTGGACATAGAGACTGAGCCACTTTCTGTTCTCTTAAAGGTGCTCCTTCCAGGCCAGTGGTGAGCATTTTAGAGAAATAGTGACAGGGGAAGTTTATCCCTAGTTTGTGAATAAATTGATGTCTTTGCTGTCCACAACTGTCAATCCAGCACCTCTTGCCACAAGTAAGAAAAGGCTTGCAGGGAATGTGTGTCTGTCCCAAGTACCAAGTATAACAAGAACTGGGAGCACACAGGGATTAAGAGAGAAATGGGCCAGGCAGTAAAGCATAACCTGTATTTACAGTGCATTGAGAGAAATATTACCGCAGGGCGAGAATACTGCAACAGTAATACAGAGCATGATTCAGCAGCACAGCCAGAAAGGAGATGTTTCAACTGTGTATCACAAAGGGAAAGAGTACAGCAGGAAATATGACTATACAGTGATAAACAGCAATGTATAAAGAAAATGGGGCCAATTAACACGGCAGCAAAAATTAATTTGGACAGCAATACAAGAAATGGGTAATCGAGGCAGTGCATTAACCATCAGAGCTATGTGTAAGGGCATGAGTTCACCAAATAAGCAACTATGTAAGTAATATAGCAGTGCAACCAGAAATATGCTTGTATAACAACACTGAGAAAAGTAGACCCATAGACTAATGTAAAATTCAATGAGATTGCCGGGTGAGCATACAAGCACAGGTAAAGCCGAGTATCAAAAACAAATCTGGGCAAATGTGGGACGTATAGACAATAACATCGCTAGTAGAACATTGTAAAAAGGAAATGGGAGGCAAATACTTTCAAATGGCATAAGGTGGTAAAGCTAGCAAGTGTACAAACATGGCATTATGGTTGTGTGCTAAAGCCTGGCCCAATGTAATAGTCGACAGATTGCTGAGGACAGAAATGTTTTGTTTGCTAACAAATGATGATCAAGCAGAACACTACTTGAATATCCCTGTCCTCTAGCTGCATGGTGAGCCTATTAAATTATGAGGGATTCTGAGGATTGTTTCCTACATCTTTGTTGGGATGCTGTGCTTCATTCTTTCCTCTTGGATGTTCTTTCATCATCAATAAGAACTACCAAATTCTGTGCTAACTCAAACTCACTCCCACAATTTAAAAAAATGGAGGTATGGGGAAAATCAGGAGGGAATAGCATACAAAATACTTTTACTCCAGTTTGCTCATGGGTAATGAGTAGAGCTGGTCAAAAAATGCTGAAATGTTCAGTGGGGGGGAATCCAACTTTCTGTCAAAAAGAAAAAGAAAAGGGAAAGCAAACGTTTTTCCATAGAAAAGCTTTGTTTTGTCAAAAACCCCATTTTCCTTCAAAAACTCTCAACCAGTCCTGGTAATGAGCAGTTTTTAATCAGGAAAGTGGGACCCAAGTGGTGTGTTGCCATCCCTTGTGATTTTTTGTTGTGAGAGTTGCATTACTTTTCTTAAAGCCTGACTTGGAACAAGCGTTTGCATGACAATCTCTGCTTTCATATTTTTAAATATTAAGTGTCTAGCCCTCCATAGCTGCAAAGCAAAGCTAGAAAATGTGAAGCAATGCCAGATGGCAAATTAAAATATTTTTTTTCCTGTTTGAGTAATGAATTGTATGTCCTCCTGATAAGTATATGGCAGTTGCTTTGAAAAAAGTGGTAATGCAAAACAAAGACACACACACACACAAGCCTACACTTAGACAAAGAAGTGGTGGTGACATTAATAGACCCAGACTTCTTGAAACTGCTGACAAATGTTGAATGCCAGATTACTGAGCCATGAAAAAACCATTGCTCCCTTACTTAGCCTTTTTGTGAACATATTCTCTATTACTACAATGATAACTTTAGATGCTTTCTGTTTACGAAGTGGTAACCCTATGGGCTGAATACAGTGCAGGATTGAAGGTTGAGGGTATATTAGTCCCATTTATTACTGAATGAACAGGAAGTGCTTTCACTTAATGCTGTTAATCACTATACTGAAACTTAAAATTAAATATACACAATGTAAACGAAAATGGCAATAATTGAGCTATCAAACAGCTTCGGTATTCGTTGATGTTTAATTTTTTTATCCTTTTGTCTTTTCTTTCTTTTTTCTCATCATTTCCCTTTTTTCTTTTTTTCTTTTTCTTTTTCTTTTTTTTTCTTTTCTTTTCTCAGGGTCGTCTGAGTCAGTTTTTCTAGGGTTTCTAGGATCCTGGGGAGCATATTTTGTTTTGGAAACACCAGCATGTTGACACACACTACAGAATTTCATGAATATTTTCAAGGTTTGGGATTTTCATTTCAATTTGAGACAAAACTGTCTTGCAAAACCTTGACCTCTTTTGCACAAATAAAATTCACTTTATGGCGCAGTTCTTCTTATAGATTAGAGCGGTTTGGAATATCTGGTCTGTTGGCAATTCTGACATTTAAAAATTTTAATTTTGGTTCCGAATTAGAATGAAAAGCTGGAATTCCTAGCTTTGAAAAATGTTGCTTAGGAATCATTGAATCTTTTCTTTTTGGTAATGTGGAAACACAATACTATGTAATTAATAGAATACATATAATGCTCAAGTTAAAACAAAATTATAAAATCCAAACTGAAACACCTGGAATTTATTGAAACATTTCAATTTTTTCCATCAAAAATTGTATTGAATTGACGTGTTCCAGAAGCAGAAAACTGTTCTATCAAAAAAATGTTTCGCTAGCTCTCTGATGGTTTGTATCATGAGGGAGGAGGTAATAGAAGTTGGGTGTAGGAATAAGAGAAAGGACTGAAGTGTCGCAAGATTTCATTATTTTTAAAACTTAAGTAAAATTCATTTATCTGATTTCACAGACTGGTTTTCTTTGCTTTTTGCTATACATAGTTTCCTTTCTAATACTTAGTGTAATTTTTGTGCTTCAGCTGAAAGAAGCAAGAAAAAGAGATGGCTTCTTTGTTGCTTGTAAAAAGCCAGAAAATTCCTGTTCTCTGAGTGCTTAATAGTGGCTGTCAGGCAAAGTATAGGGATTTAGGTGCCATGTGGTTATTGAGGAATATCATGAGTGATTATGCAAATCAAACACCCACAACCAACTGTAAGGCAAGGTATTGCATACCTGGGGAAAAACGGAGAAGTTGTGCATCAGTAACTCTACTGCCTCCCTGCAGTCTCATTGACTGACATGTAATAAACTTATTTTATACTTTCTGCTAGGCTTTATTTTTTTGCGGCGTAGAGCAAACAAAATGCCTTTTGGTTGCTAAAAGTGAAAACGTTTTGGCTTAGGTGATAGGTTCAAATTCAGGTTCAGCTGGAAGCCACTAAACTTTGGCTCCGTACAATGCATTTCTTGTCTGGATCCAGATTTCCAACTTTCAGAGTTGAAAGTTACTTGAATCCAGGATTTTGGCACAACCCTTTGTAGGGCCAGGGACTGGCTGCAAGTTTGGATCTAGGTTCAGATTCCACAAGGGTCTTTCTTTCCACAAAGTTCAGGAATATTCAGCCCTGGTGGGTTTGGTTTGGATTGAGGTTTATCAGAGAGTGGAAGTTATAGGCATCAGATGCCTGTTTGGTGCTTTCTGTGACATGAGTAGACCTGGGTGCAGTTGCTTGTGAGACTGTGTCCCCCTTCCCAAAACCATCCCCCCAGCTGGCATCCTTAGTGGCAGTCTCAGCAGGGAGGCCAATGACTTGAAGGCATTGAGCCTGAACCACTGTCTCGTTGTTATAAATCACCCTTGGGGGTCAGGATTGAGGCACAGTGACGGTGCACCTTGATACCATGATGATTAAATGCTTTTTTAATTTTTTTTAATTTAAATGTAGAGCTGCAGTTCTGTTGTATGGGCTATGGTACAATAGAAGACTGCAATCTTCAGACCTGTCACCTACCACCTTCCACCAGGACTAAAAAATGTTTTAAAAAGACCTTGTACTTAGATACTTTCCCTAGAAAGTGGCATGGTGTGGATTTTGCAGTGAAAAATACACATCTCCTTTGCTTCCTTAGCTGCCAGCCTGTAATTCAAGTCTGGTACATTACACTCCTTAGAAAATTCCATTTATGGTCTGATCTTAAATGTCCCAAACAGATATAAACATGAGTAGATTTAAAGTTCCACAGGTGATAAACATCTAAGAGCGGAGCAATTATTAGCATTTGTTGTATATCTTGCAAATGGCACTCTGGGTGCAGTTCGCTGACGTGATGTCACTGAAGTCCACAAAAGTAAGGTCAACATCTAATATGATTTATCTAAAATGAGATTATTCTTCAAAGGAGCCATCCCACACAGCAGCGTTGTTTTCACAGACGAGCTTGGTCAACCACCCTTTACAAATTTTCATGTTGCTGTTGAGAGCAAAATCTTAATCTTAAAAGGGAACATCAGAAATAGCATGAGCTGAAGAGAAAGCTTTTGTTAAGGATATTTCATTCGCTTGGAAACATGGTGTCTTTTCATCCAAGGAGCTCTACATTTAAATAATATACATAATCTGAAAATTTGAGAGTGCATTGGGAACATATCAGTTGTGTCCCTAATCTGAACATTTTATTCAAGGAAGGAGAAAGCATGATTTTTTATATGGCAGTTGTATTTCAAGGGAACAGGAAGTGGGCAGGGAATGAAAGAGCTGATGGTGTAACTTTAAAAAAAAAACAAAACCATTCTGAATTGATTTTGATGTTGCTGGAGGCAGATGTAGATTCAGAGTGCAATTTCTAGAGATCTATATAATGGGAGCAGAGGAGAGATTTTGCCTTTTTGGCTGCTTCATGATGATGTATAAAGTCATGAAAGACCTTTGGTGGGGAGGCAGTTCATTTTGTTTTTCAACTTGTTTTTTACCAAGAGAACATCAAGTCTTGTCTTATATATTTTTTACCAGAGGTCTACTTGGAGAACCAGAGAAGTGGAGTGGGAGTTTTCTCAACCCTGATTTGAAGGGGCTTCATTATTTAACAAAAACTTAAATAATTTTTTTCCAGAATTTGCATTCTATATGTAATCAAACAAAAAATTGTAAACTGTCTGACTAAAATGTTTTTCTCCTCTAGTTGCTCAGGTTTCAGCCTCCTCAATCTCATGAACATGCAACTTTTCCAGTTTGCTAAAGAATCCTCAAACAAAAATTTGGAGAATCCTTGATTTTTTTTCCTTCCTAATTCTATTTTTAAAAAAGACAAAGAAACACAACTTAAGTAAAATTGTCAGGTGTTCATTTTCCCCTTCCATTTTACAAGTCATCTTCAAAACAATGATTTAGGGATTTTGAGGTGTGAGCTCAACGTGGTTAATTTGCTGTTGATTATATAATATTAGGATTGTATTGTATGTTACAATAAATTGGCGATGGGTTTATCTTGACACAGATGGGGTTACAGACTCCATATGGCCCCAATCCTACAAAGACGAAATGAAGCACTTCCCTCACTTACCTGTCTTTCATAATTCTGTTTCTTTCTTTGCTCATGAGAAGAGCAAGGTAGATCTTTACTCTGGGTAAAATTTTCAAATACAGCTAAGTGATTTGGGAGTCTAAATCCCAAAGAAAATTAACGTGACCTACATCACCTATGTGCTTTGGAAAATTTTTGCCCTCTATGATTTATGTCTCTTTTCTGAAAATGTATTTTAATGTTTCATTACTAGTTATAGGAGTGTTTGTTGTATTTGGTCTTTGTATGTGTTTCCTTTCTTATATACAGCAAATATGCTTAAAATTCAGATTTTTCTTGTAAATAAAGTTTCTGGTACAGTATCTGGAGCTTTTTGTCTCTTGCATAAGTGCTTCTGAAAGAGAAACCCCAAGTGTCACTGGCTAAACTAATGCTTTTTTGACCCAATTGTCCCAACCACTTCCTTTGACAGAGGAGACTAAGATTAAGATTATCTGAGATGGAGTGAGGACACTCCAGTATAGAATACTGGCTTTATCCCCTGTTTTGCCCACCATTCCAAAAGTCCTTCCTTAGGTGCCTCACATACAGCTCTGTGGGCTGGAGGAGGCTGGGCCCAGGGATAGAAGAATTGGATTGAGGTTATGACCACTATTAATGGCAGTTTACTCCTTGTGTAAAATAATGTTGACCCAGACAGCCTTATATCTGTTCTCTCTTCACTGATGAGTAAACTTCTTGGGGATTTTGGGCAGCAACCAGCAGAAAGTCCATTGGGATCCTATACAGAGTTAGGGTAACGGGAAGCAGTGCAGAGTCATAGGATCTCTATGGTTGCCCTGTGGTCTTTGTGGATCTTGAGATGCTCATGATTTGTAGGTGAACAACAAACTTCTCCATCCTCCCCAATGGAATAAGTAGGAGAAAATGCTGTAAGTCAAAACAAGAGTTTCTTGGCACCGGGCAGTTTTTCCCAAGATGGGGACAATGTAATCCCTAACTAGGTAAAAAATTTTTGTTATCTTTATAGGAACGAAAACAAAAAGCACAGTTATGGTACAAAAATGCCCCATGCAATGCAATCTGATGCAATCAATTGGTACAATATGTAACCATTTAATACCCAAAGATTATTAACGTATATAGCATTAAAATGTAATAACATGCCAAAATACAAAAACTGAGTTGCAACCTTAAACCATAGTAGGTAGCCACCTTACTACTAAACTGTCACAATGCAGTCTCCAAGCATTTGTAAACTGTGTTCCTCCACAAAAGTGTGCTAATCGTTTAAAAATGTAATTATATTCTGAAAACATGCCTTCTAATTGGATCGGTTTGAATAGTACTCACTGAATGCAAAATTGGGCAAATTTTGGATTTTTTTTGGCTTTACAAATCATTTGTGAACTACTTCTGGTGCTTACAGACATACTTGGCTTTCAAAATACCTGACGACTGTGGCAAGCGAATAAATTAAAAAAAGGCTCATTGGTGAAGTATACACGGTTGATATTTTGAATTGGTTACTGTTGTTTTCCTAGCTCCCATCCCTGCCTTCCTGCACTCTTGCTAAATGTGACACTCACATTCTCCCTCTGAGTGGTAGAATGGTGAACACTCAATACAGTAACGCTCAAGAGCTTCCTCACTCTGAGTCACAGACTGCCTCTCTATCTCCCTCGCTCTCACACTGGTATGTGACACATGACAAATGTGTATTAAGTGGGGAGGTGGAGCAATTGTATTCAACCAAGTTAATCTTGAACACCTCTAAAGCTTTACAAATTTGTGGATTCTCATAGGCCTGAATATGTTTGAATTCAATCAGAGGCTTAATATTTGCAAAATACTCTTGATTTCTCTCCCCCCTCCCAATCTGAAAACCAGGTTTGTGCAATTTCTGTATCTTACATAGTCATCTATAATGAGATTTTGTAATTAGCTGACAATTTTGTTGCTGCCTGAAGAAGAATAAAATTGCCTTTTCAGGACAAACAATAGTAAAAACTTGCTTGTCAGTACAACAGTCAGGTATGACTTTGAATATGAGTTCATACAGTTAGCAGGTACAGTATATTTAATATATTTACATAGCCACCTTTTGGACCATAACTTAACTATAGAAACTACAAAAAACTAGTCTGAGTCTGTGTGATCAAGTGGATGGGATAACAGAAGTTAGTAAAGATAATGTATATGGTTTGTAGTAGTCTGATGCATGGAGCGTCAAAAATGCTCTTTTCAATGGAGAAGTGTAAAATGCCTTAAATTAGGTTTTATGAATTGGCGAGAAATGTAAGCTAAGTGTAATAGATTTGACGCTTTCTTCCTGTTCTAGACCACGTACTGCATGAGAAGCCACTTTAAATGTGGGTTGTGATTCATACATCCTTTCAATCCTAAGAACTTGCTGCAGAAAAAGCCTGCTGTACTTACTAGTGTGATTTCTCTATTTCCATCTCATGCCGGATTTTGGGATCTAGGGAATCAAAATCCTCTCTCCTCCAGTTTCTAATTCTTACGTCTGAATTAATCATTCCAACGTCAGCTGTTTCCCAGATGGTTTCAGTATCTTTTCTTTCTTCAGTTGGTGGTAACACTATTGGCATTATTAATGTTAAATTGTAATGCCAAAAGAAAAGATCCTAGCATCCTTCTAGTGGTCATATTTTATCACTTGCAGGGTGGCTCTATTGGCTTCCAATAAAAGCATTAGATTATGTTGCTTAAATTCAAAGCTCTTCATGGTCTTTTTGCAGCTTCTCTGGTGGAGCCTAATGCACAATGCTGGTTGTCTCTTTCAGTCTTCTGTTAACCATTTTTTCTGAGATGTCACTCATAGGAGATGAGGTGGTTAGGTTCCTTTGAAATTGTTTCCCTATGCATGCTAAATTTAGGAATACTAAAATAAAGGGCCCAGACAATGGTGCTGGGGCCATATAAATGCCTAGATAGACAATTCTATAGGTGGTGAGGAAAATGTAAATTTTGTTTTCAAATGTGCCTTTGCTTGGCCTTTCTATTTTACTGTTTTGTGACAGAGTGCATTGATTCGTTATGGAGAGCTCTGCATCAGTCTGGTTTTTACACTGCAGTGTATTTAGCATCATTTAGGAATTATTGCCATTTTTATTTATTTTAAACGGACCATGTGGCAATAGAATATCTTCCTTGATAACTGCTGAAACTCCTGTTGCAGAGTTGGATCATCACCCAACCAGTACCAGTGTTGACTGCTCCATATCCTATCAGAGTGAGCTCTAATGTGTTCAATTCCAACCTAACAATGTTATGAGCACTGTTGATTTTGGTAGGTTCCTCACTGGTACCATGGCCTCTGTGGTCTCCTCTTCCAAAGAGGATGCCAGTCTCTTCACTGGTAGCTATTGGAGGGGCCTCTGGACTTTGACTCGTATTCTGGTTGTCCTTGGAGCTTGAAGGACACTATCTGGTCTGAATGGTGAATTTCAGGAGGTCAAATGGCTGAGCTTGAAAATGAGGAGAAAGTGGTTCCATGCGTTACCTGGCGTGTGAGCTTTTTTTTTTTTTTTTTTTTTGGACAGGGAATGTATTCAAATATGCACAAGTTGCTATGACTGAGGCCCAGAATTATTACTTTTCCTCACCCATAGACACCCCTCCCCGACCTCTCCTAGGAAGCTGATGAGGTTGTGGTTTGGATGCTAATGTTCCTGTAACTAATAATTGCACAGATGTGAGCAGCTTTGCCCATAAATGTAATCTAAAAAATCAAAAATCCCTGTCTTTCTAATAATACTTCATGATTAAAATGAAATAAACAACCCCCCCCGAAAAATCATGTTCTTTTCTGCATTTATACTGTTTACTTTTGGTTTTTCTCTCATCTTTGGCTCTGAAAATCCAACAGTCCATTTCAATTTCTTCTCATGCATTAGCACGTGTATTGGGTGTCTGACTACAGGAGAATGTTTAACTTATTTGTTTCACTGAAGGCTTTTTACAGGGAAGTATTAATAAAAAAACTTTCTTTTGCTTGCTGGCAAAAATTACATTTTTGGTTTAAACCTCTTCACAGCGTCTCTGTAGTAAACTACTGTCCAGCTACCCAATGGCATGGAGCTCAGTGCAAATATGCTGCTACTTTCAACGTTGCTGCCCAATGGCATAATGTGCAACTGGACAATGATACGATCTCTTTTAACTGGATGACAACACAATCCATAGTAGTTGTTCATGGCTCCTTCTCAGCACATATTCTTTGAAAGAGGTAACTTGGGTCTTTCAAGAGGGGATACTGTATGAAGGGGTAACTTACAATATCTATGTGTGCAAATGTTTGGATCATTTTGTCCATCCAAGTATCTGGATGTTTTCTTCATCTCATCTAATGGCTCCTCCATCCTGACAAATTCTTCTGAAACTCTTTCGTACACATAACAATAAATTCTCTTGAGAGCAAAGCAATGGCGAGAGGACAGAACTAACCCTGGAAAAGGCATGCTGTAACGAACTCCCACTTTATTACATGTAAGCGGAAACCTTTTTTAGAGAGGAACAAATGAATGGAAGTTCACTTGGATGGGGGACTCCATTGTGACCTGTTTCTAGAATATTTAGTTGCTATATAAGCACTATGTTGCATTACAGGGACATTGGCAAGCTAGTAAATGTATCAAATGTTCTGTTGCTTAGCACTACACCTAATGCATAAGGATAATTGATTTCAATGGTCCATGAACAGGACTACTCATCTGGCTGTTCAATGCTCATGTATGAGTGATGTCTTACATTGGATGTTTACTCTAGTGATGGTGGAGCCTTACCTAAATTGTGTATTCTTTATGGCATGGGAACTCTTTGTCCTATGCGTTTTCATGCAGCCTACTACAATGAGGCCCTGATGCATGACTGGGGCTTCTGCATGCTACCACAGTACAGAGAGAAGCTTGTACTACAATCCTCTTCAGGGGTCTTCAGATATAGTTCTAGTCCTTTTTCTCTCAAAATTAAAGGAAAAGGGACTGGTAAAATGAATCTCTAGTTGGAAGGATAGTCCTCCGGGGACTAAACTGCGTTATACACACTGTCCTCCTCAGGGTGGCATTTCTGATTTATTTAAAGCCCAGCACAAGAATCTTCCTCGTTAGGCCTGCTCCCGTTCCAAAGGTTGGTCCAGGCAGGATCCCAAGGAGCTGCCTCTGATTCATTCTTGCAGAGCCTCCATTTCCTCCTTAAACTGTAGCCCTCCTGTTCCTTTTTTTGATGGCTTCAAACGCCACACAGCCTGTGGGCAACACCATTGCGGTTCCCATTTTTTGCCAGCAGAAGCGCTAGTGAGCAGTGTAGACAGCCCTTTCTTTACTTCCCAGAGTGCTGTTAGATCTCTCTCTTGCCTGCACTCCTCTCATCTCCTCACTTCTCTGTCCCAAAGAGCCTAGGCAGCCAAAGCTGCTCTTGAACCTGAAAGTACCAGAGCACATGGCATCAAGCCTCTGGGACAGCTCTGAGTCTTGGAATGGAAGAGGAAATGTGCAAAAATTGTGGGGGCGAGAGGTGTGTGCGCGCGCTCATTTTTGGTTTAGTTGCTGGTCAGTTGCAATTCCTGCTTGGATCTGTGGTGTTCCTACTGATCAGGAGAAATTGTTATTGCCAAATGGATGTTTCTAGCACTAGGGGGAAACTGGTCCAGCTCACCTCTCTCAGTGTGGAGTGTGGGGGAGAAAGCAGGAGAGGGGATCTGTATAGAAAATTTGTATGGCTCTGTAGGGAGGATGTCACCTTGTAAATATTTGAGTTGCTAGGAAGACATTCCCAGGGGAGGAGGAATGGCCTAGTGCAGAGGCCACTGGACTGGGATTCAAGACCTGGGTATAGTACCCACCTCTGCCACAGACTTCCTATGTGACCATGGGCAAATCACTTAATTTTCTCTGTCTCCATTTCCCCCATCTGTAAAAGGTGCATAATAGTTCCGTACCTCACAGGGATGTTTTGCAAATAAAACATATTAATAAATGTAAGGTGCTCAGGTACTGCAGTGATGAGGCTCATATAAGCACACAGATAGATATTCCTATTGCCTGTCAAAGTCCTCAGTTATTTTTTAAACCAGTGGGAAGCAGAAAAACTAATGATAGTCTCCAAGGAATTGACTTACTTTAACTGGATAATGTGAGAAAGTTGGAAAGTGCTGGTGTAGCTTTGTGATCTTCTACTAAGAAGCCTGAAAACAGTTCTTCTTTAAACTATTACCTGCCCACACTCTTTCCTTCTTCCTACAGCTCTGAATAATTAGCAGTGCACTGTATGGGGAAGAAAAAGGGCAGTGGGCAAAACGACTCCTCTGCTACAGTAGTGATTGTGTGGTTAACTTGTCATTGGCTTTCTGACTGCCTGCAGTTTCTGGGCTCATTGCACTCGGCTGTAAACATTCACGCTTTTGGCCCGGGAGCTTAGTCGCCACAGACTACTGACTGCTGAAGCTGTGCACTGTACTGCATTGCTGGGCATGAAAGCCGGCTGTTTGGCTAACGAACACGACGTGTACATAAATGCATGCATGCGCTAATGTATCATTCCACACAAGGGAGAGAAACAAGGAGTTTATTTTGTTGCTTTACAGCAGTTTCTGTCGGTGCACCAAAAGGTCAGCTTTATTTACAGGAAAAGCAGCAGGCTTCTTCAGCTGTCTTATGTTAACCACCTTGTTTCTGTCCTTCCCTGATAGAATGGGCTATTCAGGACTTCGGTGAAAAGCTGCATTCAAATAAAGAAGACGTTTTAAAAGTAACTTTTATTGTGTAATTTCAAGATACCACAGATCCTTCTCTTCTCTCTCCCTCCTTCCCTCTCCCCTAACGCCCCCCCATACTGACAGAGATGTCAAACTGAAAATGTTTTCAGCACAGGGGCTGAAGCCTACTCTTGTCAAACCTAGGCAAAATTAACTTAAACGCTTTTGGAGGGGGAGCAAAATGCTGCAAAGAAAGAGATGTAGCACACTCACTGCTGCCTCTCCCATCCCCCTCTTTCTTTTGGGAGACCCATGTACTTGGGAGACTTTGGACCATTAAAATGTAGCATATGCAAAAACAGAAAAGAGCAAAATAATTTGTGAAACCCCACTTTCTTGTCTGGGCTATTTGTTCATGGTCAGTCCATGAAGAGGTCCCTCTTGTAAATCCGTCCATTATATTGTTGGTAGAAAATTTTTCACATGTATGTCCTAAAAAAAAAGAAAAAAGCCAAATTAGAACAAGAAGTTCAGCCATATAAGGTTGTTGTTGCTATAAAAAAGCATGTTAAAAAAAGTGTAACCATCTTAATGGACAAGTTTAAATATGATCTAATTACTGCAAATCTTGATTTGGGCCTTTTGCTCACATTCAGAACACCACGTGTCAGCATGAAAGGGGTCAATTTATGAATTTGCCAAGGTGCCAGTTAGATTTTAAAGCTGAAATCTAATGAACTAGATTTGCCTATATATATAAGAATCCAGTCGGGTAACCCCTTTTTACTGCCTCAAGGGAGCATTAGCTTACTAGTTTTAACAAGCCTGGCGTGGCAGCTGGGGAGCTACAACCTGGGACATCTGAGGAGAAGCACTAGCAGTGCTTAATTTGTGCCAGGACTGAATCCAAGCATCTCTAGGCTTGGTAGTTCACAGCCCCAGCACCGCTGGGCTTGCATCAGTAACGACTGTAAAAAAAAGCTTGAGCGCGGCACCTCTTTTATAACAAATGTAAGCACCGAGGAGCAGCCAGGGCTGTCTCCGGGGACGACGGAACCGGGAATGGGCAGCAGTTTGCTGGAACCAACGCTGAGCTCTGGGGGAGGTTCTTGCATGAAGGAAGTTGCCAGTCTGACAGCCCCCAACAAAGATCATGTCCCAAGTTCACCACTTTTTTTATTCTCTTCACTGTGCGATGGATGCGAGTCCTTTCCATGTAACTGGTCCAAGCATTGGGATACTTCAGCTTTTTGTTGGGTTCAGTCATCTCTCTTGAGCACATGGTGATTCCAGTTTATATACCCTCATATCATGGCTCATAGGAGGGGGCCACACTCATGGGACACCTGGCAAGTGAGTGCTTAGATTTCTTTGCTGCTTCCACTGGTATCCAGTAGAAGGCTTTGGTGTATAATCAGTTTCTTCAGTCCTTTTGTTATTGGAGACTTTGTTGGACTCATTTTAAGGATTGTATTTCATTATTTGCCCCTCAGTCAACTGGGATCCTTCCTTTTAAGCAATTTGTCTTAATATCCCAAAGTTATACCCTGATTTATAGCTTAACTTTTTTTTTCTTCCTTGTGCCACACAATTCCCAGTACTTTCATTTAGCCATTTTAGTTTCTATAGTTTGTATTTTTGAGAAGAGAAATTCCTGACCTTGGCTGATCTGTCGGCCCTTAGACAAAGTGTCTCTCATGATGTGAACCATCTTCTTATTGTCTTTATTTCTTAGGTGGATCCCATTTTGGATAAGCAGAGGTTGATAGATTTTCTAACTTTGAGGGCCAGAAGGAATCAGTAGGTATTAATCATTCCTGGCATAACTGTTTCATATGTCCCCTACACACACTTAGGGGCTTTGAGGTGGAGAGTGGGTGAGGGGACCAATTAGTCTAATGGCTAAGGCAATAAGGGCAGAAAAGTTGGGGATGCTCCTTGTCCTCTCCCCTTCCAATGAAAGGGCTCCCCAACAATAGGCATGCATGCCTATCACCTGGGTCCTTCAGGATCTATCAGCTTCTGCTGTTGTCTTCTGGTGGATTTCTGTAGACAGCACACTGAAGACTGGCTGTGAATGGCTCAAGCAGCGTTGCCTGGCAAAGGAAGAGCAAACTTTTTTATGTTTCATGTTGAAAAAGTTTTAAAAATGCACTGAATAGCATTTGTAAACAGATTCGTTCCTTCTGTGGCTATAACAGTCAGTTGGTTTGCAATGGGGAAGGGGATGGCAGCTTTGCTGTAGGAGGGAATGACTAATAGATGGTCATTGGTATGTCCCCTGAATCAACTCGCTCAGAAGAATTAGGCTGAGACTCCAGTAATGCATACTCTCCACTTCTGATATATGTTAAATGCTGCTGGGAATGCTGCTTAGGTGTAATTGACTTCTATATATAAATCTAAGTACTTTAAGCATATTAATATGGCTAGTCTGTAGGCAATTCATGAAAACTTCAAATTCTGCCCAAAAAAGGGTCAGTTGTGACTTATACAACAGTTTACAAAGCCCAAACCATTTTAGTAGATGGACTGTTGCCCAGGTCCTCCATAGGATCCCACCAAATGCGAACTGGGCAAGGAAAAATAGTCTAATTTTTCCATCTTCCCCTTTTTTTTCTTTTATCACACCATGATACATTCAGCCAGTGCAATGGGGAGCCAGTCCAACATTCAGACCAAACGTTGGGGGGGGGAGGGGAAACCCTGTCCTGGATGAACAGTTGACAACTGAGAAGGGAATCATTAATTTCATTACAGGTTACAAATTCAAGGATGTTCTCTACAACTCAGCAATGATCTGGAACAAATTCTCCAACATGAGCAGAGAAGAATGCTGACGGAATGCTTTCTTAATGAGAGCAAATCAGCGAGAGAACCTGAGATAGATTCGTAAACCAAACTAAAAATGAGAGAACCAATGCAAAATGTGAAGCACTGGGAAATTAGCTGGATGCGGCAGGAACACTCCTCCACTGCACTCCCCACATGTGGTGGTTGAAATGTTGCTCCTGTTCTAGGGATAAGGCAGCAGCCTTTGTGGAGATGGCTGCTGCAGATAATGTGGCAGCAGCAATGAAATATAACCCAGGCAGTGAACCCAGGGAGAGCGCTAGACTTGTCAGAGATTAGGAAAGAAGGACTAAGCACCAAAAGGGACTGAGAGGATAAGTGGCCTGTTTGAAAAGAGTTGAAGGACATTAAAGAGACAGAACTTGAAATATGCGCTTGCTTCAGCAAAAATGAAATCAATTGAAAACATTTTAAAGAAATAATTTCTTAACTATCTTTCTCAGACCAATGAGAAGTTTCATGAACCCTAAATACTCCCTGTCCCAATTTCATTCAAAAATGCCATATACTATTACCCAAAGTCCCCAAATAATTGTGAAATAAAAGGGGCCATCTCCAGTTATAAGATAAATCAGACATTTTGGGGAACGTATTATAGGCAAAATAGAAGAATGGGAGCTTGTAGTTTTGGGTTCTCTTCCCACATCTTCCACAGAGTTTCTGTGACCTTGGAAAAAGCCTCTGGCAGTTATACGGCCCCATTACCCTAGTATCTGAGCGCCTCACAATCTTTAAATATATTTATTCTCATAACACGCCTGTGGGGAGCCAGGGGCAGTACTGTTATCTTCATTTTACAGATGGAGGAAGTGAGGCATAGAGAAGCGAAGTGACTTATCCAAAGTCCCATAGGCAGACTCTGGCAGGCAGGGAATTGCGACTGTCTCCAGCCTAGTGCCCTAACCAACCTTCCTCTAAGGAAGGACCAAATGTCCTCAACTGCTCTGTACTTCATTCTTCCTATATGTAAAATGATGCTAATGCCTCTCAGAGGTATTTGAGCTTTACTTCATTCGAAAATACTGCAGACGTACTACATGTCAATCCACAAAATGTTATGCTTGTGATGTTTGGGTCTGTTCAATACTGCATTAAATTGGGCAGCTCTAGCAACACCAGTATATAACTGGAAAAACACTGCTGTAGTGCAATGCTCATGTCGGAACCAATGTTTGCATGGGGGTTTTTCTCTCCAACTATTCCAGGTACCTTGTGATCTTGGACAACTTGTTCATGCCCAGATATAAGTTGATAAGTCTGATCCTGTTAGGTTATGAGGACTGGCAGCTCTCTGAAGTGAATGGGAATTGAGAATGCTTAGTGTCTCTCAGGATCGGAGTAAAGAAATATGGAGGACCACATACTGCACTCTCTTTCCACTCATCAGCCATGAAAGTGCTGACAGCAGAAAATGTCAAATGTCTTGATCTGTTACCACAGTTGGAATCTTGAATACCTCAGTGGTGACCTACTGTACGGAATTTATCATAGCAGCGTAATCTGCATTTATATCTTCAAATCTAAAGCTGAAGTGGACTCTTTGGAGTTAAAGTGCAGCACCAATAGCTTTTATCTAGAGCACTTGAATGAGATTTGTGACGTTGAACTTGCCCTTCTGCTCCATCCAAATGCTGGTCATCGTTTCCACAGTATGTAAATGTTCGCCTAAATGATGCCATTTCATCCCCTCCTATCCCATCTCAGGTTACGTCTCTGGGAATATCTATTATAACTCTTATCCGTCCACACACTGTGCTGTCGTCACCACTGCTGAAGCTAATCCACTACTATTTGGCAAGAAAACTGTTTATCCATTCTGCTGCAGGACAGATAACCAGGCAGTAAAAGCTGAAGGACCAGGCAGTACATTGTGTTTTTCTGAAGCACTATTAACATTCTAGCTGAGCTAATAAAGAAAAGAAGAGTGAGTGGTTTGTGTTAGGTACAGACTTTTTATTCCCAAATAAAAAGTTATTATAATCTGTGGGACAGGGATACAGACTATATTGTATGGATTTCTGAACTGTCGCTTTCTTTTCAATATCTTGGAAAGTGGAGAGAACCAGTACCCTGATGAACAGCGTAGAACTGCTTGTTTGATTTGCTGTCTGAAGACCAGAATGTTTATGGCTCGGTGTCCCCTTTTCCTCAATTTTTGTTGCCTCTGTGTTTGTTTTGGCTGACCCAGTGACTCGGACAGCAGCATGCTATGCTACCACATCAGATCTTTAGTTGCGTAGCTGGGAAGAGAAACAAGCCAAGAGGTTTTCATCTCATGAACACTTGATAACAATCTGCTTTTTTTTCCCTCCTCTTTTTTTCCACTTTTTACATACTTACATTTTAAAAAAAGCATTTCTTAACCTTTTGTAGCAGAGCAAAAGAAACACATTCAAAACAAAGCAATCATCATAGCCAGTCTCAGGGAGGAGGGGAATAGCAAAATCAGTAGGGTACATTTTCTTATAACCAACCCTAAGAAGACGGGTTAGCAATAGAGCTGGCCAGAAAACAGAATTCCGTTCCACGCTTTTTTTCTTTGGGGAGGGGGGGAGGTTCTGCATCTGTCCAAAAGTGAGACTGCTCGATTTTTTACACAAAAAACATGACAGATGCACACACCATTCCAGAATCATCACTGGCCCAAGGGCTAGTGCACTTGCCTGGGATGAAGAAGATCTAGGTTCACGTCCCTGCTCTGCTGGATTCAGAGTACAGACTCGAGTGAGAGTCTTATGTGTAGCAGGTGAGTGCCCTAGGTACTGGCTTATTAGCGGTTGCAGATGTGTGCTTGCACACACACTCTTCTTGAAGCTGAGAAATCTTCCCAACTAAAGTTTAATGTAACAGATACATTTCTGTGAAAAGTTTTGTTTTTGACAAATTGGCATTTTCCAACAAAAAGATCATTTACTCAAAAAATGCCCAACCAGCCCTCGTTAGCAACTCCCAAGAACCAAGCTAATATACATTTCTCTTACTATATTCAATATAATTGTCCAGTTCCTACGGAAAGTTGTTAATGCGTTTTGTCACCCCTTACTCAGCTGGAAGTTCTCTCCAGTTATCCACTCCACACTCTCTCTAAAATAAAACCTTCTTGTGTTTTTCTGACACCTCTAGTTAGAATCATAGAATATTAGAGTTGGAAGGGACCTCAGGAGGTCATCTAGTCCAACCCCCTGCTCAAAGCAGGACTAACCTCAGCTAAATCATCCCGGCGAGGGTTTTGTCAAGCTTAAAAACCTCTAAGGATGGAGATGCCACCACCTCCCTAGGTAAGCCATTCCAATGCTTCACCACTCTCCTAGTGAAAAACATTTTCCTAATGTCCAACCTAGACCTCCCCCTCTGCAACTTGAGACCGTTGCTCCTTGTTCTGTCATCTGCCACCACTGAAAACAGCCTAGCTCCATCCTCCCTGGAACCCCATTTCAGGTAGTTAAAGGCTGCTATCAAATCCCCCTTCATTCTTCTCTTCTGCAGACTAAACAGGCCTAGTTCTTTCAGCCTCTCCTCATAAATCTTGTGCTCCAGCCCCCTAATCATTTTTGTTGCCCTCCGCTGGACTCTCTCCAACTTGTCCACATCCTTTTTGTAGTGGGGGGCCCAAAACTGGAGACAATACTCCAAATATGGCCTCACCAGTGCCGAATAGAGGGGAATAATCACTTCCTGCGATCTGCTGGCAATGCTCCTACTAATGCAGCCCAAGATGCCATTAGCCTTCTTGGCAACCAGGGCACCCTGCTGACTCATATCCAGCTTCTTGTCCCAGATCCTTTTCTGCAGAACTGCTGCCTAGCTCGTCGGTCCCCAGTCTGTAGCTGTGCATGGGATTCTTCTGTCCTAAGTGCAGGACTCTGCATTTCTCCTTGTTGAACCTCATCAGATTTCTTTTGGCCCAATCCTCCAATTTGTTTAGGTCCTTCTGTATCCTATCCCTTCCTTCCAGGGTATCTACCATTCCCCCTAGCTTAGTGTCATCTGCAAACTTGCTGAGGGTGCAATCTACCCCCTCTTCCAGATCATTAATGAAGATGTTGAATAAAACCGGCCCCAGGACCGACCCCTGGGGCACCCAACTTGTGACCGGCTGCCAGTTGGACATGGAGCTATTGATCACTACTCATTGAGCCCATTGCTCCAGCCAATTCTCTATCCATTTTATAGTCCATTCATCCAACCCATACTTTTTTAACTTGCTGATAAGAATACTGTGGGAGACTGTATCAAAAGCTTTGCCAAAGTCAAGGAATATCACGTCCACCGCTTTCCCCTCATCCACAGAACCAGTCACCTCTTCATAGAAAGCAATCAGGTTAGTTCTATTTGTCCAGTGACCTCTGGTAAATCATGAAGCTTAATTTTTAGAATAACACTTAGCCCAGTTTCCATAACATAATCATGTCACCTTTCAATTGTCTTTTCTTGAGAGTAAGCAATTTTTCAGTCTCCCCCCAAGTTGCTGTGTAAATCCCCTTTGTACCTTCTATAATCAATATTGCTCTACACTGTACTGTCTCCATTATAGTTATGCATTTTTTTATAAATTACATTTTAAAAAGCCATATCATAGCCGTATCAGTCCCAGGATATTAGAGAGAGAAGTTGTGTGAGGTAATATATTATTGGACCAGCTTTTGGAGGTGAGAGAGACAAGCAACCATCACAGCTCAATGCAAATTAGAAGATTGTTTAGCTTAAGTAGTTGCGCATATTCTAAGGAACCACTCAAGGCAGAGAGGCCTGGTAACGCCTTTGCAGTCATAGGACAAAAAAAAGGGGAATTAGTGGGTGAAAAAGCCCACTCTGCTAGGTGTAGCTTACATAGATTAGAAAATCAAGCATGGAAAAGTTAGGACATGTTGGGTTTAAGGTCAGGTACCATACGTCTGGGTTTTCCTAGGCCTTGCCTCTTTTTTGAGGCGCCATCTTCTTGCCGGGTGGACTTTTAAAATCACAGGAAATGTCAGGGATGTTTGCAGAGCAGACAAGCTGCAGCTCAGAAAGAGCCCCCACTAGTCCACTTCCTAGTTGGTCCCTCACATGCATCTGTAGCTGATTGGTCCATTCCCCTGAAGCCACAGCTGCCGGATTCCACCCGTCTACTCAGGGCCCAGCTCCTGGCCTTGGGGAGGGGGTCCTGGTGGGAGGCACTGACACATGGCTGTCGCTATGTCCTGGTCTTGTACCAGCCACCCTGCCCCTGTGACAGGGAGCCACGCTGCCCCCCATGGCACGTACCCCTTTCCAACACTTCAAGTGTCCCTCTTCTACAGTAGTGTCCTGGTTTTGGGAACCTGAATACAGTAACCCTGATGTAAGGCTGTCCATGCCGCTTCAGTTCTGCCCCCCCCCCATTTGTGTGCATTACGGTAATCTTCATGTAATTAGTCAAATACTGCTTCCCTCGCTGTCTTTCTCCCCCAGCATGCTGTCCGCCCACCACCACATTCTCTGTCCTCATAGCCCACACACTCTCTTTCCTGGCTCCCTCAGCAGGAGGAGGAGCTGCAGCACCTGGGCTTCTTTCTCTACCCACAGCATCTACTGGTTGCAACAATCCCAGAAGCTGGGTGGCACCAACAGAAGTAATGGTATGGTACAGGAGGCATTAAATGGAGACTAGCAGCAGCAGGAGGGCACGTAAGAGAGGGGAAGAAGGATCCTTTTCTTCTTACAGCCTGGCAAGGCAAAAGCACTGTTGGAATGGAAATCACTGTGGGAAGGCATAACGGGGTGGCTTGTTGTGTGTGTCTGAGGTTGACAACCCTGATTACAGAATGGGTCCCAGCTGAGCAGAATCAGGTGATTCCTGTATAAAAAAGCAGCCAGGTTTAAGCCCTGAGGGGGCCTTGCTGGGGGAAAGGTTGTAAGGAACAGATTGCAGGAAGCAAAGAGGTTCCTTCAGGGACTGGAGTGAGTTGGGAGGCAAGCTTTTCCAGCAGGGAGGTCTGAGGGAAACCCTGATTAACCAGCACAAGCTCTGAAGAAGAGCCCTAGAGAAGGATGGAAGCTTTTTGTTTCTGTTAAAGATAGTGTTGAAATTTAGTTTGGACAACTGTGGCTTGGAAAGGCGGATAAAAGACTGCAAGCTGAGTTATCTGACAGAGAAACCATCGCTGTGCTGGAGTCACTGGGAACAGCCAATGGCCTGTGAAGGGATGTTAGGTGGGGTGGGCTCTGAGTTACTACAGAGAATTCTTTCTGGGTGTCTGGCTGGTGAGTCTTGCCCACATGTTCAGGTTTTAACTGATTGCCATATTTGGGGTCAGGAAGGAATTTTCCCCCAAGGCAGATTGGCAAAGGCTCTGCAGGTTTTTTTCCTTCCCCTGGGACATGGCTCACTTGCTGGTGGTTTCTCTGTACCTTAAAGTCCTTAAACCATGATTTGAGGACTTTAATAACTTAGCCATAGGTCAGAGGTCTATGACAGGAGTGGGTGGGTGAGATTCTGTGGCCTGTGTTGTGCAGGAGGTCAGACTAGATGATCATATTGCTCCCTTCTGACCTTAGTGTAGGAGTCTGTAACAGGGTGCTAGCCAACTAGGGGCTGCTGTGCAAAGCCTGGCCACGAGGGAGGTATAGTGTGATTGGACCCTGTTATAGGAGGATGCAGTTTCTCTTGCCTTTCCTTCACTGATTGCCCCTATGGTTCCCTGTGGCTGCTTCTGGTTCAATGCTGGTGAACATGCTTAGCATAAAGGGGTTTGTGAAGAGGCTCAGTAGAACAGGGCATGCTAAGCCAAGAGGGAATGTTGGTAGAACTGAGCAGCTAACTCCAGCCAGCTCTACTGAGCAAAATGCGGACTGCACAGGGTGATTTTCTACAGCTTATAACATGGTCCAGTCTGCATGAATTTTCATGAGGACAGTAAGAATCTTTGCCCCAAGAGTATCCCCCTGCCAAAATTCAAGTGTCTGTTGCAAACCTTGTTGGCATTTGAGTTCTTAAAAAAGAAAAGGGGTGGGTGTGTGTGTAACGAAAAGTATTAGGCAACCTAAATGTGAACACAATTGAACATTTTACTCCAAATGGGGTCTCAGCAGTTCACTCACCCAATATCCTTGTTTAATATTGATCTCAGTCTCCTCCGTTTCCGTCCCCCTTTATAACCACAAATGCATTCACCATGGATTGATAAGAAGATAAAGTACAAAATACAGATGTAGAAAAGCATTTAGTTCTTCTGCTAATTTTTTCCATAACAAATATTTCCTTACTTTGTCACTTTATTTATGGAACCACTTGTTCTTATTTTTCAATCTTCCAATATATTTAAAGAATCTTATTGTTAGTCTTAATACTTCTAGCTATTTGTATTTCATTATTCCTTTATGCACTTCAAATACCATCTTTACGTTCCTTTTGATTTTCCTTTTAAAACTAACAATGCTGTAGTTTTATGCTCCCTGTAATTTTTTTTAGAGCTCCATTTTTACTTGCAATTAACTTAAGCAACTTGTCACTCAGACTCATTGGTTTTGAAATTCTGAGCTTAATTTTGCATAACAGTATACACTCCCCCAAGCCAACTCCATCACTTCTTTAAACTGTAGCCAGTTTTACACTACAGCACCTCTATAAACCATGCCAGTCTGTTTCATTTTATTCCTCCTGTTAAGTGGTTTATCGTATTGGTAGCAGAGCTCCTTCCAATTATTTGGAACCTTATTAAAATGAGATCACTATTTCTCAAACTATCCTTAACTGTTCCTTCACTTTTTTCATAGCCTTCTTGTTCAAAGCATTCAAAACTAAAATTTTGCTGCTCCCATTGTGCCCAGTACATGCTGATCTAAAAACTGAGTCTGCACAGATTTCACAGTTATGCACTCTGTATGATGTTTCACTGCTCCAGTTGATTTGAGGTAAATTTAAAATATCTGGTTATCATGGATTTTAATCTAATGGCACTAGTTAATTCAACAGAGCACCTTTTAAAAGACACTTCATTACTCCAATCTAGAGCTCACTGAACATTTCCTTTAGAGATAGCTTAGGGGCAGGTCCTCATCTACAGGAAACTTGGAATTATGGCCACTTAAGTTAGCAGAGAATCTGCCCCTTTGCCCATCTATATGTTCTGAAGCATGGAGTACTGGAGTCAGTACATGGAGTCAGGTGACCCTACTATGCCACTCCTGGGGCATGTCTCTACTGGGGATTTTGAACCTTTTACTCACTGTTGGCCTGGCATTAGTGCAGTTTTGCCAGTGCCAGCAGATAGCATAAATCAGTTGCAGGTACACTTACCACTGCCCTGAGCATCATTAATTGATTTCACTGGGTGTTAAGCCTGTCGATGCTTTTGAAAATCCCACCAGACACCTAAATACCTTTTAAAAGCTAGTCCACGGTAATTAAAAAGAGCTGTGCCAAATCTGTGCTAGCATTTCCATTATTGTTACAGCTGCAGCAATGCTAATGGAAGGGTGAAGAAAAGCTGGTGCAGACAAAGCCTTGCTGTATGACTACAGACAAGTTACATAAGGGCCTGCGTTTCAATTCTCCGTGTCTCTGCAATGGGTGTAATGAACTATACTCAAATCAGTGACTTTGTGAGCAGTTTTGTTAATTAACTAAGCAATGAGCTACTACTTCAATTTTTGTCTCTGTCTGTCTTTCTCATAAACCTTCTGAGACCCTTTCTAAACTCTAGAGATATTTCTGTTATTTTGCCACTGGATAAAACTACCTTTGCTATCATTAAATGTGTGGTGTGTGTGTCTATTAAAGGTTTTTTTAAAATTATTATTAAAGATGGAGGTGTTGATTTTGGTCACTGAAAGACAGAACAATGCTAGAAACTACAACACCTTTATTATATTTGCCTTACTTCCATTAAGCAAATTCTAGCAGAATTTGGGTCTTTAAAATGCAGTTCTATTCTGAAAAATGATTATAAAAATGGAATCGTGAGGTTTCATGGTTATTGCATTTCAGTGATTTCCAGATCAAGAATGTTTAGTTTACAATTAAAAAAGTTGCTCTCCTCCACCCCTGCTTGGGATCTCTTTCACTTGTTGTTATCACTAATTAAGGTTCTGCAGGCCCATTTAAACTCTTTGCAACACCTGTGCTGACCCATTGAAGGGCATGGATATACACAGATCCTACTGATTGGAACTTAATAAGCAACTTCTTCAGGCACCACAGGGAAGGAGGTCTTGCTTGATCTTCTTAATTGTGTTGTTTCTGCAGGAGTAAAAAAGCAAAGAAAATGATTTCTCTGAAGTCTCAATATGCAAACAGAAGTTGAGCAATACAGTGCTACTTTTATATACTAGAGTGGTGTGTTAGGATAGAATTGCGCTTGCATCATCTCATTTGTTTGGTAAGTAATGTTGCCTTCCTTTGTCCATGTTTAAAGTAAGATAGAAGTATGTGTGTGTGTGTGTACATCCACATGTGCATGGGAGCCTGTTCATCAGACTTTTCTAGTGCAAGGTTCATCCTGTTTGGTGATCTCTTGTGAATGTTCTCAGAGGCTGTACTGTCTTACACTAAGAGGTTGCTTTGAATGGGGATTGCTAGTGCAAAGAGACTGAGTGGTGGACACTTTCTAGTGTATGAATGTGCAGTTGACAATCCTTGCCGAGACCATTCTACCTCTCTCTTAAGTTCTAGTCTAACTAGTTAATCAGTTGTTGTAGAGACATGGCCCTACTCACCACTGTATCTTTGTGTTCTCCTCCTATCTAATTTTAAATATTTTGGAGGCAATCTCCCACTTTTTCCTTCCTGACGAATAGCAATGGCTTGATTCTGTGTGCTTTCTTGCGCGCACCTTACTGATGGGAAGATGAGAGAGGAGAGTCTTGTATTTAGTTGGGATATGGTGAGATCTGCGGTGGTTTGTATGTCTGCTGGGAGTGAGCTGTGTAATCTAGGACCAGTTCCTGTGAAAGTTTCCAAGGGGTTTGGCATAGCTACATAGAAGCCTTGAAGTGGACACTGTATGGGGAGCCAGCACAGAGAACAGCTTATCAAAGTGATTTCATGGTTACCTGGATTGCTAAGGAGGTGGGCTTGTAACCTCTTGCACCAGTTGGAGCTTTCTCAGGGTGTGTTTCCTCACTCCTAGATAAGACTCTTTATAAAAGCTAGAGCTGTTTCTGTGCTCTGCAAAGCTTTGTGTCTTGCTGCATAATTTTTACTTGCATGAAGCTGTTAACCTGTCTGTGATGATGAATATATGTAGTTCTCCTATAATGGATGGATTGCTACTTAAATAGGTTCCATTTTGGGAATTAACCATTTTTTTCTTTATGTACTTTTCTTACTGTGAATAAGATTGAATTATGGGAAAACTAACACTGTCCTCTTCTTAATACACAGTTCATATTACAGAGGGTAGGGCTTCTGGTTAGCACCCTACCCTCCTCTTTCTCTCTGACACATACATGAGATGCAAGTGTATGGTGAAAAAAATTATTGTAGTCACTAACTCTCTTAATTACTTTCCCTCTTCCATATGCCATCGGTAGTCCTGAAATTAATCGATTCATCAACTCAGTCATGGGTTCGGGGTTGTTATAAATGTGTATGGGTAGGGTTTTGTGGCCTGCCTTGTGCAGGAGGTCAGACTAGATGATCATATTGGTCCCTTCTGACCTATGTTTCTATGTTTCATTTATGTGGTGCCCATCACTGTCCTATCCTAAGAAAAGCTCATATTAGGTTCTAGGAAGTCAGATACTTGAATATAAAGAGTTCTTATTAGATGAATTTTTCCTTGGTGTTTCAGATTCTACAGGAAGCTTTTCAAAACTGTGTGGATACAGTCTCAATAAAACATGCCATCGATTATAGCCCAAACCCTTTTTATATAACACTTGATGGAAGAAACACACTTTCTTTTTTTTCTCCAAGGGTGATGTGTTCAGTTAAATAACTCTTTAAATGTGGTGATCATATTAAATTAAATACCTGTCTTGATGGTCTTTAAAGCCTTAATGAACGGAAGCACATCTGCTCAGTGGGTGGGAGGCAAAGACCTAGACCAGCACACTCAAGATTTTAAGGGTAACAGCCAGATGAATGTACCTAATTTTCAAAGCATTATGAATGGGAAATCTGATGGGAAGAGTGCTGCAGCAAGGGGGTCAGTTTCTACTCCTTCTGGCTTTGCTACAATCAGATGTGCTTTTGTTTGGTTATTTTGTGCTGCACCTTCTTTGTACAGACAGCTTCAGGGATGAAAAATAAATAACCCTCTCATTCCTAAAAAGAGATGTTATCAATACATTGGAAAAGGTCTTCTGTTGTTTGTGGGGAAAGACTTTTGGAGCTAGCCTACCAACTACATACCCAGTGTTGCCAATCCCAAGTCAAGTTTTTAAAAGTTTTCTTTTCTCTCCAGAGCGCGATTGTGTGATAAGTTCCCTGTTTCCTGACAGCTGAGTTTGAAAGAGGGATGTGGTGCTCCTTGGCCTGGGATAAAGCCACTTCTGGCTGCATTTTAAAATCATTTGAGACCATGCGGTCTCATTTGCTCAGACACCCCTGACGGTATGATGTGATTGAATTTCAGTGATGTCAGAGACTCCTGTGTTTGTGCTTGTTTTGTTGTTTGTACAGGGGTAGCACTTAGGGCCCACATCCCTGTCTGATGCCTCTGTTGTGCTGCGCACTATACACATGCCTCATGTTAAATTGCTCTGTGCCCAAGTCAGCTTACTAACGTCTTTATTTTTGACATTTGCGCTTATAAGTCTTTTGTCTTTTTCCTGCTACTTTGAAAGTTTCTGCAACTGGGTTGTGTGGAAGGAACCAATCCCTTTATTAGCGAGGCTGTATAATAAACTTCTTTGATTCCCTTTTCCAGAGAGCTGTATCAGTGGTTTATTTGGAGCATGATAGTTCTATGAGATCCAAACTCCATGGTGCCTGGCATTGTACAAATTCATAGTGATACATGGCCCCTGCCCTCAAGCTTTATAGGCAAGACAAATACACAGGATGGGAGGGGAAACAAAAGTGCAGAGAGGTGAAGTGATTTGCTCAAAGCTGCACAGCAGATCAGTGACTTAGGCAGAAATAGGACCTGGGATTCCTGACTCCCAGTCAAATGCCCTATTCCACTAAACAATGCTGCCTCTTGCAGCTTTGGGATTGGGGGAAGAGAGGAGGGAGGGATGGGCAAGCGAGGAGAGTGCTTTCCCATTAGTAGCTGTAAAGTGATCAGAGGGCTGAATCTCTAAAACAGCGGGCAGTGGTTACAGTGACACTTTCTGTTTTTCAGATATGATTTACTTGGAATAATTTACTGTTTGCAATTTATAAATTGAGGAGACATGTAAAAGCTATTGCAGTTAATTTGCCAGTAGCTCGGTATACTCTCGTCAAGATAGATGAAGCATGTTGGAACATGTTGTACCCTTTATGGATTACACTCTGGTATTAAAATTGACCCACTCAGCAGTGTGGGTTTTATGTCAGTCTATTAGTTTTGTGCTGTCGGAAATGACACATCTAGTCAATACAAAGAAAAACTGTTCCAAGAGACGGGGGAGCTAATTAACTAGGCTTGTGTATAGTGAAATTAAGACTGTCACACAGAGAACGTGATGCATGTGGAACAGCAGATCAACAAAGTAACGCTAAATTTGCATGGAAAATCCTATAATGTCGAGGGACACCATGGAAAGAAAACAGACATGGGAAAAAAAACTTGCAGAGGACAATCTAGGCAATGGTGTTGCATACCTGTCTGATGAGCTAAGTAAAATGTCTAATGAAGAAAATGCAATCACTGTTACAGTGACTTTTTTTGATAGTCCTTGAAAGAATGGGCAGGGAGGGGGATGAGGAAAAATTGAGATGAAAATAAAACTGGAGTTGTTACACCTATAATATACAGTAAGAAGCCAGATATCCAAAGTGTGAGATTAACTTCTGAAAGTATAATTGCATTCCTTTGGTTTAACGGAAAGAATTGAAGGTATTGGAGCTGGCTAGGTTTTTATGTTCAGAATTGTGAGTGTGTGCCCTGCTTGTTTTATCTTGTCCAATAGGGCACTGGAAAAAAGAGCCTAGATGTTCTGCTTTGTGTGGCATACACACATGCATCTTGGAAATGGCCAGTTTGGGTAATGCTTGAAATTTGAGTACCCAAATTTGCTCTTCAAGTGCTTTAATAGTGTTTGCATGACCATATCTCTTTGCAGATCCTTTCACTTAATCTGTGTCTCTTGGATGTAGGCAAGTGATCAATCTTCGCAGCTTCTTTTCATGGGTGTTGGGTGGTACCTCTGGGGCCTTGTCTTTTGCTGACGTCCATTCTGCTTTGGTATAAGGAATTGAACCTAGGTTCCATTCCATTCAACGTTGTTTGAAATTTATTTTAACTGCCCATATTAATAATACCAATATACAACTGGAAAGATTAAGCTATTTTACAACACCTTCAATATTTCACCTTCTGATTCAAGGTCATATGATCCTATTTATATTGGTATGGTCATATTTATATTGTTTTTATATTCCCTTTGCCTAGGCTTTTGGATTATAATACATTTCAAAGTGTGTCGCATATGAATCATGCTTATTGTGAATTGTTCATACTTCTGGCTTTCTGGGCTTGCATATCACAATGTCTGGCTGGGAATACAAAAACTCTAAAATAAAACTATCCATGACCACCAAGTAAACCACTTTGCCTCTCATTTACATCTATATATTATAATCAACTGATGACCAGGAGGAGAACCTTTTTGTATTATTTCAAATACAAATTCCAAGTATTGAGAGCTTCTTTTCTACAGTTTTTCAGAATACTCCGTAACTATTTCTAAATAAGGGTAAGCTTTTGTAAAATGATCAGCCATTTAATATGGCTCATTAATTTAAACACTGATGCCCAGATTCTAAAATGGTGTAAACTGAAGTACTTCTACCAAAGTCAGTTGAACTATGGCATTCACACCAGTTGAGGATATGGGTTTCTAATGAAATATATTAACTATAATTAGGTAATAGAAAATGAACCCAAGCCTACAAGGTGATGAATGTGGGCTTTTGAATGCAGGCAGTTTTCCTTTGGAGGTGTGAAATGTCATTATTTGACTTCCATTCCCATTGCAATTGACATTACATTGTTCTATAATCAAGATAAAACACACTAGTATATTTGTAATTTTCAAATACTACAAGATTTACCAGCTGCTAGTTTGCAGGTGAACACTATAAAATTATTTTGAACAACTGTTTCAAAAGAACTGAAAAATAAGTCTTTAAACAAAAGAGTGAACTATTTTTGTGGCTGTGATACTGATATTGAACTATTTGCAAGAAATATTTGTAATATGCTACACAGCTGTTGTGGATCATCATCATTTTCTGTTTTAACTGTCACATCTGCAGAGACAGCTGTTTTCCTAACCGGTCTACTTGTTGATGTAGAATATGTTCTGTTCTTTATAATTTGTTGTCATAAGCTCAAGAAGGCTATTGTTCATTCCCTTTTGTTTTCCCAAATGTCTGTTGATAGGAAAAGGAGGGGGAGAAATTCAGAGAAGACTTCATTAAAATAAAAAGTGTAGATTATAAATTATTGTGTTTTGAGGAGCCTAATCCTGGCTTCTATGGAAGTAAATAGCAAAATAGCTATTGACAGCACTGCTGTAGGATCAAACCCTGGTATAGTATTTGTAGAATGCTGAAGTAAACCATCTTAACTTTATATTCCCTTGGGATCTCTAGCCAGCGTTGAAATGTAACTGCAGATTAAACATATCATGTTGAGCAACTGGCATTCCTATCCTGCTCCAGATGAAGTCTACATACCTTGCTTAAGGTCAAGCTTATCCTCTTTCCAGTGTTTGGCTTTGCTGGTGAAATTTAGGGCTCCTCCGCACAGGGACGTAGCGTGCAGCAAGGGAGGGTGTGAATATACTGCACGCTATCCTGCCATGCACTAAGTGACTAAGCCACTTACGTCCCATTAAAGTCAATGGGATTCATTCATTCATATGCCTAAAGTTAAGCTTTTGCTCAAGTGTTTTGCTGAGTAGGGATAGTTTCCCACACTGTGGCCTTAAATGCTACCTGGGCCCTTCCTTATCAGGCTGAGTATAGCAGCAGGACTGGGGCAGGAGCTAGTACTTTCCCTCTGCCCACTCTCAGGGAGGATTTAGATGTGCAGCTGCAGCCTACCCTCCTAGTTTGGCTGCAGCGCCTGGCAGTTTGGACTTTTCAGTACAAATACATTTCTGAAGAACCCCAGATTGTAGTTTTTTTTTGGGAAAAGGAATAAAAGTGAAGGAGTTAGATGGTGGGAGAGAAAAGCAAAGAGGAATACAGGGTTTGGCCCTTTGCAGTTAACACTGGTAACTTTTTTCTAATATTTTTACTGAAGGGGAAAAAAATTTTTTTAAATTTTTTTCACCGATTAACTTTATTCCTTTCCCCAGAAGGCCCTTCTTCCATTTAACGTAATGGGCAGAGGGATTTTTCCAGTGATGAGGTTCCAGTGGTTATTAAATCATTAAAAAAAGGCCCAACCAGCCAACCAAAATATGCCTTTAGACCATCTCTGACCCATGCCATTAGACTAGGAGCAAAGTGACCAGGCTGAAGATGGATTTCTGTTCTGTCTCATAAGAGTGGAGCGTGTTACCCATGTTAGGTGGATAAGTAAGATAAGTCTGTGTATTGAGGATGGGCAGGCAATGTGTTGCCCATCATTGTAAATTAGATGATGCAGAATGGGTTTTTCGGGTCTATAAAATTTAGTTGTATGTGGGTTACTGATGGCAGATTTAAGATTTGCCCAACCTTAACTACAATAATACTGACTTGCAAATTCTTGGGATATTTTTAAATATTTAATTTTCTAAAGGTATTGTAATAAATATAATTTACTGTCTGAACTCCATCTTAACGTGTCTGTGAATACAAGTGGCCATTTTTAAGTTAACTTGGAGGGAGCTAGAAGTGTTCGCTTTCCCAAGTTTTAACTAAAAATGTTTTTAGTTTTATATATATGTATCCTAAAAGTGAGCCAGAAAAATGATAGACTGGTCATATTAGTTCACAGAGGTCTTTGAAGTTTATTTCATTATTTATGTTTATTTACATAGTGCTTTACAGACAGCTATGAAGTTAATTTCCTAGCTGGAGATAGTTTACAGTTCAAGACCGTGATCCAGCAAAGACCTACTCATGTGCTTAACTTGAAGTCTGTGAGTAATCCCATTGATTTCAGTGAGACTCGTCTGGGACTTAGTTAAACATGTGAAAATCTTTGCAAGATTAACATTAGCCTTAATGAAGGCCACGTCCCCAGAACTGTCAAACCTAACCATTCAAAAATCATGTCAGGTCCCAAGAATTGTGAGCGTTAAACAACATTAAATAACTTTTGGATGGTTCTTACTTGCCTTTGGCATCCTGAGCCTTTTGGGCCCATGCTGGTCATGTTTTTCAGATTTTTCTCTGCAACCATGAGGGTTAGAAACAGTTGTCTGTTAGAAAATAAGTACAGCATGTACTTAAGTAGGCCATAATTATACCCTTAACATTCTGCAATTGATGGACATTCTGAATCAAGTGAATGTTCATTTTTTATTTGCTTTCATTAATGCATTGCAAAGATTTAAAATTATATAATTGTATTGCGCAGTTTCTCTGCATTCCTAGGAGTATTTTCTAATTTTAGGCATTGGGAAAGAGTTTTTTTTTGTACCACTTGGTTTCTTCCACGTATTCTCCGTCAGATAATGGCTTTTAAATTAAACTTTTTTATTCCTTTCTCATGAGGTATTTTTCGAGCCTTGCAAATTGCCATATCAGAGATTCATTAAAAACTGAACTTATGATGTGAATTTTCTGATCTGACTTCTCAGTATATTGATCTACTGTCATCTATATAAAGTTTGTATCTTTTCTGCTAATATATAATGGTACATTACAGTTCATAATATACAGTACAAATAAAAATTATAAGCTTCAATAAACCATCATGACCATTCCCTTTTATATTTAAGATATTACTACATTTCTGTTACTATATGCGTAATAATTCTTGTCAACTTTTCTTAATTGTCTGTAAGGTACACTGTTTAACTGGCCAGAGACTTCCCCTCTATGCAAGTAATTCTGGAGGAGGAATCTTTGCAGGTGCAAAACTAGCAGAAGCAGTATAGCTGCCTCCGACGATAACTGTTCCTCCTCCATCTTCCCACTTGTGGTGTAAGCGGAGTGGGGTAGGGCTGTGCACCACAATGTTTGATCTTGAGCGCATTTAAACTCTGTTTGCAGGGGTGGCGGAAGATAGAACATCAGGAGGCCTTCCGGTAGGACAAAAACTACCAGGAACAGGGAACTGTAGTCAGTTCACTGTGGCTCTACTGCGCACTATGTCCAACTGTAGGTTGGACTTACTGGAGGATTGAGGCCATCATTATTCTAGTGCAATATTAATGCATATTATGAAGTATGTATAGGAAATGGAATTTAAATCTGGAAATCAAAGAACCGGCTTATTTTATCAAATACCTCTTTTATGTCGTCTGATGCTTTCTGTACATTCATAGTCTTGCAGCCACTGTGTATCATGTCCAATGTAAACAATCCCCTTCTAGCATGGAAGCATGGTGTGTTGTCCCATCAGAGATCACAACTACAGCATCGTGACACTTGTTGGGGAGATAAAGAAATTTGTTGATTAAAGCAGGGAACTGGGAATTAAAACTCATCAGTTCGAGACTCCCATCAGCCACTAACTTGTTGTGTGACCTTGTCTAAGTCACTTCAGCCCATAGTTTTACAGTGTCCATTAATCTGGGGTGCCTCAGGTACAGGGGCCCAAGTTAAGATGAATAGGGCCTAATTATCAGAATTGTTGAGTCCTGCATTTTCAAGTTTCAAAATTTCAGTCTTCTGAAAACTAGGCCGTTGGTGTCTTCAGAATGCCCCAAGCCTGAGTCATTTTAATAACTTTCTTGAATGCATTATTTATACCGTGGTGGTGTCTAGAGGCCATAAGCAGGTTGGGGTTTGTTCTGCTAAGTGCTATGCAAACTTAGAATAAGCGACAGTCCCTGCCCCGAAGAAATTACTAGTGGACCCTCATTAATACATTGTCCTGAGTGTTGCTGCGTATTGCCCACCTGTGAAATAAGTGGTGTTATTAATCAGTCATTTATAGAGCACCACAGATGTAGGCTGTGTTACATAAAAGCTGCTGCAGCGGACGTGGGCATATCTGAAGTAATTCACTGAGGACATTGTAGAAAGTTGTTTTAAAAATGGTATTCAGCGGAATATAAAGAACTGCATGTGAAATGAAACTAGACAGCTTGACAGCCCATCTAACATAATGCTTATAGTGGGCATTTCAGATCAGTTGAAACAGTATAAAATATGGTGCAAACCCAGTCAGTGTGAAGAGAGTATTTGCATTTATACAATATTTATAAATAAATATAACTATCATATTGAAATAGATTTATATTTATTTGGCATGTAATATATAATTTACAAGCTTATTGGCTTTTTTCAGCCTTGTTCTGTTTCCTTTTTGGGAGTTGAAGCAAGAAATGATCAAATGCCCTTCTTTTTCAGCCCAATGTAGTTTGTACCCCTGGCGACACACCTTTTCTGTGCCAGTAAAATGTGCTATTTGCCTCTAAAACAAGAAACAACTTTTCATATTTTTCTTTTTAAAAGTATATCCTTTCTCTACCTCTAAATGAGGTATCTATAATAAGGGTCTAGATGAGTAGATGCTTCACATTTATTTCATATAACGTTCCAATTCTGAACGCCCCTGAACTTTTTGTTGTGTGAAATCTGGATCTGAATTTTGTAGCTTCAGTCCATTCCTAGTTATTTTTAATAAAAATTGCTTCTTTGTTTCGGTACTTGTCCTTTAGAGGTCAATTATTAACTGGTCATTAACATCATTTCGTTACTGTCAATATCTCATACAGTTAATGCTGTAGGTATACTGGCTTTCAGTGATATCTGACATTTTGTAATAGAGCTTGTATATGATAGGGAGAGCTTTTCTCAAGAACACTTTTGAGAGAAGGTGGCCCTGGCACAGACGTATTATTCAAGAAGGTACCAAACATTGCACAAAATACTGCTAGTGCTCTGTGGAGGAACCTTGCTGTCACATCTCAGCTTGCCAGACAGCACTTGTTAGTTGAGGAAATTGTCTCTAAAACCAAGAAATTTGATGTGACGCTGAAGTAAGAAAGAGAAATTCCTGCCAGAGAAAACAACAAAAGATATTCCTGTCAAAGGTATAGGGCAGAGGGTCAGACAGATGATCCTAGACATGCTAGGACGTAGTCTGACAAAGTGATACCATATTTTAGACAGCATGCCTGCTCACTCACATGTGAACCATCATACTAAACAAAATAACCTTTGCACCTGCCATAGCCAACTGAAATTAATATCTGAAATAGCATGTAGGGACTTTCTGGACAGGTCTATAAAAGTTTAAAAATAAAATAGCAGAAAGGAGAGGGGGGTTTTTGTTTGTTTTTTACCATTAGCAATTTGGAAAAAAGTGTGAGCGCTGTATGGGTTAAATATTGCTTCTGAGAGAGCACAGAAACAGAAGGACTTAAGGCTACATCCTAGTCCAGTTGAAGTGAATGGCAAAACTTGCATTTATTTCAGAGGGATCAGGCTTTGAGCTGGGCAAGTCACCAGAAGAGGCTCACCTGCATGAGCGCATATCCTAAAAAAAGGTGAAATTTTATAACTAAGAAGGAGCTGTGGTTTGTGGAAAAAATAGTACCCATATACAGAGGGCCTGTGGTTTGGCAATTAGAGCATAATTCATTAGAGCACTGTTTAGAATAAGGGAATTAGGACATTGTTGAGGTCAGTAGGAAGAGAGAAGATTGTCTTAGTGGTTATGTGGCAGGAAGGGAATATATTTAGAAAAGTCACTGGTTTGACAGCTGTTTATCAAGGTTGGTTTCTGGTTTTTTGCTGGCAGATCCAGAGGATACTTATTTTCCCAAGTTTTGTTCTCAGAATATTAAAAATGAAGTCTTGTGGAACAAAGGTCCTCATTTACCACTCCATTGCATTGTTTTTATGCTAGTGTGACTTCATCAGTGTAATGAAGGGGTAAATGAGCCTTCAAATTTCTACAACACACTTGTTCTTTTAACACAAACTTTTTTGTCCAGAGTGAGCAGTAGACCTATAAGTAAAGGGTGTATTCTTTTTTTGAGACAGATGGGTGAACCACAAAGCTCAGAGACTGATCCATAAATTAACCTTGTGTGAATTCAAGGTGATTGGCCTGAACTGGATCCCTGTATCCCAATCTCCAATATTTTGTTAGTGCTCTTTTTTGAATTTTTAAATAAAACAGTGAAATGCCAAGAACCTCTTAAATTATTTGTTTCATGGAGTAATTTCACTGTAGCAGGAATTAGTTTGCCTGTTGCTGTTCATTGAAACAATTTAGGGATTTCTGTTTTGCACCTTTAGACAGCTTCACTGTGCCTGCAGTTCATTGTTAAGAGATTTCAGTATATAATGAAATTATTTACATTTCCCTTTCTCTCAAAGGTTTATAATATGCTATAGAAAACAAGAACAAAACTGAAAGATCTTTATACCAGGTTAACCTTGCTTTGTGACTGGAATATACTGTAGCTGTTAATAGCTTATGGGATCTTGAAGAGCAAGCAGGTTTTGTGTTTAAATTTTTTTTATAAGGGAGTTCAGTTTATCGAAATACAGTGGGAGAACATTGAGTTTATTTGGATAAATGGGTGGTTGTTTCCCTACAAACAGGTGGGACACTGCAATGCAAATAATACATGCTGGGGCCCATAACCCAGCTATGGTTAATGAGCAAAAAGAAGGGCTTAGATCAGTTCATTTAATTTCATTCATAAATAAAATGATCTAGTTGTAGTATTCCAGATGTGCTCTTTTTGGATTCCAACTCCTGTGTACCTGCCCAGACGCTTTCATTTACAATTGCAGCCCTCTTCCAGGCAACTGACTGAGTTCTCATGTACAGGAATAACACCTCACTTGTTGCTGTTAATCTGTTTTCCTGTGATCAGAGACTGGCCGGGAGGGGAGGAAGGAGAATGTGAATTTACACCGGGGTGTCGAAATCTAACCCAAGAGGATGGTGGTTGTGGGGAGTGAGTTGTGAAAAGTAATGATTGAAATTATTTTAAGGTTTGGTTTTCTGTGAGTTGTTGGTTTCCTAAACAGACGTAGATTAAATGCGAGAGAACTCCCCAAAGTCTCAGCTTTTGCAAAGACAGACTTTTCCAGCTCATTAGTTAGGTAATTAGAGCAGCTTTAAAAATGCACTGCTGATATGAGTGCGTGAGAGAGGTCTGACTATATCTCCACTGGATGTCAGTAAAAGCCAAGGGACAGAAAAGGTGCTGCAGGGCAAGTGTATTAATCTAATGTCTGTAGAAATGTCAATTACATACCAGCCATAGCTCCAGAAGCATTGTACCAACAGCTCAAAGTACAGGGTAGCGAACATGGCTCAAGTCTTCCCTATGTGAGCTGAACTTTACTTAAAATAGAAGCAATGTGAAAGATTTTTCAGATTCCAGCCAGCAGTGGATTGAGGAAAATCCAATTGCCTCTCAAAATTTTACATTTTTTTTTAAAGGAGAACTGCAAAGCGTGTTTGAAAGATACTGAAAGTAGCAGCAAATTTGGCTGTTGAACATGGCAATTGAGCATACTTTTAGCAAAATTCTTGCCCAAAGGCACCTGAGAAATTTAAGCAGTGGGTTACCTGGCTTAGTGGCACTGCACATACTATAAATAAAGAAATTAAAGGAGGCGATTAGAAAGGGAAAACTTAGATTTTATGGCACTTGTGATGTCCCTCTGACTGTCACAGAAACCAAGGAGCCTGCTACTCAAAGTTATCAGAATCTGAGGTCTTAAAATCATGGTGGTAGATCTTGGGGGTACCCTAGGTTGTCTGCCAGGGCACCTGATGACTAACTTTTATTGTAAGTGTCAAACTGCTTTGCTTCTAAGTGCCAAGTGGTAATACAAATCCAGTTAATTAACTGGATTATTTTTAAAAGAAACTTTTCTTATAGTATGTCTTCACTGATGGCAGCAAATCTGCCACTGTCAGATCGATTTTTCAGGATTGATTTAAGCAAAAGTGGAAACGCACTCTATCAATCTAGAAATCGACTTAATGAATTCACCTCTGAAAAAAGAGTAACGCTGCATCAATGGGAAGGCATTTCCTGTTGGCACAGTGTAGTGGGGACGCCGCACTCATTAGAATTTAGGAAGTTGTTGGGAGATACACGAGCTACATAGAGTAGCTTGTGTATCTCCCGTCGACTGCTGCTGAATTTCGCAATAAGTGTAAACCAGGTCCTAATCAAGACCTGGCCTTAAAAGTGTGGTACTGTCTCAAATTCCTTTAAGAAAAAAAAAAAGAATCAGAGGTGTATAGGATTAGATTTAAATAAATCTGGTAAGGGAGAAGCAAATTGTACCTCCTTGTGTCAGCAAAGTTCCTTGCACTCTGGGGGCGGGGGTGTTTCCTTTTGTGGTTTTCCATGAGGAAAGGCAGTTTAATTTGCTTTTGGCTTTATACAAGACCCATTAGCAGAGGCTGGTGAAGGGATATGTTGAATGAGTGCACACACTGGCCACACACTTCCCAACCAGCATTACTCTGTTTTTTGGGTGACTAGACTCTTCTTGGTTGTGAAAAGGCTGCAGCTGGTCCACAAGTGTCTTCATCCCAGGCACCACTTTGTGGCCTCAGGGCAGCCCTGTAAGTGATCACCTTAGTTTCCCCACTTGGTTCCTTAGTGAATTCAGAAAAGTATAAGTTCAATCACACCAGCTCTCCTTCATTAACTTAAAATTCAGAAATGAACACGAAAGCCTTCCCTCCAGTCTTTAACTGGGCACTGCCCCAAACTCCGCTGGTCTGGGCAGGGTCTTTCCTGCTTTAGTAGGCCTGTCCCAGCCCTTGATAGCTCAAGTCTTCCTAGCAGGAACCTCTTCCTCTCTGCAGCCTCCTGAGCTTCCCCCTCCCTTTGCAGCTTCCTGCTTCCCTTTATAGGGGAATCAAGTCCCTACCTAGCTGGTTCTAATTAAACCTCACACCTTACGCCAGGTGTAACAAACAGGCTAATCATATGAGGCTGGCAGGCTTCAGGCCTCCAACCCATAAGGGGCCAGGCCACCGAGTTACACAGCCACACTTCCAGGACTTGCATCTACACTGGGGTGAATTTAACTCAGTGATTCTAAGCTACGTATACAGAACGTGTGCGACTGTGACTATGACCATGACCCAATCAGTAGGTGCACGTTTTGTCAAGTGAACTCATAAATGAAGTGAAGCAACTTCATGGAAGCATTTAACTCCTGAGGAGAATGACAGACTCCCAGAGGCTGATTAATGTGTCAGTGATTCATCTAATGATTAATCCTCTTTGTGTTTTACAGTAACTTCACTAATGAGATTTACTGTCATAAAATTTCTACACTTAAAAATTCTTTTGTTTCTTTTTCAAAGTAGATATGTGAAACTTTAGGTTACCTGGACTGTTAGAGCCTGATTCAAAAGCTATTGACGTTGATTGGTATCTTTCCATTGACTTCAGCAACCTTTGGATCAGACCCTTAATCAGTGTCTGAAGGACTCTTAATTGATATGTAATTTAACAGTTGTACTGCATTGTGGTAGTCAGTTGGTAGCATCTATGATATCATAGTTAAGGTTGTGAAACAGTTTAAATTACTTCCTCTTGCCTTTGCCTTCTGAAACTTTCACTGTTTGGCATGAAAACATTCAAAGTTGACCTCTTCCTAGGAAGTTTTTCCCCCCCTCTTTTTTAGTATTTTGCAAGTATGGAAGCATAATACACATTAAAAATATATTTTATTTAATAATACCACTGTGAAGTATGACAATAATATTTGAAGTCTCAAATGGTGCTTTTCTGGTTTGTTTATTTAACGTATAGATGGGATTTTATTTTACAGCAAAATATGTTTCCGGTGCTTGAAATACATAGGTTATACAACATGGCCAAGTTACCATTGCTGGGTCAACCTTAATTTTGGAATTTCTAGAATTTTTAAAGCTTTAATATTATATTAGCATTCTTTCAGTGTAACAACAGTAAAATAATTTATGTATGGTTGAGTTTGTATTTTCTAGTATATTTCAGACTTGCGCACTTGGTAAAACAGTGTAAGCCAGTGTGCACACCCAAATGCTGAGGATGGAAAAATAAAGTTCCAACTACTGGACACTTCATAACTCTTTTCTTAGGGCTTGCATTATCTCCAAAAATACACATTCTAAGTTTCAGAGGGGTCCCCATGTTAGTCTGTATACAGCAAAAACAAGGAGAGTCCTGTAGCGCCTTAAAGACTAACAAATTTCTGCAGGCATAAGCTTTCGTGGGCTGCAACCCACTTCGTCAGATGCATGAACTAGAAATCACAGATAGGAAGTGTGTGTGTGTGTGTGTATACACACATCCAAGGGTAAGAAACAACAATGGGGAGGACAAGTGCTAACAAAGTCAATTCAGTTAGAGTAGATGAGGCCTATCAATTCAAACTATTGGGTAATAACACTGTCCTCTTTTCACCACCAGCTAGTGGATAGGGAGAGAACACAGACTTCCCCTATGAAAGACTCCTTTTCACCAACTTCCCATTTCCTTTTATACCCTGCCCAGATAATCTGTATGAATCAGCCATGCAATTCATAATTTAAGGTCTTTGTCTGATTCACCACTATGATGTAAATTTGAATGTCCATTAAGGAGTTGTGGTTAACAGATATTGGGTGCATGTCTGGTAAACAAGCCTATGATCCGCACTGTGTGTTAATGGTGGTGTTTATACAGCTACCTTGATGTGCATAGTGCCTTATAAGTAAAACAGTTTAAAAAAAAAACCCACATAAAGACAAAGTTCTTGGTGTGAAGAGCTTGTCCTGAGTAGAAGGAGACGACTGACAATGTGAGGTTGACGGGGAAAGACGAATTAGCAAGCGTGGTATAACTTTTATAAGTCGTGCACATATTACATTTACGTATACTATGTTTAAGGATATGTTTTAGTCACAGAGGTCATGGATTCCTTTACTTTAAGAAACCTCCATGACTACTTTTGGCTTTAACTCCAGTGACAGGCGCTAGAGCTGTCTGTCTCCCACGCCCCCTTTGCGGGCCTCAGGCTTCCAACCTGTCTGTGACTTTTTCTCAGAACAACCTTAACAAAATCTTCACCTTAACTATGTTTTTAGTGTCCATACTGCTTGCTTGATATGCAGAACTGTAGAGTTGAGAGTACATAAATATTGTCAAGTTCATTTAAGAGAGGTTTCTGCATTTAGTTGTCCAACGAAACATTGCCTGTTTTTAACCAAGTAGCGTAATATTGCTCATATGCAATATGTTGCTGCAAAGTGATCAAAACCATGGTATGTAATATTACTTGTTTACCGTATGATGTAAAGGCTTGTAGCACCTCATTGTACAACTTTAATTGCTTATTGTTCACATTGTTCCTTCAAGCACATCGGAAGTGATAAGAAAGATTAAAAAACAAAACTCGTTCGAAGGAGCAGATGAGAGTTTTTGTGTTAAATAATACTGTCAATTTTAGTTTGCTGCAATCCAAAGGTAAAGACATGGCCACTCTCTCAAATTATTTTTAAAATGAGAACTTGAACTAATTCATTAATAAAGGGCTAACTACTAATAGTATCTGTGTGGTGATCCCAATCATTCAGGGAAAATGCTCCCATTTTTAGGGCGCGGTTTGTTGTTCTTTGTGGTCTCTCTAGTACATTTCATAGTAATGTGACTCAGATGGGGCAATTTCCATGGACTTCAACAGAAATTTCATCCTCTTACACCAGGGCTGAATTTGGTCCTGCATCGCGATGATGATGGTTCTATTTGGGTAGCAGATAAAGACCCCAATTGGGGCCTTGCTGTGTTAGCCACTGTGCACACACTTTATACAAAGATGGTCCTCGCCCCCAAGTGCCTCACAACCTAACGCTACGTCTACACTGTGGGGTGGGGTGTGATTCTTCTGCTTGCGTATACAAACTTGTGCTAGCTCTCACTGAGCTAGCGTGGTGTGTAAAGTAGCGATGTAAATGCAGGAGCACCTGTTGGAGCAGCATGGCTGAGCTGTGCTGAAAATAAACCTGCCTAAAACCAGTGGGTATGTGCTCTGCATGGCTTGGCCACTCCTCCGCTGCCACTCTCCATGTTTCTGCAATTTGTATTCATGCTCGCTCCGTACTAGCTAGTGCTATTAATGTACGCGAGCAGGGGGATCACCACCATATTTTATAGTATTAGTTGTAGCCAGCATTCTAAAGAACTCTTTAAAATAGCATTTTTTCCTAAAATCCCACAGCATGCTAACGGTGTAATATTTGAGTATAACATGAGGAGGCTGTGATAGTATTATACTATAAAAGGTGAAGTGAGGGATGAACACCTGGTACTTGAATTTGGCTGGTATTCATCTTTGGGGAGGGTCTTTTTTGAAGATGCTGTTTGGGAATACTGAGATTTGCACACTTAGAATGGAAACAATATGGATAAAATCTAAGATATGATAGATTAGGAGGTGATGGCATCATTATGAAAAGAGCAAGGAGAATTTTGAGATGTCTAGTTTGTTTATATTCCTGGGAAAACAGAACTAAGATGGAAGGGTTCAGAAACGACAGGGACCAACATCAGCACAGGGCCCTGAAATCAATTGCTCCCGCAGAGCAGGACACACAAGTAGGAAGGGAAAAGTTTAGAAGATGAGTGACACTGGAGTTGACAGCAAGAGTTTTATCACCAGCTGCAGCAGCAGCGTAGCTATGGGAATCGGTAGCGGAAGGGCAATAGCAGCACAATGGCAGGCAGATAGGAAAGGAAAACAAAGACTTTTGTCCTAATTTTATATGGCATTGCGTTAGGGAGATTTCACAACATGGAGTTTTCAGGAACTCGGCGGAAATGCTTCCAGTCCACACCCAAACAAGTGATGGGTACTGCAAAATAGATGACGGGGACTAAATCCAGGCGCTGATTGGACGAAATGCTTTGAGATTTAGAAATCTGTTTCAAACATCTAATTCTGTTTTGGTGCTTGCATTTTGAAGGATCTGGCAGATGTATGTGTTCCAGTCCATACTTGGGAATAGGTGGTTTGTTGAATAAGGCTAATATTCTTGCTGTTCAGGAAATGCATTCATTGGCTCACTCCTATCTAATTGTAGTGTAAAACTAGCAGATATTTTCACATTTTAAAGTAACTTCCAACCCTTTTCTGACTGTTCTAGATGGAGCAACAAATTACACGAACTACCCAGGGTTACTCATATAGAGCAAATTAAATATTGTACACCTTTTATTTTCAAAATGGTATTTTAGCTACACTATGCCGCCTTTAAAGTCCCAGGTTTAAAATACTACGTACTGTTTCTTTTTAGCTGTGCCGTGCGACTCGTCTCTCTGAAGCCATGCTACCCAATTGTGAAGACAAAGCTCTGAACAGAAATAGGTCATCACGTAGTCCACCTTTCTTTGATCATTGTAAACCACTCAAGTGTTTCTCTGCTGCCCATTGTTTTAAGGGATGTCCGCCTGACCTCTATAGGGGCAGTTTTGCAAATGAAGTTCATTTTAAAACTAACCCCTAGTTGTTCACAAGAATTGAATCCTTTCTATCCATAACAAAGAGAGATCTGTAATAAGATGAGCAGAAGGACAGATTATCTGTTCTGTATAGAAAAGACAGTGTTTGTTTTTTAAATGAAAACTTTTTGTTTTTACTAGTCTAGTAGCACAGATTGTGTTTTTGGTAGCTTTATGGGTATTGTGTACCACAGAAAGGTCCAAGAAAAAATCCCCCCCCCCATGACTTTTTGTAAAGTTGATAAATAGGGGGAAAATATTCAGCCTGTTGCTGTAATTATGAATGACGAGGACATAATATTAAACTGGTTGCTAAGGAACTACCAGTTACTGTTGTGATGTAATTCGGATTGCTATGGCCCATATTAGAGCAGAAAGGAAAACTTTTGGGGACTGTTACTTGGGAGAGGTTGCTTAAGTCTAACTAGTATTTGGCTTAACAATGTTGACTTATGGTTCCTTTTTTTGTTATGGCAACAAATCAGGGTCTAGATAATGTCTTTTGAAATGTCTAATCTTGTTTCCTCCGTTGACCTTGTTCTTGATGAATGTGATTAAATACTTGTGGGGAAATTGCTTCACTCCGTATGCTAGAAATATGACAAGTTCCACTATAAATGTGCAGCATGGCAGAGGACACAGAATTATCATTATGTGTATGCACATTGAATTGTCTTTTTAAAAGGCAGTATTTTACAGTGATCGAACAAGAGATCCCCTCTTGCAACAGAAGAGCTGTAAACTGCTTCAGAGGTTCACTCCAGCACATGGGAGTACTCCAGTGGTGTTGTACTAGTATAATGGCTACTATGCCACTTCCTGCCCGTGGCTGGTACAGAGGGCATGGCTTAAACTCCCTTCCCCCCTGCAATCCCTAGAAGCCCACCGGAGCTGTTGGCAGCTGAGGTAACTTAGAGCAGCCTTCAGGCATCGCTAGTTTATGCCAGTGAGCTGCCTGAGTCAGGACTGGGCGTGGCAGTACACTGCTGTAAGCTAGAGTTCCCTGAACCATCTTTGTGTGTGCATGCCCCTCCTGCGTCGTGCTGCGTGCTCCTTGGCTGCAGCTGGGGAACAGGGCCATAGTGTGTTGAGCCATTACAGTAGATTACAATAGTATTTCAAAAATAAGTTATGGTAGATTGTGAGTGTCTAAGGTAAGGTTACAACCAAAATTAACCGTTACATCATAATTTACATATTTCCATATCTGCTCTTAAAGTACTGTGGGGAACTGGATGGTATTCAGGCAGTATTCTTTCCCATGTAGATCAGGTCCATCCTAGTTTGCAGCGACTGAAAACCATTAATATCAAGTCGCTCTGAAATAATTGTGGTGACTTTAGTCCAGTTCCCAGTACACAATGGCCCGTATCACAAAAGCATGAACACAGCAGGCTCTAACTGGCAATCTCATTAGAGAAGCCAAGGATTGGATGAGCAAAGGGGTTCACCTGCCATTTGAATTGGTCCTTCCATGTCCAGATTGAAGCACGCTGACAGGGCAGCCTGTATTGCTATTGTGTATATTGTACCTTTATTTTGCAGAGAACGTCAGACTCTTGAACTGTCAATCTGCCAACCTTGAGGACAAACTAAGGTTTTTGATATTCATTATGTATAGCACCAAAGGTGTTGTGACACTTGGTGCCAGGCCTGAGAAGTATGAATTCTAGGTCAGACACAATATAATATAGCTCATGGGGAGGTAAAGGATAGGGGTTTGCACAAAGTAGGGTCAGGCAGTGGTGGATTTAGAGTTAGTGGGGCCCTGTGCCTAGCTTCATTTTCAGGGTTCCGCCTCCCTCCACCACCCCCAGGGACCCAGCCAAGAAAAAGAAGATTCCCCTCCTCCCCCCTCTGTTTTTTCATTTTTTTTTCTTCGTCGTCCTTCTATATTATAAGTAATAGGAAGTAAATGAAAATAAAGTTAGGTATCTTGATTGTTTTTGTAGTCTAACTTTTTTTTCACAGACCACTTGAAAATTGCTGAGGGTCTCGGCAGACCATTTAATGATCTTTCCAGATGTTGTTTGTACCATTAGCTAACTACTGTAAAGAGCTTTGGATAAGAGCACTTTATTTTTAAAAAAACAAAATAAAACCTAATAATCTTTCCTCGGTCCACCTGAATGGAGTTCTCGGACCACAGTTTGAGAACTGGTCTAGATAAAAGCTTGTATTTGCATTATGCTAATGTGAAAAATGTGTAAAAATAAAAAGTATAGATGATGCATGAATGGAAAAATAAGTGAACTTTCTTTGAAGAAACTTACTTGATTTGAAAAAATTTTTTTATTCAGGTAGCTTTTTTTCTCTACACTTTCTTTACAAAATTGTCAACTAAGTCGTCATAAAAAGGTACTTTCAATTGTCAATATTGCTGAACTTGTCAAATGTTCCTGACTCATATTTTGCAAATAATTTTTAACTCATTTCAATACAGAAAAAGAATGTTCACCCCAAGCATTTGTGACCGGTTTTGTTAAAAATATTTTCAGAATGGTTTCTATGTTTGGAAAGGTTGCCTGAAAACCATCACATACAAGTCCTATACAAATCAACTGGTGATCTCGAAGTACAGACTTCATCATTTTTGATAAAATGAATTAAATGGTTCACTTCATCTTCAAAAGGATTTGTCTCTGTCCTCTCAGTAGAATTCACTTAATTTCTTACTGTAGTGCCTTTTAGTATTTTCATCCATACTTTTATCAAAAACATGCAAAATAAAACACTTTTCTTTAGAGAGTCACCTCTACTCTGCAATTGCACTCTTATTGTGTCACATAACATCGATGGTTTCAACGATGATCTTCTCATTCCCTCTTAAATTGATTTTGTCTCTAGTTCATCGAAATATAACTTCCTGCTTTTTTATGCTTCTCATCAGATATATCAGAGGAACCTATATTTTCTGTTAATGTTAGTGCCTCTGCTTCCACCGAACTGTAGTCCTTTTGAACTTCCATGACACAACTTTTAACTGAGGCTAACAATTGTGCAGCATTCAATAAAGTTGTATCAAAATTGTATCAACCTTTTTTCAGTGATTTGCTGGCGGTATTATTTCTTTGAAGTAAAAGAGTAAAAACAGCAATATAATACTTTTATGCTAAAGATTTTGCTTCAGTTTTTGCACATGATTTTTCAGAAGTTGATGTGGATATGTCTAATAAGGTTTTCTTTGTATCATCATAGCTCACTTTCAAAACCAAAACAGCATCTGCATGAGCAGACCACCTCGTGTAACAAATTCTTTTGACTGTCAAATGTTTTTCATTTGCCTGCTCCAAGTGTGATTGTAGCATACTCCATCAACGTATGGAAGCCAAAAAAAAGGAATATATATTTTGATGTAAAAAAAAGTGTAGCTCCCTTACAAGATTCGGCTGCAGCGTTGCAGATTAAATTTAAGGAATGGCTAGAACACAGCAGAGGGGTTTGCATTGTTCAGTCTTGCCTGTAGACCTGAATATTTTCCTGCCATATTTACAGCATTATCAAAGCTCTTCCCACAACCATTTTTGATCTCCAAACCTAAATTTGCAATGATTTCCAAAATAGTTATCTCTAGACATTCAGAAGTGTGTGATTTTTAGCAGGAGAAAACAAAGAAATCACTCTGTCACGACTTGTGATTCCATATTTTAAAAATTAATGTTAATTGGTCTACATGATTCACATCTGGTGTTGAATTGACTAGTATGAAATAGTACTTCATCAGAGAATTGGTTTCTGAGCCACTCTGCTGTTAATAGTGATGTATTCATCGTAGGTTTGATGCATTAAAAAGTTGGTCTTCCTTGAGCCACAATACTGATGATTTTTCAAATGGTCTCTGAGAAAATCGTCAAATTCACTAAGATATTCAAAGCAGGTTAAAAAATTACCTTTTTGATTTGACAATGACGACTCATCCTGTCCTCTTAGAGGTAGTCCCAGAGAGGACAACAGCTTGGCAACAACATGTCTCAGCACTTTCTTCCAATAAGAACACTCCTTTTCAAACTGAGCCAACACAGAATCAATTCTTCCAGATAATTTACACCTTTGAATGAATTTACACATAGCATTAATATGAGCTTTGGAAGTTTCATGGTAATATTTCTTGCAACATTTCTCCAATTAGAGTGCCTGTTGATGAATGTTTGTTTTCCTTTCCTATGGTCAGAGATAATTTGCAAACATAACAATAGACTGCCTTGGTGGTTTCTGAAAAAAATCAACTAAATTCTCATTTCTGTCATCCCATTTTTCTTCATCCTCCGAAAATGGGACTTATGAAGACCTCTAAATTGCTTTCGTCCTCCAACCTCATACTCTTCTCTCAAATTTTCCATATTACCTACGTTTTTCAGTTTATTTACAAAGAAATATTCTATCATAGCCAATGAAACAGATTTTGGCCATAATGCAATGTCTTCAGGGTATGTTTCTTCCCTCACTTTGACAAAATTACTAATATTTTGTAGTCCCATTGTCACATCAGAGTCCACTTGTTCAACTTTTGCAGTTGTGATATCTCCACAGTTGTGAGCCTTAGCAAGAGATCAGATAATTCAGATGTTTCCTCATCTATACTTTTTGATGACTGGTCACTATTCAATATTTTTAGCTTTTTAAAATAAGATGACAAACTGTCTATTTGCTAAGCGTCATCATCTTGCCTTGCCTTCATTTTTTTGCATTTTTGACTGCCAGACTCAGTGTTGCTTCATAATTGCTAAAAACGGATCTTAATTTTAGGTAGATTAAAAATGGCTGAAAGAACAGGGGTGTAGCAATGAGTGGGCCAGTGGCTAAGAGAACCAGAGAAGAAGCCCAGGGAGCTGAGCTGACCCACAGCAGCAGAACCAAAGGGGTCCAAGGAGCATTGCAGAGAGCCGAGCTGAGCAGCGCTGAGCTGCACTGAAGCAGGGTGGGGCTGTTAGAGATGGTTGCAGTGAGCAGCTGGGGAGAGTGAGGGGGATCCTGGGCAGGGCGCAGCGCAGAGAGACATCACCAGCCAAGAGGTGACGCAGGCCAGACGGGGAGGGGGATCGTGACCCCATGGGGTGACTGACACTGGGGAGAAGGGCCCTGTCCCCTAGAGCCTGGGGTGTGTGGCGACCGCCAGAGCAAGTGTCTGAATCTCTGCATCCTTGCAGCACAGCCAGGGCCTGGGCAGGAGGCCTGCACTGTGTGAGGAACAGACTATGAACATCCCTTACACCCCAGAGACACCCCGTTGGTGTGTGGTGCTCCCCTGCCAGGGGGCGGCATTGGATGTTTTCCTTTAACCTTTCGCCTCTTATTTTTGTATTTGATTTTTAATTGTTTGTTCATTTTAAATTGTATTGCTTTGAACTATATGTAATGATGAGTGGGTAAGGAATGCGCCCAGTGCAGAGTTAGTACCCTGGAGTGGGGAGACCCTAGCATTTGCCCTAGGTGACCACAAGAAGGTTGGGAGTTGAGCCCTCCAGGAATCCAGGGCCCAGCCTTGTTGGGGTTACAGGGACTCTGCTACACAGGAGCGTGTGAGGGGAGCCCTCGAGGTCAGGCAGGTCTCTGAGTAAAGGGAGTGGGAGCAAGGACTCAGATCCTTTTGCTAGCCAACTCCACCAGGGTAGTGTATGAGCCAGGATAATTTCCCCCCGATAGTGGGCTCATTCCCCCGCTTACACTTAGTTGCTGTTACACTATTGCCGAGACAGCGAAAAAATGGCCATGCAAATTCTTTGCTAGACTACTTTAAAAAAAAAAAAAACCCGTTTAGGGCACAGTTTGTAGAATAAGTTCGCAGAATGCAGAAAGCCTGGACCGCTTTGCAACTTGCAATGGTTAAGTTCAGTCATTTGTCAGATTTGTCCTGAATTTTGGGGCTATCCTGTTATTGGGGGGGGGGAGGGAGCGGGGGTTCTGTTCCACTGTACAGTTTGTTTCATGGTAAATTTGCCACCGGGGTCAGGAGTTTGCTTGCATAACCAAGGCTTGTGTTGTGCCAGCTTTTTATTTCAGGAATTTTTAAGTTTTCTTATTAGGCTGCTGTGAGTCATTGCTGGTGAGACAGTGAGAAGGAGTGGGTTTTGAAGAGGAGAATGTAAAGGAGGAGAGAGAACAGAAGCTGTTTCTCAGGTTCATGGAATATGTTCTGGAAGGTTTTGTAGCTATACAAATGACAAACTGCAAACTTTAATACCATCTCCCGCATGGTATTTTGATATTGCGAACCCCTCTTTGTCTATCATCTCTGCTTCTCCCCCCCAGTTATTTCTCTGTACATTTTTGCAGATTTGTTGTTCTACATCTGAGATTTTTAAATTTTCCTTTGGGATTTTTTTCATTGGTACTTTGCCTGCAAATGGAGTAATCTTACAGAGTCTTACACCAGCTTGCTATAGGTTAGATTTTGCCTTTAGGCACAGCCCTGAAAGGGTGGTCCATGAGCTTCATTGTCTTGAAGGAACTATGACTCTGAGTCCTCCAAAGTTGTGGAGGGGGGAATAATTCTTTCTAGACCTTGAAAGAGTGCATCATGTTCCCCTATTCCCTCATCATGTGTGCCCAGCCAGATGTGCTGGTTGGCATGTAAGGGGCAGAAGAAAGGCTTCTCCCACTTTCTTTTTTTCCTCATCCCCTTACCACTTAGCTGTTCACAGGTGGGAGCACTGGCCTTGTTGTGCATGTGCTGTACCCATGACCTGGTCTCAGTAGCCCTATTGCATCCATGCAAAGAGGTGTGAGGCTCATTTGCTGCATTAGTGTTGGTAACAATCTAGCTGTGAGTCTATTTCTTGCCTCACAGAGTGATCTTCAAGTCATTGCTCTATCTCCTGCTGATCTTGTAGCTTGTGATGAACCAAAATTCATCCAAACAGAAGCTGAATAGCCACAATTGGAATAATAGCTTTCAGATATTTGAAAGAATAATAAACAAGAGAAGATAAATAAAAGCACAGTGACTTTATAAGGAGAACATTTGGAATAGAGCACAGTCAGCATGAATTCAGTTCTGAAAGGACCAGGCCCATTCAGGGATTAAATTTAAGAAATTAAGTTGTATGTGCTGCAAGATGGTCATGGTCCTTCAAAACAACTTTCAATCATCCCTGGCTCACAAAGAATGAAGGAACAGTCAGTAAGTGGAACTATCTAGTACCTGTGAAACACTGATTTGCTAAGATAGTGATTTCAGAGAGAGTTTCTGCTCATTGTCGTCTTCTCCTCTCCTCCTTTTCCTGTTTCCTTTCTTTCTTTCTTTCCCCACTTTATCCCTCTTTATCTCAAATTCCTGAGGAGGTAAACAGGAATGACAGAGGAGTGTCTGAAGGCGTTCACAGGAGGGAGCATGTGAGGGTTTCATTCAAAGTAAAGTTCTACGCTCGATCCTGTGACAGCCAGCAACAGAACAGTAGTTGCAACTTCCAATGAGTGTGCCATATTTTGTGTCCTGCCTGAAGGGACTTTCTGTGTATGAAGTACAAACTGGTGGCTGTGCTGGAAGAAAAGATTTATGATGTGGAAGGGCAAGTACAGACACTATGGCTTACCAGAGAGTTTGAGGAGCTCTTGGACAGCCAGCTTCAGTAAGCAGCACCCAGATCCAAGAGAAAAAGGAATTTGTCAGGAGGAACCAGAGAAGTGTCTTGGCAGTTTGTAACCCTCAGAGGCAAGAGGACCAGATGTCATTCTACACAGCAAACAAGAACGGGCAGGCTGAGGCTTCTGGAGAGAAGTGGACCAGGAAGAATCCAACACAGCTAGAAGTATGCTCTCGCTATCATGTACTCAGTGTGGAAACCTCCCGAAAACATTTCTGAAGAACCAGCTTGTTGAGCAGAATAGAGAGCTTTATGGGACATACCTGGGAATGGCTAGTTGCTCAGCCCAGCCCACAAGACAATCAAGTATGCCCCCAAAGATGTCTCCAACCATCCAGCAAAGATAGGTGATCCTAGTTGGGGATTCTATACTGGAGGGGGAAAAAACCATGCTGCAAGGGACAGGAGGAGACAGAACAGTATGCTCTGTTCCTGAAGCCACGATGTGAGATGTGACTGTGGTGAAGATCGTTCATAAATCTGAAATAGCTGCATACCTCTTTGTATGCTTCGTACATGCAATGCAACTCTGCAACAAGTTTATTAATAAAACAATGTTAATTAATAAAACCTCCATGCAAAATTTCTTTCAGCCTGACAACTTAGTCTGGCTCCCCAGACTTGTCCTATTTTTTTTTTTTTTTTTAATGCTTCAGTTCATGGTGCTTTTCTGATTTATAGTGTTGAAAAACTTGGTGTCATTTGTTTAGTTGTAGTTTCAAAGCTGTCAAGCTGCACTCGTAGACCAGCCACAAAATCCTTTAAAGAGCCCACCAACTTTATAGCTTTAGGCAAGTCAAGGTCAACAGCCTGAAGTGTGGTCTTGTTTGAAAACTGTGCTTTAGAGGTTGCAAAGAAAAGCAATTTCCAGCTTGTCCATTTTCATGACCAGTGATTTGAGCGTCATTGCGTGTATTTGGGTTCTGATTTGGATAGTCTGCTACTTTGTTGAGATGTCTGAATATTTTCATAATTCAGCCCTACTGCTTTTGTAGTCTGGCCGGGTGTGGACCATCTTGTATCTGAAAGAGCTTTCAGCATCTCGATTCGCTTATTGTCATTTGGCCTCTTGATTTCTGCCCCTCTTGCGACACATAGCAGACGATGAACATAAGTTGATTTACGTGGGATATGACAACAGTGGAATCTACAATAATTGAAAAGTACTTTGCAATCTGCAACTGACTTTCTGAAAGCACCCTTTGTCCCATTAAAGTTATAAATTCCTCACAAGTCGTTGAAGAAAGGTATGAAGCCTTCCTTTACCAGCATTCCAGTATTTTTTTTATATGTTCATTTAGAAAATGATCAAACTGATTCAGTAATTCCAAGGTGCCCAAGTAATTCCCATGATTGGGGGATCCAACCAGTGTCATTGTCTCCTCTGAAAGAAAGCCCACACTCCATCAGAAACTTAACAACTGCAACAACCTGTCTGAAGACCTCTTTCCAATAAGCATGATCAGTTTCAAACTGTTTTTTCAGTTTTGAGTCAATCTGCCCTTTGGCTTGTGTCTGACTCTGAGAAATCCAGGTAAGCATTGCATTTCTGTGACAAATGTTGCTCTCGTGCTCAACAACTGCAGCATGTTTCCAGTCATTAAAGCCACAACCACTAAATGCCCTTGTATGAGAAGACAAATCTCCAAACAATTGATCCACAGAACAAAAAACAGATCCTGTTGATGGAGAATAAAGAAGGCAGTCAGGAGGTACAGATTCCCCATTTTGAAGAGTATGTGTGACTTTAAGACTGAGCAGCATACGCTGGAGGTCTCATGTGGCTAGTACTAAGCTGTTTCTGGAATTTCTAAAAATGTATAGATGACCATTTCCTAACTTAGACAGTGTGGCATACAACATGGGGGAATTCTGTATTAGACCTCATATTGGCTGATAAAAGAATTGCTCCATCACTGGCAAATTTTAAATAGATTAGAAGTTTTTTGTGAAAGAAGTGCTTCTGGTTCAATCAGGGATTATTTCAGGGACGTTCTATAGCCCTTGTTATGTGAGCTGGGGGGGAAGGCGGGAAGATCAGACCAGATGATCAGTCATTCCACCTGCCCTTGAAAATCTGTGAATCTCTGAAAATTGATCTCTGAACGAAATACCTGCGGCTGCTTTTAGGTGCAGGTTATTCTGTCTTGCTTGTATTTGGTATATGAAAGCAGAATGCAGTCCGAACCAGTTACGTATATGTGGTGCTTCCAAGGGGCCGGTTTCACAAAGCTGTAAACCATTTATGAGCCAGATCATTTGGGAGGAAGAATGTAAATAAAGAAAAATGTGAATTATAATTAGGAACTGTTCAGGAACATTTTACTAGATGCTCCAAAAGCCACAGTCCCAGTTGAGGAAGAAGGGATATAAAGGGATAGGAAAGTAAATATAAAAGCATAATAAACAGAAAGCAAGGGAAGCTGATAGCAACAAATATAAATTAGAAGTTAGGAATTATAGAAAATTGATAGGGGGAAACAACAGGAAAGAAGAAGAAATGTATGGCCAGCAGAGTTAAGGAAAATAAGGAAGAGTTTTAAGTATTTTAAGAACAAAAGGAAGCCTAACAATATCATTGGACCATTACTAAGTGAAAATGGTAGAATTGTTAATAATAATGAAGACAAGGCAGAAGTATTTAATAAACATTTCTATTCTGTATTTTGGGAAAAATGGGTGGTGTAATCATATCAGATGATGATGAAATACTTTCCACTCCAATAGTAATGCAGGAGGATGTTAAGCAGGAGCTATTAAAATTAGGTATTTTTAAATCAGCAGGTTCAGAGAACTTGCATACAAGAGCTTTTAAAGAGCTGATTCAGGAGTTCTCTGGACCATTAATGGAGATTTTTCAATAAGTCTTGGCACACTAGGGAAGTTCCAGAAGATTGGAAAAAAGCTAATGTTGTGCCAATATTTAAAAAGGGTAAACAGGATGACCTAGATAATTATAGGTCTGTTATTCTGATATTGATCCTATGCAAAATAATGAAACAGTTGATATTAAACTCCTTTTAATAAAGGAGAGTAATTTAATGCAAATTAACATGGGTTAATGGAAAATAGGTTTTATCAAGCTAACTTGAGATGAAATTTGATAACTTTATGATTACAAATTTGATAAAGGTAATAGTGTTTCTATAATAGACTTCTGTAAGGCATTTTACTTTACTACACAACATTTTTATTAAGAAACTAAAAAGTGATGAAGTCAACATGGCACTTATTAAATGGATTAAAAATTGACTAACTGATAGGTCTCCAAATGTAATTGTAAATGGGGAATCTTCATCAAGCAGGTGCTCTTCTAATGAGGTCCTACCGCGATTTACACTATTCAACATTTTTATCAGTGACCTGGAAGAAAACCATAAACTCATCACCAGTAAAGTTTGCAGATGGCTCAGAGATTTGGGAGGAGTGATAAATAATGAAGAGGACAGGTCATTGAGTAATCTGGTCAGCTGGGTATGCAAGTAAACAGTATGCATTTCACTATGGCCAGATGTAAAGTTATGCATCTAAGAACAAAGACTGTATTTACAGAATGGGGGATTCTAGCAAACACGGGTGTAGCAAGATCCAATGGTTGGAAGTTGAAGCTAGACAAACTCAGATGAGAAATAAGGTGCAAATTTTTGACAGAGTAATTGTGGATTCTTCATCACTGGAAATGTCAAAATTTAAGACTGGATGATTTTCTAAAAAATATAGTCTAGCTAAACCACAGATATTGGACTTGAAGCAGGGATTAGCTGAAGGAAATCTTGTAGCCTGTGTTAGGCACGAGGTTAGACTAGATTATCTCAGTAATCCCCTTCTGGCCTCAACATCTATTAAAGCAGCTCTAACCACAGCTTAACTGTTCAGTACACTTAAGCTATCTGGTGTATCTGTGAATCTGCTCTCAAAAATTAAAAAATTTAAAAAGTGATTTAAGGTTGATACTAGAAATTTCTAATGATTTGAAGGTATTGCATCACAGCACTCTCTTTGGGTTTCTTGTGTATTAAATTATTAATAATGTTGAAAGACCACGGAAATTCCACATTAACTCTGCACTGTAGTGATGCTGTGAAGAGGGGAGAAATGAAGAGGTCTCTGAAAATCAGTTTAATTTATTCTGGGACCACAAAAATGGAAGTGTCTTAATCCATAGGTTATTGCCTGGTGTTGCTATTGGACAAATTTAAGGTTGTTTATGCTGTAACTGCATTTCTGGCTTTAATGTGTTTGGGTTACTTTTAAGTGTAACCTTAAGTGTGGATTTCTTGGGTGTATAAGGTTTTGCTTTGAGATACTTACTTACAACATCCCTGTAATGCTTTTTACCCTTAAGGTTGGGAGTACGTGTCAGTAACCTAACTCCAATTTCACAGTTTTTGTTTTGGAATAATTAATTAATAACTAGGTTTCACATCCTTTTATGCAGCCCTAAGTATTCCAGAGCACAGCCTGGAAGCAAAGCGGACAGGGCAAACAGAGAATGTAGGGAGTCTGGACAGTCTCTCCGACTGCTACTTCATGTTCAGTAGTAGGTTCAAGGATAGTGCATCCGTGGAAGTACAGCCAGTGAAAAATTGTAGCCCTTAACTTGGAGTAGCACACTTTCATGGATTCATAGTGGGTTTTTTTAAGGCCAGAAGTTACTATTATAATATTCTAGTCTGACATCCTGTATAACATGAGCTGTTTTACTTGAGCAGTGTCTCCTGAAACCCTAGTTGCTGGAGATCCCTCAGGTTGAGGATGATTTTTCACAAATTTTATTTTACGTGGGTCTTTCGGTGATTGAGGAGACCAATCCTTGAGCCGCTGCCCTAGTAGGGATCAGAGCTATCCTAGCAACACAGCGTCAAGCCAATTGGCAGAATGCAGCGAGCTAGTTACCTGAGAGGCCACAATAGCTATATTGAGGCTTATACGCTACAAAGAAGGTTAAATTACAATATGACAATGAATGTATATCACGGCAAATGTAAAGGAAACCCAAGAGAGTTCTTTATCAAATGGGACTGCAGCCTGCACACAGGTATGCTGTAGAGCAGAAAACCCCCTCTGCAAAGATGATTTGCTCGTCAATCCCACTTACTGAATTGTCTGCTCCCTCTTGCAGAGGAAATACTTCAAGTCCCAGGGTGGTTTCAGACTATCATGAGGCACCATTGACATGATTTTTGCAGCTAGGCAGATCCAGGAAAAATGTTAAGAACACTACCAGGAGCTGTATATGGCCTTTATCAATCTGACAAAAGCCTTTGATTCTGTCAACCGTGAGGCTCTGTGGAAGATCATGTCCAAGTTTGGCACTCCAAGCAAATTTACAACTACTGTAAAACTCCTCCATGACCAAGTGACAACTGCCTCCATCCTGTGCAGTGGCTCTACCTCTGAGCCCTTTGCCATCCGAACTGGCGTAAAGCAAGGTTGTGTACTGGCATCCACTCTCTTCTCCATTTTCCTAGCAGCTATGGCAATGCTAATCCAAGACCATCTGCCACAGGGCATTGGCAGACCTCAACCTCTCTTGTCTCTGCCAGAACTAAAGTAACATTGGCAACAATAACCTATCTGCAGTACACAAATGATTGTGCTCTAGTTGCACGTTCAATGGAGTATCTACAAACTACCATCCATTGCTTCTCTGAAGCTTACCAAAGCTCTTAGGGCTAACCCTGAAACAAAATAGAGTTCTCCACCAGCCTGCTCCTGGTCAATCATCAGACCAGCAAGGAAGATCTACGTTGATAGAGAGGAATTAGAAAATGGAGAACACTTTGCCTGCCTTGGCAGCCATCTCCCGCAGAGGGCAAATATAGACATCAAGATTCAGCCCGGAATCCACCGTGCCAGTCTTGCCTTTGGCAGACTGTCTCACTGGGTGTTCAACAACTGTGGTTTCAGATCACACACTAGCTTTTTAGTTTACAAAGCGGTGGTAATCCCAACTCTCCTCAATGGCTCAGAGACTTGGGTGACTTACAGAGAACTGAAAAACCTGGAGCACCAGCACCGGCATTTTCTTTGGAAGATCCTCAGCGTAAAGTGGGAGGATTGCTGCAGTAATGTCAGTGTCCTCAGGAAGGCCTATATCTTTAGTGTGAGGCCCTGATTATCCAGCACGAGCTGAGGTGGACCAGGCACTGCATGCATATGCCTGATGCGCGTCTACCAGGACAATTGCTGTACACCAACTCGCTAAATGAGAAAGCAAACAGGGATGCCAAAAGAAATGCTTTAAAGGCATCCGCAAGACAAACATCAAGAGTTCTGGTATTGACATCACCCACTGGGAGACCATAGCCCAAGACAGAGAGAGCTGGCAAAGCCTTGTCAGAGAAGGAATGATCACTTTTGAGAAAAATCACTTTGCCCTGATAACAGAAAAACACCAGAAAAGACAGGCCAGACAATTATCAGGCAGCAATCATGGCCCAACCCTGCCTTCCAGTACTGCCTGCAATGTATGCCAAGTCTGTGGCTCAAGGATCAAACTCCTCAGTCACCAAAGGACCCATGTGAAAGAGATGCTCCTTGATTACTGAGGGATCACCAACAACATCACTGCGAATGTAAAGGAAACCCAAGAGAGTTCTTTATCAGGTGGGTCCGCAGCCTGCACACAGGTATGCTATAGAGCAGAAAACACCCCCTGCAAAGAAGTATTGCTCTTCAATCTCTGTTTTGTTAAAGTGTGAGGCACAAAAGCCAATTCAGCTATTTACATGTGGTGTGGGTTAAAAGCTGAGCCTTTGTAATGGTTTGGCCCTGATTCAGCAAAGCATTTAGACACACAGATTTCAACTACTCACATGCTTCAAGTTAAGTACGTGCTTAAGTGCTAAGTACAGTGTGTGTACTGAGCACGTTGAGTAGGGTGGTGGCATTTTCCTTGGGAGATGTACTTTTAAAGATGCACATAATGTGGGTGTGTAGCTGAGGAAGTGCACGTTTTCTGAGGCTGCTTAAGTGGAAGCAGTCCTGTTGTCTCCCCTGGTGGTGGTGGTGGTGGTGGTTTTGCAGTTTCAACTATTAATCTAAGGCCAGAAAGTGAAGTTTAGGACAAATCATGCTTGTCCTGTTCATGTCAATAATATTGCAGACTTCACTGGCTCTTCTGGCTTACGCAATCCAGTTTTCAGATGCTGTGATGGCAGGCACTCACCACTGGAATGCCCCCTGGGAATGGCAGTTAAATCTCTGCCTCGGTTTGCCCTACTGGGCTTTCAATAAGTTCAATGAGGTTTGTGGACAGTGCCCCATCAGGGGTCTGATTTATTTAATAACTGCCAGATGTGGGATGTAAATAAACCGTCTTCCGCTATAGGTCCCCAGCCTGGAGCTCTTCAGTCTCTCCCCTTTCCCCTCTGCTAACTCAGGGTATCTCTCAGGCCCTCCTTTCCCAAAGAGCTTTGTAGTCTGTCTCCTCTGAAGCTTTCTCTTTCTGTATTCCAGGGGCTGTTCCTCTCCGTGGGGCCTCTGCTCTCCAGGGAGACACCCCTGAGAGTTGTTTTCTACCCAGCTCTCCTGAAGCTCCTGCGGAGTGAGCTCCTCAACTCTGTATTCTTGGCTCCTCTCTGAGCCCTCATAGCCTTTTAGAATGCCCAGGCATCCCTTAGCTAATTAACTAAGGCAATTAATTATCCACAAGGTGGATCTGAGTAGGCTCATTCTCCTTAATGGAGTCAGCACAGGGAGGCTGGTTGCCTGACCCCTCAGAGGGCCAGCCCCTATGACAGGTGGGTTAAAGCTGCTTAAGGCAAATGAAGACTTGAGATAATTTTAAATTGGAGAAATTTCCAACTCACAATGATGCTTGGGGGGGAGAACCAAGGTCCTAGAAGACTGGACAGAGTACAGAAGGAGTGTATTCTACCTTTAAGTTTAAGAAATAATTAATTTTTATAAAGCTATAGACACAAATAGGTATGAAAATGAACACTTAGCCCTCTGTGCTAACAGACACTAGTCAATCTTTTATTGACTAGAGACTGTTAAATCTTCAAGTGCTTTGTTTGCCAACTACATTGATAGGCACAAAGTGGCCGAGTTATAAAACTAGGAACTTTTTGTTTTTTGCTTCCTTAAAAAAAAAAAATCCAGCAAATGAAATGGGGGCAAGGGGGAGGGGTATATTAAGATTAAAAAGTGAAGCTCAACATTTAATATTAACTCTACCCCCTTCCACACCTACCTTATGATATGGTCTTTAAATCCACAGCCACTCTGTCTTTGATATGCATATGATTGGAAGCTGTAGAAGTTGCATTGTGTTGTATGATTTGAGTAATAGTGTGGGATCCTAGACAGTATTCTAATGAAGATGCACAAAGGTCAGCAATGAGGTGGTATGTTCACCCTTGACCCCTCAACTTTCCCATTTCCTGACTTTTGACTGGTTAACTTTGCAACCCTGATGTAGCTCTTTTTTACTTTTTTGCATTAGATATATGTTTTGTTGCACCTTTGTGGAGGGGTGGGGTGGATAGGAGACATCCACATCAGAAAGAAGGTTACTCCTTTTAAAAAGCTTCACTGTTAAAATAAAGTTTCTGCCGATGTCCCATTGTTCAAGGCAGTATGTGTAAGACAGGTGCTACAATGATGTAAAGTGGAATAGTCTGTTTTTTTTAAACCACCAGAGTAATACCAAAAGCAATTTGCAAAGCGGTGAGTTACAGGTTAGTACAGTGATTGCGTAGATAGTGGCTTTGAGCAAAAGAGTGGCTTTTATTCACAGGGAGCTCTTCACCAGAACACAGGTTATGCACCGCTCTTAACTTTCATCAGGCCAGCAATTAGAGAGGGTCAATCTACGTAGGTGGCAAGCGACCACGATTAGTTGGAGACAGGGTGGCTGCAACAGGACATCAACTTGTTTAGAGATACAATGCTGACTTTTCACTGGCATTGTGGCTCTTTATTTTCCATCATGTCTCTGCCTCACCTGTTCGCATGATGTGACTGACAGCTTTGCCTTGCAATTTATTTGAGCATGGTAATTTTTTTTGACAGGCATGCTTGTGATTTTTTTAATATGTCAAATAGAGTTTAATAATAGCCTGCTATTAAGTCCTTTTATTTCTCTCTTGGGATTTACTCATGACTGTTGCTTCTTCTACCCATCTGAAGCTGTGAATCTGTTTTCCAGCTGGGAAGAACATAGGGGGGGAGTGTGTGTGTGTTTATAATACCTAAAAACATGCAATAAAATTGCAGTGTTTGGAATTGAACAAATGTCTGTAGGCTGGGCAATAAAAGGGCAAAGCTAGGTTGCTTTATTTCCTGGACTTGGCCTGTCAAAGTCAATGGGGCTATTTGTGTAGGTACAGCTAGTAAGATTTTCCCCACAATGTGTTTTCTCCCCCCCCCCCTTTTTTTTTTCCTGAAATAAAACCTAATTTTTGTCCCAATTATACTTCCTTTGAAGATGAGTTTTGCCCTTAACTTCATTGGCTTTAAGGTCAGGCTGCCTATAAAAATGACAAACCAACTCTCACTCCAGTGAAAACAAAACTTCATAAAAGCAGGAAATACGTAAATCTTGGAGTATAATTAACAGATAAAAATACCAAATGTGCTAATAGTAAATATTCTATACACATTTCAATCAAAATAGGATTGTCATTTAAATGTGGCTATGTCCTCTAATGAAGCGTGAGAATTCTCTCCCATTGATTCGGCATCTTCAATCCAGGCTCTTGTAATACACTGTCTAGCCCCCAGCATGCTGTTCTGGTCAGTTTCTTCAGATCTTTACTTAATCCATACCTTCTAATGTACATAACTTCCAATGATCACTGATGGTATGAGTGACTGCAGACTGGGAACAGCATGTGTTTTTACTTTTGTCTAAGGCAGCAAAACCTCTCAAGCGAGTACTGTCTGTAGGGCTGGTCCTGTTTACTTAAGACATGCTAAGGCAGAATATGAAGTTGGATTTCTTCTTCCAGTGTATTTCCCTGTGGGTGCTCCACCATAGGATGTGCATGTGTCTGCAGACTGTTGATTGGAGATTTGAATTAGCAGGGTCCATGCCTGCACACGATGCAACCTCATGCTCCAAAACAAGGGCACATAGGGAGGTGCTGACCCACTACCACTCCAGTTCTTTCTCTGCCCCCTGCAACTCAAGATGGAGCAACTGCATGTCCACTGCTTCTAGTATCTTTATTAGCTTTTCTTTTCTTTTCTTTTCTTTTTTCTTTTGTTTTCCTTGTGTCTAGTTTTATTTCCCCCTTTCACAGAGATTGTATGTGTAGGGACCATTGTCTGCCCACATCTCTCCTGCTTTTGTGAACAATTCTTTGGCCTTCCCACTGGCCTTATGCTGGGGCATACCAAAAACTACAGGCTTCAAAGCCAGCCAGATGTGCAGTACATTTTTCCCCTGAAGCAATGGGTGCTCTAGCTGTCTCCAGTGTCTCCGAGATTCTCATAACATGGTGAATACAAAGTTTCCAGAGGTTTTAGAGCAGGCCTTGCAAAAAAAGGAAGGTGAGGTTGAAACCTCTCCTCCTGGAGCTCTCCCTACAAAGTTTGGGGTCTGATCTTCTCCCTCAGTACCTCAGTGGCTACTGAGACTTCTTCAGAGGTGAAGCACTCTGAGAAGAGAGCGCGTCCCTCTCTGAACAGAGCCTCCAGAAAAAGAGGTAGGTCACCTTGTGTCCACAGCTCCTACTGACACTGTTCCCAGGACCCCCAGATACCTCCTAAGGTGACCACTTAAGACAGGCCTGCTGGCAAACACAGTAGAGAGCCATCTTCTCTGGTACTGTCTAGGCATTAAGGTTTATCTGAACCAAAAGATTTGAGGAACCCCAACACTCCAGTATCAGTTGACTCTCCAGTACCATCTATAGGCCATATGCACTTGGACTGACTAAATACCAGTCCATCACCTCAGTACCTTGTCCTTCGACTCTGGCTAGGCCCTTGGACCAAATGCCTACACTTCCTTGGCAGGCAGTTATTCCTCCTCTGTCCTTCAGTTTTGGGTAGCAAGCTATCAAGCCTCATGACACACTATAACTTTAATAATTATGAAAGTTACTTATTTTATTAATTATTTGCCACAGGACAAAAGGGAGCAGTTCCAAGCCTTCGTTTCTGAGGGCCAGCTCATAGCCAGAACTTCTTTACAGGGTGCCCTCAACACTGCTGATACAACTTCATGTTCTTTAGCTGTTGTGATGAGGTAAGCATCTTGGCTCAAATTGTCTGGTCCTCCCTTCATAGAACTGATGCCATTCAGTGATGATACTGACACCTCACTGTGTTCTCTCAGGGATTCGAGGGCAACCCTAAGGTTGCTAGGAATCTTTTTGTACCTGGAGCAAAGATATTTGAGTAAATTTCAGAGAGTACAACAATTCCATCCATTCCATATCAACAATACCAGGCCTATCCCAGACATACAGAACCTCCCAGAAGAAGACGCAGACCTCACAGGAAAGGGCCAACCCTGACAGAAGCTTCCCTTTCTGGGCCTCCCTTCAAACAACCATCTTGACAGCCTTGACAAGGGTCACAAACAATCCCTTTCTCTGGATATGCTTTTCATACCTGTCTTCCACCCTGCCTTTGGGAACAGTCTTTTACGTTTCCAACACACTTGGGATGTTTATCACCATGGACAAGTGGATTTTGAAAGTGGTAGCTATGGGTTATTCTATCCACTTCCACCCCATTGCCCACCCTCCATTCCCTTCCCTCTTCAGAGTCCCCTTTCACAATAATCTCTTGAAACAGGAGGTTCAATCCCTCCTCAGACTGAGGGTCATATAGGCAATTCTCCCAAAATTTGGAGGAAGAGGATTTTATTCCAAGTATTTCCTTGTTCTGAAAAGAAAGGGCAGTTGGAGAGCAATTCTAGACCTTACCAACATGACATCTACATCCTTTCTCAGCATTTCAGCATGGCGACTCTCCCTATTATAACCCTATCCTTGAACCAGGGGGATTGGCTTGCTGCCCTTGACATTCAAAATGCATATTTTTATGTTGCTACACGCACCCTCCCACAATGTGTTTTTTTTGGGTTTTTTTGCACTTTAGTGTTGGCTGAGAACACTATCAATACCATGTCCTCCCTTTCGGACTTTCCCCAGGCCTACAAGTTTTATGAAGGTCCTCTTAATAGCCATAGCTCACTTACAACAAGACAGCATTGCCATCTTTCCCTGTCTGGATTATTGGCTCCTCAAGGTGCACTCTTCTCCAGAAGTCCAATCAGCAACCAGTAAGGCCCTCACATTGTTTCAGTCTCTGGGCCTTCTTATCAACCTAGAAAAATCCACACAGATGCCCCACCAGAGGATAGATTTAGTTGGAGCTAACCTGGATGACCGAACTGCCTGACCCAGTTTACTGGAGAACACCTTCTTCACCATATCTAATCTGGTCAATGCCCTACTGTTGAGTCCTCAGACAACAGTACGGACCTGGTTTCAGCTCCTAGGCCGCATGTCTGCCTTGATATTTGTTATACCACATGAGACAACATCTTCCATGTCTTCAGGTCTGTCTCGAATCCATGTACATACCAAACAAGCACAGCCTTACTAGATGAGTTCTCATACCCTCCTGGGTGGTGGATTACCTCAGGGGTTTCACCAGGATGAATCATCACAATGAACGCCTCCTTCCTAGACTGGGGAGCCCTCTTACAGAGTTCCATAGAATTGCAGAAGATTAGGGAAGGAAGGGACCTCAGGAGGTCATCTAATCCAATCCCCTTTCACAGTGAAGGTCAGATGGTGACCACAGGAAATGTTGCTTTACATCAGAGCTATGGGCAGACCATTATGCATGTCAACACTCTTTTTCCACAACATTCAAGGCAGTCAGATCAGAGAAATGATAGATAACAGGATGGCACCATACTATATACATTGACAGGAGGGAGCCAGATTGCAGTCCTTATGCACAGAATCCCTAAAACTGGTGCATTGCCCACCAATAGAGATCTGTGGTTTACCTGTCAGGCCTCCATAATGTGGTAGTAGATGGCGTAAGCCAACACTTCCATCAGGACCCTGAGTGGGAGCTTAACAACCTGATCTTTTGCAACATTTGCAAAGTGTGAGGCATCCCTGCAGTGGATTTCTTTGTAACTTTGGACAAACATAATGCCAAATCTTTTGCTCCAAGGGCGGACTTGGCCACATTCCTTAGGGAATGTCTTCCTAGTCCCCTTGCCCTGTATTCTCCTCTATGCCTTCCCTTCAGTATCGTTAATTCTCAAGACACTGATCAAATTATACCAGAAGCAGATGAGTGTCAGCCTTATAGTGCCATCTAGGTCCAGACAAATGTAGTACAGACACAACCTTTAGTGATGCTGTCCACGCCTTCTTGGATCCACCTCCTTAGCACCCACTTCCAAGACGAGTTACTGCTTGGGAGTCTCCTGTGGCAGAGCACCCATAAGGACATATACCTGGAGGAGAAGGAGGAGGAGAGGTTACTTACCTTTCAATAACTTGAGGTTTTTCAGGATGTTTTGTCCCGGTGGGTTCTCCACCTTCTGCCTTCTTTTCCCACTGCTGCAGCGTTTCTGGCTCTATAGCAAGGTTAGAGCCATGGCATCTTCCCATTCAAATCATGTCAAGTCTCTCTCTCTTTCATAAAGGAAATTTACCTTTTACTGTTCTGTCGCATACCTGGCATGGGATGTCGTTCATTGAATTCAGTTAGGCCCCAAGTGAAGAGAACCTCAAGTAGGGTTAGCGCTGGTTTCAAAAGCTAACACAGCATAATGTTAGAACTTGAGCTGTGAAGTTGTACAAGGGTAACGTAGAATCCTCTTAAATGAGACGCTTCAGGGGAAGATACACTGCAACAGATGAAGTGGGTTGAGGTGGTATTTTAATATTAAGAAGACTGTCCTTTAAGATGCAGTGATCCAGTCACGTGAGTGCAGAAATGGGAGACCCAAAATATGCAGTAGGGGCACCACTGGCATTTGGGCTCCCACAAAATGTCTGGTACAGCTGCCCAGAGCAGTGAGTGATGTGGAAGGATCAAGTTGCCAGCCAGGAGGAAGCAGTGGTGAAGCCCTTAAATCACTGCCAGTACATATGGTAGCAAAAGAGGAACTAAAAACTGTTGTTTGAAAAGCAGAGTGGCAGAAACCGAATTTAAAATGAGACCCACTAAAATGTCTAGGTGCCCGTAAGCAGCTCAAAAGCTTCTTGTTTTAGTGGAATTGCCAGTCACAGTAAGTAACAGTCGGTGCAGTCTGTCTACTGGGACACATGCAGAGTAAGCAGATTTCCTGATTCAATGTGGAGTGCTGTATAATTTTCCTGTAAATGAAGTGCTTGTGCACCATTTTTCTAAGATATTAGGCAGGAGAGGACTATTTTTTTGCTATTCTTTGCAACATGAAATTCCTTCCATCTTTTCATACCTACTGGGGTTTTTTCCCCCCTCGTGGCTATTGGGAGGAAAGATGTTCTGCTTATTAGTGTGTTGCTTCCTGTATGACACACTTACAGTATCTCGGGGAATGGCTGGATTGAGGTTGTGTTCCACATTTATGTGAACGGCTGGAGGGAAGGGACAATCTGCATGAGAACTTCAATGATGGGGCACAGCATGGTTCAGTGAGCCTATAATAAGATAGGGAAAATTTGAGTTTCCAGCAAAACAAGTGCTTTAAAGTTTGCCATTGTCTTCCAGGAAAAAGAGAGAACTCACGACCTGGTATTTTTAATGTACAAAATAAACACACTTTTGTTTCTTTAAAAAAAAAAAGAAAAGAAACTGAGTGCCTCGTCAGACATCATAGATGAGCAGTGAAGGGTAGAACTCTTTTTTTATTTGATTCAGATCATCTTTATAGGTACGCTGTCATAATGTATGTCCAATATGTGACTATTTTGGAAACTATGTTGAATTTATTTTGACTTGCAGTAATAAAAAGCACCCCCTCTACTCCCCCACACACAGGCTGTGAGAACCCTGCCAGTTATTTAAACATCCAAAATGACTAGTGCATTTTGAATTGGCCTCAGTCCTTCTACAAAGCCATATTTCTTCAAAGAAGATCCTAACAACCCCATACATCAGACAGCATCTCAACCTCCCTTGATTCTCCTCTGAGGCCTGGTGAAACAAATGGGAGCTGCAGCGTGCTCTGTTATTGACAACCCAGGTTATTTTGAACCAAAACTGGAGCTATTTTGAACCAATGAGCTTTCCTGAGCTATTTCCGAGAACCCTGGGCCAGCAGCCCCTTCTGTTACCCTCAGTGGGATCTAGAATACGTACACTTTTCAAAGCTGTGGCATTGTGTCCAGGAAAGAGAGGTAGTCTGGTGTTATATACTAGTTGGAAAGTCTTCCAAATTCTAAACATTTTTTTTTTAACTTTTAAAAAACTGTACCTCCATTGCTCAGAAAGTACCCTCAGAGGAACTTTGGTGGAACCCTAAAAAACAATATTGTAAACTACCCCTGCTGTTCTGCATTAGGTAGTAGTTTATATAACATTTTTTCCCCAAAGCTGTGATTTAAATGAGCAGCAATGGTGATGCTGCACAAGCAGGAAAGTAAATAAAAATGCCATCTTCATTTCAAATCAACTAGAAATACAGAGTAGAAAAATCAGCATTTGCCAAATGAAAAAAGGAGAGGGACAGAAACTCTGCTTTACTTTCCACCCTTTTTGTATCATGGAAAAAAACATTCAGTATTGATTTGAGCTGAGATGACACATAGTATATAAGCTTGCAGCTCCAGAATAAAATAAATAGCTTAGAAGCATCCATTCCATACAACTCTCCAAATGGAGTTAGTTGAGAAACTATTATGCACAATTTTTCTTTCAATTAATTTGTCACTGCCTGTGGATTTTTATGGGTCCAAAGTGTCTGCTGCTTTCAGGAGCCAGGGGACTGAATCATTACAGTCAGCCTACAGGTCTGATGACTTCATTTCCTGGGTTGTATAAAATCCAAACTTCCTAACAAATTGTCTGCAGGAAGTGTTTACCACATTGCTATATAGAACAATTACAGAGTTCAGAGAAACCTGACCAGATTGAAAAAACAATTGCACAAAGCATTGACCTTAATTTGCAAAGCCTGTTAAATGCCACAGTTGGGTTCCCAGCCAACCTGCCTACCTGGTTTCCTGTGTGGAAACATTCAGCTGGACCTTTGAGCCCAGGTTTATGGGTAGTGAGGCAGCCTGTCTGGGGAAAAAAAATACTTATTGAGGCAGGTGATGGAGCTCTAGGAGCCTGGCTGTGATCAGAACTCTGGTCACTAAGGTACTAGCTGTCTCCTCCTTCTCCCTTGGAGATTGGATTTCATTTTTGGAGATGATTGCTCAGGAGCTTAATTAGGCCAGAGACTGGTGAGCTGATGAGAGTAATCGACCTATCAGCTGTGAGCAGCTGGAGGACAGAAAGGAAGTGCAAGCCGGGAGGCTGGCATTTACCAGAGGATAAGGGAGCGTAGGGTGGTGAGCTCTTACTCTCTCCCGCCCCACGAGAGAACTAAGAAAGGAGTTTATTTCCACTTATGTATCACTATACTAGTGAATTGATATAGGGTTTCCAATAATTAACACACTGGTTCTTTTTACTGGCTAGCACCAGCACTAGCCCATTGGGGGCCCAGAGTGGGAATATTTTTTGGGTCCCCCCCTCCCGCACACAACACATACTAATAATTACTAGAGGGGGTCTTTTGAGCTGCTCAGGGCCCTAAGCAGTTGCTTAGTCTGTTTATGCCTAGCACCGGCTCTGCTTATAAACTCTGATGCATCCAGCCTACCACAAGTCGTCATACCTGGTTTGTTGTTCTCTAATAAATGATGCATCTGTCTAAAGGAAAATGGGATGAATGACCAAATTCTGCTTTCACATACAATGATGTAAATCTGGATTAACTTCACTGCATTGATCTAGATAAAACTAGTGTAACGAAGAACTTAATTTGGCTGTGTGTGTGCATGGACACAGCAACACGGCCTCACCTGCAGTTGAATCCTTGTGAGCACACGCCTGCACTGTGCAGAATGCTACTGAAGTCAGCTGGGCTCCGTGCAGAGGCAGGGTCCTCGGATGCTGAGTCACTTGCAGGGTCAAGATTTAGATGAGGAGAAATCAGAAAAATACTTAATATTCTACTGTATGAAGCTACCCCATCCAAAGCAGTCTCCTGGCAAAACATTCCTCCTCTTGAGCACTGTCATTCGCTCTGTGGTCTACTCCTTCTCCCTGAAAGTATGTCCTTCCCAACTGATCATTTGCCTAACCATAAAAAGCAGGAGGTCGAGAAACAGAAAATTTCAGACATCTAGGTAAAATTGACTACTTTTTGACTACTTTTCTGAAACCAATCAGCCAACCAGCAAGAAAATTACAGACCTTCATGACCCTGTTGGAAAGTCTCTTGCAGTCATGGCTGATGCATCCCAATCTTTTTCTGGGTCACAAAATATTTTTAAAGTGTCAGGGTGGCAGATTTCTGTTAATTTAAAATTGCAGTTATTTTTCTTATTAAAAACACTTAGCATTCATAAGTGCAACATTGATCTGAAATTTGAAGATAAGGGAAGATATAATTGTTTGTTGTGGTTTGATGCCAGCATTGGATTTATGCAGAAAATGGAATGCAATAAAAACTAGGGAAAGTACATCTGCAAAGTTTAGTGGGTGACAGTCCCCTGCTCCATTTAACCTAACCGTAAAAGCAGAAAATGAACCAGTTAGAATATAAGCTTATCAGTATTTAGCTAGCTCAGTGTGGACACATCCAAAAGCAAAAATGAATAGTGTATTAGCTGCTAATTTGAAATGCACTATTGGAAAATTACTCTATAAAGCCATGACTTTATCCAGCCTATTGGATGAAGCAGATTATCCAATTCTTGTGGACACAGAACCATGTATTAGTATCTCTACAAGTTTAATGCTAAAGGTCACTGAATGATTTCAATTCCTTCTGAAGTCAATAGAAGCTTCTGGGATTCAGAATCTTGCAAGATTGGGCTTTAAACACCTGTCTCATGAGAAGATTAAGATTTCCCAAACCAGTTACTAAAGCCATGAGCTTTAGTTGGTTAACAAGTTTTGGGGCAAAATCCCTGCTAATAGTTTGTTTAGTCACAGTACTGGCAATACTTAACTTTTTGCTGTTAACCTTTTAAGATCTAAGGATTGAATTTCTGCTGTGACATAAAATAGTAATTGTAATCCTCTACTGACCAAAGTTGTGTGTCAAAAGGGATGCTTTGCACCTAGCTAGCTACTGCTTTGCCTAGCTTCAGGTGCATGTTTGCCCACCATACGCCATTGGCTAGTAGCAGGTCTCCAATAGTAACCGTTTTACATAGCTTGACAAAATTTAGTAATGATGACATGTTTGTGTATTTCCAATATAGGGCAGCACACAGTGCTGGATTAACTCTATTGGAGTAATCTGCCTCTCACACTGACATTTCCCTACATATAACATGAGGATAATTATATGTATAATCTTTGGACAGCACTGGGAGGTCTGCTGGTGAAACGTGAGTAAGAAATGTTAAGTGTTGTGCCAAATTTTCAAACTTGGTCATGCGAAGTTAGGTACAAAATTCCACATCTGGTCACCTGAAATAGGTAGTCTTTCCCCCCCCCCCGGCCAGTTCTGCGCATATACAAGTACAATGGAAGCTGCAAGTGCTCAGTGGCTTTGAAGAGCAGACTACTTTTGTTTTAGGTGCCTAACTGGATTTAAGGATCTAACTTTGTGGGTCTGAGTCTGAAAACGTTGACCAGTTGCTATATAGCAGGACTCACAATAAGTATTTAAAAGCGGGTATTTATGTGCATTTAGGTGCCTGACTTCACACAGCTCAATTCTGAAACTTAGGCCAGGATATTTAAAAAGTGACAAGTGAATTTGCATGTCCACCACGACACTTTATTGACGCCTGATTTTTCAGAAAGTGCTGACCACTTTGAAAATCAGGCATCTCGAAGGTTTCTCTAGTGGGGCATCCAGAATTACTAGTAACTTCTGAAAATCTTGGTCTGAGGCTGTAAATACAGCAAATGCTCCTCTGTTTGTTTGAGAAGCAACCACCTAGAATGTGTACAAGAAAGTTCTGAGTGGACACACCACCTCCGAGGAATTCATTGTCAGAATTCGTGTTGATAATGTTAGTGTACCCAACTTTTGCCAAGGTTTTAAAAGGGTATTTTCATTACCTTTTTTAACATTAGAGACTGGAACAGCCCTTTTAATGGTCTGACTCAACCTTGCTTTGCATTCCAGGCTTTGACTGTGCAAAGGACCATGCATGTAGACTGAGTCCTTGACGTAACTGAAGAAATTATATATATTTGATGCATCACCTTTTACATGAATCAACCTTTAGTGCTGTTAGGCTGCCACTATTGATTCTTTTTAATGTGCTAGCGTCCTCTGAGCTTTTATTCTTTCTTCTCCCCCTGCCTAATTTTTTACCTTTTTCAATTAAAAAAAAAAAAAAAAAAGACTGCCAGTCTTAAAAATTCAGAAAACAACATGCAGCTGTAAATTGCATCTTCTTTATAAGGGTGTCCTTGGGAAGGAAGATTAGAGTAAAGAGGTGATAATCATAAGCAGTGGGAAAGGATGACTGTAAAGAAATGAACGGAAAATCAGTGCGCATGCCAATTCCAGTAAAACAGCAAGACCAAAACACAAACAAAAGCTGTGGGGGGAGGGGATTTAATGGAGGCAAGGTGGATTACTGAAAGGTGGTTATAGCCCCAGTAAATAATATATTTGGCGCCACGTGTTTCACTTTGTGCCTAAACCTTCTTGTTAAAGGGTATGTGCAAAACAGTCGTCATACACATGTGAACCTGGAAACAGTGTTCAGGGTTGTCTGAACATCACTTGGCCCAGGACCCGAGCATATATATTCCTGATCCTAGGGCTGACTCTAAGCTGATTTGGCCCCCAGTTCAAGCTAGAGCAGTCTCTTTGGGCTGCTCTAATTCGGGTCTAGCTGCAGTGTCCCTCGATGGGTTGTTCTGGTCATTTGCAGAATGCTGGAGTACAAAGATGGTGTAGCCTTGTCCCCTTTACTCCCCCCTACATCCTCTATGGTGGAGGGGCCATGAGGGAGTGATAGAGAGCCAGCTATGCCAGCCCTACATCAGCCCGGGGTTCCCCTTTCTCCTGGGAAAATTTTGGTACAGCCAGATAAATTGGTTTTGTGGCTGTTCTGTACTCACAGACTGGCTTAGAGGAACAACAGCGACGGCCAGGGTCTGGCCCATCACCACATACTTATGTACCTGTGTGGGTGGTGGTGGTGTTCTGACAGCTGTTCTTGGAAACAGCCTGTGTGGTGACATCAGCCTGCTTAGTCAATGACTTTCCTGCAAGTCGTTTACTAGCTATTTCTAGAAACACATAAGAAATACCAGGTGATAGTGCTGGAACTTTGAAAGGCTCAAGCTAAAATTGAAGGATGAGGGTGGGGAGAAGCAGAAAGTCTATGGTGATGTAGAGAAAGTATGTTCTTCAAACACTGGTCCCAACCCTACAGCCTTTACTCACCCAGTGAAGTCATGGAGATTAATCACGTGAGAGTGTGTCGCAGGGTAGGGCCAGGGCATTTTGGCAGCTACATGCCACTGTGACCTATTTGTCAGAGAGCGCGCTTGTAGGAAAATTCCAAACTGATATAGACAATATTTGAATCTCTACAACTACCAGTTAAGCTGGTCAGAGCTCTGCAGACACTGAAGTGATCACAGATACTTCTAAAATGGTTCAGAAAATTCAGGCTCTGTTCTTTTAGAACCATGGCTGTGCCCTGTTTAGGGTGGCTGGCACCCCGAGGGGCTGCAGCGGCAGGGAGCAGTATATAGGGCCTACCACTGAGTCTGGGCCTTGAGAAGACAAAGGAGGTAATGCGCCTTAAGCACTTCTCTGCCCTCCTGACTTGCTTGATCTCTCTTTGCCAGTTAGACAGTCTGGCTCTGAATATTTATTTTAACTCTCAAACTATGACCGATCACTGCAGGCTTTTCTTTGATGTTTGGGAAGGAGACATGGCCATCAGACAGTGCTGCATGAATGTGGACTGATCCCTTTCTGATTCCCCAATAGTAACCCAAGACAGAAACTGTTATAAACCAGTCAGACCTAATTTAATCTGATTCTATTTTTGTCCATGCTAATTCTGTCTGGATTAAAAATAATTACAGTTTATTAAATTATTGGTGAATGTGTGTAATGCAGTTCTTTGTCATGCTGGAAGATTGAATACTTTCCTGTCCTTTCGAGAAACCAAACGCACAGATAAGTTAGGGCCTTCTCCTGCTTTTATAGCGAGCAACAGCAAATCTCCGTTGACTTGGGTGGTGCAAGAGATGTTTAACGCAGATTAAGTAAATAGGATTGGTGTTCTCTTATGTAGCTCACTTTTTGTAGACAGGAAAGTGGCATAAATGACAGGTTGCTTCAGCTGAACCTTGTGTCTGCTTTCTCCCTCTTCTATGTATGTGACTGGATTGGGTTCTATTCCACGTTAATTTTTTGAGTGACTTAGGGCAAGTCACTCAACTCCAGTTTATCTTGTGGTCAAATTGGTATAACACACAGTTACACAGGCACAAGTCTGCCAAGATACTACAATGATGGACACCCTATTGATGCTTGCAACAAATATGGCTCAGGGCTACGTAACTAGTACATCTTTATTTTTGGAAAAAGCAAATCTACCTTACAATGTAAATATTTTTGTGTAACCTTATAGATGGGTGAAACAGAGGTAATGACTTTTTATTTTGTAAAACTTCCTACTTGGGTTATGTTGCAAAGCCAAAATTGGAGTTAGATCCGATCCAGTTCCATTTTTAACTGGACTGTTGATGATCTGGAGGGGTTTGGTCATTGATTCCAACTTTTACAGAACTCGTATTCTCTAAGGTGAGTGGTTCCCAACCTTTTCTCTGCTGTGGCACACCACCATATAATCTCTAAATGAGCTCCATGAATATTCGTGAGCCAATCCAGAACTCTTCAAGTAGTTTTTCAAAAAATTCCGTGGCACAGCTGCTCAGGCCTGATGGCACACTGTTGGGAAACACTGCGTTAGGGGATGGATCCTGTAAAACAACAAACAAAACCTAATGCCCAAATAAAATAAGGAAATATAGAAAATATTAAAGTGATTAAACATAGCAAAAGTAGCTATTAAATAACAAATAGAAGGATTTGGGAGTGGTCATGGGTTAAAAATACATATCTAAAACGAATAGATCAATGGAAGGGCAATGATGGAGAGGAGGGTTGGACGCTTTGAACGCTTTTGGAGGAGAAAAATGGGACTAACAAAACAGGTGCTTATCTGCACCCTGATTGCTTTGTATTGTGTATTTTATTCTGTTCCTCCTGCTCTTCATCTGTTAGGATTTTTAACTGTAACCAGTTTGAGACAAGGAGCATATTTCCTGTGTGTTTGGAAAGCAACTAACATACATGGGGTACGACTGTAATCTAAATAGTTTAGTGAAAACCTTGACATTCATTTTAAATTACTACAACGTTCTGCTATTTGATCACTCAACTGCCTTCTACTCAGCACTGTTCCTGGGCTAAATGGACCTACCAGTAAGAAATATGCTCTGGCAAAGTACTTTAATATAATAGTCTTAGCTGAAAGGGTGCAGAAGCTGGTAGAAATGTAAGTGGTGTGTGTACCGTGACAATCTGAATCAGCCATTCCATTCAGTTTGGTTTGTCACATGTTTGTGGGACTCCTAGCCACAGACAGTGGTAGTGGTCCAGCCTGACTGCACATCAGTTTTCATATCAACCCTTTGTTTAATCTAATTTCCCTACAAAATGTCGGCCATCTGTCACTGGTGAAATCCAGGTTCTTGGCATAAGGCGTCCCTTTCTCCGAAAGGTTCCTGCAGAGCCTATTGAAATAAAAAGGACATGAGTTGAAGCCACAGAGTTGATCTGGAATTGAAACACCCTTTAATTGTGGGCTGTTTTTATCTGGAATTTTGTTTTTGCTAATTATAAGGGCTATTTACAGAATTCAGATGCTGATCAGGGTTTGGATTTCAAAACCCTCTGAAATTTGGGAGTGTTTGAATCCAGACTTTTGATTCATACTCAGTTCTACTTTAAACCTTCCTCTCCACTTCAACACAGATTCCCACAGCCACTCTGTAAATCTCCAGGTGGCTCCTTGAGATGAGTTGAGGTTGCATTTTGCTATTTGGATTGTGAACTGCTTGTGGGCGGGGCTGTCTGTTTTGTACAGTGCCCAGCACAATGGGATTCTGATCCAAGATTGGGGCTCAGAGATGCTACAATAATACAAATAAATAATATTTGTCACATTAAACGTTCAGCCTAAAGATTTTTGCTGCACTTGACCCCTCAAACGTTTCTTCTCATTGCTTTCGGCAACATTGTAAAACAGTAAAGGGAACAGTACTGGGGTTAGCCCAGATATTGGCTGATTTCAGGAGGCTGTAAGCAAACAGTATAAATGCTTGTTCTGGGAATAAATGAAACTTGGCATGCAAGGTTTCTTCACAAAAGGAAGTTTAGGAAAAAAGGTTGTTTAGGAAAAATGGAAGTTAATGGTTTTGAATGGCGTTTATACACGGCTCTAAAATAGGAACAACATAGCATTTTGAAAAGATCTTTTCTGAAGCAACTTATTTTATATCCTGCACAAATTGTGTATTTTAATGGCAGAACTTTTTGTTTTTAGTATGAATTCCATAGTGTTGTATACTACATTACCCTGTGTGTACTAGCAGTGGGAATCTCCGCTCTTTTGTAATGTGTATGTCCCCAAGGACGTCAAGTAAGAACACTCTTTAGAAAGCAGTGATCTCTGGAGCTGTATTTCTGCTGCCGCTCAGCACTGTACATTCAGAATTGAGGGTAAATATGGGAGTGTAACCTCCGTCCCTCCTAGGTGCGTCAGATGACAGTGGAACCTCTAATGTCTTTCTGTTCTTTCACTTTAATTGGTCCTTAGCGTTAAAACCAACATTTGTGAAGACTGTGGCAATTGGTATTTTATTACTTCTGTTGTTAGTTGAGGTAAATGGATTGTGGGGATCTACCTGCACTTTGTGCCCCACTTAGTATGGGTTGATCAGCTTTGTTTGGTGCTATCAACAAAACCAGTCTCTGCAAGAGGTCTGGTTTCAAATGGTCCACATATTGCCAAGGCAAGATGTCCATCGCTGACCACCATTTTTGGTGCCTAGGAGGAATGGTATTCTTCAAGTCTGCGTTTGACCTGAATGTTGTTTGTTTCCTGCACCTAGGGGGATTGAGAATTTCCTGCTAGACAAGGCCATATGGGTATCTGCTGCATAGGAATGTAGTCATTCAAAGTTGGGACCATCTTCGAAGCAGTCTTCTGAGCCGAAGTCTAGATAATTTGCAAGTTAACAAGATTCAGAGGCAAAGAACAAAAATCAAACTGCACCAACTGCTGCTTCTTGTGCATATAGGAGGAAGGAGAAGATGATGGGGAGGAATGACCCAAACTTCACTTAGTATTGTGCTGCAAGTGAGATCCAAAGGCTAGAAAGAGAGCCTGAGACTGTACACAGAGAACTTCCGCTTTGGAAATCCTCTGCGTCTAGGGTTGTGGGCACAGGTTCATTCTGCTTTGCCTTCACCTGTCTTCACATCCTGCTCCTCTGTGCCAATGGAGCACCTGGAACCCAATGCTGCTGAGGAGTGGAGCAAGGAGTCATCTCTGTCTTACTCTCTCTCTTTTTTTTTTTAACACCATCTATTTTTCTTTCCACTTTTGTCCTTCTAGGGAACCCTCCCCAGTTGCCTATTTTGTCCCAGTTGCACCAGGGTCCAACAGCTGGCATGTGAAAATTCTGATGGATCAATACAAGTTTCTGAAGAGTTGAAACTAGGTATATAGCTTCAACTTTATGGAGGGAGTAGCCTCATTTATTGATGTCAGGGTACATATAAGAGGTAAACATAGGAAGTCCATAGGGTACCTATGTCCATTGCCTCATTAAACAATAATGATGATAGAGATGAATAGAGGCTGAGTAACACGGCATCAAAGAATTTTAAAGGGGCAGATTTTAAAACTAAGGCAAATGGTTAGCAAAAGGGTGAAGGAAAGGCCATAAGAACCTGACCAATATTGGAGGTTTTTAAGAACATTGTTTTGGAGGCCCTGATACCTGGTGTGCCTCTGAGCAAAAGAAGAAAAAGTAAAAATACAAATGATTAAGCAGAGAGGTACACAAGCTTATTAGGGCTAAAATCTGGCATCTCTTTAAGAGGCTAAATCCTCTCTGGACAATGAAAACAGCATGGCACACACAGAACAGTACTAGATAAGATGCAGCGAAAGCACTGCAGCTATGTATGCTTTCTGTGTCAGGAAAGAAAGAGAGGGTAAAGCCTGTGGGCCTGATTCTACCTTTTATATTATAATTATAATTATAATACCTTTTATACACTAGCAGAAAGGGGCTGTAAATCTGACAGAACAAGCCCCTGGGCAACAACCTGTGTGAAGAGGGGTTGTCTGGATAAGGTCTAACCGGCAGACTGTTTCTCTGCTGCCCAATCACAGCCTTTGGCTCACAGCACATGCTAGGGTTGTGGCTAGAGCACTGCTGTGCTTCAACTGCTCTCAGATGTGGACTTAATTGTTTCTGCTGAGCATAAATTAGAGCAGCCTCAGGGCTGCTCTAACCAATGCCAGGACTGGGTTAAGAATACAAGGAAGTTCAAACCCACCTTCTGCCATCCTGCTCCTCTTCACAGAGAGGAAGTATAACAGAATTATGGTGAGGTAGGAGAAGTTAAATTGTGACTGCGCATGGGGCTCCCACATGATCAAGCTCTATAGTGTCTATGCATGTTGGATTTTACTAGGGAGGAGCATGAAGAACCTCCTCTCCTAAGAGGAATTTTCCTGAAAAGTAGCAGCCATTGGAACATTGTCAGGTTAAATTGAATCCCACGGTTAAATTTTCTCATAAGAAGTTTTGTAAAACCATACAGAAATGTGTGCATGATTAATCAACCATTCTAGTGGGGATTTTATTTTTAAAACAAAGGAGTGGGTAGGGTTTTGTGGCCTGCCTTGTGCGGGAGGTCAGACTAGATGATCATATTGGTCCCTTCTGACCTATGAGTCTATGAGTGTTCCTAGCACGGATGCTGCCCCAAGCTCTTCCACGATCTTGTGAACGGTGGGCTGGGCGAATGTGCTTCTGAGTTTCACCTACACCTCTGCCTGTTTGTCAGGGTGCTGTGGGAAGGAGGGATCCGTGACTGTCTTCCAGTGGAGAAACGTAACGTTCGCAGGTGCTGAAAGGCTGGGAACGATTATTAGTCTCTTTGGGGTGAGATGACCTGAAACTGTTTGCAGACCCATCCACAAATGCTATGCCGGGCCCTCCTTTCTGAGGCTGGGATCAAGGCACCAGATGTGCTCTCCTTTGCTATGGTTGTAGTAGCTGCTGCCACCAGGGGCTGTAGGAGTGCATAGGGGATGCCCTATGGTAGCCCCATGCCCTTTCCTACTAGCCACTCCAGAAATGCAATAGGAAGAGGAGACGAGGTGGGGCTGTGCTGCTGCCGCACTGCGTGTGATTTCTGCAGTCACCTTTTCCTCCCCCTCGCCATGCTGAGCCCCAGCCTGATTTTGAAGAGCCCATATTCAGAGGGAGACGAGCCCCATTTTTCACTTCGTCTCTTCAATTCATTGCTGGAGCAGCTGGGGGTGAGTGACCTCTGATGTATCTTACATATGCTCCTGGAGGTGCAGGTGGATGGTGCTGAAGGGGGAGCTCCCTTTGCCGCTGACCACCATTGGGGGACCTGATTTCCATCTTCCCAACCACTCCATAGCCAGTGCCTGCAAGCTAGATTGCTTACCGCTATAGCTTCCAGCTGAGGCTGATGGACAATTCCCTGGCACCGTTGCTGCTGCTGTGGTGAACGGCTGCCAGGTAGAGGAGCCACCTAGAAGAAAGTGCGTTCTGGGGAGCAGGCAACATGGTAGGTCAAGGGGGCTAGAGGGGAAGGCTTGATGGGGTTACTTGTGCGGAAGAAAATAGTAATATGGAGATTTTGCAAGAGACAAGTGTTTGTCATGTATTGCCTGTTGAGGTGGCAAATTTCTGAAGGGGCGTGTCATGTTAAGATCTGGGCATGTTCACTATTCATAACCATATTTGTCTAGAAACTCTTTTTAAAATCATGGGATAAAAAATTGGTGGACTAGCCATTTGTATTCACCAAGGAAAGTCTCCTACTAGCCCTTGATGAGTGGATGTTTATAACATGTGTAAAGGAAATTTTGTATGCAGTCTTGGTCCCAGGATATGAGAGAGACAAGGCGGGTGAAGCAACATCTTTAATTGGACCAGCTTCTGTTGGTGAGAGACACAAGATTTCAAGCCTACACAGAGCTCTTCTTCAGCTCTGGGAAATGTACTCAAAGTGCCACAACTAAATATAAGGTGGAACAGATTGTTTAGCATATGCAGTTCACACATATTTCAAGGGACCATTCAAGAGGAGGTGGATTGTTAACCCCCCTCTAATTACAGGGAGGAAATGAAGGGGAGGGGAAAGCAGCTGAGTGTTGTTAGTGGGTTATAAATTGTTGTAATCAACCAGAAATCCAGTTTTTCTATCAAGTCTGATTTTTTTAATATCTAGCAAAATTATGAATTTAAGCTTCCAAGGTCACCTTTTGAAAATGTGCAGGTTTGCTTTGAGAATGAGGCCTGGTACATCAGGTGTAGAGTGCTCGCTTGTCTTTTTCACCAAGAGCTGTTGGTCCAATAACGGACGTTATCTTGCCCACCTAGTCTCTCTGAAGGAAATTTTGATGTTTAAAAATCAAATTTTTAACCTGTCTGTCTCTTTAATAGAGATTGATGTATCTAAGGAGGAAGGTGTACAGCCACTTCAGAAAGTGAAGTTCAATAAATTACCAGTTCTATAAGGTACCAGTATTCTTAAAGAAATAAAGTGTGCAGCAGAAAAAGTACTAATATACACAGTATGGACCTGATCCAAAGCGTAGTGAAGTCAGCTGAAAGACTCCCAGTGATTTCCCCTGCTCTCCCCCCCACTGGGCTCTGAATCAGGCCCCAGTGTAATATATATGAAATAGCTGTAAGAACAGCCATTGTTTCTGAAGATAGTCACCACATTAGTAACTTTCCAAACTGCCAAAAACCAACTAGCGGGAGCCTATTACAGATGTGACTCTTGTAAGGGAAGATCCATTGTGTCTTTCTACTCTGTTGGAATGCTTTGAGAAAATCATGGCAATAGGTAATGATGTTTGGCAAACATGATATTTTTAGACTTTCAGAAACTTCGGTGAAGTCCCTCATAAGAGAATTTAAGGAAAATAAATAACCACAGGGCAAGAGGTCAAGTCTTGGCATGGGTTACACCTTGATTAAGCTGTAGCTTCAGAACCATAGATATTTGCTATGCCAGCAGGTGCTGTATGAAACAATATAATAGATGATTAATGGCAGCTGCTTAAAATAGAGTGAAGTTAGTAGTGTGTCAATAGTTTTAACAGTGGATTGGCAGTGAGAAGCTGGTAACTGAATAAGTATGTAATATGCTCGCTAATGATTTAGAGGAGGGGACAGAATGTGAGTTGGGATCTGATCCAAAACCTATGAAGTTAGTGGAAAGACTCTCATTGATCTCTGAGCTTTGGATCAAGCCCATGGTGAAGTGAGCTGATAACACAAATGTGTTTGTTCAGTAAAATATGTGCAGAATTAGAAGAACTCGGATGTAAATGTCTTTGGACTGAGTAACACAGCGGAGATTCAATTTAACTTAGAATAGTGTAAGATAATTCACACTGGCAAAATAATTTGGACTTCCCGTGGACACTTGATGGGCTCCCAAGAAGGTTTGAAGGAAAAGATTGTGGGGTCATTGTGGATAGCTAAAGGAAGATGTTTTTGGAGGGCAGAGCAGCTGTTAATAATGCTACTAAGATACTTGCCTGCTTTAAAAGGGGATAAAAGTAAGCAAGAGAACATAAGGTGGCATGACAGTAGCCTGGAATACTGTCCCATTTTGGTCACCTCTTAAGAAAAAATGAGTAGTGAGTGGAGAAGTGAGAGAGAAGAAAATAGTTGTTTATGGAAAGATGGTAGGATTTATGCATAAGGAGGGGCTGGAAAGAAGAAGAGCTAAAGGAGGTGGGATTGAGGCATTTAAAACTATGAAGGAGAGTAGTAACTAAAAAAAATCATGGGGAGAGTGAAAAATGATCATTTCCTGCTGTTTTTTCCTGTTGTTTAATGCAAAAAACCAAGGCCATGATCAATTAAGTTAGTAAATTTAGAGCTAATCAAAGGATATACTTCCTTTCCCAACACATTGTTAATTTCTGGAACTTGCTGTCACAGGAGGTGTAGACAAATGGGAAATACTGTGGATGGATTTATTTTTAAAGGACTGGACGAAGTTACAATCTGTATTAGCTTGCTTAAGTAGAAATGTTAAGAGATGAATACTCAAGCTCATATGCATGGGTCAGGGAGGAACTCTTCATACTTGGTGTGTGATACTGCACGATTGGCTAAATTTATTATCTTCCTGTGTCAATCCCAAATACACAATTTCTCTGAAGCATCAGGTATTGACCCCTGCTGGAGTCAGCACACCAGCCAGCTGCGAGTTGTAGTCTAATTTGCTATGGCAACTCCCCCTATATATGCCATTCCAGGAAACACTTTGGTTTTGGTGTCTCCACATAGCTCGCTCTCGCTCTCTCTCTCTCTCTCTCTCTCTCTCTCTCTCTCATATATATATATATATATATAGGTCCTACCTACCATTTAGATCCTTCTACCAATCTGCTTGCTTTTTTTTTTTTAATTAAACCACAAGGGACAGTCCCTGATCTCTGGCCTTGAGAAGAGCCCGATAGCTGTTTTTCTGCAAATAACAAGCATGTTTTCAAGGCCTACTCTTTAAACTGCTGCTCTGGCAAAAAGATCCTTCTCACGCCCTTGACATGAAAACAATGGGAGCCGGCTGGAGCCAGTGTGACTTGAGTGCACTACGTGGAAGGAGTTTGAAAGGGGGAGGGAATCATTTGCAGTTGAGGGAGGATGTTTGGCAGACTGTTTGCATCAGAGGCTCAGAACCCACACAATAAAAGCGATAGTTTAGAATGCAGGCCAAATACCTGTGATAGGGTCACATTGTTGGAATGGGGAGAAATGTATGTCTCAATGCTATCTGGGCAGGAAAAGAGAGTACGTCTTAAACAAGTGGTGAGATCACATGCTTGTCCTTCCTTGAGCGCTGACGTATCAAGTAATTTTGCTTTTTTTTTTTTTTTTTTTAAGTTTTATAGTATGACAAAGCCAACAATTGAGGATTGCAGCAGATAAGGCAGGAAGGGAATTGTGACAGGAATAAAATTGGGCAATAAAAATTAACCTCCTTAAAAAACTATCCTTGATGTAAAATTTCAGGATATCCATGCAGTACTAGGATCGTGATCGGACATTGTGGCCTCACTGCTGCTTATTCAAAGGGTTTTGCAGCCAGAAAGGACTTTGGAACAAATTCAGTTCTCATTTGCACCTTGTGCAGCCCCAAAATTTGACACATTATGGCTTATATTTTTGGTAGTTCATATTATTTATCCATTTCCAGTGACTGGCTCAAATTTGAACAAAAACAGTTTTAGAAGTTCACTGATACAATTTTCCAGATGGCTGGGATTTTCATCATGGATTCAGCATTTGTTAGGACAAGTTTGAACTTTCGGGTAAAAATACCATCCCCTAGTATGCAGCTTCTGTTTCTCTTCTAATTGTTTTATAATTCCCCCACACAGGAAGAAACCCACTCACATTAAAAATCCCAATTGTATTAATGAATAGATTCATATTTATGAATAATCATATACAGATTCCTAAATTTCAGAATAGTCCAACGGCTCTGTTAGATTAATGTAATTAGCTTGCAGGGCCTGAACTCTGTTTGCATTCGTTCCTGTTGGGGATCACTAGCTGACTGGGGTCGCTTTGCCAAAATAAGCATAATTTTCCATTGTGAGATGGATCTGCATTTTAACCAGGATATACCAACAATGTGTCTGATTCCTATTTAGGAGGCTAGCTTCTAAGATGGAGCCGTGTTCTTTAGTCTGTATGCATAGTCTCAGATCTGGAAATAAATAGATCCTTCTGTCCTGTGGTTCCAAGAGCCACTGTTTGGTATTAAACATTTCTTTCTTTGATCCAATATGTGGATAATCTGTAGTGGTAGGAGGTTTGTTTCTATTTAGAGTTTTACTAAACACTCAATATCTATTTAATAAGAAAAGCAGTTTTTAACCATCCTAGCAGAATTGCTTTTTTAAAAACATACATAAATGATCAGATCGTTTGACATTCTCCATATTTGCTTTAATAAAGAATCCACAAATGACAAGGTCTTGTGTGGAAGCACTGATGGCAGTTGAGGCATGACTCAGGATTCTGAAAAGAGGATAGAGAACACCTGGGAACCTGACTAAGACCTATCTGGCCTACACTAAAAAGTTAAGTTGACCCAGCTACATCACTTAGGGATGTGAAAAATCCACCACCCTTAAGCACCAGAGTTAATCTGACCTAACCCCTGGTGTAGACAACAGTAGGTTGACAGTAGAATTCTTCCATCAACTCATTTACTGCCTCTTGAGGAAGTGGATTATTAAGTATAGCAAAGGGAGAACCCACTACAATGGTGCAGCTGCAGCTGTGCCACTGTACCGCTTCAATGGTAGAGAAGCCCTAACAGAGAGTGCCACTGCCTCCTTTGATGAAGGGAGTCTACTTACTGCCCTAAAACAAGCAATGGTCCAATCAGCAGTACCGTCAATATTGCTTGACGCTAGAAAATATACTGCCTGGTAACTAACCTTATATTTCTAGGTAAGCAAATCAAGAAGCTGGGGGAAAAAATTCTCCATCACCACCTGATAGCTATCAGTATTGTTGGTCCCTCCCAGTCAGACCTTAGGCCAGAACACAATACAGAAGCAGTACTTGCATTTCAGCTGGGTGACTTCCTTCTGTCCGTAAACAAGAGGAGTTGCATCAATACTAATCCTACTGGGCCTTTTTATGGTGTTTGATATAGTGAAAATACCTTCCCTCATCTCCAAGAACCTGCAGGAGTATATGGAGATGATTTGAAACAACTCAGGTCTTTTCTCTCAGATCTAATCCATGGGGTCACTGGGGGGACAGCTATTCCTCCATCTCTGAAGCCCTTACCTGCAGTGTCCCACAAGGCCCAGTCTTTCCCACTATATTATTCCCCCTTGTTGAAGCCTCTGGGAGAGCTGTTGGGCCAACACAACAGAAAGTGCCAGAAATACTTTCTCTACTTCTCTCTATCCAGCTCGACTTCTCCTTTAATATCAGACATAAACAGCACCTTCTAACAGGTTTCTCAATGCCCAGCCAAAATCATTTCTGTGAAGAGGACCAGGCTAAAGCTGAACTCAGGCAAAACTAAGGTAATGCTGGTAGGAGAAGGGAAGAAACTCTTCACAGAGCTTGGCTTCTCTGTATCACCTCCCACTAACAAGGGTATCTTTCTTCCAATTACTAAATTGGCCCACAGAGATGGGCTCCTTCTGGATTCCTCAGTACTATTGGATGCTCAAATAGCCACAGTGAGTGCCATTACGTTCTCTGGGGCACCTCATCGCCACCTGCCCTTCCCATGAAGCAATCTTGTCTGTGCATGCTGCGGATCGGCTCCTGCAATCACTGGCGTCTGGCAGCACAAGTACTGCCTTCCAGGCCCCAGCACAGACCTAGCTCTCCGTGTGCTGATAGCAAGAGGCGCACACCAACCCCTGACTCCTCACAGCGTACCCTGCCGTGTCCAGCCTTTTACCCACTGAACAGTCACAGAACTACCAGGCCTGCTTTCACCAGCTTCCTCGTTATACCTTAGGACGTAACTCTGCTGAATACACAGCGCTTCTGTGTGTAGTGAAAACAAGAGTAAGTTTATTGTCCAAGAAGAGAGATTCAAGTAGTAGTAAATTAGAACACTGGAAACACATCGTTACGTGTATAACAAAATCATAAAACTTTCTAGAGATGAACCTTAACTCGCAGGTTAACCTCCTGCCCAAAGACGCTTTTCTCACACAAAGTTCTCTGCAACATTTTCAACCAAGACTGGATTAGGCCACTTTTTCATGAAACAGAACCTTTTTCTTCCTCAATGAATGGTGCCTGGGCATATTCTTTGTCCCCGCAAATATACTCAAGCAAACCTTTAATACGCACCTTTGATAAGGTTCTCTCCCTCCACTGCTTTGTCTTTTCCTGTTAGCTTCTTTCTGAAGTCCTTATAATCCTTCATTTGCATTCAGTTTAGGCTGGTGTTATGAGGCCCATTCTGAACGAAACAAAACTCAATTTACATGTGTAAACAGGTGGATATACATGTCTTGTCTGACAGAAAACCTGTTTTTCACCTTAGCTAGTGATCAATCCCCACATCCAGACGTTAAGAACATATTTTCAGTATAGATACATAACGCCTTACACAACATCTTGATATTGATAACCACCGTGACACTGGCTTTTATTTGAGACCTCACCTGACATTTTTTTGATTAACTAGAATGTAAACACCAGACTCAGGAGATTGCTGTATCCTCTCTACGCTCCCTTGCCAGCCGCCATTAAGAGATTCTTGGGTCAAAAATACTTACTGCCATCTTGCAACAGGTCACAAGATAGTTCCGCATTCTGTCAGAAACAGGTCCAGCCACCATGATCTGTGACCTTCAGGATTGATTGCTGCAGGTCATAGCTAGAAACGAAGCCCACACCCTGAAAAAGCTCTAATTGATGCAAAATGGAGCAGCCTGTTTGCTGAACAATGCAGTTCACTGAGAAAACATTAGCTTAGCATTCTGACTCTGCACTGATACCTCACTAAATACAGAATCCAGTTCAAGAACTTGTCCTGATATTCAAAGTCATCAATAGGATTGGCCCTGGCTTCTCTCTCAATAACCTTAGAATTATGATTTCCCAACAACAAGATTGACTGAACCAAAGAAATCGGGTGAGGCTCGTCAGCACATGGGCCAGGACTGTCATAGGAAATAGATGTAGCCTACAGACCTCTTTACTAGAAGAGAGCACAATGGCTGCTGACCTCACCATATGCAGAACTCAATAAAAATAATTTCTTTGATTTAGCTTTCCTTCTGTGAATTCTGAATCTGTTGTGCATGCACACATACCAATGCTGTAAAACCTGGTACGTGAGAATGCTAATCTGGTAGCAAGGATTTTTAATAAATCTGTCAATTTGGGGATAGCACCATATGACTGGAGAATAGCTAATGTCATACCTATATTTAAGAAAAGGAAAAATGTGAATATGGGCAATTACAGACCTGTTAGTCTGAACTCAGTATTATGCAAGGGTTTAAAAAAAATTGTGAAGGAAAGAATAATTAAATTCATGGAGGTAAAGGGGATATAATGCAACAAGTATTTACCAAAGGTAGATCTTGCCAAACTAACCTGATTTCCTCCTTTGAGACAATAACGGATTTATTTATTTAGATAAGGAAAATGCAGTAGCTCTAATATACTTGGACTCCAATAAAGCATTTGAAATGGTACTGTGTGGGAAATTTAGTTAAATTAGAGAAGATGGGGATTAGTATAAGAATTGTAAGATGAATAAGGAAACTGGATAAATGGGGAGAAGGCAGTGGGTTATGCTGAAAGGTGAACTATTCTATTGGAGAGAGGTTGGTGGAGAAGTTCCTTAAGGATCAGTCTTTGGGACCAGTTTTGTTCAATATTTTAATTATTGATCATGAAAAAAATAGGAGTGTGCTAATGAAATTTGCAGATAATACAAAGTTGGGGGCATTGTGAATACAGAGGAGGATCAGAATATTACACACGCTCTAGATTACCTGGAAAACTGGAGTGACAAAAGGGATGAAATTCAATAGTAAGAAATGTAAAGTCATACGCTTCCAGTCTAATAGAATTTCTGCTACAATGTTGGGGGTTCATCAACTGGAAGTGACAGAGGAGGTGAGAGACCTGGCTGTATGGGTCAATCACAGTATGACTGTGAGGCACAAATGGGATGCATCTGTAAAAAAGATAAATGCAGTCCTAAATTGTATCAGGTGAGACATTTCCAGTAGAGAGAGAAATATTAATGGCTTTGTACACGCCACTGCTAAGATCTCCTCTGGTATTCTGTGCACAGTTCTGGTCACCCACATCCAAGAACGATTAATTTAAACGGGAACAAGTGCGGACCAGGGTTACCAGTATGATCAGGGGCTGGAAGGCCTCTCTTATGAGAGGGGACTGGAAGATCTTGGCTTCTTTAGTCTCACAAAAAGAAGGCTGAGAGGGAATATGATTGTGCTTTATAAATATATTAGGGGTAAACACCCCATGAAGGTAAAGAGCTATTCAGGATAAGGACAATGCTGGCACAAGAACAAAAGTGAATAAATTGGGAATGAACAAATTCAAGCTGGAAATTAGAAGAAGGTTTTTAATCCTTAGGGGAGTGAAGTTCTAGAACAGCCTGTCAATAAGAGTTGTGGGGGTAAACAATTAATTTTGAGAGAGCTGGACAAACCTGAGAGCGATTGTGTGATGGGGTTGTGTGTGGCAGGGGGCAGGGCTCAAAAGTCAAGAGGCTCTTTTCTGGTTTATGTCTTAATTTCCTAAAAGGCCATGCTTTTGGGCTTCAGTCAGCATCCTGTGGGAGTCAGGAAAGGAACCCCTCCCAATGTGTTGTGGGAGGGTTTTTTTTTTGGTGTCCTTCCTCTGAAGCATCGGAGATGGAACACAGGACAGGCCGGGGCTGAAGGTGGCACTGAACGTTCTCTGTCTCAGTTGCTTGGCTGACTGGTTTCTTGCACATAGACTCAGGGTCTGCCTGATTGCTATATGTGGCATTGGGGAGGAATTTTCTTCCAAGTCAGATTGGCAGTGGTCTCAGGAGATTTTAGGCTTCCTCTGCAGTGTGTGGATGTGGGTCACTTACCAGGATCATTTGGGTATGTCTCATTTAATCATTTCCCTGCCACTGCATGGCCCTCGAGCACTGGTGAATCTTAGTCCTTTCTATTCTCTCCCTGTGGCACACAACAGTCTAGTTTTCTGTGGGCTGTAAAACTTCAGTGTAATTTCAGATGTTGGGTTTAGTGGGTGGGTGGGAAGTCAGACTAGATGATATGGTGGTCCTTTCTTGCCTGAAATTCTGAATCTGTGATCAACAAAAATATAAACTAATTGAACTATTTCTCCTGGGGGTAGGAAAGAATGAATATGAAAGAGGTGGTTGTTTCCTTTTTATTTTTTTATGGTATTTGGCAGGTGTTCGGATACTTACAGTATAAGTAAGATGGATGGATAGATAGATAGATTTGACTGTAAGAGCTCAACAGGTTTACTAAATGAGGCCACAATAACTGGTGATTAGAGCAGAGATCATGGAGTCACGTTGTGTGTTCAGCTCTGCTTCTGACTCACTACATTAACTTGGGCAACTCGTTTAACCTCTCCTGCCTCAGTAGTTTCCCCTTTTGTAAAATGGGGATTGTAATGTCCATTTCTGTAAGCACATTGAGATCTTTCACGAAAGGCATTCAATAAGTGCAAAGCATTATTGGGAATCCTTTGTCCAGCTCTGCAAATTTAGAATGCAACTCGCCCTGCTAAGCTAGAACGGCCTTGGAAGTGCATACATGATCCAAAACTGTTTTTATTTTCAATTTATATAACTATGATTAAAAGAGTCGTATGAGGAAAATTAACGTGGGGCCTTATTCTGATGAGCCCTTCTGAACATGTCCTGTATATATGTGTGGGAGTGCAAAGAGAGACCTTTGATTGTAAACTCTTTGGGTACAGGGACTGTCATCTTATTCTGTGTTTTGTATTGTGCCTAGCACAATAAGGTCCCAGTACATAACTGGAGTTCCTAGGCACTAAGGTAATAAGAAAAATAATAATCAGGAGTCCTTCCTGCTTTTTTGCCTGGATGGTATATGGAGTAAGAATTGGAGGAGGAGGAGGAGGAAGGTGGGGAAGTCTCCCCATATACTACATGGAACAGGGAAGGAGATTATCTAGGACTAAAGATGAGTGAAAGAGTGTGTGTGTGTGTGTGTGTGTGTGTGTGTGTGTGTGTGTGTGTGTGTTTTGTTTTGTGGCCAAACTGAAAAATCTGAAAAACTTGGTTTGTTTTGAACCAAAACTGATTTTTCTCCCCCAGTTTTTCTTGACAAAATGATAAACCAGAAAAAAAAAATGTTGTTCTGGTTGAACAATGCATTTTGAATGTTGTTTTTAAACAACAATTTCAGAATTTTTGTTTTCAGGTTTTTATTCGGCTGAAACTATTTATGAATTCTACCTGTGTTTGTGAATAATTAGTGCCTCCCCAATGCATTTTTCAGTGAATTTACTATTTCCCCCCAAAATTTCACCCAGCTGTAGCCATAAGTCTGCACCCATCCACCCTTGGCACTGGAGTAAGTGCACCCTACGAAGTGGTGTAGCTGAAACAGCGGAGGCTCTGTATGCCCTGGAACTCTGGGAAATGCTCTCCTCCCTGGTGTGGTGGGGCTTCACAGTTTGTGCCTACCCTACAATGTAAGCCCATGCTCAGACTCAGGTTTGAGACCAAATGCTGTTTCCGTGCACTCACAAATCAGTCTAACTTGGGTCAGGAAGCCTTCAGGACCCAGGCCTTAGGAGTTTCTAGAGGTGGGTGAGTCTGAATCCCACAAGGACGTGGGTCCAAATGCTATCATTTTGCAGTGTGGATGCAGCTTGTGCCTTGCTCTGCAGACTCATGAGCTGAGAGCTCCCCAAGCCGACTCTGTCCCACAATTCTGTGGGCCTGTGTTTCCTGGCCTTGCTATCCCAAAAATAGCCAATTGACTGCTATGAAACAGAAGCAACCCCCCAGTTCAAATACACACACTCAAGTCCTCCAGTAAGATGTTGCCATTTTTGCATAGTCCCCTTTTTTTGTCATAACTATCTTTTTAAAAGAATAGGATATCACCCTCTTCCCAGGCTGTATGGAACCATCCTATGGAATGTGATAGATTCCTTCTATTGGTCTTCCCAGCCATTCCATAGAATTTAATAGAGATTTATATCCCTGCTATAGAATGCTATAGGGTTAACATTCAAAGCAGTCATAAGGACATCATGCTTTGTAAAATACTATATGTTTTGAGTAATTTCTACAGGAGTTGACTGGCTTCATCTCTAATAAATTCTATAATCCCTTTTTCCATAAAGGGATGGGTTTAAAGAAACACTCTTGGCTTCATAATGAGCTCAATCGGCTCGGTTTTGAACTAGGGATTCACTGAGCAATCTGCTGTCCCAATTGCTACCATGACGTTATCACTGCTGCTGTTTTGCCCTGGGGGAAGAAAGAATATGTAAAGCCCTTTGGGTGAGAAGTTTGTAGTCTAGAATATTTCTGTTATATAAGCGAAAGGAGTTATTTTAAAACCAGTCTTAACAAAGGGCTATATGTAGAATTGGAGAGGTATCCAAATAGAGGCTCAGAATGGAAACCAAACATCATTAAGAACTCTGTACTGTGACGTCACGATAGAAAGCTATAACACAATGTCCCGTCTGAGTACTTGTCCCTGCTATGGGCAGGAGCCACTGGTATGTTTTCTGTTTCATTTTAAAATGGCATGGTCCCTATTGTTACTACTCTTGTAGCTAGTCACGTCCATGCTTTGTTCTGCGTCTTCAAGGGTGAGTCTCCGCAGTATGAAGATTCATCGCATTTCGTTATTCTAAACATTGGTGCTCACAACAATGAAAGGACTAAGGGTGGGGCAGATGGTCTATAAGCATCCCTGTGGAAATTGCCTCAATGTACCTCAGTCCTGAGACGCAACATGCCTCTAATTCCAGGCCTTTCTTGTGCAGAAATGGACTGCTGCGATAGATGCCTGGGCTAGGGGTCTAAAACCAAGACTGGAAGCTAGGAAATTCTCTGTACTAGTTCCTGCTCTTTCTCGGCCTGATTGTTTCACTGCTACAAACAGCGAGAAATACCTTGCTGTGTGGATAATCCTATTGAAATCAGTAGGAATGCTCTCAGATTGAAGTACTTCTCTGCAGATATGGCTACATAAAACTTTGTCTCATTGAGCTGGGAATTGTGTAGACGTAACCACCTCAAGCGCATACCGTTCCGAGGCCCAAGTCATGCTTGGGGTGGCTAGCCCATCCACTGCTGGCACTGCAGCAGCAACGCTCTGTTTTTAGTGGGAATTGCACCCCTTGCTCAAGCTCTGGACATACCCACAGTGTAAGAATTGGGTCCTTTGAGATTAATTTTCTCAGGGCCAGATTTTGTCACCCTTGCTCATGTTGAATGGTTCCTGAAGTCACTGGAGGTGTTTACAGGGTGAGGCTTAACTCAGCATAAGCATGGAAGAAGATGCCCTTCTGTGGCTGAATCGCTTAGGATTAGATTCTAAAGAGATCTTGGAGTCGTCGTGGATAGTTCTCTGAACAGCATCCACTCCGTGTGCAGTGGCAGTCAAAAAAAAGGGGGGAAAAAAAAAGTGAACAGAATGTTGCGACTCATTGGGAAAGGGATAGATAATAAGACAGAAAGTATTATATTGCCTCTGTATAAATCTATGGTACGCCCACAAGATAAGACTGGGACTTTTCAGCTGGGAAGAGACAACATGAGGGGGATATGATAGGGGTCTATAAAATCATGACTGGTGTGGAGAAAGTAACTAAGGAAGTGTTATTTACTCCTTCTCATAACAGAAGAGCTAGGGGTCACCATATGAAATTAATAGGCAGCAGGTTTTAAAAAAACTAAAAGATATATTTCTTCACACAACACACAGTCATTCTGTGTCACTCAATGCCAGGGGATGTTGTGAAGGCCAAGACTAAAACAGGGTTTTAAAAAAAAAAGAACTAGATAAGTTCATGGAGGATAGGTCCATCAATTGCTATTAGCCATGATGGGCAGCGGTGCAAAACCATATTCTGAAGTGTCCCTAGCCTCTGTTTGCCTGAAACTGAGAATGGGCAACGGGATGAATCACTTGATGATTACCTGTTCAGTTCATTCCCTTTGAAGCACCTGGCATTGGCTACTGTCAGACAGGATATTGGGCTAGATGGACCATTGAGCTAACCCAGTTTGGTTGTTATGTTCTTAGTCTGATTCTAGTTACAGTGCATAAATCTGAAACCACTGGAGTTACTAGTACTGAGATTAGATTGTGGTTTTTAACCACTTTCCCTCAATTTTACCATCTGCACAAAAGAATCATAATACAGGGGTGTTTGAGAATGGATTAACTAGTTCAGTGTTTCCCAAACTTTTGAAAGTTGAGCTACCCTTCAGGAAAATGAAACTAATCATGCCCACTTTTGATCCAATCATTTAAGCAGAACAATTTAAGGGAAACTGGTATTGCCTTTGCTCTGCGCACTTTTGCCCCATTTTGGGAAATGCTGAAATTAGCTAAAAGTTTGTAAAAGGCTTTGAAGTTGAAAAGCACTGTCCAAGCATGAGGTATCGTTACTGAACTGTGCTGTGAACCAGTGTCATCCTGCCGTTTAGGATGGGACACAAAACATATTTTCATCTGTGACTGAAAACATGTTTTGAACCCATCTATTCAGGTTTGAAAGGCTATGAACTGACCCACGGAACCACTTAGCCACCTTGGTTACTGTTGTGATGCTCTATGAGTAAAGATGACCATTGATGTCACTGTTGTTACCACTGTTGCACAGTTTCCATAAATCTTGTACAAAATGTCATGTGTGGTGTCAATGGAAAAGTTATAATTTGCTAAGCATGATTATCCTGTTTATATACATGTATCATCATTGTATCTGAAGTTATGAAAATGGGCTATGTAATAATATCTTAGATATGTGATGTATTCCTGGGTGACTCCCCACCCCCAAGATAGAATTTACGTTAGAGCTAGACAGCTGTATATTAATGGACACTCCATTAAGGACACTCCACTCTCACAATGGGCCATTGAAGAAACTCATCCTGTCCAGATAGCTCTTCCTGTGGATGCCTCAGACTGCCTTTATGTTTCAGCAAACCATGTAAGGACAGGTGAAGTGACTCTGGACTCCATCTTGGGCTAATTATTTTCTAGGCTGCGGGCTTCGTTTGGGACAGTAAATTTCCAGGCACATGGCAGAGGATATATATGACCTCTGCAACACCTCCATTTTGCCTCTCTCCTGCTCTGATTCTCTGGACTATGGATTTACAACTAAAAGGAGCCTCTTAAATTATGGACTTGAGGACATTCCAATCTTTTAGAAGTTACCAGAGAGATTTTACAAGCCAGCAGTCCTATTTCATCACTGCTACAAACCTGATATCAGAACTTTGCAATCATTTGTATGTGTATGATCTATTAACCATTTATCACTCTTTTCTTTTATTAATACATTTTTAGTTAGTTTACTAAAGATTAGCTGACCGTGTGCTATCTGGGTAAGATCTGAGATTCACATTGACCTGGGGATGTGTGTCTTATCTTTTGGGATTAGAAAGAACCTCACGTATGGTGAATTAAGTTTTCAATAACCTTTTGCTATGTTAGACTTTGTTGTCTGGATGGAAGGTAAGGGCGGGGAAGCCTAAAGGGGACTTTGTTTGGCTTCTGGTTACCCAGTGTAGTACTGCAGAAGCTCTTTTGTTGTAGGCTTGGTGAATCTAATTCTAGAAATAACCACCAGTTTGGGGGATTATTTGTCCTACTTCTTGCAATCTGTCCTGAATGTGGCATTCTCAGAGTCCATCCCCCGCAGTCGGTCACAACAATTCCAGTGCCTGCAATTCATTTTTCTCTAAATAAAAACACAGGGCCTGTCTTCTAGTTTTACCTGTCGTCGTGTAAATCACAGGGAACACCAGTGAAGTTAATGGAAGTAGCACAAGTTTAAAGCCATTGTAAATGAAAGGCGCATCAAGCCTACATTGTAAATTTCAGATAAATCTTGTGGTTCAGTTCACAGAACTCCTCAGTACTATTCTGCAGCAGCTATCACTGTTGCATATAATGTAGATAAAACAACTAATTACAGACTCTCTAACCTACGTTACATAACCAAACCCACAACAACACACCACCACAATTTTTATTCTCTCTGTCTGTGTCAGTCAGCATTTAGCACCTGGTTAAAAAGGGATTTAGTTCAGGAAGCTACAGCATACCAAAAAAAGTATAGCCTAATAGGATATGCAGCATTGTCTGATGTCACATCCAACCTCGGAAGTTTTAAATAGCACCGTTGAACTAGGCTTCCGCTTTCTTAAAACACTTCTCTCGCCATTTGCCATGATTACTGTGGTGCTGCCCCCCAGTTACTGGTGAAGGGGAGTGGATATTTAAAGTGCTTTTTGTCTCTTCCAGCATGTTTTTGCATGGAGAAGGGGGTTGTGTTGGTTTTGGTCTAGAGAGAAAAGTATTTCTAAACCATTCATTCAAACTCTACTTTCATGGTGGATTAGGGATTAGCTCAAACAATTCCACTCGTCCTGTGTTTGCTTTATCCTGCTGTAAATGCATAGGACTTTAATTTCAATGGGAAGTTCAAAATACAGCAGGTGGAAAAACTCCAGAAAATTTTCCCTTTTAATTTGACTTGTCATGGTGATTAATATCATGACGTTAGTTACAGATCATCCGAACGCTTGCCTACCCGCTCTTCTTTCTCCCTTCCCTCTCTATACGCAGAGAGTGCAAATACATTTTGGTCAGTGATGCTCTTTGCCAATAGGAGTCCAAGAGAGTTGAGTTACAGAACTGTGGTGTTCTGCTTTTTTGAACACATCTACAGCTAAACCGGATTTCTGGCATTGTTAGGCCTTGTGTATCTAAGTATCTAGGCTATAGTAAGATTAAAAAAAAAACAAAGCACTGTTCTGTTTTGTCCTGGTCCTTTCTCATGATAACATTAGTAATGGGCCAGCTCCACTGGAGACAGCTGCAGTGGGAGCTCTAGATAAGGTATTGGTGGCAACCAGTATTTTAGAAAGCCATGCAGATCTGAGGTGAAATCCTGCCCCCATGGAAGTCAGTGGGAGTTTTGCCATTGATTAAATGGAGCCAGGATTTCACCCCACAAATCTCAGTTCTGGTAAGACTATCTCCTCCTCTCAATGTGGGCTAGATCCATATAATTTTAAACAATCTAGAGGCATGGTTCTCCTTTCACTTACCTCGGGTTTACACACTGATGGAAATGAGAGGTGAATCAGGTCCTCCGTGTATTGGCGGGAAGGAGACCAAAGAAACCACAGACAGATGCTAGTTTTGCCTCTGACTTTCCATCCCCATTTCCTTGTGACTATCCTGTAAGGGTAAAGCCCTGAGTGGATTCAAAATTTGTATCCACATCTGATCCATGATCTGCAAAAATTGATCCGCAGGGATAAAGCGGATATCTGCGGATTTGATGGGCTCTAGTTTTGGGTACCCCATGTCTTTACAGCATTTCCAGTGCATCATTCTTTTCTTTTCCTTTCTTCTCCCCCATTTTACTTTACTCCCTCTGCCATTTTCTATTTTTAGTAGTCTAGATATTGATGGGCATAATATCTAAGTTTGATAACTCTATAGTTAATGTATCTGGGCTTCTATTTCTGGAATAATAGGATGAATAATGATGCAGGAGAAAGTGATACTGCTTTTATTCTGGTACTAGCAATCTCTTTGTTGTTTGCACTATTTTAGAATCGAGGATAGAAAGTTTAGATTTTGCCTTTTCATTTGATTGCTTAATTCTTTCTTCAGCTTTTTATTTGATGCACAGTTTTGACAGCTATCTTTATAAGAGAATCAGTCCAAAAGCCACTCTGATTTTTGTCCACATGGGCAAGAATATTTAAAAAATTTGTTGCCTTAAATAATAGATTGGGGTTTTTTTTTGGTTGTTAATGTTTCTTGACTTAACACAGAAACTGAGAGGAGTTGTATGTCCTATTAGTGAGAGAGGTGATATTAACATTCCTTGTTCCTCATTCAATGGGTACATTAGGCAATTGTGAATACAGCTTTAGCACAGTGTTGTTCATTGTAAAGCATCTGGGGGGATGTCCCATTTTAAGATTGAATAGTTGTTTTCAAGCACCTGCTGAGAGAGCCTACAGGAAAACCTGTGGATCAAGTAGAAATGTTAAAAACAATTAATGAATGCATTTCCAATCATATCTGCCATTGTCTTTATGTCAAAAAAAAAAAAAAAAAGCTTGAATTTTGGGCTTGAACTACAATATGCTTTCTATGAAGAGGTGACTGGTTCTGTGGATGAGGGGAAAGCGGTGGACGTGATATACCTTGACTTCAGCAAAGCTTTTGATACAGTCTCCCACAGTATTCTTATCAGCAAGTTTAAAAAAGTATGGGTTGGATGAATGGACTATAAAATGGATAGAGAACTGACTAGAGCAAAGGGCTCAACAAGTAGTGATCAATGGCTCCATGTCTAGCTGGCAGCTGGTCACAAGTGGAGTGCCCCAGGGATCGGTCCTGGGGCCGGATTTGTTCAACATCTTCATTAATGATCTGGAAGAGGGGGTAGATTGCACCCTCAGCAAGTTTGCAGATGACACTAAGCTAGGGGGAATGGTAGATACCCTGGAAGGGAGGGATAGGATACAGAAAGACCTAGACAAATTGGAGGATTGGGCCAAAAGAAATCTAATGAGGTTCAACAAGGACAAGTGCAGAGTCCTGCACTTTAGGACGGAAGAATCCTATGCACAGCTACAGCCTGGGGACCGACGAGCTAGGCAGCAGTTCTGCAGAAAAGGATCTGGGGGTTACAGTGGATAAGAAGCTGGATATGAGTCAGCAGTGTGCTCTGGTTGCCAAGAAGGCTAATGGCATATTGGGCTGCATTAGTAAGAGCATTGCCAGCAGATCGCGGGAAGTGATTATTCCCCTCTATTCGGCATTGGTGAGGCCGCATTTGGAGTATTGTGTCCAGTTTTGGGCCCCCCACTACAAAAAGGATGTGGACAAGTTGGAGAGAGTCCAGCGGTGGGCAACAAAAATAATTAGGGGATGGAGCACAAGACTTATGAGGAGAGGCTGAAAGAACAAAGCCTGTTTAGTCTGCAGAAGAGAAGAATGAGGGGGGATATGTTGGTTGTTCTCATTGTCTCCTGGTGTCCATTACTGGATATTTCCGCTCCAGTTTCCCTATCTCATAACTGGACAGTAGTATTAAATGTTCCTTTTGGACCATTATATACAGTAATAGCATGATTTTCTGTTTATAAGGAAGAATTGGATCCTATATAATTTCTTTATATATGATGTGCTGTGCATGTTTTTATGTTGGACTCTTTCTTAAAAACATCTTCAGCTTTAATTTTTTTTAAACCCACTGTTTGTCCAGGAAAATTTATTCAAAAGACAAATGTCAAGCTAAATTTTGGGTGGGGGATGGAATATAGTATAAGAGGCAGTCCTGAATATTGTAGGTTTGTTTGCTCCTGCTGCAGTGAAGAGAATTAAGTGATGCAACAGCTCCGTAAAAATGAATTTTGGCATGTTTAATCCCAAATGCTGGCTCTTCTATTTATTGTCTGTTGTGTCTGGTGCCAGGTACTAATCAGGCATGGACTACCATGCCATATTGAAGCAGACTGAGTGAAACAACAGAAAGGAAAAAGCAACTATACTGAGATGGGAAGGAATTGGCTGATCATTGTAAACTTTATTAATGGTAATACTGTTGCAATTGTATGCCATTTTTCATTCATAGAACTCAAAGTGCTTTTCAAATTTTATTATAAACCCCATTTCACAGATGTGGGAAATGAGGCACAGAAGATTCAAGTGACTTGCTCAAAATCAATGGTAGTTTTAGGATGAGCACATTGTTGTTATGGCCTTACAAGAATCATTTTAAAATGAAATGTTTTCAAAAGGATGAGCCTTTCCAAGTGGAAAAAAGTGTGTGTTTTTAGTGAGTTTATTTATGTTTTGCCAGGACTTCCAGGGTTCTGTATGGCTTATCTGAAATCAGTTGTTTAAACTTTACAGATAGCATAAATTTACGTCTCCTTGGGGTGAAATCATGATCCCAATGAGATCAGTGGGAGTTTTGCCACTAACTTCATTGGGGCCAGGATTTCACCATTGAACTTCTAAAGCAGACATTGTCTGCTGCTGTTCAAATCAGGCACAAGATGATTTATTGCATGGGCTATTCAACAAGTTTTGCTTCCATATTAGTAATCATAACCTGATCTGTAGCTATAGTTCTGACACTGTGCAGAGGTGAACACAGTAGCACAGACTTGGCAGTATCAGAAAGCCTTTTGACATCCCCATTTAAGATTGCAATCTGAATGTTGTGAATTTAGTGAATTTTTTCTTTTTATTCCTTTGCTTTTATTGTTAAAGACTTTGATCCAAAAACCCCTCTCCCCCTGCCATAGTACACAATATTATCCAATGCTTTTGTTCAGTCAACTGTACATAGAAAGCTGGGATTCTCCTTTTTCCCCTATTGGTTTCTTCTATTCCTTTGACATCCACCATGGGTCTGAGCCTGCCATTTACCTGAATAGAAAGAAAACGTCTTGCTTGAAAGGGTGATACTCAGACTGCAGTGATTCAGCAACCAAATTAGTGATCAACATTATCCACCAGAGACACAATGGTGTGAATTCACTGTTTCATTTAGCATAGTAAATTCATGTAGTATATTCATATTTAAACAGTATGATGGGAAATATTTAGTCTCTATCTATCTATCTATCTATCTATCTATCTATCTATCTATCTATCT
>ML675604.1:16626922-16669921 GCA_007922155.1 Mesoclemmys tuberculata
TCTATCTATCTATCTATCTATCTATCTATCTATCTATCTATCTATCTATCTATCTATCTATCATATTCTCACAGCAAAATAACTGATCAAGTATTATTTTATCAACTACAATTAGTTAATAGAATAGTAAAAACATCGTGACTGGTTAATAACTTAGACTGGTTAATAATTAAATCATACCATGTTTTAATATCCTGGGCTGCAAAGAGCCATGGGAGACACGATAAAGAGCCACTTGCGGCTCCTGGACCTCAGTATGAGTATCACTGGGTGGGAGAAATGGCAGGAGAGTTAAAATTTAAGCCAGATTCTCTGTTTCCTTACACTTTGTGTAATTATTTACACAAACTGGGCATAAGATGCTGCCAAATAACAGTAGTAACATTTTATACCCACTTGGTGCAAAGCAACAGGGTATGGCCCATTAGCTTTAATTGATCTTTCATCCTCACAAAGTCATCTTTAAAGGCATGGCACCATTATATCTAAACTGTAAGCTCCTTTGGGCAAGGACAGTCTTTTTGTTTGACTTTGTACAGCACCTAGCACAATAGGGTCTTGGTTCTGTATGTGCTATGATAATATGAATAGTAATAGTTGTTCAATCACCCCCGTTGATCCCGGTAATTGCTTGAGTGAAAAAAAAGGATTAACATGGATAGAGGAAAAAGTAATGGGAGAGTAAGGAAGGGCTGCATATATATTTCGGTTTCTTGGCATTTTTGTGTATGGTATATTGTTTGTACCATGTTGGGTTGTTTGTTAAATTTACTAAAAGCAGGCCACCTAAGGCCAGAGCCTGATTCTGATCCCTTTAGTCATGTTGAGTATATCTTCACTCCTTGAGGAGTCTATTAGCAGATAAAGTAGTACTTGGTGTGAGTCAAGGCACCCGAATCTAGCTCCAAGAATGGAGCATGTTACAGTCTGAAGTTCCAATCTGGAGATTATTTGGGCTCAAGCTGATATGCTGGGGCAATTAAACAAGAGTCATCTTTTATTGAGTGTTGCAGGACAACAAGATGTATACAAAAGTTGGGGAATGATTAACCATTCTTTTTATTTGGGGGCAACTATCTGGCTGTAACACTAGCCTTTTCAGTCAGTCAGCTACATGTAGGATATCACTGTGCAGAACTTTAAAATAGCATGTCACGGTGTCATTGGGAGCACATGAAGTCATCAGCCTTGTGACAATATTTTATCTTGAGTCAGGTGGCATGGCTAGTCCCAGAGATGTTCTGCTGTCTTCAGCAAAGTACATTTTTTCTGTGATCTGAGTAGTTTAAATGCTGATGAGATGGGGAGGCGTCTAAATTATCCTCCAATGTGCACATGGATCGGCTAAAATACACAACTTTGGTAACCCTGTTAGAGTTGCAGGTACCACCAGATTCCGTTCTTTTAAAGAATAGAATCCTTGTGTGGTATGTTCTCTTCTGTTTCAGAGAGAAACAATATCCTCCTCTTATTTTAAAGTAAGATGTTCTACCAATCACGAGTCATTTTGTCTTCATTTTCTAATGGAGGACAATTCATGGTCAGTTAATGATGTGTCTACAGTTTCCTTCATAGTCAAAGATTTTTGGAGTCATATCAATGACAATATGATTGATGGTCTATCAGCAGGTGGTGGAGGAGGATTTATAGTGCTTATGCAGTGTTTGATGATGGAGTCAGCAGGCCTGGTCTTTCCAGATCTATGATGTATTTCAAAAGTGTATGTTTAAAGTCATAGGTCCCATTATTCAGTCCTGGCTGACTGTTTTGGCATTAGTATTTCCAGAAACGTTTACCGATGTCTGGTGATCCTCAGCTATGATGAGCAGAGCAAAATACAGGTATGGGTAAAGACATTCACAACCCATGCTTTCCATCTACGAGTCTCTTTGCTTTTCCAATCTGACTGGCTTCCACTTGGTATGGTGTAGTCCTTTCATCGATCCAGCTGGATATATTTGAGTTATCATAGCTGCAAGTCAGAAAGCACGTGCATCAGACACAAGTTCTGAAGTCTAGCATTGTTGTGTTCACCAAGGCTAGATGTGATGACTTCAAATGCCTCCAAATGGTGTTTCACTCACAAAAGCACCTGGTCTTGTTTTAAATGAAGCAGTCAAACTTGGAAAATTTAAAAGGAAACACAAGCTGTAACTGGCAAATGAACGGCTAGACATCTGCAACATTGCTGTATTGAGTCGTCGTCTTGATTGCTTTGACTTTTACAAGATCTAGGCTGGCACTTTTGTCTGAAAATATATGTTCAAAAATTCATTTTTCCTTGTCTGAAGTTACATTCTGTTTTCAGATGTTCTAGGACACACAAGTGCTTCATTGTGTTTTTGGTGGGTAGTTCCATAGACAAGAATGTTGCTGAGTAATTACATTCTCTCTACCTCATTTAGCCCTGCAGTGTTGGTTGAATAAGGTATTCCTAACTTTCTGTCCTAAATTATTGTTGTAGTGGTTTTATGCACTGTGAAATAGTTACCATGTTTCCACCCCAGTAGTGTTTCCTGCATATGGGATTGTAAAGCATGTGTCATATCTCTATGAAATATAGTATTATTAATATACTTTGTAGCTAGCACTTTGTTCTAGACTAAATTTACATTAATAATAATAGCTCCAGGATAGCCCTTTTTTCATCAGAAGATCTCAAAGTGCTTTACAAAGTATCATTATCCTCATTTTATAGATGGGGAAACTGAGGCAGAGAGGTGAAATGAGCTGTCCAAAGTCATGCAGCAGATTAGCAGTGGAGCCGTGAATAGAACCCAGGTCTCCTAAACTCCAGTCCAGTGCTTGATTGACCACACTGCCTCCCTTTTGCAATTCAGTAATAAACGTTGCGGAGGATCCCTTTTGACTGCTTGGCAGTGACAAATAGCATGAACTAAATCTACAGGGAGACTAGTTTTTAAAATGAATGAAATCAATGAAAGACTTTGATGGGAATTGGTTCAGGCCCATAGGCAGATGGCAGACATGCAGATGAAGTTCAATATGTTCCTGATGCTGAAAAGTTAAACCTGTTACTCTGTAAAACAGGGTGGATTGACTTAAATCAAGGCTATTTAAATCAAGTTTCCCACTGATACTGCTTCACATATTTCTTAATGATGCAAATCTGATCATTAAAACATGCTAATTTACAACTCAATGCAGCATTTTACAACATCTAGGAGGGTATGCTTTGTGTAATTCTTTAGATAACTTGATTTTTATTAATTTAGGAAATAGTACATAATACTCATTACCTGCGTCAAACTGCAGATGCAGTGGCAGTACATTAGGAATGGTAAGAACTAAATCTCTCTCTCAAACTTTTTTAAAAAAAAATTTCAAATTTTATTAACGCTAACAGACCAGTCATCACACTAAATGTACGCTGTCCTTAAAACTTCTACAACTAGCTCTCATCTTCCCCACTCCCACTGTCATTTTTATTCATAGACTGAAACAGAAATACGAGTTTTCCTGCTTTTTCAACTCCCAGTCAATTTCTTAGCTTTGACTGAATAATACAAGACTATGAAAATATTCTCTCTGTGCCTGCAGAGGATGCTATTGCTGTGAAAAGTTGGCTTAGCAATTGAATTGAAGGAACTCTGTTTCAAGGTGCCTAGGTAATGATTTCCACCAATTCAGGGGAATGACTTTGTTCAAAACATCATCAGTAAACATGTACTGTTTAAATGGTTCAGCTCTAGCTCTGAAATGTATTATGACTGGCATAACTGAGGAGTGATTTTGAGATGCCCATGCCATGGCAGCAGCATTTTCTTCCGAAGTTTACACATCTACCTTTAGATCTGGGGTCAAGAATGTTCGCAAGAAAATGAAGTGGAGTTAGTGCTTGATCCATTCATTTCTTTATTGTCTGCACTTTAACTTTCTGGTGATGTATTTCTTTCTTCAATGTCTCTTGAAGTGTCTTCCAAATTTTGACAGTATCACCAATGCATCAGCAATTTCTCTGAAGTTTGTTTAAGGCTATGGATGTAGGATTTAGTATACTGAGCAATATCCTCTACATTCCTCTTTAATCCAATGTTAAATACTTTGGATGAGATACTTCCATCTATTTTATCATGGTTTTCTTCACAAAGTAAAATAGGGAATAGATTTATGGCATCACTGTTATGGTCTGTGGCCCTGATGTTCCAAAATAAGGGGCAGGTATTATGTAATATAAAATGACACCCAGTGACAACTGGCAACTCTAGATTTCTCTTACTGCAGCTTTCTGTACTGTATACTTGGGTGATAGATTTTAAAGCTAGTTAACTAATAATACAAATCATCAGAATTAGCTAAACTAAACTTTTTTTTCCAACATAGCACACAGTTTGGGAATTTACTTGTTAAATCACACTTATACTAAAAGACATAGAGTCTTGAAGAATGATGCATTGCAAAGTGAATTATTGGAGTTACTAACCAGTTGATCCACATTGTTCTTCAGACACATCCACATCGTTTTCTCCCAATAAGCAGTTTTCATTATGATGTGTCATTCTTGCAACTAGGCCCTGCATCTCTTTCTTGCACCGCTTACACTTAACACGTTTTCCTTTTTTACCCAGGGAAGGAATTACTTTAAAATATTCTCAGATAGAGTCTCTCTTATACCCAGAAGCCATGACAGTTTTTCTATGGCAAAAGTGTGGGGGAATATAGGAAGCTGTGTGTGTACTGAATAATGCCTTCCCTTTTTCTTTCCAGTCCGCTCTCCTGTTCCTTTCTACTCTGCCTCCATCCTTTGTGTCTCTGTCTTTAAGACCGTGTCTTAACTAACTCCTCTGCCTTGCTCGGCCCAGCTCCACCACCACATAGACACAGAACAACAACAGTCCTATCCCGCCTGTGTCTTTCTTTGCACGCGTGACTTTAGTCTGCTGAGAAACTAAAAGCCCAGAACTTTCAAGAAGCAAGAGCTGGTAGTTAGGCTGGAGAAACTAGAGCCATTAATTCATTTTTATGAGACTGTAAATGTAGATTTAGCATGTTTGTGATGAGATTTAATTGTAACTTATTTTTTAAATGAGAGAAATTTAGTATTGATTAAAAAAAATCTGATTTAAATAAGAGATTTGATTGTTTTTTAAAAAATGATCGATTTTTATTGACCCTGCTGTAAAATCATCTAATGCTTAATCTGAATTTCATTCTGTCATTTGTAGCGTAAATAAACTCCATTTAATTAGAATCTCTCACTTGTAAATGTAGTGGATGAATGTGAATTGTGAGTTACTCTTGCAAACATGTTGTTAAGAACTGTAAAGGATCATATTAGAAACTTAGAATAGCCTTATAATTCCTGCCTATTTTTTAAAGCTAAACACATTTGGCAAGTTCAAACACCAGAACAAAAGTTAATCTTTAGTTAAGAAAAACCCTCAATGTTGTTTTGATGCTGGATTGGCTGCTTTTGTAAACAAAAATATTAAGGTTACAATTTTTCTTTAGTTAGATTGTATCTACTTCTGATGCTTTTCCTAATTCGACCCAAATCTTATGCACTTAAATGTAGTGGATGACTGGGCAGCTCCACAGCCAAAAAGGGGATTTGAGCACCCTGTTTTTCAGCTTTGCCTGCAGTGAACTTGCGCGTTCCTACACTTGATTCAGGAACAGCTTACATAACTTCACACATGCCAGCAATACACTACACTGTGAAATAGTCCCTTGCTTGCTGTCCTCTCCGCAACCCCCAAAGGGAGTGCAGCATTCGTGTACACTTTATAGACCAGGCTGCAGGAGAAGGGAAAGGTATAAACCAACATACCGTATTTTTCGCTCCATAAGACACACTTTTTTCCCCCAAAAAGTGGGGGGGAAATGCCCGTGCGTCTTATGGAGCAAATGTTCATTTTTTTTTAGCTGCTGCAGGGCGCGGGTGGGGGGCGGCGCCGGTAAACATGTGCAGAGTGAGCGCCAGTGGGAGCCTAATCAGACCTGCCATGGCGGCTGCGGAACCCTGGCATCTGCTGAGTGAGTTCCCTCTGCAGCTGCTGATCCGGTCCCTGCTGGATTGGCGCTGCAATTTGCGGACACCTCCCCAGCCGCTGACCCAAACCCCTCACCTAACCCCCCTCCCTAGCTTCTGACATTAACCCCCTCACCTAACCCCCAGCCGCTGACCCGAACCCCTCACCTAACCCCAGTGATGATATCCAACAGGTTCAAATTTGACAGCGGAGAGCGAGTTTCACGGCGGAGATTCTCCTGTGAGTCCCACTCTCCAGCTCAGCCGCTGAACTTGACAAGGGAGAGTCAATTTCAGGGCGGAGATTCTCCTCTGTGAGACTGTTCAGTCAGTCATTTAACATCTCTTTTGTTAGTTCACTAAGTGGTTTCCCTGCTCCCTTCCTCCCCTAACATTTTGGATCCTTCTTTTCTTTCCTCTTTTTTTGTTTTCAGTACCAATCTGCATATGCTGTTCTGCTTTGAAAAAGACTAAAGACTATGTTGAAAGAGCCTTCTGTGGAAGAATAGAGGACAAACAAAATAGCTTGACAATGGTGAGGCAGTGGGCATGCTGACACACATTTATTAAGCTAGTCAGGATTGTTTCACTGGTCACCTTGTCCTCTTCCTCCTCCCCCCTGCTATGTATTTGTCTTCTCTACTTGTTTTCTTGTCATATCTGTAAATTGTGAGCACTAACCCCCAATCCGAAAAAAAACACTGATGTTATATTATTGTGGTATATTTTATTAAATATTTTAGCACACCATTTGGTTCAGAATATTTTTTTTCCTCCTTAAAACCCTAGGTGCGTCTTATGGTCAGGTGTGTCTTATGGAGCGAAAAATACGGTATTTGTTTTTAATCAGATAAACCTTTGTGGTGTGGTCTTTAGAGAAATTTACATTCCTTCTACCCAATCCACCTTTAGAGGTTTTCTTCTTTTTTCTTCTAAAAAGCTTCCCAAATCACTGTGACAGAATGTGTGTTAACTTAAATGGCCAGGCTTTCGAAAGTGTGTGTCAGAGTTCGGAAAAGATACTTCCAAATATACAAATATCCAATATTTGAAATAAAAAAGTTAAATAATTTCTTCACTTATTTACTGTAGGTGTCACAACTGGACTTTGATTTCTTCAGGACCCAAAGATGAGCTCTCTGGAGCTCAAAAGCGTGTCTCTCTCACCAACAGAAGTTAGTCCAATAAAAGATATTACCTCACCCACTTTGTCTATCGAATGTCCTGGTACCAACATGGCTACATCAACATTTCTGTGGTACTCATCCCGAATATCTCCATTGATGTCAGTGGCAGAACTCTGAAAAACTGCAGGAGTACAGGAAAATGGTCTGTTCTTGGTAATAGAAATATCAGTTTTAGCAGAAGAAACTCAGAGCTGTGAAGTCAGATTCTGGCAGGCAAAAAGATGTTTAGATCTTTTTAATGCTTTGATGTATGGAGCAATGGTTATGATCACTGTTTCTTTATTGTGTAAGCTAGTTTTCACAAAGGATTACCTCATTTCACGTAGTTGGTTTTTTTTTTTTTTTGGTGTTTTTCTATATCTGGTAAGATGGTCTTCATTTTCATTTATTTATTGCTTTTTAATGCAATTGCTCTAAAATAAAAGCTGAAGTGGGATTTTTCAATCTTCTTGATGATTGCTGGTAGAGTGGTGAAGTGTATGCATATAAAAATAACCCTTGAGTTTTCCGATTTTTTATACTTGAATTACATATAATTTTTCAAGATGACTAAGTTAGACTTAAAAACCACTACAAGAGAAATGATCCATTTTAGCTAAAACCCTAAATCAAGAAGCACGATGCTTTACAGCTTTCATTCAAGCTACAAAATCACATGCCGTGTTTTTGGAGGATGCGCAGATGTAACATAGTTTAGTTTATTAAGGCATTGGCTAGAGCAATAGATCCCCTGTACAATGCTAAGGAGGCTGCTTCATCAAGAGTTGTATGTGTTCTCCTTTGGGATATTGCCCTCCACACGGCCACACCATATAGGAGCTGCACGCTCTGGTGTGTTTTCAGATGTTTATCCAAACCTGTGAAGATTCAGACTGAACTTTCCCATTTCTAATTACCTTGTTATAAGGCCAAACAAACAAACAAAAAACCCAGCAATATAGAAAATATGATCTGTAGTTGCTGGAGTCCACAAGTGCTAAAATCTTCTAATTTCAGCTTCGTTTTCATTATAGTTTTAAAATAACTGTCTCCAACATGTGTGTGAGTCTAATTAAATTAAATCAGTCTAAATATAACTTTTACAAACAATGTCTTTTGCACCAGAGTCCCCATTTCTACCAATTTTTGTATAGACAATGATTTTTAGAAAGGGCTTGGTCAACAGTAGACAGTAGGCTTGGCAAGGAAAAGTTCAGATACAGTCTACATTCAAAGACTTTACAGATTAAAAACAATTAATAGAAACCAAACAAAAACCGCACAGAAAATTCAGAGGGCATAAAAACTAACCCTGTATGACATTTCATGCTAAGCCACCTACTTTTAGAGAGAGAGACAGGATTTTATGCCCTATTTTAAACCCATTTTAGAACAAGGCTCTAACTGCAGAGTCACTGCCCGCCTTCTCCATAATATAAGTGCTGCCTCGGAGGGCACAGTTACTTGGAGCCCTCCCTTTGGTATCTTTCCAATGCCTTAAATGGTGACCAGGTTAAAAGGAGGGTGACACAAACTCTTACATGTTGTAGAGGAACCTCCTAAATATTCATGAACAAAATTCAGCAGTCTGATATGCTGTCTAGCGTTAAAATGCGTGCTGTGTGGATGTGTTGAAAGAGGATATGTTAGCTTTACAATCAGGTAAGGAGATGAAACTGAAAATGTAAAAGCTCTTTGCAGTGTTATAGTTCAGGTTCGAGTTCAGCGTAGTACTTAAAAACATGTCCAAATTTAAGCACATGAATAGCCCCAGCACATGCATATTCCCATTTGAGGACTACTCACATGCTTAAGTACTTTCCTGAAATGGGGCACCAGGTCCCATTTCCTGCACAAAGTGCAGTGTTGGAATACATGAAAGCAGTGCCCCAACATGGCCATAATATGGCTTGGTCTTGCCTATATAGATGATTCATAGATTTTTAAGGCCAGCATGGATTTCTGTGATTGTCTCATCTGAGCTCCTCAAGATGATATTGCACCATGTCACTAAATCATAATACAGCCTTGTAAAGTCCAAGGCTACAGCAAAAATCTGCAATGTAGTTAAAACATCTCATCTCTGTCTACAGTGGCAGGACCAAATAATATGGCAGTGTTTGTGATGTACATGAGACTGGAGACAACTGCAGATCTCACGGTCTGCATATCTCTGTGTTTCCTTGTGATAAAAGAAGCGGTTCCTAGCCAGTGATGAATTAACCCTTTCTTCTGCCTTAGGCTAAGCCCCTCCCCCCCAAACAAACAAACAAAAAACCACATACACCCCCCCGCCCCCCGTGCCTTCCAGCCTCCTCCATTGAATGGCAGGTTAGAATCAACCTTGTTTCTATTGAATTTAAAAGACTGAGTCCTCTCCTCCTCCTGTATGATGCTAATGGAGTCTCTATTAGCAAATGCTATTGACTCACGTGGCAGTCCAATAATTGGCAAGACTGATATTTATTTGGACCCTTTGCTGAAAAAGGAATAGCAAGTTTAATTGTCCTTCTGAATAACATATCCATTTCCTGCAGAATGTTTTTCTTCTGCTAGTTAGTAGAAAAAGTGGTGAGCATTTTTAATTTTAATAAGTTTCACTAGAAAAGTACTTTGGCTTATGAAAAATAAGAGATTAGCATGTTACTGTTATTGTCGTAGTCTACCTCCTTTACGGTCTAGCCCACCAAAGGATGATAACCCCTACAGTATGTCGCAAATAAGTAACTTTGATTTAGGTCAATGGGTGAAGACTAGAGTTTCATTTCACTCCAGAGTTTCATGCCACTCTTCAGGGTCCCTTATGTTTTGTTTTAATGACTTAGTTTCTCATTAATGACATTGTGTCCTCTTGCTATATTAAAGTAATCTTTCTTTTTCAAATGGATCTAATGTATTCCCACTTACGGGTATTGCACCACCTAGTGGTGCCTAATGGTAGAACCTTCTCCAAGCAGTGTCAGAGTGCTTGCGCTCCCCCTCCCATCTCTCCTCTCAGCATCTTCAAACATTCTGAAGGTGAGGCTGTATAAAGGGATCCTCTACCATCTCACTTCCTGCTATCCACTGTATCAGATGGAAGTGAGCTACTCTGGTCCTTTTGGAGACGGGATTTTTCTCCATTCTTGGTGTCTTTGTACATCTTCATCTGTCTCCAGATCTTCTGGCTCACAACAGGGGAGGATTCTTCATCCAGATCCTGTGTCCCTTCACCTGACAGCTTAGGTGATTGGGCTCTGACTGTGTTTACTCTTGAACAGTCATGTTTCATCATTGGTGCAGAATGTATTGCTTAATTCTAGAAAATGGTCTACCGGAAAATGTTTGTTTTGGAAGTAGTCCAAATTCAAGACTTGGATGCATGGAAAATCTGAATGTCTCAGCTTCCAGACCTTATGTTTTGGAATATTTAATGAACAAGGGGTTAACTAACTCATCTTTGAAAGTTCATTTGGCAGCTACCTCATCTTACCATATTTTAGTTAATCCCTGTTTGTGCATAATACGGTTAAGAAGCTTATGATGGGGTTATCTAATATGTATCCCCCTTTGAAGGAGCCTCTCCCTCCTTGGGATGTTACTTTGGTCTTATTTACATTCATCTACACTTTTGAACCCTTGGCTGCTGAGTGTCCTTTGTGGTGTTTAGCTCATAATATGGCATTAATTACTGCCGTAACATCATCCAGACAGGTGACTGAGCTAAATGTCTTGATGGCTGATCCACCATTTACACCTTTATGAAAAGATAAGGTGGTTCTTAGATCTGATTCCAAGTTTTTGATGGCTTCTGAATTTTACATCAATCAGACTTAATTTGCTGGTATTTTTTTTTCCATAGCTACCTACTAAGAAGGGGGAAACGCTTTTATATCCTTTGGACTCAGGAAGAGCTCTTAGATATTATTTCAACAGAAGTAAAAGTTTTCAGAAATCATCTTGATTATTCGTGTTTTATGCTATGAATCACGTGGGTTGGACTCTCTTCCCAGACTATTTCTGTATGGATTAAACAATGAGTTGTTCACTGTTACACATTAGCAGAAGTTCCTGTACTTATGACGGTTTGATCTCATTCCATCAGAAATGTTGCAGTGTCTTTTGCTTGCCCTAAGCAAGTTCTGGTTACTGAAATTTGCAGGCTGAAACCTGGAGTTCTGTACACACTTTTACTAAGCATGCTCTTGACTTGGCTTATTGGGCTGATGCTAGATTTGATAGAGCAGTGCTTCCGTCTCTGTTCAGTTCGGATTCTGTTCACTCCTCCAAGTTATTTTTAGCACTGCTTATCAAACTACCTCTGAGCCATTTGAAGAAGAAATGAAGGTTACTTACTTTTAACCAGAGTTCTTCGAGATGGCAGTGTGTATTCACACTTCTTGCCTTCCTTCCCCTCATTCTCAGAGTCCTTTTGTTCTCTCTCTCTCTCTCTGATGGGTGAGGGAAGGAACTGAGGTGGTGGAGGGCCCTACACCCCCCTTATATAGCCTCATCCTCAGACTATTTGGAGACGCTGAGGGGAAAGAGGGAAGCGCTCTGACAGACACTGCTTGGAGAAGGTTCTACTGGTAGGCACCACTAGATGGTGTGATGCTCACAAGTGGTAATGTGCAGAGCCATCTCAAAGAACTCCTGTTACAAGTAGCCTTCACTGTCGTCCCGCTGTCATATTTGGAGCAAAAGTAATTAGAAGTCTGAAGGCAGATTAGAAGAATAACAAGCGAGTATGTTATGATCAGGGCAACTGGAGTCACAGGGCCCATGTTCCCTGGAGGGCTTGTTACTGAGGGGACATGAGTGGAACAGAGAAGGCAGGGAGTTAGACGGGAAGCAACTCAGCCACATGGACAGAGCCGTGCACAGGGTTTAATAAGGTTTTTCTTGTTGAACTTAACCTGCATTCAGCCTCACACCTTGGGAATGAAACAAGGAGTCTAATAAGTTAATGGAAGTGCAAGTGGTTTAGAGAATCTTCTAGACTCTTCCACCTAATCCCATTTCCAAAACATGGGCAGGATATCAAGTGACAACAGTCAACCAATAAAACACCAAGGGATTATTTGTATTACTATAGCACCGAGAAGCCCTAGTCATGGACCAGACCCCCATTGTGCGGGGTGCTGTACAAACAAACACAGAAGGAAGCCCCAAGGAGCTTACGATCTAAGTAAAAGACAAGAGATGGATAAAGGCAGATGGGGAGTACTGAGGCAGTATCAGTCAGCATGATGAGGCAGAGGTTTTAGTGCCCCAGTGGTCTAACTGTTGTCAAGTTTTTTGTAGGTTTCATGGCACAGGAGAGCTTAAGGAGGGTTTTGAAGAAGGATAAGGAAGTAGCTTTATGGATGTTTACAGGGAGCGTCTCCCCAGTGTGAATGGAAACATAGGAGAAAACATGAAGATGCTAATTTGAAAATGTAAATCAGTGGGCAATGGAGGATGGAATGATGGGCTGATCAGAGGTGGGAGCCAACATCTCCCTAGTGAATGAGAGATGAGAGATAGAGTTGGGGATAGGGAATATATTTTCCTACCCACCTGAAAACAAAGATAATGCTTCTCAGCTCACTTCCGAGGCGTGTTCATGAATATTAGTTATTGTTCGTTTAGCACGTTGAATAGTGTTCTATAAATGCTTAGTAACGTTATCAGTATAAACTCTGTGGTAGGTATGACACTAGTAGAATTGGAAATCTATTTCCTGGCAGACCCTTTCCTTCGTCCATTCACCACACCGGTTGGGAGCTAGTGTCATGTTCCCTCTTGATGGCTAGTGGCTGGCACGCAAATTAGAGTGAATAGACAAAAGTAGAGAGAGAAAAATGAGCTAACCAGGTCCTTTCTCCACCTCAGTCGATAAATCCAACAACCCTGCTACTGCTGACCTTCGTAAACCTGAACTGCTTGTGCTTCATAGAATAAAGTGTGAGTCTTTGTTTATAGGGAAAAAAAGAGAAAATTGGGATCACTTTTCCCATTTCATCTGAAAATAGCCTCACAGTATCCCTCTTGTCATTTGATCGAGACACCTTGAAGATACCGTATTGATTAGGTCAAGCTGTGGAAAACCCACCAGTCTGGAATTTATTTCCTTTCTCATGATGCTCAGATGTAAAAGTAGTAACACTGTGCCCAAATCTTGTGTGGATAAGACTCCTTTGATTTTTCAACCAGTGGGAGCAGCGCAAAAAAAAAAAAAAAAAAAAAAAAAAAATTCGGATCCTATCACTTCCTGAAACCTGCTTTATTTTTTCTTTGCATGTTACAAGCATGAAATTTTATGGTCCAAAAATTCTTCTCTATGAACTGAGTTGTCCATTTTGTAACCGTGTGTTTGGATCTGAAAGACACAAGTTTACTAATTTTTATATTTTTCCATGAATGCTACTAGAACCAGCTTTCTGGCTTTTGGCTTGAAAACAGAATTGGAGCAAATGACCGAGGGAGTCATTAATGCTTCTGCTTAGCTAAAAAGCTAGAACGATGCATATTCACTCTCTAAAAGTTAAATGAGAGTTTTGGATCAGCTGTTAATTAACTTTATTCATTCTTTTTACTGGAAGTCTGGCCACTGAAATCCATTTAAAATTCAATGATGATATGCTTGCTAAAAACACTTTTTCTGTGAAAATGGTCCTGGCAGATCATGACTCGCCTAAATAGAAATTGGCATTTTAATCTGGACAAAGCTTCCTATATATTATCAGAAATACTTATGTCCCAGTAAAGCTGGCCGCTCTACCAAACCAAATGATAAGCAGCTGAAAAAATAACCCATAAGAGGAGGCTAACATTGAAAAAATGAATTGGCCCGGATGGAAAGGACATGCTCCTCCCTTTGATAAAAGCTACTGAATGATTCTGGTGGACATCCTTGGGAATGGAGTTCCATGAGCAAGGACTTTAAAGTGGGAAACCTCTCTGTCCTTATCCTTGTCAAGATGGCACCATGGGACAGAGAACATGGGCAATGCAACAATTCTCAGTTGCTTTAGAGCATAGTTTCTCAACCTGTGGTACGTGTACCCCTAGGGGTATGTGAGACACAGGCAGGGAGTCCCTGGGGAAAAACAGAGTGAAGGGGAGGCGGGCGGCAGCTGCCGACTTCTGGGAAAGCCGGGTGGCAGCAGCTTGCTTCCCACCTGATCCTAGCTCCTGGATGGGAGGTATGCGGCAGCCCCTGGCTTCTGGGGAAGGTGGGCGGCAGCCTCCCACTTCCTGCCCAGTCACAGCTCCCAGCTGGGAGGCAGGCAGCAGCTGCTACAGGCCTGGGAAGCCGGGCTGCAGCTACCCGCTTTCTACCCTGTCACAGCTCTCATCTAGGAGGCGGGCAGCAGCAGCCGGCTTTTGGCAAAGGCGTGTGGTAGACCCCTGCTTCCCACCTGGTCACAGCTCCCAGCTGGGATGCGGGCAGCAGCCCCCCCAGCTTCCTGCCGGGGTCCTAGCTCCCAGGTGGGAGCCCAGTGGCAGCCTCCTCCATCTCATGAGTTGGGCTCGCAGCTGGGTGGCAGCCACCCTCACCCTGGCTCAGAGTCGAGGGACAGCCTCTAGCGCCCTGGATTGAAGTCAGGCAGCAGCCGCCTGCCCACATTCCTGGGTCCCAGCTTGGATTAGGTGGCAGTCGCCCACCTCCCAGGCTGGCAAGCCAGATGGCAGCCCCACCTCCCTGGCTCAAAGCCCAGTGCCCAGAAAACTTGTCAATTTCACTGCTCTAGCTGAGCACTGAAATTGACAACTATGGCAGCCCCAGATATCACCAATTACCCTCTTTTCCTCTCTCTCACCCACCCTCCTTCCCTGTCTCTCTCTCACCCCTTCCTCCTCTCAAATCTATGGCAAAAAATTTGGCATGGGCACTTTATGTTCCCCAGAATTGGCATGCCGCTGAAAGCCACCTAGCTTTGGCCAACATCATCTCTAGCCCAGGTACATACTTGAGTTGTGCACCCCTGGTATAAAGGTGGTAACCCTACCCACACTAGATTTGACATCTGTCCTATCATGACCTCATGACTCAGCCCTTCTTCCAACATATGGCTCACATTAGTCTGTAAATATAAAATCCCATAGAAAGTTGAGTGTTGGGGTACTTATTAAAATTTTCAGAAGTTAGGGGGTACTTGCTACTTAAAAGGCTGAAAAACACTGCTTTAGAGAAAAATGCACTCATGATTGTGGCTTGGGTACATCAAGCCGAGAATATTAAGGTGAAGTGGAACGAACAATTTTTTAACTGTTTCAGTGCACTGTATTTTTCGCTTTATAAGACGCACCTGATGATAAGACGCACCTAGGTTTTAGAGGAGGAAAATAGGAAACAAATATTTTGAACCAAAAGGTGGGCTAAAATATTTAATAAAATAACAGAATAATATGTAAACATGAACAACAGTCAACAGCAGCATTAAGAACCATTATTACTGTAATTAACAGACGAGGAGAGATTTTTATTTTAGAACAATACACCTCTAGTCTTGTAAATAGCTTGTTAATTGCCGCTTGTTAGTTCCCGCCGGCGCTCACCACCAATCAGCGGTACGTACAGACGGCAGTGCAGAGGAGGAGGAGAACTGTGGGCTTAGTGAAAGTTCCTGCGATCCTGCAATAGTGCCGACCAGCTTGATTTTCGGCACATTCGCTTTATAAGACGCACTGACTTTTTCCCCCCACTTTGGGTGGGGAAAAAAGTGCGTCTTATAAAGTGAAAAATATGGTCAGTGTTGGATCATGTGTTTTGACTTAATCCATTATACAAATAGGTGACCAGCCTGAAAGATTCAAGCTTTCTGAAAGTTCTAGGGTGTTTGGATGGTAAATTGTTTTTGGTTTTTGTTGCTTTTCTGTTCCTGATGCTGTATGCATTTCCTGTCTAATGATATTTTTATTACCATTAAACTGAGTGAAACTAACTTTATCCTTTGTATACTGAATGTGTGCTTTGTAGACTAGGTCACCGATGATATAGACTTGAAGATGTAGGAATCAGTTCTTTTTTAGTACTTTATTTGCGATAAATGCACCTTTAGCTTGCTATCTAAGTACTTATATAATCCCCGTCACCATAGTACCTGAGCAACTCAAACACTGATGAGTTTATCTTTACAGAACCCTTCTTGAGGTAAGGAAGTATTATTATTCTCATTTTATGGATGGGTAAACTGTGACACAGAAAGATGAAGTAACTTGCCTGTGGTTACACAGGCACTGAATCCAGTTCTCCCATTGCCGTAAGCACAAGACCATCTTTCTTCCCCAACTTCACCAGCACTCTGCCCCTTAAACCATCTCCACCTGGACTACATTTTACATTCCAAATTTCTGAGATGCTTCAAACAGCACTTCAATGATATAGGTGTATTATTAGATGGAGATGGAAAAATTGTTGATGCAGAAAAGACAGAAATGTTCATTACATGTTTCTGTTCCATATTGGAAAAGAGGCAGGATGATGTGTTTGTATCATATGAGGATAATGTACTTTCTACTCAAAATGACATTTTTATTCACCCCATTGTGGACCTTGAAACCCTTCCTTTTCCAGTGTAATATATCCGTCCATCCTCCTCCCTTGCCTCCTCCCCAGGCCCCAGCAAGTCATGAGATATGAGAAATTCATAGCTTTTTTAGATGCAATTTCTGGGATGAGACCATTAAGACCAAAGCTAATTTAACAGCAGTATTGAGTATCCCATATATGTTTATTACTGTTGTATATGCTAAGTTTTATTTAATATGTAGTTTTAAAATAACTGACTGTCACAGACTCTTTCTGGCATACCTAATTGCATGCAGTAACAGAAGATGCATCACATGTATCTAAATTTGTAGGAAAAAAATTACATTGTATTAGAGAAATTGTATGTGATCATGTGTAATTTAAGGACTGTTATGGTGCATATCTGCAAAGGGGTAGAGTTTAGGTTGCGCATACAATTTAACTTAGTCAGTTCCTGTTTTTTGAATATTTCACCCTGCAGTCTAAACATTCTCTTAATTCATTTTTTGCATGAAATTTCCTAGAAGTTTATTTAAAAAAAAAAATCAGATTATAACCATTCCTAAACTATTTTGACAAGACACTGCTGTAATACCCTGTTCTACTCAATTTGTGAGATTTGTTTGTGGGTTTTTTAAGGCCATAAGGGATCACAGTGGTCATCTTGTTTGACCTCCTTTATAACACAGGCCTTACATTTTACCCAGTTAGGGCCCCTCCAACAAGCTCAAAAGGGGACTATCTCCTGTGACCCTTCAGAGACTTGCACCGTCCTTCCACTATGGAGTGTCGGCCTATGGGGCCCTAAGGCAGCTAGAGAAGGTCACCTGACCTATGAAATTCTTACCTGAACCTATGACTATTTTGTAAGGTTTGCAGTGATTGGAAAAAGAAGCTGCAAGACGCAGGGTAGGCAGACCAAGTCTGGAGCTGGCAGGCAGATGAAGCAAACGCTGGCATGTGCAGCTCCTAACAAGCCTATGCCCTGTCTGAACTTCCAAGAGGGACAAGAGCCTCCAGGTGTGTGACTGGACCTGGGTATTGCTGTGTGTGTCTGTGTGGCCTGAACGTATGAGACTGTAACTAAGTTGTAGCCAAGGAACACAGAAAATGGTGACTGTATATCAGCTACCTGTTTTATGTCGCCCAGGGACTCTTCTGTTTGTCACAGACTGAACTTGAACAGAAGCCTTTTTCCTTGTTTCCCAGTGCACCATAAATATTCATGAGCAGAAACTCAAGGGCACAGGAGACAACCTCCAAAAAGCTCTTTATTAAAACCAATATTCTAAATTATATATTAAAACCAATTACTTCAGACATTCCAGTTTTCAAAGATTTTCAGCATCTTGTGATGTTTTCACATGCAAATTCCTTGGAGATTCTATGTGGAGAGCTCATTCAATAGTGTTGTGGGGGAGTGGAACCTAGTTAAGTGCCTACGCACTAATCTGAGAAAGTTACTTGTAACTTTCCCATCCTTTTGAGAGTGGTTATTATAGACGATTAAAAAGACAGTATCAATTTAGATGAGGCTTTACATTTAGTTGGTGGGCTTAGTTGAAAGACTTGATTTACAAAATTGGTATGACTACAACTGTTTTCATAAATACTTTTTGAGGAGTCGAGCATTGAGGTGGGGGTAGGAAAACATATTTGAGTTGCCCTGTACTGTGAGCCCAAACAAAAGAATTCTGTGCTAGTGCATCAGAACTGGGGAGTAAAATGAACCATAATCAGAAAGTGAAACTTATAACTCTAGTATCATTCCGCAATGTAACAGTTTTGGCAGAGGGCTCCCAGAAACACTGCCATGCAAAATACAACATGGCCAATTGTGAGGGGACAGAAAAAGGGAAAGCACAGTAAACCTGAGTGGCTGCATCTAAGCAGAAAACAAATACTTTATGTCTCATTCCATTCCATATAGTCATTCAGTTTGTGCATAAAAACCTTAAACCATTTGGCCCTAGAAGTCTATTTTAACTATTCACCCCTCTATCTAACATAAGACCTTTAAAATTCGTCTGACATGTATTTCCATTTAATTCTTATACCTATGACCCTTAGTTCTGCTCTGACAAACCTCATTTAGATTATCAAGTTTAAAGAGTTGCTGTCAACTTGGGTTTTTAAAAATTGATTAATTACAAATAACTATTTTGTGAGAGTGCCTCTTAAATAGCATAAAAGATTTTTTTTTAAATAGATTAAAGATATTAAAATAGGTTTCTGCTCCCTGGTTATGGTGAATAACGTTCTGTGGAAACATTGCTGTCAAATGCACAAATTGAACAGCTAGAGAATTTTTTTCTGACTTATTTCAGTTTTAGCCATCTTAGATATTAGTTGTGATTATATTAGGTACAAAAATTTCCAATAGAAATGTGATTGTGTCCTTTTAATACATTGTTACATTAATAACTTAATGAACTAGTCTCTGGCTTGTTTCCATACTTCAAATACCTCCACTTTAATAGTCTTTTATCAAGTTTCAGTCTTTCACACGTGACTGCGTTCAGCCAGTTAATTGCCTTATGTTGTATTCTCATTAACTTAAATATATTATTTAAATAAAATGACCCAGACTGGACACTATACTTCAAATATAATCTAATTAGTTCCTGGTTTGCTTCCCTTGATGCAAACAAATGTTTTGTTGGTCTCCTTTATTGCTTCCCCTCTCTGGTTATACTATTTGAACATTGGATGTACCAATGTACCCAGATCCTTTTTTCACCACTGTAGTAAGAAATCCAGTACTGTTTAAACTTTATTTAGCATAAATATTCTACTCCAGTGCTTTACTTTGCACTTAAACATTTTGTTTTATAGTCCATTTCTGAGTTCATTTACCTAATCTATTACAATTATCCACTAAAAATGCGGTGTGCCTCTAAATCTTAACTACTTCCCTGTCTGCTTAGCAGGAAATTGAACAATTGCCTCCTAAAACACAATGTTAAATATGGTCTAGTGGTTGAAGTAGGTTATTGGAAGTTCGGAGATCTGGGAGAAGGCAGTGATGGTTTTTAAAATGTTTGCATAGTGCCTAAGTTTACAAACTACTTTACATAACATAGATAAGACATGTTCCCTTCCCTGAAGAGCTCCAAGTTAAACGATGCAAGACAAGACATAGGACAAGAGTTCTGGAAAGGGAGGGCCTGGAGTTTCCCATCATGGGGAGAGAGGATGAGAGATTTCAGGAAGAAGTGGATTTTAAGAAGTGATTTAAAAGAAGAGCAAGAGGGCACTTGGTAGCTGAGGGCAGATAGTATGTTCCTTCTGGAGATGGTGGGATAATATAAGATGTAAAGCTGAGAAGAGCACGAGGAGATGAAAAAAGCAGAGTAAGCTGAGAGGAATGGGAAGTATTGAGAGTAGCAGGGAATATAGGAGGAAAAAGGAACAGAGGCATAAGTAGGTGATCACAAGTCATGTGAATTTTACACAGCAAGAGAGGGGAAGCTAGCAGAGGGATTCAAAGAGGAGGTGATCTAGTTTGAGTGATGGGAGGGGAAGATGATGTTAGCATCAGCATATTGGACTGAACTGAAATGGGAACGATGAAGTGTTCTACTCTTGATTCTGATCTGATTTGATTCTGGACCAATGCCATTGAACTCCAGTGGCAAAACAACCATTGATTTCAGTGGTGCAGAGCTAGGCCCTTGCTTTGTGCCCTTATTCAAGTCACATGACTTTTGTTCCAGGTTTTCCAGCTGTAAAATGGGGCTAACAGTGCCCACCTTTATAACATGCTTTGAAAGTCTTGCATAAAGAGCACTACAGAAGTGCACAGTACCATTATTATTTTATTTATTCTATCAAGGCAGCGTAAGTGCACTGGTCCTAGAATAGAGCCCTGAAAAATTCCATTTCTCACGAACTTCTAGGAAGAACACATGACTAATTCAGCCCTCTCTTTTCCACCTACTAGCTTACATTCTTTACACAGACAGAACTCCCATTGGGAATTATCAGGACGAGTTCTGTCAGCATCCGGACTGCAGAATGAGAGCTCATTTCTTAATAATGTATTACCAAATGAGTGGAGTATATTATTCAGTAATCCAAAAATATGATTTATTCCAACATGATGCTTTCACTACCTATATCCAGTCCAAGTACTTGCTTAGCACTCTTTCAGTAATTGGTGTTCTGTAGTTTGTCTTGGTCAGTTCTCAGAAAAATACTTTCCAGGGATATATCTCTTTATCAAATACAGATTTGATCAAACTACTTAGTTCTTAATTTTCTTATTCAGTAACCAATAATTCTTTACTTTGTTGCCCTATTAATGGCCTCATTTCTCTTATTTTTCAGCCTTTCATTATGTTGATCTAATATCACTATCTTTGTGGGTTTCACTTTTTTGCTCTTTGAATAGGTTCTTTGCGTTCTTTCTGTGCCTTCCTATAAATTTGGTTATTGATAGAAATGCAGATTAAGAAAAGTTTTTTAATATATGATCTTTACCTTGTCTTTGATCCTTTAAAATATCCTCTCATCAAGTCTCTCTTTAGTGTACTGTTTAGCAATTCATCGTGGCATCAAAAAGTAATTTCAGAAGTGGGGCTTACCTAAGACACCTAAATTTGTTTTTGAATAATCCTTCCTTTCATCCTGCTGTCCTCTGCCACCATGATAACACTTGATCTCCTGTTTGGAAGACGGCAGTGTCTCCCTGCAAAACAGATGCTATTATTGCACTGTAGATTAGCTGGCTAGTGAGTGGTGTTCTAGGAGTACAACTGGCATCTACCCACAGATTCTGCTGGTACAAAGCCTTGCCCTTTGGGGCTCTTTCAAAATGTATCCATGATCTCCAAGTTAGGAGTGCAACATATTGCTGGTTGTGACACAGTTACAGTTAAGTTTACTCCATGTCTAATTGTAACCTTTTAGTGTTGTCATATGACTTCCTCACTTGCAGGAGGTTTTGTAAACCTGAACACAGAAAATAGCAAGAGCTTGATATAGCTATTGCTCTTTCCCTTGATTTAAGTTGATTTCTGGTCTTTATTCCCTATGGTTATATTTCATGTTCCTTTCAGATCCCTGAGGATATGTTGTTGCTGCTTTCTGGTCTTCATCCTCCATCTTTCTGGCCAAACCTCCCTCTGCTGTTAATGTCACTCTTAACCGTCCAAAGGAATCACCGCTAAACAATGCAAGGCATTTCCTTCCCTCTTATTAAAAAGCACCAAAATAAAAGTAAATTATTTTATAGCAATGGCTAAAAACACACAACTTAAAAGTGTGTTATGGCTACAGTGTTTTGGACTGCCCCTATGGGATTAAATGGTATTTGAAATCAGTTTTTCAGTAATCTCTTCTGCCCTCAAACATTCACACATCCCCTACTCACATATAGGCTGAATGCTTTCTCCCATAGCCCCAAACAGTCCCACAACAGGAGAGGCCTGTATATGGCCCCATAAATATGGCAGTTGGAGCACCATCAGTTGCCATCTTATTAACTCCGTTATGCAGATTTCTCCTGAGCACCAGCCAACAATGTGATAACTTTGTGGATTTTGTTTTGTTTTTTTAAAAAGAAAACTAGACTCAAAGGGTGCTACTTGGATACCATTACCAATATTAAATCATGTTTATTATTTATTCGGGTATTGCTGCAGAACCAACCAAGATCAGAAGTCCATTGTGCTAGGCCCTGTACAAATTCAGAGTAGTAGAACATCCCTGCTTACAAACTGCCCAATAAATTTATTTCTCGCTAAAATATAAAGAAAACAGAGAGCTGAACTCAACAAAACTGTCTCTACTAATTCACCATCTCCTAAAACAAGAATACAGTAGTATTCTACAGCATTTTTTTAAGAAAGGAAAAAATATGATATCTTGCAACAGTACTATGGGAGGAAATTCTACTCTTGGTAACAATGGTAAAACTCCAGTGAAGTCATTGGGATTGCAGTGGTGTAACTGAGATTTGAATTTGCCTCTGTTGTTTTGGACCATTACTGTAGAATTCCTTAGTACTTTTCTGAAAGTATGCAAGGCCTTACAAGGCCCTAAAAATTGACTTTCAGACTGTAACCCATTTCTGAAGTCAGGTATGTTATTGAATTAATTAAATCCCTACCATATGTCAGCTGCTTTGAAAAAAATCCAATTTGTGTTAAAAATTAATGGTGGTTTTGGGTTGGGTTTTTTTTAAGTCTAATTTTAGGGGGAAAGGGATTTTAATTCCTATCTCAATGACTTTCAGTGAGACACAGGCTTCTAAAACCCTAAATTGATTTTGAAATTGAACTCAGGCTAGGACTATAGAAGGGAAATAAATGGAGTTATCATGTGTTCTGCTCTCACTGAAAATCAGCAGGATTGAGGATCTATCTTCACTGAAGTTCTCCCAAGTCACTCACGTGCTTTTGAAGTTCCCACCCTTAGGTACCTAAATATAGACTTGAGCAGGTTAGGCTAAAATTTTCAGAACTAGGTACCTAAGTAACTTATGTTTTAAGTTGTCCTATGTTACATTAAATAGAATGTATGCATTGTGCTCTGTCTGGGGGCACACTATTAGGTTTATTTGACACATTTAAAAATCAGTAAAATACATTTACTTGGGAAGTTGATCATGGGCTCAATTGTGAGGCCCTCGTTGCAGGGGGAAGTAGTAGTGTGTAAGGAGCCTCTCAACTCTGTTTTTGTGGGCAACATACAGCCACCAGAACCTCCTTGTTGGAATAGCTGCCAGGTTGCTACTTTCCCTCCTGCATAAGTCAGGAGTGGAGAGTGGGTGGATTCTTGGCACTGGCCAGTGGCACTGAATTAGTTACAGAGGAGGAAGTAAACTATGGCAGCAAAAGGGCTAGAACAGATGACTTCTCTGTAATACAGCAAGAAGGATGCAGGGATCGGGTTTTGATTCTGAATCACTGTTTCAGTATTGACAACCCCAAACATTCAAATAACATGGGTCAGATCCCAAAAATCATGAGATTGGCTTAAAAAAAAAAGAGGTGTTTTTTTTTTTTTTTAAAAAGAACATATTTTGTGGGGTTTTGTATTTACGTCCTAGTTTGTGAACCACTACAGGTGCACTTGGATCACATTTTCAAGTTTCTTGCCACCACCAAGAGGACTAGAAACTTACTTTTTATTTCTTTTAAATAAAAGATGAGATTTTCCTCATACTCATTTGACTCCAGGAGCTGGGATTTGATGCCATGCTTCTGAAGCAGCACTGTCCCCCATGTGGGCAGGATTGTCAATAGAAAGCTAGCTGGAAAATGCTTATTGTTGAACCTGAAATGTCTCATAAAGTGGGTTGGATACAACAAACTTTCATGTAATCACAGGCAGTGTCCTGGTGGAAACTTGCCTGGTTCCCTGCCGGCTTACCTGGCAGGCTTCTGGAAAGCCGGGCTTCCAGGGTCTCTGGCTCCAGACTACCCCTCCATGCAGTTTGCTCCAAGGTCTGGGGCAGCCCGGCCATACCCGAACTCCAGGGTTCCTGGGTTGAGTTTCCAAAGTTTGCAGCTCCGGGGAAGCCCCGTCATGCAAACTGGCCTCAGCTGGGAGTCCCAGGATCTGGGCCAGCTGGCTTCTTGTGCTGGCAGGCACCCTTCTTCCACAGACACTTGGAGCCCCTGAAGCTGATGACTGAAACTTGCATTCATGTTCGTTTCAGTCTGCAGCCAGCGGTCCTGAGGAGCACGTTTAGTTTAAGAAATACCATGTTCCTAAGGTTTAATTTTGGGGGCACTTCCAGTTTGTGAGAAATTTTAAATTATGTTGGTTTTGATCCGATTCGGAACGAAACCAAATTTTGAAATGCTGAAATTGCTTGCGAACTGGAAAACCTGAGTTTTGGCCACCTCTGATTGTAAGGTTACAATCCAGCCACACATGAGTAAAGTAATGCAACAGAAATAAAATATAGCACGAGCTATCAGCATGATAAAGTGCAAATGTTGGATGGGGGAGAGGTTATTTTCTAAACTTTATTGTAATTAAGTTAGCGTAGTCAGACATTATTGACCTAGTGATGACAAGGACAATATATAGCCTGGCATTTTAACAACATTACATTGTGTTAAAGAGCTGAGCAGTGTTACAGCCAATCAGTAAGATTCCAATCCCACAATGAGCTCTGTATGGTTGGACCCTGAACATATGCCCAAAGGGCATTGCAGGATCAGAGCTTTAGGGATTTTGCTGTAGCAACACTGTATGTGAAGGGAGCATTGGGGAAATCCACAACTGAATCCACGTAATCAAGGACTAATTTCTAAAATATTGACGTAATGATCATTTTCCAAAGTATCAAGATATCAAGTATCAACACTTCCTGGAAATTGTAAACAAATTCAAATGTAGGAGATGGTTAGTGTTCCTAAATACAAATGGGGAAGAGCTCAGATATCAGTTTTTCCCCTAGTCTATCTTTATTTCCTTTATTCATTTTTCTCCTTGATCTCCTTGTCGGCCTGGTTGTTTTCTTTACACTGTTTAAGGATAGCATGGCATAAATACATTAATTTTGTGTGTCTAGGTATCACTTTAAAATGTAGATTCCAAGAGATTCTGTATCCTTTTCTGTCATTTCAAGCTCTCTCTCTATTAGGGCTATTGGGCCTGATATTGGTCTGTCTGGCATAAATTAGTCCATGGATTGAGATCAGAATCAGTCTAATTCAATCTCCTTGCTTGCTGCTCTTGAATGTATCAATGATAATACTCAATAAGAATATTGCTAACTAATTCCAGTGTTGCATTCGTGTGTGCAGCTGTGTGTACTTCTATGCATCGAAGAATAATCAGCCACTGAATTTGCTTATACAGTTATAGATGTTTCAGGATTTGGGGAAATGCTGAATATCTGTGCTTCTGATATTAGAATCAAGCAGGTGGGAACTGGTATTCAAAAGAGCTTCATTTTCATTTAGGCTCTGTAATAAGTGTTTAGGTTTTCATAAAAGCTCAGCACTTTGGATGCTGAGCAATTTTTAAAATGTGGTCCTGATTTTATATATCTAAATGGGAACCAAATTCTTCTGAAAACTGGACACCCCTTTTAGAGGGTGAGCACTTTAAAATCTGGCCTGGAGCTCTTTGGAAAATCCAGCCCTTAGTATTTAACTGGCTGGGGGGCAGAGACTGAGTTTTATTGTTAAATTCTGAGTTGAATTCAGGCAGTAGAAGGGGAGGTGAAGGATAAAGAAGAAATGTATTTGATATGCTTTTTCTCTGGATTTGAGATTAATAATAATAATAGGATTTATGGCTTATGAAAAATGCCACATGGACAGCCCTCTCCTAGCTCCTCCATTCATCCCGGCTAGGAGTCCTGTAGCAGATGACTTCTTCCTTTGCAGTGATTCAGCTGTCATTAAGTGTGGGCTGACCAAGCCAAGGCTCCACCCATTGCCTGCCCACCTGCATGAGAGAGGGCAGTAACCTTACAGAGGCTGCTTTCCCCACTGTTGTGACCTATGATGCAGGAAGTTTCCACAGGGGATTAAAATTTTAGGGTTCTTTGGGGCATGGACTGTCTTTTTTTTTTTGTTTTTTTTTGTTCTGTTTGTACAGTGGGGTCATGGTCCATGACTGGTGAGCCTAAATGCTACTTCAATACAAATAAATAATAAATATGGGAATGCCTTATACCCCTTACTTCCTTGCAACATTCTTGGTGGGTATTATTCCCAGTTCACAGACTGGGAAACTGAGGCAGAGAGCTGAAGTAACTTCACACAGGCAGCCAGTGGCAAAACTAGGAGTATTGCAATGAAACTTATTTTGTGATATCACAAACTCAGCTCTCAGTGTCTGAGGTAGTGGTAGGAGGGGACTGTAGAGTTCTGTCATCTTGAGATCTAGCCAGTGTCATTCACTGAAGTTCTAGAGATGGTGGGGGAGATTTATGTAAGACCTGTAAGTTACATTTATGCCATTCCTGGCTGGTGAAAGACAACAAGGAAGTTCTGGAGTCGATTTTAATGCCTTCCATTTGGTGGGCATGATGCCATCTTCTGTGAAAGGAGTGGTCGTTAGACTTTAGCTCAAGAAATAATCTTTTAACACAGACAAACTCTCACCTATCTCAAATCTGTTCCTTTTGGGGAAGGCCAGTGAGAAGGCTTTGACACAGCATCTCCAACAAGATGAGCCATCTTGGCTCCAGTTGGTTCAGTTACTTATCTATTTCATAGTGCCGCAGATATGTATGGCACTTTGCAATCAAGACAAAAATGCCCAAAGAGATCGCAAGTTGAGTTAAGGCAAGAGCAAACAGGAGAGGGCAGTAATATGGGGGGCTGAAGAGGATGAAGAAAAGACCAGTAGGATTATTTGGCTGCTTGAGAAACTAATGCATGTGACTTGGAGGTAATATGGTGTGTCCTCCGGGCTGCCCTCCCCCTGCCCCAAAGTCAATGAATTTTGAAATGTCATTGTTATGAGCCTTCTTGAAGTGAGTTTTGAGCAGGGATTTAAGGTATGAGAGGGAGAGAATAACTGGCAGATGGGGCTTAGGAAGGGAAATCCAGGCATAGTGGCAACAAGAATTGAAAGATGACTTGGAAGCAGACATGTAAAGAGAATGCAAAGAGGATTGATAGGAGAGGGCATCCAGCTGAGTGGCTTGTGTTGAGAAGTGGAATGAAAGGAGACTAGCAGAGAGGATGGGAGAAATTAGACTGCAGAGGGCCCTGGAGGTGAAAACGCAGATTTGTATTTGATTTGGGGTGGGAGCAATAGGATGCCAAGTGAAGGGAATTGAAGAGGTTCTGGATCTGTTGTAGGCTGAGGTGGATGAACTCTTCAGCATGGCTTCGCATGGGTTTGGAGAGGGGTGAGGCGAGTGCCAGGGAGACCAAAGAGGAGGAAATTGCAGCAGTCAATGCACAAGAGAATCAAGGCTTGGGACAAAGCCTTGATTTTAGCAGGGGGGATGGAGTGGTATGACGGGGTTCTATAGATGAAACCAGCAGGATTTAAAACACTCCGTCTGTGGAGGCTCTTATTGTGCTGTACCACACCGGAACTAGAACTCAAACACAGATGTTAAAAATGTTAAAATAAAACGTCAGGCGCTACAAATCCAAATAAACAAAAACAGTCCAAGGGGATCCCTGGGAGAAAGGAGAGGAAAAGATGTATGCACAAGTTGAACTGGGAGATAAGAAGAAAGATAATAAATCTGAGGTCCATGGTATTCAGACTTAAATAAATAAAAAGCAAACATACTTCAAAGGTTTTTAATTTTTTGTAAGTGGGGAGAGATGAACTTAAATGAATCTCTGTCCAGGAAGAATAAATTCCATCTTCTGGGTCTGTGCACGGCCGAGACCGTTCATAACAGCCTGATGACTTAAGATGCAGGAGTGGGATGTGTAAAAGAAGAATGGTGCCCTAACACAGAGGCCTGACAGCTGAGGTTCAAGGACGGAGGTCTTGAATATAGCCAGTCTACAGTGTTGAAGGTTAATATACTTCGATACTCTCATCAAAACAAAATTTGCAACAATTTGGAAGGTGCTAACAGGGCCTCTTTGTGGTTGTGGAGAGAAAAGAGAGCAAGTGTCACAGTTCAGGGCAACTGCCTCTGTATTCCCCCTCTGTGTTCTAGCAAGGGCACCTACTCTAGGCTTCAGGCTCCCCTGGTCATCATCTCTTGGGTGGAAACATCTCGCTCCCTTCTGAGTGGGGTATTTGCAGGCTACACAGTCCTTTGACTCTATACTGTGCTATCCCAGCAAGAGATTCTGCCTAAGCAGGGCTGCTTACTTTCTCTTCAGAGATGAATAACAGAGTAATTGCTGTAAGGTACTACACAATCTTTCCTATGCAAGCCTATTTTATTCGTAAGGTAAAAGCTCTACAGAGAAACACATTAAAACCAGTAAAAGAACCTACATGCATGCTAATAAGCTTGCCAGAGATCAATCCAACCTTAACATGGGCTGTGGCAGGAGCACTCCTTCAACTACGCTCCCCCCACCGAACCTGGTCCTCCCAAAGGGGGTTTCCTTCCAGTTTCAAGTTCTTCGCAGCTTCAGCTCAGAACAAGCACCCAGTCTTATGGGGCCTCAATAGGCCCAGTCCTTCCCAACTTTCCGTAAGGATTGGGGCCCTTCATGGACCGGGGATCTTGTCTGTTTAGTGGGTCAGAGAGAAGACCCTGAGCCTATTTAAAAACAGGCTTTTCATGTAGAAGTCCTTTCTTTGTCTGGTGGTCCTGGGAGAATCCAGTTTAAATTAGTATATGGGAACTTCTCTAGGGGGTGGCTTCAAAAGGCTGATAACTTGAGGAATTGCATTACCGTTTCCCCTCCTCCTAGAGGAGTTACATACAGCTCAGAACAATGCATACAAAATGACATTTTTACTACAATGGACCCCAAAGGTATTAAACATAACTCAATAAAGTTTAACTTCATTCCATAACATTTGTCCAGGACATTACAGGGCATTGTCAGTTCGTCGCAACAAGGCCACTCCTTTAGCGAATATGGCTTAAAGAGGGGTGGGTTTGTTTTTGTTTTTTGGTAAATCCATTCCGTTTTGGGTAGACATTGAGGGGAAAACAGATACATTTCCTAAAATGTGGCATATTGTCCCTGAGCGAGAGTAACTGGCATAAAGATCCACAACTATTACTCCTAACATCTGATGTACCACAATTTTGCATGTGTTATCTGCAGTCACAGCTTGAGAGCAGGGCTTTGCTTCAATAAGGTCCTCAGTTGCCTTTTAGATTAGAGTAGGGATTTTTTTTAGTGATTCATAGAGCTGGAAAAGAAAATTGATTTTGGGGGGATAGGAAATTGCTATCCAGAAGATACTTGCTAATGGAAGACTAACTTTTTAGAGGTCTAAAAATGTGAGACCTAAGGTACTTGGCAATCATGAAGAGCATCTTGCATGTCGTCTTTATCTTACCTCTGACAATATTTTACTATACTGTAGAAACATTATTACTAACATTGTATGAACACTTGTCTCTTTAGAAGACCATTTCTGTTCTGAGGTACCATTATATCACACAAAATACATTAGACCAACTGTTCTTGCAGGTACCATTTGCAGTACAATCTATTTCAAGGGCTGTATCCTGAAGTTCTTTGTCCGTTTTTATTTCAGCAAAACTCCCAGTGACTTTGTTTCATTGCTGTGATTAAACCCTGGGTCCCACTATCCCCCGGTAATGTTTAATAAGTACTCAGGAGTCAGATTTGTCAGGAAGATAAGAACTGCCATGCCAGGTGAGAACGTCTAGTGCAGTGCGCTTTGCCTCTGGAAGAGGCCAGTACCAGATGCTTCAGAGGGAAGTGCAGGAAGCCATGTTAAAGACAATTATGGAATGAACTGCCCACAGGGGAAGATGTTTACTCACCCATTTCAATTAATGGTTGGCTTATGTCATGAAGCATGAAGGTTTGTTTCTCTTCTAATTTTTATCCTGTCTAATATAAACGTGAATGTTTTTATCATCCTTGTAAATGTCTAATCATATTTTGAATCTTCCTATGCTTTGGGGATCAATGAAATCTAGTGACAAGTTCTACAGGTTAATTATGTATTGTGCCTTTAAAAAATGTCTTATCACTTGTTATGAAGATCTCAGTAAGTGGAAAAGCTTGTCTCTCTCACCAATAGACGTTGAGCCAATAAAAGATATTACCTCACCCACCTTGCCTCTCTGTGCTCGTTTGGGCATTTGTCAATTTGCAGAAGAAAGCACAGCACTTAATTAACTATACAAGTGTTTTGCTCAATCTGAGTCTGGCCAGGTGTCTGAAAACATCCCGCTCACACTGGATATGCCCACAGGTATTAGCATAGTCGCTTGGATTGCACCAGTTTATCGGCATAGTGATTTATTTGCATAGTGATTCCTGTCCTCAGATAATGTTATGAGCTCACGACCAGCTTTCTTATGGCTTCGTGACTATATACATTATAGAGGACTTCATGTTTTTATAGGATTTAAAAGAAAAAGAAAAAGAAAAACATCAGCTAAACCGTTAACTAATTTATTCTGCTTTTTAAAGAGAGAGAGAGATGAAGTGTTCAGAGACCACTTATCCTAAACCAGGGGGTTCGCCCAAAGCCCTAATAGGTTACTTATGGTTCATTACCTTCCCTCACATTCTTTTCTCTTCCCTGTTTGAAATTGCCATCACATAATAAAGCTCAATTTTTTTCTCTGTGGTATGTTTTAATATTTCCCAATGTTGAGACCATTTGATGGTTTTCCTGAGGCAGTCACATTCACAAAATGGTGTGGGGTTTGGGGAGTGGTTTCAGCAGAAACGCACAATCCATATACCCAGGACATTTCTTTTGAGAAATAGTTTGTATAGGTTTCACGGACATTTCTCAGCAAGGAATAACAGTGCAAATTAATATTTCTACTAATCACAATGTAACAAGGTAGCTGGCCCCTTAAGTGAAATCAGGACCAGCTTTCCTGTTCCAGTCCAGGTGCCCCCCTAGTTTGGTGTACTGAAGAGGGCAGGCCTGCCCCTGGGAGCTATAAATGAGACACAGACTCAAAGGCAAGGGAGAGTTCAGAAGCCAGAGTCCAGACAGAGAGAGTTGAGGAGAAGAGCAGAGGTTGATAGCTTCAGGAAGGGGATGCTTCTGAAGGAGCCTGGATTGAGAATTCCCAAGAAAGCAGTGGAGCCAGAGCAGGCTGGTGAAAATAGAAAGAAAGGTGGCAGTTTGAGGTCACCTAAAATTTTCCCAGGCCTGACCATGCTGGAGGAAGCTGAAGGCTGAGAGCAGCAGAGGAAGATGTCTGCTAGTTCTCTGTGCCAGAGAGCTGAAGATGGAGGGCTCAAGAGAGCTGAAGTATGCTGATGACTCCAGGCAAGAGCAGAAACCATCTCTATGAGGAAAACCAGGAGAAAAAGCTTCCCAGCAAGAGGGGCAGGAGGCTCTTTCATGGCCACCATGAGGACATGAGGGGACACCCCAACGGTGGCTGCCCTGTGGCACAGAACAATAGCCATTTCAACATGTCTTTTGAAATGGGTGTCTTAGAGCAAGTTGCAGTGTTGCAAAATTCACCATCCATTCTGTCTTGGTCCTTATCTAAACTTATTCCGCACAGCAACAAGGCCTTGTTTACACTGGGCTTTCAACCAGTGGAGTAACTGCACTGCTGCAGACCCCTGAAGTGAACACTAGTGCAAATTATGTCCTTCCTGTGTAAATGATGTCCACACTAGAGGTTTCTACCAGCACAGCTACACCAGTGGCTGAAAGTGTATGCAAGGTTCAAGAAACACTTCAGAAGTATGTGAAATTGCACTAAAAGCAATGCGGTGTTTCAAGGCTCTGCCCATGCCACATGCATTAAATAATATTTTCGTATGTTAAAATGAATAAGGGTAAGTTGCCTGTCTGTGAGGAAAGTGTAATCGAATATAGCAATCTTTATTAAATCAATTAGTTATTGTTAATAAATATTATTAATCCTCAAGTGGCAATCTGGCAGTAGATTATATTCCCTTTCTGCACATTTGGTATGTGACGTATGGCAGCAAACCCAAAGGACGCCGTCATTTAAGCAAAGGTATCTGCTGAAGCTTGTCTTCCTGCTTTAAATCCCATGATGAGTGTACAAATAAAACAAGCTTCTTCCAAGATTATAAAGCAGTTGCTAGGAGTTTTAAAATTTCATGTGCAATGAAATTAAGAAACTCACGCACACGGTGTAATTTAAGTCTGTAGAGAGGTCATGGGCAGATGGGCTGATAGTCCACAATGGAGGAAGCGGAGTTGGGTCTCGGTGTTGAGTGGTTTTGAAAGATCACACGTCTGTTGGATCAGATGTCTGGTTAAAAGGTGTGATATATCACTAGCAAGGAAGTCTGTATGGAGAAGTCAAACAAAAGTCAACACTTTAATATTAAAATTCCCTTTTCTTAAAAATGGACCTTAATAGGATTACTCAAGATTTCCCTAAAACCTGAAAGGGTGTGGGGCCCAACTGTTTCAGTTTTCTACCCCTGCCATAAAAGTCTCTACAATTTGCTCCTGGGGGAGATCATAGTCAACACTGTGACTGAATTTTAAAAAGATTAAAAAGATAGTTCTATGATGAGTAATGCAATTTGCAGTTATGCATGCTAAAATAAGGATCACAAACACTCATGCTTTTGGCTATAAATTGATGAGGAAGGAATTACCAATTCTCCATGTACAGCACTGCAGGAGAGATAGGAAGGATAGGAAGCTGGCTTTGTGACTTAAGCACTGACGGGTGAATCAGGATGCCTTTTTTCCCTGTCTGCCATAGACTTCCTGTGTGACCTTTGGGGAAATCCTTTTACCCCCTCTGTCTTGGTTTCTTTACCTGTAACTAATACTTGTACTTTGCAGGGGTGTTATGGGGTCAAATTCATGAATGTTTGTGAAGCACTGAGGTACTACAATCACGAGTATCATACAAATTGCTATGAATAAACAAAATAACTTAAAACTGCATTCTGAGCTTTATCTGCCATTCCCTGCTGCCAGAGACAGGACTTCTGACTTAATGTACCAGTGGTCTTACCTGGTCTTACAAATAGTCTGTTCCTAAACCTTTTTCTCACCCCCAACTTTCTGTCTCCCTCATCTGCTTCATTTTCAAATATGTGCTTATTTTTGCCCCCATTTAAATGTTTCCATGGCTCTGCTTTCTTTAAGTCTTGTCTGAGAGACTGATTTAAGCTTTATTTATGGGTGACCTGTTACTCTTTCTTTGGCATTCTGGAGAGTCTACGCAGCAACAGATTAAACCCCCTCTGAAGGCAGAAAATCAACTTTTTGTCATTTTTGTAGGTGAGAGATGATCTTCCAGCTCTGCATCCATATTGCGTTAGGCCATGATGCTGAAGGACAGGAGACCTACAGGCAGCAAAAGCTACTGGCAGCAGGTATCTGGCTTTTCTAATAAACATCCCTAGATTTTTTTTAGTGAAGTCACGTCCAGTTGAGCTGCAAGTTACGTTAGAATAACTGTGGTTGGATAAACTCCCCACACCCAGCTTTAGGTTCAATGTGGGGTTTTGTGGTCTCCCGAACAAATCCTTTTTCCATAAATAAAAACCCAAAGCTGCTCCTGCCCTAACCTGTTTAGTCTGAGTGTCAATCTGGTTTTTAAAAAAATGTAATGCTAGATAATTATACTTGTGTGCACACTAGCTAGAGCAGAGAGAGAGAGGTCATCTGATGTGACCAGGATGTGGGAACAGCTGCATTACTATAGTTTTACTGCTCCCTGGAAATCACAAATTCAAGGGGTTGTCAAGTCCCTTACGTCAGTTTGTGGATTTGATTATTTTCCATGACTAGCAGCAATATGGCACTCATCTGATCATGTATATGAAGCCTGGAACCTGTAGTTGCAGGATTTCATCTCCCTGCGTAGTCTCTCTGGCAAAATAACTTTTCACTGAGGACGCTTTAGAGACTTGAGTCCAGTGGATTACGCTGAACTGTGCAGCTTTTCTTTTCTGCATCATACTATGAAGGTTCAGGAGAAGTCGCTTCAGAAAGAAGTAGTTGATTGCAATTTAAAATAAATCAGTAGCCTTCTCCAAAGAAATTGCAGGATCTCACTATTTCTATTGACTCTCGCCAAACTTTCCTGCCATTTTTGCAGTATACTCACAGTTTGATTATTTTATTATATATAAAATAATCTTGCAGAATTCCACACCACTGCTGGCCTGCTTCTCAGTGCTATTAGCTTCTGTGTACTGTAAACTTACATTTTTATTTTTCATGTTGGAGGAAGGTTTGCAAAGAGAACTGCAAATGTGAGCTGTGTATAACTCATCTGATAGCGGCTGGGTGGTTTGGGGATCGCTGCTATTGTTATATTGTCAGACCTGCAGGGTGGGGAAGGATGTTTAATTCATTCCGCTTCAATTCAGGGGTAGTTTTAGGGGGCTACATTTAATCTTTCAACCTACCCCTGTCCTGGACCCCTGGAAGGGGAAGAGAAGATAAACTGCTCGCTCTCCTTTGGGCTAGGCTAACTGAATTAAGGCCTGGGATACATTTGTTTGTTTGTTTGTTTGCTGTTGCAGCTATCCTGCAAATTCCTTTCACAGTCTGTATTAGATCCAGAGAGTTGAACAGAAGTTAGCTGGTTCCTTATTTCCTTCCAGGGAAGGGTGGAAGATTTCAATAGCTTTAGCAACTCCCTCCCTTGCTTAGGTGGGTGGGTAGAGAGCAGAATCCTAGCTTCCTGTGAGGATCAAGTTTGTGGCATTGCCACTGAAGCACCCAGGAGGAGTGTACATGTGCTTGCCATCATGGGGAGACTTGGGGCTCAATTGGGGGAAAGAGCTTGAGGTACCTGCTGCAGCCATGCGGTGGCTTCAGCAGGGAAAGTGATACTGCACTTTGGAGTGCTTTTGCTCTGAGATCATAGATTTGGTGGAGCAGGAAGAGATGGGTGCATTTGAGGGGGAAAAACTTCTGAGGGAGAGAATTGGTGAGTCTGGGTGAGTGAACAGAGGGTTTGCTCAGATGAGCTGAATGGTGACCAGCTGGGTGAGAAGATGAGTGAATGATGGGAGAGGGAGAGAGAGAAGGGAGGAGTGTTTCATGTATATGCATGAGATTGTGTGTGCGTGCGCCTGCGTGCACACGCAGGCACACACCAGGGAATGTGTCTCTGTGTGAAAGTGGGCAAAAGAGAGCGTTTATGTCCCCATATGTGAGGGTTGGCTAAAAGATTTTGCCAGGGTTGTTAAATGTTCTTGACAATTTTGCAAGGATGATTCTGTACGCTGGCATGTATATTTAATATGTATTATATTTAACAGTGGTGTCCTCTGATAGCCCATTTGACATATCTGTGGCCTGCATGATGTATTTGCATTCTGCTGAATTCAAACTTTCATTGGGTGGGGAAGCATTCTAGCACTCATAGTTGCCAAGATAAACTAAATGTGAACTGGATGTAAACTGATGCAGTACATCTTCTTGAGTGTGTAAATGTAGACAGACAGGCTGAAACAGTGGCTTTCTGAGGTATGCACGCCCCTGCTCCATTTGTCTAAATAGGATGTTGACACTCTAGCCTAATTTTTGCATTTCACATGTCCACAACAACTGTTTCATTGCTGATCATTTTAGCAGATGGGGTGGGAGTGGAGCCCACAGTAGGGAAAATTGAGAGTTGCTCGCAGGAAAGAAAATACAGTGGGAAAAATGAAAGAGACAGATGAGAGAGAAATGGAGAAGGAAGAGAAACAAAGAAATAGTGATGCTGAATAGGGCAATAAGGCTTTGAACAAATAATAATTCTTTATAATATCTTAGCTCAGTTACTACATAAAGGCCACATTCCACCCTAAATCTTTATGCAAATCTCCCACCAACATCAGTGAGAAAGTGGCTGTAAATTTTAGGTAGTATGAAGTAACTCTATATTTATAGTGGCAGGTAATGTTGCAGGGCCTAGCAAAGAATTTCCTAAACACAAGTGAAATTTTCCAGAACTGTGCAGAACAGATAATAGGGAAAAGTCTGGGTGTTTATGGTGGGTGGTGATTTTAGGAAAGGGGGTACTGGAAGGTTGTTGTACCTACTGTGGCAAGGTTGAGATTGTAGTGTGTTGTCTGTGGCATATAGTGGTTGTGTAGTGCTCAGATGTTTCTCTCTAGGTGGATGCCTTACCTTTTCATTTCTTTTCTGTTTTGGTTTTCTTAGGTCTGCTATATAGTGATGCTAACTCACATGTAACCTACTATTGGTGTGCTGATTAAATATTGAATTGAAATAGCGTGTCAAGATTACTTGTCACTTAGACAGCAGATACATAATTGTAATAATTAGATTTTTATAAATTGTTTGCATATTACAGTTGAAATGTGCAATTACGAAAATATCGGTAGCCTGTTTTTTTTTCAATTGCATAACAAAAATGGCTGTTTTAATAGCATCAGTCACTACTTCAGGATTCTCCTGTCCACATTCCCAACTACTGTGTTGTTGTTGTTTGTAATGAGCACCGACCAGCTCTGGTCATGGATCCCATGGTGCTATATGCTATACAAACGAATAAAAAAGATGGCCCCACCTCAAAGAGTTTACATTCTTTCTGGAGCTTTCGTTATAAAAATAACAAGATATGTTCCAAATGTTACTGTTAAAGCTGGTAGCTGTCCTAATGGATGGAGCACTAGACTGGGACTGAGGAGATCTGTGTTCTATTTGGAGCTCTGCCACTGGCCTGTTGGGAGAACTTGTGTAAGTCATGTCACCTCAGTGCCTCAGTTTCCCCATCTGTGAAATGGGGGGAATAGTACTGACTCCCTTGTAAAGCCCTTTGCTGATGGAAAATTCTATATTTGAGCTAGATATTATTATTATTATGTTTATTAAGATTTCATTTTTTTATTCAGAAGTTGTCAGTCCTTCTTTGATGGCTTTTAAGTGCTTTATTTTGATCACTGAAATGAAAAAAAAACAAGCAAACTCTTTTCCCCTTCCCTCCTCAAAAAGCCCTGAAACCAATAAACAACCACCATCTAAATGAAACCATGCAATGTGTGACATTTGTATTTCATGGTGGCAGACAAGGTGGGAGAAGCCACAAAATTAAATTTTTTTTGGCTTCTTAGTTTTACCTGAGCTTTTAGTGAACAAATCCAAATACACTACTAAAAAGAAAATCAGACCCAGAATTCTCTCTATGCATTGGTACCAGCCTTTTGCTGTTCTTAACAATGAAATTTGTGGTGTTTTTTTTTTTTTTTTGTTTTGTTTAAACAGAGTCTGTAATATTAGATTAAAATCTTTCTGGCAAAAATCAGAAAATGGGAGAAATCTTTCTATCAAAAGCCCTGGCTGAGATGATTTAGCTGAGATTAGACCTGCTTTGAGCTGATTTCACCCCTAGTTTTTGTCAAATTGCCCTTCCTCTGGCTATTTTTCCTTTATTCTTTCAAGGGAGTAGACCAGGTTTGCATAGAGCAGGCTCTCTGGTATTTGGGATGGAGATAGCCCAGAGATAGTATTTACCAGACAGAAGAACAGAGAATTGGGGCCAGATAAGAGAGCCTCCTTTGCTGTCTTTTCCTGGAGTTTATAGATGGAATTAGACAAGTTTGGGGAATTTGTTGGTTAACTCTATTTTACAAAAACCAGCCAAACAAAAAACACCAAACCATTATTATTGTTCTTGTAAAATAGCTGTGGAATAGGCACATTAACAGCTTATCATAATACATCTGAGCCTGTAAATGGATGTATATGGAACTCCTGAGGACTTCAATGGAAGTTCTGTATAGGGAGAACTTACAGGATCAGGATCAATAATTGGAACTGCAAATGCCATCTAGAATACTTCTTGACCATACTGGACTGGCGCATTATATGTTCAGATTTGTGAATAAATAAATTTGATTTGCCGTTAATTTATTTCTGAATATTCAGATAACCACTAGGCGTTCATGAAAATGTTCTCAAATCAAGAAAAGTTGACAATTGTATACCTTATAAAATTTGGTTATTGTTATGTGCTATTTGTTGTTCTCCTAATAATGCTTCAGTCACCTAGTCAGGAAGCAGAAACAATATTATGGGACCAATCATCTGTGAATAACAAATGATTAATGAATAATACATAACTGAAGTGAACAGTTGCAAACAACTCATGTCCTGAAAACTATTTGCCTGGAGTAGTTGGTGATTTCTTGCAATGGATTTTATGAATGATGGGTAGGGGAGAGAGGGAGAGAGGGAGAGAGAGAGAGAGAGAGAGAGAGAGAATAAAAAGCCAAAGTATGGCAATGTCTTGGTTTGATGACTAGTGTTCAGTCAGCTCTCGTTTTGGATAAGCAACAACAGAGGGACATAACCTAGATTTTCAGTGTCTAAGAGGGTTTCTGAAAACACCACTGAAAATGTCAAGAGACTCTAAGTAATTTACTCTCATACTGACTGCAATACCTAAGCACAGTAAAGGTGAATTTTGAATAGAGTCGCATCTTTAATTCTTAGTGGTGATTTTTCTTGCTGCTGTCAGTTTTACTCTCATTTGACAGTCTTTTTTTATTTGATATTTTTTGTTAAATATTTTGTAACAGTAACAGCTATTTGCCTAGCAGTTGACAACTCATTAATGTATGTGGTTATATTCAGCTGTTTACAGACAGAAATAAAGACAAGGTCCTTGCCCTGAAGAGCTTACAAATTATGTCAGCAAAATATGCATTTAAAAATAGGTTGCAACAATAAAACACCATTCACTACTTTCTCATTTCTGTAAACTTACTAAACTTTTTGCAGGAGAATTGTATTATTTTATAAATCTCTTAGCATCCTGACTGCATTCACAAGAAACAAAATCTATATGTAGAACAAGAAATAATATGTTCACATGCAAGCAAACAAAAGTATTTACATTCTGTCCAACTTCAATGGATATGTGAAGTTACAGTAATTAAACTGTTTTGACAAAAAGTCAAACTGTATGAAATGGGAAGTCTGAGTCATAAAAGCAAATCCACTGTTGTTGTGTTCAGTATTAGAATTCAGCAGTTTAAGGCAAAAATAGATTATATATGTATGATAGCAACTTTACCACAACCTGCCCACCTGTTTGGTTTTTTTTAAACAGGAGAGCTCTCTAATCTGTTTTGATACCTTGAACTTTTTTAAATTGTGTGGATTGTTTCCCACAGTTATAAAGCATTCAAATAACTGACAAAAAACATTTCAGTTGGCTGTCTGATCCTGAGAGAGAAATCATCATTTTATAATTGGCAGGGTTAATGGTGATACATAAGGGCTTTGAACTTTAAACAAATAGTAACTACCCTAGCCTTTTTAAAACTTACCTGAAGTAATATGTAAAAATAAATGTATTATTACAGTAAAGGACAAAAATCTTACTTTAGTGTTGTTGTTGTGTGGAAAAACAAATATCTACTTTGGAGAGAAGGGTAAATATTTTGAGTTAAAATAGAAAGATGATAGGTAGGTCTTTCTCAGCTGCAATTGGCAACATTATGTCAGGATCCCTCATATAAACCCCTGTGTTCATGGGTTTATAAAGAAATTAGCCATAACAATTAACTCAGAAATGAGTCTTGGCAATTAAATGTTTTGGTCCATGTAGAGGTGAAGGTGGACATAAAGGAAAATAGAATGTTACTGGTTAGTGCAGTTTTTTGTGTCGAACAAAAAAAAATTTTAAAATATGAATGTTTGAAAATTATCGTATCATGTAAACTAAGATCCTTATAATATGCACAGTTGCATATATAAAGCATGCATGTAACATCAGTATATATGCTAGATAGACAATAGATTATCTATATAATACTGTATACATGCAATACAGGTAAGTGCTAATACTTTACAAATATTTTTGAGTTCATTTTTCCCCCTCTGGATTAGTAATGTAAATCTATAACATGCAAATATGAGCTAGTGTTATAGTACTAATTCAAAACCAGCTTGCAGAATGCAGAGATGTGTTCTGTAACTCTGATCCATTGTGCACATCCTAATTAAGATCTGATTTTATATCATACAATGTTAAATATAAGAATAATGCACAAAACTCAACAGGTCTTCAGCTCTGAAAGAGCCTCCTTAGGTCCATATACACATAATGAAACAGATTTCCCTAATTTTATATAAACATTTATTATAGAAGAATCAAAACAAAGGAAATTAGTCTACAGAAATACCGTACCTGTTTTGATGTCTGAGCACAAAAGGGTAAATAAAGAATAATTTCTTTCCTTTTGTGAGTTCAGATTAGACCTTGAGATTTATGTTAACTCAGTTTGTAGTGGTTAAGAAGGTACATGTGTAAATTGGAATAATATTTTATTAAAGAATTTGGTTTGTTCTCCCAGTAACAGCTCTTAAAGCATTTAACAAGCTATTGCTATAACGATGTGTTAATTTTTTTTAAATAAGCCACCTTTCTTGCCACTTTTGCAAAAGAGGGAAGAACTGTAAGTAGTTTGCTCTATCTACATCCTAAAACTGGCAAACAGGGAGGGGGAGTAAATAATAACTGAAAATGAGATTGAATCTAGTAAAGAAGGGACGTTTAACTTAAATGCTCATGTTACACTCATGGAGACCTCATTTAAGTTTGGGATTGCATAGCAAAAATGTGTATGTTCTCCAAGGAAAAATGTATTTGTTATAGTCTGAATTTGATACAACTATAATAGGAATTTTTTCTTTTGTCGAGGGGTGGGAGAAGAGCTAAGGGTTTGGAAAACAGCTCTTTGGATGCTACTAATATTAATACTACATCTCTGAGATAATACCTTTTAACCAAATATAGGATCGGACCTTTTTCACGAGACTGCTGCAAATCGCCCCCAAACAACCGCAAATGCAAGGACATGCCCCCAGCACAAGGACTACACTATCAGAATAAGAAAGGAACAGTAGACCAGCTTCACAAACAAGTTGGTTGTTTGTGGATTTTACACTGCTCGATGTCCGGGAAAAACAATTTCCTTGAGGGGGCTGGTTTTTTGTCTGTGAAATAACTGAAGTCCAATTGTAAACGCAACTCTCTTTAATAAGCAGATATATGTTCTTTCAATGGGACTTTCTAATTCTGATATACTTGCTGATGAGATTGATTTCCGTTAGCTAATGAATTTTCACTACGACTGGGATATAAAAATGATACAATCCTTTTGGGAGAGGATGATAAAATGATGGGGGAACGTGTCATGAATGACCATCTTAAACCAAAGGCAGACAGGCACTTGATTGCTACTATGGAAAGTATCGAACATCGGGCGTTTGTGGTTTGTTTTTAACCATGCACATTCGAGAGAGTAAATTTTCCACGAAAAGGTGGGTGATCATTAGGGTATTAAAATGTAGGACAGACATTATTACTCCATGGAGCAGTTCTCCTTTTATACAGCCTGTTGCAGCTCTGCGCGTGGTATTTTGTTTCATGTTTTTTTATACTTGTCCATATCTGATTGTAACTGCAGTGAGCCCCCCTCTACCTTTTGAGGGTGCAGGGCAGGAAGGGCATATTTAAAACGCCCGGATCGTTTCCTTTTCTACTTGGTGCTGTAAAAAGGTTTCAAGTAAGAACGAAATCAGGGCAGTGTAGCCTTAGAGAGAAGCTCCTCGACTCGCTTCGTGCCAAAAGTGCCCGGAGGATAAGCTCGGGTCATTGATTTCCATCGCAGCCCCTCGTTATTACGTATTGTTTTGTCTGACACGCTGATCAACTAAAGTTTATTTTCCAACCCCTCCTCCCCCACTTTGCCGCCAGGCATTTCTCTGTGCGTCCTAAACCGAGCGGTGGTGCTCTCTCTATTTATTGCCAAGTTTGCGCTACTCCAAAGCCGCTGTGCTCAGGCGGGGTTTGCCCGGGGGTCTCCGATCAGTGATGTGTCAGCTGCAGCAGAGGCGGGTTGCTTTTCTTTGCTGGAGTGGGTCTATGGTTTTGTTCGTTGTAAGAAGCCTGCGCATCTGTTAATTCATTTTAGCCACAGGAGGTGATAAGCCCTAAATTCAGCCAGCTGAGGAAGTGGGGTGCAGCCCAGGAAAACTTATGCCTGCAGCAATTTGTTAGTCTTTAAAGTCCTCCAGGACTCTCCTTTTTGCTCTATCCAGGCTAACAGGGCTACCCCCTCTGGAACTTCAATGTGCAGCGCTCAGCGCGCATCTCCGACCCGCTTTCTTGTCAATTACACTACAGGTACATCTGGAGTCACGCCTATGCGCTCAATGCATTTACTTCAGATTTGCACTACCCTCACTGCGCCTAGGATTTAGCTCTTGGGGCGGGGGGCCGGGGAGAGGAGAGGAAAAGAAGTGGCTTTACCAAGCGGTTCACAGGTGTCAACTATTTTTCGGGCTGCAGGCGTGTCATAAACACGAGGAGCTTAAGACAAAATAACTCCAGGGAAGGGGGCGTTGTTGTGCCCCTCGCCCAGTCCCCATATAAACGCGGGGGGGGGGGGGCTAGGGGCTAGCTGAGGCTGGACTACGCTGTCTGGCCATCCCTCTGGCCCCTGCGCCCAGCCCAGCTGCTGCGGCGCAGCCGCTCCCCTCGGCCTCTTTGATCGCTGAGGCTGGAAACGTCTCGGACCGCGCGGGAAGGGTTTTCTCCTCCTCTCGCTCTTCGGGCGGGCCGTGGGGAGCGTTCCCCTGTGGTGGCGAGTTCGCTGCGGCTCCGGGCGGGCGGGGATGAGCCGAAGCTAGGGGCAGGCGGCGGGGCAGCGCCGGCCCCGCCAGTGGGCGTTTTCCGGCGGCTGGGGCGGGAAGCGGCCGTGCCGGGATGTTATCCGCCTCCTGCGGAGCTACGGGCAGGGCACGGTAGGGACGGCGCGCCGCGCACGGCT
>ML675604.1:16670321-16731463 GCA_007922155.1 Mesoclemmys tuberculata
CAGCCCGGCTGCGGCGGCCCCGGCCGGGCTGCCCCTGCGGGAAGCGGCTCGCCCCCTCGGCTGCCGCCCCCCGCCGCCCGCCGCGCCGCCGCCTCCAGCATCTTCCCGAGAGCCGCCGCCGCCCCGCGTCTCCCGGCTCCTCCGGCTTCCTCCGCCCCCTCCTCCGCTCCAGCTTCCCTGCCGCCGCCGCCTCCCCGGCTCCCCTCTCCGCTCGCGGCGCTCCGAGGGCGGGGGGGAGGAGGCGAGGCGGCAAGGGCGGCCGCAGCGGGGGGAGGAGGAGGAGATGTTGGAGGAGGAGAAGCGAGAGCAGCAGCAGCTCCCTTGAGCGTCCATCCCGGCAGCGGCAGGAGCAGGCGCAGGCTGTTCTCCTCCTCCCGCCGGGGCTCGCGGCTCCCCTCTCCCGCCGCCGGCCCGCGGCTGCACCGGCCTCGGCTCCTCCTGGCCCCCGCTGCCTCCAGCCGGCGCCCCGACGACCCCCGGGGGGCTGCAGCAGCCGCCCGCGGCGACGGCCGGAGCCGGACCCCTCGGCAGCGGCATCGAGGCGCCTTCTTCTCCTTCTCGGCTCCCCTGCTGCTGCGGCCAGACATGGCAGATGGCCCTTCCTCGGCCGGCTGCTTCAGGAGGTTTACGGACTGTTTCCTGGGCACAAGTAGGTGGCGGGGCGGGACGCGTGGCGCGGGAGCTCCGCGGGCGCTGGCCGGGTGTGGACGCGGGGCGCAGGGAGGAGGGGGCTGGGGCGCTGTTGGGGGGACCTCGCGCTCTCGGGCGTTATTGCAGAAGCGGGTGTGACTGGGCGCGGGTTTATCTGGCCATTAATGCCGGGGGGGGGGACGGAGACAGCCCCCCCGTTCCCGGCTCAGGACTTGCCTGGAGGGATCAAACCCGGCGTGGGGCGGGGGAGCTGCCGAAGCTGTTGACTCGGGACGAGCGAAGGGGGCTGTTCTGCGGAAAAGGCCAACAACGACACGAGCCCCCCGCGCCCCGCAGAGCTTGTCCCGCGCGGAGCCGCGGGTTTCGATCGCAGCGTGCGCTCCCCGCGGCTGGTGGCGGAGCCGGACCCTGCCTTCCAGGCGCGATCCCCCACCGGTCCCGGGACGGCGGCGGAGCCGGGCTCCCCCAGCGGCTCGGGGGCCGTTCGCTTAGTGACCGGGGGGGGCAGCCAGACCAAGACCCGCCGCGTTTCTCCTTCCTGCCGCTGCTCGCCGGGGGCCCGATCGCAGCGAGGGAGGGGCGGGGTGCCCCGCGGGGGAGCCCGTGGCGGGATGGCTTGGAGGGTAGACGGCCGGGTGGGGAGAGGGGGCGATTGGGGGAAGCTTGTGGGGCAGTTTTGAGAGAAGGGCTGGGGAGGGGGGGAGAGCCGCAGCCAGCCACCAGCTGCTAAATCTGCGGGGTGGTGAGAAGGGAGCGACTAGCGCGGCTTCGCACTGCGGGACCGCTCCATTCATAGCCTGGCGGCGCGCGTGTTTCAGCCTCCCCGCCAGCGACCCGGCCTTCGCTGCCCCCACCCGCAGCTGCTCCTTGATGGGTTCCGCGGTGGGAAGCGCTCCAGGCACCCCGGACGTGGGGCACTTGCCGGACTGCGGCAGGGAAAGGAGGCCGGGGCAGATGTTTGTATGCAAGAGAAGGAAGGACAGACGTAGGCTGTTTTCTGGGACCTTTCGCTGTTCTGCTCGGGGGGACCCGTGGACTAGCCAGTTTTTCTGGCCGCTCTGCAGTTCAGTGCTTGGAGAAATTCATTTCACTTGAGTGCAAGCATTTGTGGAGTTGTAGTGAGCTTTCTCCGTGTTGTTTGAAACCCGAGTTGCATTCCCCCCCCATTCCTCTCCAGCCTGCTGTAATTGTACTAGTGTAAAAACACTCCGGCTGACTTTGACGTCCAGCTACTGCATTTAAAAAAAAAGCACAGGTGGGTTTTTAGGGGATTGGTTATTGCTATAGGCATCTTTTACCTAGAGTATGTTAAATCATACTTATTTTTAATGTGACAGGTTCAATTTCATTAGCTGACTTTTGGATGCATATAAAAGCTATTGGAGATATATAAATGCCTGTATTTTGGAGGCAGAGTAAAACGTGCGGATGCCAGCTACAGTTTCACCACATTGTTTGATAACTCATCACTGATTTTAGTGTAGTTCGCAGCTTGAGTGTTTGTTGCTTTGTGATATGACGGGGGTCGGAAAGGACTCCCCTATACTTGCCTCAGCTCCTTTTCCATGTTGATCCATATCTCAGTACTTTGCAGTCAAATTTATATATAGCTTTTTAGGCATGCTCACATGCACAGTGTTATAACACTTCAAGATGTACAGCTAGTTCCCGAAGTGCTTGTAGAAGTAGAAATAAAATAAATAAATAAAAGCCTGTAGGATTTCTTGATCTTTTTATTCCTGATCCCACTTAGAGAGAGATGGTAGAAGGCTACTGGAACTTACAGCACAAGTCAGATATTTGAAAATTAATAGTCTGAGAACTAGACACTAAACCAGAGAATTTCTGCCAGTTGGACAATTCTCTAGCACCCCTCATCAGGAAGAGGATTTGCACAATTATGTAAAGTATTTTGAAAACATGAGCCCAGTTTACAGAGAAGCTTTTAATAAATAAATAAGAAAGGAAGAAAGTCAGACTATAAGTACTGGAGTCTAGATAGCTTTAGCATGGCCATTGCAAAAAACAGAACTAGATTTCTTGCAAAATGCACTTGCCATTCTACATTTGGAATACTGTGTGCAGAACTGGTTACAATACCATAAGAAGGATATTACTGTTATGAAGAGAGAGAGAGAGGTAGTGTAGGAGAAGGAAGATAACCAGTCAGGTCTGATGGGTTATTATATGCTGCATGTCTCCAACTTTATTATTTTCTATCCCAAGCACTTGTGTGTGAGTAAAATCTTTGAAAAACGCAAATACAATGACTAAAGGCAATTATATGAGGAAAGGTTATGGGAATTGGGCGGGTTTCCTGGAAAAGATACATTGAGGTGACCTGATTGAAGTTCTCAGCATTGTGAAGTGGCTGAAGTTGCTAGGGATGTATTCCCTCACCGTTCTACCACACGCGCACACTAACCAGGCTAATAGTGGCATTCAAAATATTAGCTAAAAACTGATTCTTTTATTTCAGGTCCTGCAGTATCAGTTTATGCCACACCTTTCTGGTTCTTGCTCTGCCGTGATGCCCAAACGTACCCCGTGCTGGTCGTGTCACAACTAGAGCATTGCACTCGCCTGCAGTGGGTCAGGTCTTTTATCATTATATTGTGTTTTTCAAAGTTTTAGACACCTATATATTTTAAATAATTTGAGATATAAAGTAATAAACTTTGGGAAATGTAATATAATAAAGCCAATAGACCTGATTTTGAGTCCATTCTCCAGTGGAATTCCACAGTAGCTGTGATGATGTAAATTGCCACCCGTTACAGTTTTTTGTGGAATGGCCTTAATGTCCAACCGGCCAATTCCACAAACACTTACACATGTAACTTTCTGCCTGTGTGTCCCAGGGAACTACTTGCTTGCAGAAAATTGCTTGTCTATGTAAGTATTTGCAGATTAGACACCTGTACTAGTAGGAACTCTGTTATGACGCTGATATTTTGAGCCTCATGTTTGCAACTTCATGTCTCAACAATGCTGGGTTGTGATGCAGTGAGTTTGTCCTGTGTTTAAATTTGGCAAACTTAAGGCATCACTGTGAAATAATCATCAAGAAGCGTGGATGTGGTGGGGCATGGAAAGGTGAGATTTTAACTAAAATAATATCTTGAATGCTCCCGTTACCCTGGCTAATAGCAAACTCAACTTGGGATTGAGCTACATTATTTCAGGCTTGCATATTATTACTTGTCATCAAGTTTCCGTAGGACAAATGTTTGTTGTCAGCAGTGATTCAGATGTGTAACTATGCGCAGAATTAGGTTTTGCAATTGAATCTTCCTTTAAAATGTAGTTGATGATGCAAGAGCCAGAATAGGTTTTGGCCCTCACACTGATAAATGTGCTGGCTCTTTATTGTTGATTGGAGAAGAAACTTCACTGAAGTAATATAAACAACTATTTATGTGATTTTGGGGTATCGCTCAAAGGCCCCATCAGGATTGTTCTGTTCTAGGTGTTGCACAAACATGTAGGAACACCAGGGGCCTTGTCCCAAAGAGCTTACAATCTAACTTTTCGAAAGATACAGGTGAATAGATCAAGAGTATGAGGGAATGGGGACACTGAAGACCAGGGTAATAATAAAAAGATCACACAGTTACATAGGTTAGCTCTTGCACAACTTGATGGCTCTAAAAAATCGTGATTTTATTTTATAAATCCGCTATTCCCTACCTGCTGCTCAGCCTAGCATCATTGGTTTGGCTGATTTCTTGTAGGCATTACAGCAGAAGTAGGCCTTTAAGAAGGGGGAGACAGTGGCCTCACAGATCAGGTAGGGAGCACATTCCTTGTGGAAGGGGCAGAGTGAAAGCAAGCCCAAGAACATTTGTGGGAGAAGCAAACAAGCAGACACTGGGATCACACTGTTTGAGTAAGATTCCACTTTTACTTGGCCACTTTTCAGAGTAGGCCTATGTCTACACCGCTGTCAGATTGACTTATCTGGATCAACTGAGCGGTCAGTGAAGACCCGCTGAGTCGATCCAGAAGTCAGTGTACTAAAACCACCTCCTCAAGTGGCATAGCGCTGCGTGGACGGGAACATGGCTCCCATCGGTGCAATGCAGTGAAGACGGTGCACAGAAGAGAAGCACAGGAGTTATGCAAGTTCTTTGTGTACCTCCTGTCGACCTCCACTGAGTCGCCAAGGTGTCGCTGAGGTGAGTGTAGACCAAGCCTAGGATAAGATTTTTGTTTATTTTGTTGGTTTAAAGCTTTACAACTGTAATGAAGTGTCCTTACACTGATGCTCACCTCCCTACTGGCTTTGGTAGTGGTATCTGGTATTTGAGCCGCTGCCATTTAATCTGGTCTGGTGGAAATTAGATTGTTAGGGTGTGTGTATATGTACATGTGTGTGTTTATATAACTGTTTCAAACCCAAGCCACTAAGTCACTTATCTCTGCTAAAACTCAGTAAATATTTGGTTTTGCCAACCTTTTAATCTGTTGTACAGACCAAAGCTTCTCCTTATTCATCTTTAAAATTGTTCTTTCATTATTCTAATACCAATAAAGTATACATAGCAGCTTCCAGTGAATTTTTAAAATTGTTTTAATTTACTTTTAGCTTTATAAAATACGCCCATCAGACATTCTCTGAAAGCATGTTCATAATTTAAAAACAGAGCATAACTCGCTGACAAGTGTCAGGCTTGAATATATTCAAAATTATACAGAGTTTCAGTTTAACAGTAGCTTGGCCAATGATAGTTAAATGAATAACACTGTTTAAAGAATAGTCTGTTCCTTTTCTATTTATTATTTTTTTTAAAAAAGTACAAAATGGCATGTTTTCCTTAACATAGAATTTACGCCTTTTGTGCTTTTAGGATGTTAATGATTTTTATCGCTATGTTCTCCAGCTCTCACAGGAAAACGATAAATGACAAAAACCCAACCCATTTCACCTGTGGGTGAATACTTTTCACAAAATTATCATCACTTGATGTCCAATCTCTCTGTCCTCATCCCTCAAAGGAGAGCTGTATGACATCTTTACATTTTCCTTCAAACCTGGGAGTTTACATTAGTAGCTTTGCTTGATACTAAAACTCATGAACTGAATAGAGACACTAGATTTATGGCTTATTAGAACAATCTGTAACCCTGCCTTCAGCATTTCCACCATCTCTTTCCCCCCATGACTGAAGATGAGCTGCCACTTCACTTTAAATGATTCTTTGAAATCTGTGTTAGCTACTTCTGCTAAACAATCTGTTCCACCTTGTATTTAGCTGTGACAATCCTAGTAAGTTTCCTGGACCTGAAGAAGAGCTCTGTGTAACCTCAAAAATGTCTCTCTCTTACCAACAGAAGATGGTCCAATAAAAGATATTGCCTCACCCACCTTCTCTCTCTAATATCCTGGGACCAACACGGCTACAACAACCCGGCACATGATGTTTTTTTTTATTATTATTTAAATTTAACTGTCTTTATTTTCTTTGACTCAATATATTTTGGGCTTTTCCACTTCCTCTGCTGGCTGTTTGAATTGTAAATAACTACATCAAACCCTGTTATTAAATCTATGCTGATATTACCCATGCTTTCAGAACCAATCAAGTGTGCAGAAATCTGTATTCATTTCAGTCTTCATTACACATTCCAGAAAACTCATAATTGATAAATGAAAAAAAAATACTGGTGGAAAAGGAAAATGTTGTATCAAATTTCTAGAAAAAAGTGTTTTTCCTTTTTGTTGTCCTTTGCATTGATTTTAACTTTAGGAAAGCAGTTGATGCCCTTTGATTATGGTGAGCATCTCCTTATCAGTAAATAAACACTATGGTAAATAAACATCATACTATACTGGAAAGTCTTGGCTGCATTACACACCAAATAATATTCTGTCATATTATGGCATTTAAAAACTGTGCAGAAAAGGCCATGAGCTTTTATTTTGTAAGGTCACCACAGTCCATTCTCAATCTTATCTTTAGTTGTGTAGGCACATGTTCAACTATATCTTATACAAATGCAATAGCTAGTTGCATGGGAAACTTGATTTTGTGCACCAGTGTACAATAATGATCTTATATAGCACCTTCTGTCCTTGATCATTTTACAAATTAAGCCAGGGACTGGTTCAACTACCATTGAAATGCTGCACCTTCTGGAGGGCAATTTTAAGAGTGGAGAGCAGCATTTCAGGGCACGAAATAAAGGCCACTATATCTAGTTGAAACTGGAAGTGTAATTTAGGAAGGCATAGAATTTGGACATGGCACCAGGGCGAATGTCTCCAGGATCTTTAGAGAACACCAGTGGTTAAGGTCAGTATTTTATACCTCATCTGAAAAACACCTTTGGCAGTATAGGGAGCCCTCATGGTGTGCTCGTTCAATGTGAACACAGACTGAATCACAAACCTCCCTTCCTGCAGCACCTTAGTGTTTCTTCCTCCTTTCAGACGCTCAGATAGCCTGACTCTGCTTCGCTTGTGAGATCTGACTGGAATTCTGCACAGATTTGTGGGGTTGCATGTGGCATTTAAGCAGAATCAAGCCTCCTATTCCATCCAGTGTCAGGTTTTTGTTATCCAATTCAGACAAAGTGAGGAAACAGAATTTTGTTTTTGGAAGATTTCTTTTTAATGTAGCTGTTCATATTCGTGGTCACAGTAGTCATTTATATGTAACAGTGGCATAATTCCATGGTTTATTTTGTTGGTCTCTTCATTATTTGTTTTGTCCTAAGGTGTAGAACAGCAGGAGCTAATTAGGCTGGTCCCATCTGTAGTGATCAGTTACACAAAGAAGAGCATTCAGAAAGAATTGGCATTGCTCACACTCGCAGGTGATTTCGGCATGTGCTTCAGCTAGTTTCACCAGAACGTGACCAGCTCTAGGCTTCCTGTGATTTTTTTTTTTTTCAGGCCTGCACAGTGAAAGCTTCCTCTGATTGGCTGCCTTCCCCACCCCGGCCTCCTGGGGATGGGCAGGCAATCACAGCTGCTGAAGGCAATGTTCTCCCTGTCCCCTCAACGGCTGGCAGAATTATTTTGGAGGGAAGGAACACCTGATGCCATTTTCATAGGGTGGGGGAAGGAGGAATTAGAGCCTAGCACTTCAGGATCGATCTGCTCCTTCCTCCCTCATCCCTTGTGAAAAGCTTGTCAGTTCATCTGTGCTTCTTTCCTCCTTTTTCTCCTTCAGCATCATGCCTGGGAAGACTCAGAAGAGGACGGCTGCTGGAGTTGTCCCAGGACTGAGAGGGAACTGGAAAAATCCCTGGACTCTCTCCACCCTTCCCTGCCCTTTCCCTCTCCATGCTGGTAGGGGGTGTAGAACATCCACAGCTGCAGGAGCCAAAGGCAGAATTGACGTGGGTTTGTGGGGGGAGGGGCACAACCAATTGATTTGGAGCTGAGGGCAGATGTGTTACGGAGCTGGAGCTGCATCATTGATTGATGTAGGAAAGGATAATTAATTGATAGTGGGATGGCCACTCGTGTCCCCAGAATATTGGACTTTCCCGGTACTTCCAGGAACAGCGTGGGCCCACCCTGCCTGTGTTACCCTGTCCTGCCTGATACTTGAGACAAAACCACATCTGGTTTCGTACCAGTACCCGACAGCAGGCAAATGTTAATAACACAGGACTTTGCAGCTTAAAGCTAAACAAAAGACTACCTACTTGAAGGGGGTTGATGGGGATACAGAATTATTTAGATGACATTTTTGAGTTTGGGAGAAGTTGGAAGACCTTCACACCATCAGAAGTATTTTATACACTTTTCTCTAATCTTATGCAAATTAAAGATCTGCTTATTTTGTCACAAGATGTTGGAGGGTATAGATTTTCAAGAAGCAAAGTGAGCTGGAATCAAGGTGCATGAGACAGTTATTTCTGAATGTTAATTGTTGTGCACGCATCAGGAGTAGTTGGGGAGTTCAAAGGACAGCTGACAGATAAAAGCCCCATGAGTTAATCTGTTCAAATCTCATGACTTTTTAGGGTTGACTCATGATTTTTGAATTTTTGGCATTGGTAATGCCGAGGGAACATCAGTGAAACCTTACATCTCTTGTTGGGGGAGTAGTATGGAGGAAAACAGTATTGTGTATGTGAATGTTCTTAGATGATGGCTATTTCCTAACATTCATTCTTGTACATATTACAGTATATTTTTGCCAAGTTTTAACAAAGGCTGCAAGGAAGACTCATTGTCTTCTCACCTACCTAATGCATATCAAACCCACCATTTAAAAAAAACATCATCATTTAAATTAGAAATCAACATGCTGTATTTTATCCTGAAGAAAAAGAATGAAGGATTCTTTTAATGCTGATGAGCGATATCATTCACTTTAGGGTAACTTTAATTAGAGAGGGTTTTTGCCAATTGTTTTATTGTGAAAAGCTGGGATCATTGTAAATGTATGTAGTACATAAATTGAGGATCCAGGGGATAAATTTCAGAACTATAGGATGAATTCATTTATACACTCCTCCGTCCCACTGCCTGGAACTCATGCTATAATTCAGAGCTTGTGAGCAGTTTCAAAGAGCTACAATTAAAAAAAAAAAAAAAAAAAAAAAAAAAAGCTGACTGAGAAATGTTTTCTTCTTCTCTAAAATATTGAGACCCCCCCAAATACACCTGTCCATATGCCAGGATAGATAAGACTTAGTCCTGGTAAGTAACAGCTTTTCAATATGTTAAATTGGCACATCTGCAAAATGAGTTATCTCACAGCCCTAAAGGGCTAGAAATGGAAGCTCTATAGTATTGGGAGGGCGAATGTCCAATTCCCAATGGTGTTTAGCATGCCAAGCTAGCCCTTAAAAGTTACAAAATCAATGACTTTGGGATGTTACTCACAGACCAGTTTTGGAGCAACCCAAGCTACTTAAGTGATTGGGTTTGTTTTAAGTGTCTTTTTAGAAATAAAATATCTTTGAAAAATATATCGTCATCTTGACTTTGCATGGCGGAGGGAACGTCAGAAGTTAGAGATGGTCATGATCTATTAGATCATCTAATTCTTCTTTCTGCTTTGGCCCAGCTGACCTTTTAAGGAATTAATGCATTCATTAAGGGCTTATTCTCTGATTCTTCATCATTGCAATGTTATTACTAAACTCCAATTCCATGCAGTTTGTAGTTGAGCTGTACTGGTCTTAACAAAATTTGTTCAGCTGCTAATAATCATAACATCTCTAATCCCTCTCCCCCTTCTTCTTACATAGAAAAATCCCCAAATGTTGAGTCATGGATATTTCATAAAAGAAAGGAATAATCTTGGAACCCATGACTACCATCCATTAAACAACTCCATCTTAAACCACCGTCCTGACCTGTCTTGAATTAGATGCATGCAATGGCAACCGTTTCCAGCTAAAGACATATGTACCCTTTAGGAGTGCAGCTTCAGTTTGCTTCTACCTGTAGGGTAATATCGTCGTATTGGCAGAAAATGCAACGCTTTTCTTGCCCTGGATATTTCAACAACATTTCTGTAACTCTCAGAAATTCTGCTGGGCTAAACTTGGGCTCTCCTGTCTTTAATGTGATGGCTAGATATCTGTTGTCCTCATTCCACTGTAGTTCCCTTCAGTATGTAATCTTTGTACCTCAACAATAGCTCCTTCCATGATATCTTATTTCATTTACTTCCAAACTTTCCCATTTGTCTAAAGCTACTATTCTCTCTTCTACTTGGAGATTTTCTAAAAGCAAAATTATACCCCTCAATATTTATCCCTCACTGACTTTTCTCATGTCAAACTTGTGATATATCACCTGTTTTCCTGTACTGTCTATTTTATTTATTTTTTACATGCTTCTTTCATTTATATACAGATACCTTGGAAACTTCTCCTGAGTGAACTCTTATTGCTTTCTTGGAGTTTCGCCCTGTTTCCTGTGTTTTGTCTTTACAACCATTTTTCCCCTCTAGGCCTTATCTGTTTCTCTGCTTAATATTATTTCCTCCTCATCCACCCTTCAGCTTATTTTAGCTGCTCTTTCCTTCCTGATTGCTGGATTCTGTGGATTCTGCTGGATTCCTTCTCCTCCCCCAGTATACCTGACTCTTTACCCTATCCTTATCTACAGATTTTAATCCCGTTCCCCAACAGCTGTATTTTCCTCTGAGCCAGAACACTGGTGTTACTTCAGTGCATGTTCATTTCACCTATATGTCCTATTCCTTCCTCCAAATTCGATATCTCACACAGCAATCTCAAATGTGTTGCATGTTTCCTGGGACTCAATGAATTTCCCAGTCTTGCACTGTCTGCTTTGCCCTAAATGTGATGTCAAAAATATATTATTTTAAAAGCAAATAGTTCTCATAAAAGGTGAAGTTTAATGTAATGGAAAACAAATAATTTATTCTCATAACTGGTATTATCTCAGCTAGCTTGCACAAGTTTCTTCACACCAATCTTCTGATGTACTCCACTACAAATCTGTAGGGAAACTATTTTTATGGGGAAGGAGGTTTAGGCTCCATACTTGTTCAATCTTTACTCTTTAGTTTTCACAAGTAATGTTTTTGAGTCTTCTTCCCTTGAGAAACTGATCTTTAGCATAGATCCTGATTCTTGGAACTCAGTTTTCATATCCTTTAGTCTATGATTATGAATATAATCAGCTACAGCATGGCTCTCAGGATTATTGGCTTCTTTCCAGCCCCTGCATCTAGGAGGTAAACTCTAGGTGACTCAGGGTCATGACTATACATAATATTATGTACTCTTCTAAGAACTGAAGGCCAAATTCCAGATGTAATACAGAGTCTGGGAAGAACTATGTAGCCTGGGAATGTGTACAGGCCTGCAAAAACATCTGACCTGGTTGGGGAGGGAAAGGAGACGACTGCTTCTTCAGCCATCCCTGCAAAACTCTTCAGGGAAAACTGCATTGCGCAAGGATATGAACTAGGGGGAATGGGACCTTGCTCTAGCCTCTGTTCATGTCAAGATCCTGGAAATACATGGTTCATTTTGACTGCTGATATTAGGGGGAAATGACAGCAATGAATCTAATCAAGTGGTGGTATTACAAAGAAATCAAAGTGAAGGACATCATTGGAAAAAAAGGGAATGCCACATTTTCAGTGCTCAAAAGAATGGAATTACACTGGAAGAAAAGGTTTATCCCTCCAGTGAAGGCTGTATTTTAAATTCTAATCTTACATCTTTAGGGTAGAGGAAACAATTTTTCCATTGCTGTGTAAATGATATCTGTCAACAAGTTGTGGATAGGATTTTATAGATATTCTTTCATTTAAGATGAGGTTTTTTTCCCTGTACATGGCTCCAGCCCTTTCTTTAACTGTCATCATCTCCTCCCTTCAACAAAAATGTATTCCTTTCCTTTATTTAATACCAGTAAAAGGCACCTAGCATCCATGCTGAAATACTGTTTCTAAATTTATTTATACATTTGCCGTGACTGCCTAAAATGTGTATTCTTCACTATTTGCAGTTGGAACATTATGGTTATCTGATTCATTTCTTTCTACCAAACCTTTGCATATGCAAACAGGCCCAGACTACTTCTATTTTTCTGCTAAGTCACTCTAGGACATTTAGGTACTTTCTTCGGTGCACGTTGTTGTAGCATTTATTTGTGACACAATGATTTGTGCATATTGTTTCTCTCTCTGCACAGTTTCTCTATTAATAACATGAATATGATTACATGCACACTGCTGACCCTTCTTTGATTTGTCAGTTTGATTTGTCTGTAAAGGATCTGCGTGTGGGTGCGGTGCCAGTACAGACCACCAAAATAGATTAGTAGTGGTGACAATTGTTTGGGCGGTATGTACTGTGATTGGCTTCAAACAAGTGTCAATATTTGCCGGCTGTCAAGATCATGAATATGATGATGCATTTGTGTTCACTTCTGGCGTGGCTGTAAGAACTGAACTCTTGTTTTGGTTCGTTCATCTGTGTGTACCTTCTTTTTACAGTGATGAGCCACTTTGCTGGCACATTGCAACATCTTGTTTTAAGGTCTTTGAAGCTGACTGAGCCTGAATCAATGCAACTGGCCATTCTGGAGAGCCAAGAAACAATGTTTTCCAATCCCCTGCAGAAAGAGTTCTTTTTTTCTGTTTGAAAACACTTGTTCTGTTTGTTTGATGCTTATGTAGTATAAAGACGGGATAGTAGGGAAGCTGAATTCTTCTGCACATTTTCTAAATAAGAAAAAGATGATGAGAATAAAGCTGGTTACCCACTTAAAATGGTCAATACTGAGGAGAAATCCTCATGTTGTTAAGATCATAGGCATAAAGTCCAGGGGAAGCTTAGGGCTTGTTTACCGACAGACTTATACTGGTTTAACTTACTTTGTGATTTTTAAACTGATTTTATTAAGCTGGTTCAGAAGTCTACGCGGAGACCCTTTTGTATTAGTTTAAACCAGGATTATTTCAGTTAGTTTATGTTGATTAGGAACAGATTAATGCTTCACTGAAATTTAGCTCCTTCAAACTGAAATGAGTCTCTATGTAGAATTTTGCATTGATTTTGAATCAGTTTAACTAAATTGGTGCACGATTGTGTTTTGGGCAAGGGTTTAGAGTCTTGCTTATATCTGTTGTAACCTGTTTATTTAAAAAAAATCTTTTGGGACCTGATTTTCTTTCTCATGCACAAAGCTAGAAGTATCAACTATCAGGAACTATTATTTTCTACATGCTTCTTATGTTAAACTGTGTGCTCAAATGTCTTGTAATCAGTGTGCATTTCTTTAAATCACCAAGGTTCAAAGTTCTGGCTACTTGTCTTTCTGATAAGACATTTCTCACGTTTCTATAGAGCTTCTCATTCAGATGGATTCCAAAGAGTTTTTCTGACTGTTAGTAGCTCTTTTCCTATTGATTTCAATGGGAACAGAAGGGACACTATTTGCCTGTTGCTGCAAGATGCTGAGTACCACTGGGAGGGGAAAAAGCTGATCACAGATGCCTTTAAAGGATAGGAAAAAGAGGAGGTGGAGTTTGGGGGGAAGATTACGTTAGATACATACAGAGCCGTAGTAGTAGTAGTAATTTAAATTCAAGAAGAAAATATATTCTGCACTTCAGTTGCACTGTACCTTTAACTAATGTTGATTAGCTTTGTAAAACAGTTCGTCAAACTGGTGTCCCAGCGTGCTCTTTCCACCTGCAGTTATTCTTTCTTTTCTCTCCTCTCCCAAGTAAACATCCTTAATTAAAGGAGTTAGTGAGGTTGCAAAATCTACCTCGTTTGAAAGTTGAGGATGCCTGCACAGCCTCTGCCACCTTGTGCATATGCATTCTGAGACGGTCTTTAATTACGTGATCATATACTGTTTCTTCCACAGGACCGCTGCCTTATTCAGTGCACAGGGCAGATAGTGATTTGGGAATAATGCAGATTGTGAAGTGCTTTGAGATCTACTGATGAAAACCACTATATAAGAGAGAGGTATTCTTGTATGATACAATATTTATTTTTCCTCATTATTCAATGTGCACACCATCGAAACCCCGTGTGGAGTTTGGCATTATTAATTGCCCATGTGCTTTTCTGTGGTGTTCAGCCCTGTGATATTTGAGCTTCACAAGCATTTATGAAGTCATCTTCTCAACTGCCTGGTGAGATAGATGGGTAATCTCCAGCGTACAGATGAGGAGTTGCGGAACAGGGAAATTGATGCCGTTGTACGAAAGTCTTCATGAACTTTGGGCGCCTCGATGATTGCTCCCCAATTTGAGATACTTAGGGACTGATTTTTCTGAGTATTTTATTTGTGCAAATCACTGACCAGGCAGTGACTGAGCAGCGCACACCTGGCAGGTAAGTTGGTAGGCGGCATCCTCGTCCCTGTTTTCCCAGATGGGAACGCAGACAGAATGACAGAGGCACTTGCCTAAGGCTACACAGTGAATCAGTGGAGAGCCAGAATTAGAACTCAGGCCCTGTTGTGCTCACTTCTCCTCATCACTTTGCCTGACTGGCATAGGTGGTGTTGAGTATCTTCAGCTCCCAGTGATGTCGGTTGCAGTTGTGAGGGCTCAGATCGGATCAGGCTCCAGATGGCTCAAGTTGAACACCCAGAAAATGACACACAATTTAATGTTTAATCCAAAATGGCTCTGGAGCTATTTAAACAGTGGTTCCGAGATCTTTTATTAAGGTGACCCACCATTGCATCCGTACTCTGTGTGTGTGTGTATATAAGTAAGGGTGGAAGCAACTATTTACTATATTTTAATCTTTTTTTTTAAATTCAGACATGAAAGAAATTAAAGAAAAACACATAACTGTGTTCCTACACTGCTGGTGCCCTTCCTCAGCCTCCTGCCGCTCCTTTCTCCCTTGCTCAGTCCATCTCCCAAGCCGCTTCCTTGGCTCCCTGCAGCCCCACTGTCTGGGGAGTTTCTGGGAGTGGTGTGAAGAGCAAGCCCACCCCAACTCAGCTGAGCTTGGCTCCCCATTCTGGATGTTGTGACCTGTCGCATGGGGTTTCAGTGCCACTGAGGTTTGGTCTGGTCACCACTTCCTTCATGACGGAAGGGTGGATTGGTCCAAACTAAGTGGCACTATGACCCTGTGCCCCAGGTTGCAACATCACTCAATTTGGGAACTCTATCAAAGAGGGCCCTGTGCTAAACTGCCCCTTTTGCCCCTGCCCTGGCTGTTCTGCTGTGGGAGAGTGCTTCCGGGGCATGCAGAGGGTGGGGGATGATGTGAAGGGGGGCAGCAATGACAAGCAATCTGGACCCTTCTCCTGATCCACTGCTGGGAAACACTGATTAATACAGGCACATTTAAACAGGTTTAAGAGTGCTGAAATGGTGTAACTACACCAATTTTAAGATCAATTTAATTACTCTGGTGAAAGTTTTCCAAGTTAGACAAGTCCTCATTCATAGGGAGCAATCACCATTTTATGAACTAATGATGTATTTGTTGAGAAGTGGCAGGGATAATCCTGAAGCCTATCTTAACTGGGCAATAGCAATTAAAAAAAAAGGGGGGGGGGGATAAGAAAATAAATAAGACAAAGGAGGTGAAAACAAGGAAGGATAAGATTAAAATGCTGCCAGGCTCTGTGTGTGGCTCAGAAGATTTCTGGACAATTGGTCTCTTCTGCCATACTTATATTCAGACCTCATAATTTATAGCAAATTTTGCTTCTTCCCCTGGCATCTATTTGCTCTTTCTTTCCTTCCTTTCCCAGTCATTCTCCAGCGGCAGCAGTGGTGCTTGCCTCATGCCTTCAGACTAAGGGCCCAATTCTTCCTTCTTTTTGTTGACTAGAATCTTTGTCCACAAGCAGCCCTATTGATTTCACTGGTGTAGCTTGCAAAGTACAATACTGTGTAGCGTAAGGGTGGCAGAACTGGATAGTATCTAAGGGGACCTTTTATTATGGCTGTTCTCAATCTTCTAGCCAGCATTGTTCTTTGCTTGTGCTCAGAAATTTTTGTGAAGATGTTTTAGAAACTGTAAGAGATCTTCTTGCACTGAGACCATCATGCATTCATAAATACCAGAGTCCGGGCAAAAGAAAGAAAAGAGGAATGGACATTCATGTTTAACGTCGTGCAGTGTGATCACAGAGAAGCTGGAATGTACTTTCAGGCAATAGTGCCAGTGGGTGCCAGTTCTTTCTTAGACTGCTTATCAGCTAAAAAGCTGGCATTTATATATGATAAAATGCAGAAGTAATGTTTGTCTCTGTTTCTCTGCTTATTGGTGTTTGCTTTTTATTGATTGGCTGTGTGGTGCTGTATGTGAGTGGAGGATTAGCCCTTTGGTAATTAGTACCACCTCCTGTCAAATAAAGGTCAGATGGTGCCTGTGTTAGTTTACTTTTTTTAGATTCACTTTTAGATATCATTCGTTTGAATGTTTTCTTCTTCTCCCACACTTGTTTGGTGACAGAACTTCTGAAAAAGTGACATCATTCGTGAATTTTGTTACACGAATAACATGCGTATCCGTGGGTAAAACACACACCATTGATTTGTAGTTAGTTTCACTGGCACCCTACTCTCCTTCTTAGTAGAGGCGTGATAACTTGTTTGAATCTTTCCAAATCACCATCCTCCTTTCACGTGATCACTCTGTGTTTATCAAGGCTTTTGGCTTGCATGGTTTTTCTGCTGAGACCTTGGTGAATTGCACATGTGCAATAATGGCAAAGCATTTCAGCAAAATTAAAAAATCAAAAACAAAAACAAACAAAAAACAAACCACCCTTTAGAAAAATGTCCAAATACATTTCCAGAAAGGGTTCTTTCTGTTCTTGTAGGATATGATCATACTAGGCTTCAGAGTGGAGGGGGCGCCTTACCTTCCCACTGTGTTTCACCAGTGTACCCACATAGCTGTCATTACAGGATTTGTCTCTGCAGTAACAATTATGCCCTTAGTGCCTCTCCATTGATTAATTCCTTCATGTTCCAGTCAAACTAAGGGAAAAATCTTGGCTCCGTTCAAGACAGTGGATATTTGCTATTGACTTCAGTGGGGCCAGAATGTCACTCTGTCTGACCTTGTTGCTATTCCTGGTTGTCCACTGGTGTAGGAAACAGGTTTCTTGAGGTTGATCCCTCATTGCAAAGTTGCAGGTTTTTGGTTTTGTTCTCTTTCTACCGTCTACAGAACTGGTGAACTTAGTGCAAGGACATTTTTTAAACTTAGTGCAAGAAAATGTCCTCAGTTTAATAAAGCCTCTGTTTATTTTTGCATTATGCTGAACCAAGGAATCCTCAATAATTGATTCAACAACAAGAACTGCTAAATGCATAAAACCTCATGAATCTGATAAATAGAATAAACATTTAATGTGTTGAAAGAATACATCTGTCTAATGCATGGTACTTTCATGGAAAGTGATTAACCTTAACTACTAAATGCTTTTTGATGAAGATATATTGTTCCCTCCTGGCTTTTCTTGATCTAAACTCTGCATTCTTGGAAGATGAAGTGCATTAGGTAGAGACAGTATCACCTGGATCTTATCCACTGTGTGACTGTGTTTAAACCAAATCAGTTTGATGTATGATGTATTATTTTAGCTATTTAGTTCAAATATATTACAATGCTTTACAGTAATTCATTTGATTTGAATTAGGAACAGACTGCATTCCAGCACTCAAGGGATTGCAGTGCATTTTTGAAAAATTTAAAATGAAATAACTTGTTCTGAATTTGGGTTTTGGCATCCTGAAGACAATGACTTTCTTCCTACTATAAGTGCTTGGCATGGCTTTTTCTCTAGTCACTTCAGAAAGAATAAGGCAAGATGACAGTCTGCACATATGAGCTACTTAATGTACCTGCAGTCACTCTGAGTCCCTGGGAAATCCAAATGTTTTCCTCAGATCACGATCTTTGGAATACGATGACCATAAACTTACCTAATTTATGTGGTGAGTAACTGTTTTTTTATATATATATAAAAAACAGTTTATATATATATAAAAAGGGGGGGTGGGTCATACTTAGAAGGATTTTAACTGTACTAGCAAGGCAAAATTCTGCCCTCAGCTGTTCCTGTTAACTTCAGTGGGATTGTATGGGGTATAATTGAGGGCACAGTTTGGCCCGTGCTAATTTTGTAAATACATTTGTGTGTGTGCTGGGGGATGGGGGGGGAGAGAGAGAGAGAGAGAGAGAGAGTGTGTAAAATAATGTATGCATTTTATGAAAGAGTTTAGGTTATCCTTCAAGAAAGAATTTTAAACTCAGAATCAGTCTATTTGCACCAAGCGCTTTGGATGCTTCAGAATTCAGCAAAATCCATTTAATGGCTTTAGTTATGAACATACTCACTTTAGACATTTCTCTAAAGTTTATCTGAACAAATTGAGATGCTCTTGTAACAGCAAAAATGACTTCAAGTGTTTTTTCCTTTCTGTTGATATGTAAAGTGGACACATTGTAAATAAAGAGAATTTGTTTCACTGTTACACAGTGTCTTCCATCCATGGATCTCAGAGAAGTTTACAAACACTGATTGAGTCTCACCACATTTATGTGAGGGAGGTAGGTAAGTGTTATCCCAAATTTACAGTGAAAAGCAGAAAACGGATAGCCAGCTCTTCTTGTGGTTTCAGCTAACTCCTTAAGGTAGAAGGGCTAGATTGAGACATCTTTTTGAATGTGAGATTTCCTGTCTAGTCAACTTTGCACAAAGCTTTTCTAAGACAACTTGCCAAAACAGCCAAAAAGAGAGTATATTTTTGAGAGAGCTTCGCAACAGCTATTCCCACTATAGGATGGCATGCACCCCGTTGGAGAGGACCAGCCCAAAGTCTATGCACCATTAAAACCCTCAATATATATGGTTTAAAAAGGACTTGAGTGGTATATAGACCTTGGATTTGCCTATGCAGGAGTAAATATTGCTCTAAAATGCCTTTTGTCAATTAAATGAAGGCTTTTGTAAAATTTCAGTTGTCAGGAATGTAAACTCACAAGTACCCTATCTATAAGTCTGAACAAAAGAATAATATAAGTGATGCTCAGGAGAGAGCCTTGAGAGGTTCACGCCTGCATTTTTCCACTGTGGAATGATAGTACTTGGCTGTTTGGTCATTTCAGAGTTGTTACTTGCTTTCGTCCAGGAAGTTACTGCATACAATTGACTAAAGAATGTAAGTTATAAAATATTTCTAAGTACAGCTGGAGCCCACTTGCACATAAGCCTGACATAGTAAAACTTCATCTTGAGTGCAGTAAGTTGAAAGGTTTGCATTATTTCAGCTCGTGGCAGCATTCAAATTGCTGTTACAATAAGTGAATCTGTATTTGTAGTGGTAAAAATAGTTCTTCCCTGTGAAAAGATTCCATTGTGTAGTATTTAAAACCACTTAATAGAAGCTGAGCATGTCTCTTGATGATGTGAGCTCCCGCTGGGAAGAAGAGATGCTGGCATTGTTTTGGTCACTATTTCTGCCTAAATTGCATATCAAAAGATTGTCTCTCTCCTCTGATGGTGATTCAGGAATATTAGGTCAGCTATCTTCAGGTGTTCAGCAATTTGAGTCTAATGTTCCCCTCCCTTCTTGTTTGGAATCCGTGTAAATGTACTCAACTGATGAGAGCTGTGTTCCACCATGAACAATTGATTCTGGAAAGGTGTTTCTTTAACTCTGTGACAGACCTTTCACCTAATAAATTAAACTGAGGCTTATTCTTACTGACTTTCACATGAATGTGCTCTTTGTGTATGTATCATTGTCTACTAGCGTGTGTATGACACGTACAGTGGAGCAAAACGTGTTGATCTCAGTTCATAGGGATCCATGCATAGTTTTTTTCCAGTTTAGTACTCGCACGCATGTGCACTCACTAAGTTTTACTTTTAAGAATTTGGGTTTGAGCTAACCCCAAAATGCATTGGGAAACACAGCTGAAACTGCTGTATTTTGTTTGGGGTTTTTTTGTTTTTGTTGAAATCATTTTAACCTATATGTTTTGCCTGGCCTCGATGCATAACCATCTGTCGGCCCAGATCCAAGAATATTCCCAAGAGCCCGGGGTGAATTTCATGTTTGTAACCATAGGGGCATTTCATCTGGTATCGAGGGTTTTGCAATGAAAGTTTTGCACACGCTTTGGTGCCAGTTTTTTTTCCCAGTGTATGTGCCTGATGCAGAATGAAATGCACTTTTCCTTTCCCCACCACATATGATTAAAATGGTGCCTTTCATTCCCTGCCAGCCTACAGATGTGAGGGTTCTCATGTTTTGTTTACAGCAAAGGTTGTGATTGTTTTAGGGTAATTCAAAAGAACAAGTCTAGAAGTGGTAATTGTGAAAAGGGGCAGAAGTCATGGAGATACTTTAAAGAGCCTGTTCAAAATCACAGTTACTGTTTTATATCTAAAATTAACTTTTCATTTTTCCATAATCGTGTCAAATAAGAAAAAAAACCTTTACAATAATAGTAATACTGTACTAGTTCCCATATCAGAGCACTCATTTGGTCCTTCAAATCTCATGCTACAGGCTGGCAATTCCCAATTGTGCAATGTTGAGGGATGAAAGTTTGTCAAAACAAATTTTGAGGATGGTTGTGAGAGAAGACTGCCGTGGATAGGGAGCTCCATACACAGACCAAAGGCTGCCAAGCCACCAATTTGGGGGAGAGAAATATGACCACAAGAGTTAACTGCATTTCACGGTGGAAGGCAGTCCAGTGTGACAGCTCAAAGCAGAGTATTCTGTTTCTGTATATATTTTTTAGTTTATTTTATTTATCTGCATTTTTCTGTCTTGAATGTGAAAACCAACAAGCCACCATATTTCAGAAAATGAATACCTGGCCTCCAGAATATTCAAGATTCACCATGAAACACAACTCATGATCAAAATGGAAAAATCAAGATGTTTTATAGTCATTGAGCTTTTGAAACATACATAATCTGATTTTCCAGATTTTAAAACTAAATGGACTTTTTCTTTTAACCTGACAAATGTAGGGAATCTCATGACACTCTGGGAAACTAGCACCTTCTGGGCCAACTCTAATTTTCTGTCCACTGGTATTACACCATGGTTTATCCAGTGACCTGGTAGAGTTACTTTTGTTTCACACCAGTGTGAGATCAGAATTAGACCTTCAGTGTCCACAAAAATTAACCCAGTATAGCTTCGGTGTCATGGAGCTTGTGAAATGCATAGTGAGATCAGAGCGGCTACAAAAATAGAAAAACCATTAATAATGGGGGATTTCAGCTATCCCCATGTTGACTGGATACATGTTGTCTCACGATGGAATGCAGAGATAAAATTTTTAGATACCATTAATGACTGTTTCTTGGAGCAGCTAATTCTCGAACCTCCATGGAGAGAGGCAATACTTGATTTAGTCCTAAATTGCGCAGAGGATCTCATCCAAGAGGTGAATAAAGCTGAATTGCTTGTAATAGTGACCATAATGGAATGAAACTGAACATCTTTGTGTGTGTGTGTGTGTGTGTGTGTGTGTGTGTGTCTAAGGAATACCAAAGAAGCCTACCACGTTAGCATTTAACTTCAAAAAGGGGAACTACATGAAAATGAGGAAGCTAGTTAAATGGAAATGAAAAGGAACAGTCATGAGTGAAATGCCTGCAAGCTGAATAGAAACCTTTAAAAACACCATAACAGAGGCTCAAATTAAATGCATATCCTAGATAAAAAAAAAATAAAAGAGTTAAAAAAAAAAAAAAAAAAAAAGCAATCTTGTCTAAACAAGAGTAAAAGAGATGGTTAGAGGCAAAAAATTGGAAGTCAAATCCTACTGAGGGAAATGGATAAGAAGATAAACTCTAGCAACTCAAGTGTTAAAGTATTAGTAGATAGGCCAAAAACAAATTTGAAGAGCAATTATCAAAAGACACAACTTACAACAATTTTTTTTTAAGTACATCAGAAGCAGGAAGGAAGCCTGCCAAACAATCAGTGGGGCTACTGGATGATGGAGGTGCTAAAGGAGCGCTCAATGAAGACTAGGCCATTGTGGAGAAGCTAAATCAGTGATCTTCACTGTTTTTCAAATGGGGGCCACTTTGGCAAAAATCTTCAATGTGAGAGCCACATCAACTACTAAATGAACACATTGGTTGCTATGGTAATATTACGGTTATTATACAACTTAGATTAGACAATTTAGATTATACTATGCTATGGTAATATTAGCATAGTTTAATATTAATATAATAGCAACTTAGATTATACTTTGAAATGATAATATTATGGTTATTATACATCTTAGATTATGCAGTTTAGATTACAACAATATTACAGTTATTGTACAATTCAGATTATACAATTTAGATGTACTTATTGGCACACATCATACCATGTGGTCAATGTGACATGTAAAGAAGGTGTATTTTGATAGGCTGGATACATATTCTAAGGTTAACAATAAAATAAATTGGAATATAAACAATTAGTCAGGGAGCTGCACTTAGGGTCAATGGAGCTGCCACTGGCTCCCAGGTCTTGCAATGAAGAACACTGCGCTAAGTGGATTCTTTGCATCCATCTTCAGTGCAGTGAATTGCGAGGGAGATTCCCAAATCTGAGCCATTCTTTTTAGGTGACAGATGTGAAGAACTGTCCCATATTGAGGTGTCAGTAAAGGAGGTTTTGCAACAAACTGATAAATTACACAGTAATAAGTCACCAGGACTAAAGGGTATTCATCCAAGAGTTCTGAAGGAACTCAAATAAGAAATTGCAGTACTAACTGAGGCATGTAACCTATTGTTTAAATCAGCCTCTGTATCAGATGACTGGAAGATAAGTAATGTGATGCCTATTTTAAAAAAAGGCTCCAGAGATGATCCTGGCAATTACAGACTGGTAAGCTCAGCCTAACTTCCTTATCAGGTAAATTGGTTGAAACTATAGTAAAGGACAGAATTATGAGACACAGAGATGAGCACAATAAATTGGGGAAGAGTCACATGGCTTTTGCAAAGGGAAATCATGCCTCTCCAATTTTTTAGAATACTTTGTGGGGTTCAACAAACGTGGGCAAGAGGGCGATCCAGTGGATCTAGTGTACTTTGACTTTCAGAAATCGGACAAGGTTCCTCACCAAAGGGTCTTAAGCAAAGTAGGTAGTCATGGGATATGGGGAAAAGGCCTCCCATGTATCAGTAGCTGGTTAAAAGATAGAAAAGAAAGAATAGGAATAAATGGTCAGTTTTCACAATGGAAAGTGGTAAATAGCAGGGGTGGCCCAAGGATCTGCATTGGGCCCAATGCTATTCAACATATGAATAAATGATCTGAAAAAAAGGGGTAAAGAGTGAGGTGGCAAAGTTCTCAGATAATACAAAATTACTCAAGATAGTTAGGTCCAAAGCAGACTGTGAAGAGTTACAAAGGGATTTCTCTAAACAGGGTGATTGAGCAATAAAAAAGGAGATGAAATTCTGATGCATGCAAAGGAATGGACATTGAAAAACACAAACTGTACATATAAACTGAAGATTTCTAAATTAGCTGTAACCATTCTAGAAAGAGATCTTGGAGTCATTGTGGATAGTTCTCTGAAAACATCTGCTCAATGTGCAACAGCAGTCAAAATAACTAGTGCCAGGAACCATTAGGAAAGGGATAGATAACAAGACAGTAAATATTATAATGCCACCATAGAAATCCCTGGTGCACCTGCCCCTTGAATACTGCGTGCAGTTCCAATCACCAATCTCGGAAAAGGTAGGAGAAGGGCAACAAAAATGATTAAGTGTATCGAACAACTTCCGCATGATAAGAGATTAAAAGGAATAGGATTGTTCAGCTTGGAAAAGAGATGACTGAGTGGAGATATGGTAGAGATAAAATCATGACTGGTGTGGAAAAAAGTAACTAAGAAAGTGTTATTTACCCCTTCACATAACACAAGAGCAGGGGTCACCCAATGAAATTAATAGGCAGCAGGTTTAAAACAAAAGGAAATATTTCTTCACACAACGCACAGTCAACCTGTGGAACTCTTTGCCAGGGAATGTTGTGAAGGCCAAAACTATAACAGGGTTCAAAAAAGAACTAGATAAGTTCATGGAGTATAGGTCCATCAATGGTTATTAGTTAAAATGGTCAGGGATGCAAGCCATGCTCTGTGTGTCCCTAAGTCTCTGACTGCTGGATGCTGGGACTGGACAACTGGATGCCTTGTTCTGTTCATTCCCTCTGAAGGATCTGGCATGGCTACTGTCGGAAGACAGGATATTGGTCTAGATGGACCATTGGTCTGACCCACTATGGCCATTCTTATGTTTTATTTGTGCTGTAGATTAACCTTTTTCATGCAGTGGATGGCTTAATTTTGCTGTTCTCAGTCATGTTTTTGACAGCTAATAATCACATTCAACCTCCCAATCACTTATAATGTGCACACACACAAATCCTGAAAAGTGAAAGCATAGACATGAAAAATTAAACCCCTAAACCTGATGACAATCGCTCATGAAAGTCATGGACTTTGCAACTGCCATGGCAAAAATCTTTATTCCTATGTTTAGATTATTAATATTATATAGATGATTGTCAGCAAATAATTAATATCTATTTTACAGTAGCATCCAGTGTCCCTTATCTAAGGATGGGCTTTTTCTGCTCACTGCTGTACAAGCAAAGGTGGACACAATTTCTGATCCGATGATCTTAGAATCTAATGTTAGGCCAGCCAGTTACAGTTCTGCTTACAGGAAAATTGAATTCATTTTACTCAAGCATCACAGTGTGAATATAAAAGTAAGAATCCCTTTTCCACATGAACAGAACGGTACAATAAGTAATTCTTTTTAAAAAAAGAAAGAAATCGTGGTTGGCACTTAATTCTGAGCCTACTTTCTGTAGGTTGCCATCTTGCTAAAAAGCAGCGCCATTGGTTACAGTTAGAACATGGCAGTGCGGAGTCAGATTGCAAACTAGCTTGACTTTCTATCTCATTGGTTACTAGTGGGGCCTTGTGATGTGTTGGCATTTCCAATTTCAGTTCCACAGCAGGGGTGCGAAGCAGCCTTCAGGTGGTGAATATTGGTTCAACAATCCCCGGAAAACCTTTGTTTTAAAAAGTAAATATTTTGTTAAATTATTAACCCCTGCAGGTGTTGCATTAGCCTGCTCTTTATTCACCTGCTCCGTACTGAAGATTTATTGACTAACTTAGAAATATACCTCCCTTCAGCATAGGATTGTGGTATGTATGTGGTACCTGCTGTGTGTTTGTTTGACTATTAGTTTTTGTGCTGTTACCCAAATCTTGCTTTATGCGAAACTTACTAGCTGGGCAACAAAATCCATTACCCAGCAGAAGATGAGAAAGATGAGTGGCCCTTACATGCAGCCTAATCGAATCCATATCCCCATTAGCTATTGGGAAGATGGGGTGCTGGGATTTCTACTGATGTGTTGTTCCCGAACCCACCTTTCATATCAACTTGAGGATGACTGGTGCCTTATAAAGTTGCCTTCTAGCTGCTAGAAGGGAAAGGCAGATTTCTGTCTCTTCTCTTTCTTCCAGAACTCCTGCCATTGACATTAACTTAATCTTCCCACAGCCTCTGGCTGCTGTGAACAGTGTTGTGTGAGGAGCTGGGAAGAAGTTTTCGCTTTTCTTTCCCACCCCAATTTCCATTTTTTGGGGGGGTGCGAGGCCTTTCCCTTAAACAGCTCTACTTTCTGCTTCTCCTGCTCATGCAAGCTGTTTCTCATAGCTTTCCCAAGCAGAAGCAGCATAACATCGCTAAAAACTCGCAGTTTGATGCCTACCACAATTTTTTGAATAGTAGCACTGAAACTTCCCAAAATTTTGTTTTTCACTCTTCCATGAGCAGCGGCAGAGACCCAGGATCTATCTACCTGTCTCTCTGCGGACTCAGGGATGTGGCACTGACCTGGTTTACAGTAAGCTCACATGTAGAGGATGCATAAAGGCTAATGCCTATTTTTTTTTAAATGAAAGTTAAATTTTGTCATCATTAATGGCTTAGATCCCCACATTTGGTCTTGCCATTTGGAAGTGGATTTTTCAGTCTCTCCTTTTAATAGTAGCATGATTTTAATATGAATATATTAATCTTTAAACCTTTTTATTAAACCAGTACTGTGCAGAACAGAGACTTACTTTAGTGGCTCTTGGACTCCCCTTACCTGGCCACACTTGGTGAGGTTGTCAACTCTTGAAGCAAAGATTACTACAGAGGAGTTTTGCACAGCCCTGCCTCATTCACTATGCACTTGCACTATGTTTTTCACCACATGCGTTAAGTGCGGATGATGGCCTTCCTTCCTTTTGTGAGCTGAACAAGAAAATCCCATACACTATATGCTGCATTTATGCAAAGTGCAAATATGTTATCTAGTTGATCAAATCCAATCCAATTTTCACTGGAATACTCAAGTGCTTTTCATTGACTGCTATTTTCCTGGCCCATTTACATTTTTTCTTGCAGTTTCAGAGCTTTAAGAAAAATTTGCAAGAATCTTTCTATAGTAATGAATTCTATGCCTACAATTAGGTAGCAATTATATCAGTATTTTATGCCTATTACTGGCAGTATTAAATAATGACTGGCTAAGATACTAGGATGATTGCTAACTTGCACCTCTAGATGTGTTCTGAAAGGTTGAGAATGGGGTGACTGGCACAGGATGAGGAAAACAAGAGAAGACAGAAAACACACAAAGAATCAAGGCAGAGAATTTCAGTTCTTTTTTGCCAGTAAGTTAATAAGCACTGCCAAAAAGTTGATTCAGGCATCAGGAAATTGAACAGGTGTTAAGGGTTTTCTGACATAAGGTAAAAACCCCAACAAAAATAAAATTGGGGCATATAACTTCTTAAAGCTTCGACCCAGGATTTTTGTCATTGGAGAGGTTCTGTCCCACTTATTAAAGTTCCCAAAATAAACTCTGCCAGTCAGAGACTCTGACATGCCAATCTTTGTTCATGGCTCATGTGACATGTTTGTTAAGTTAGATACATTTAGAGGAACATGCTGCTATTTCTTTATTGTGTGAGTATTACTTTTCTTATTGCAAATAGTTGCTAGTTTCTGGCAGATACGGTTTATGGTGGGTTTGGGTTTTAATGCTTCCTTAATCATTTTCTCCCTGTTGAAACTTAAAAAAGCAAGGCACAGCATACTGTTAAGTTTATAGGCAGCTGAGCTGTTTGGAAGAGAGTATCTTTCTAAGGTCCCAAAGTGAGAGAGCTATGCCCTTTGATCTTATCTGTGAAATTTTGGCCTGCTTTAGATTTTAAATCTATATTTTGAAAATGGTTCAAAATACCATAATTTGGTTGATTCATCCAGTGCACTTTTTGATATCAGAAGAAAACAATTTCAATTAGAATTCACTGCAAAAAGTTAAACAGCCTTACAGATAACCCAATATCAGAGAACAAAATATTGCATACTGGTCAGATTCTGCCGATTTTAGGTTTACAGCGAACAAAGCAAAAATATGGCAATTAAGGGGAAAGTTCTGAAGTGTTTTAGGCCATGGCTCAGGGATTGACTTTCTCCTTGGTGCCTGTTTTCTCTGTAAGTGTTGTTGGATATATTGATATGCATTTTATCAGGAGATACTCCTTTTTGGCATATGGCAGCAATCATCATCCTCAGTTCTCTGTACCTCTGAGTGTGCCATGTCTTCTGTTCTTTTTATAAAATTGACAGTGGTGATTGCAGCCAACATCATAAAGAAAGAGTATCGTTTTCTGCATAAAACTAGGTAATTCATGAAGGTTTCCCTCAAGGCTCTCAACAAAGTAAGTCAGGCAGACTACCTTAGGCCCTTTAATTTCCTGGCTTGATAGAGTGGGAAAAGAGCCATTTGTTGTCTTCTCAGTTGTCCATATATGGATAAATCTTCTGCCTAGCTGAGTAGAGCAGTAATCTTTCAGAAGAGAATAGAATGTTACAGGATTTTGGAAAGTGAAGAGTTTGTAAGCAGAGGTCCAATTTAAAATAATGGACTACTAGATGGTCCTTGGCCTTAATACAGTTCAAAACAGTGTGGACTGAAGTTTGTAGCATGAGACTGTTTTGGAGAAGAATTGCTTCTGTAAATGGCTAGCATACATATGTTTATCCTTACCCTGCTTATTTGCAGGTTTTTATTTTGAGAAAAATCAACATTACCACTGGTACAGATGGGGCTTGTGGATTTCTAATACATCTTCATTAAGTTTTGGAAATATTTGGATTAAAGTTGAGTTTGGCACTTTGCCATCAGGTTTAAAGTACAAAACAAAAATTGTGTCTACTTCAGTATATCTGTTCTTAGGCCAGGTCCAGCTCAGTACTACGCTTTTGTGGAAAGGCCTTCATTGGCGTGAGTTGATGACCTGGAGGACTGTGTTAAGCATTACCATATGGGAGGTTCAGAAGCCCCATGGGAATTCTTGATCCTCATGCAGGCATGATCTAAAATTGATCCTAGAGTGTGATGTTATTTTTCAGTCACCCAGAAGGCTGTCCTGTGGGGTCCTGTAGGGTTTTACCCCAGTTTTTCTCTCTGCGTACAAATGGAGTGTGAAGCTGCTAGGAGGTAGATATCTTTCATTCACAAAGATCCCAAAATGCTACAAGCTGATTTACAAGGTATGTTTAGAAGTTCCTTTAGCCACTGATGAATTCAGCCATCTCTAGAGAAAGACAAAGCTGCTGTGTCTAAGAACACAGCAGTATCCCATTACAGTTAGGACAGGAAGTGAAGAATACTGTAGCCAATTGAAACTAAATTGGTATGTTTATGGTAGAGAGAACGTAATCACCCAAACTAGAATTTGGCTGGTGCACAGTGTTAACAGATGCTTCTGTTTTTTTTTTTGTTTTAAATGCTTTGGGGCTGTTTAATGACTGCAGATGATCAGGACCTCATTTGTAGGTCTTATCCAAAAAGTTTGCACCTTCAGGATAGTGCCCACAAGTACTATTGTAGAGCATTGGTTAAGTACTGACTCAAAGGGAAATGTGCAACCTACTGACTCACCAAACCACTTCCTACAACAACTGGATTTTCTCTGAAGGTTTCCCTAGAACTGACCCAATTTGCCACTCTTTAAGCATATGAGATTTTATGAAATCAAATTTTTTCCCCTAGATTTTTTTTCCCCCATGCCTTGGGGAAAACATTTTTGTTTCTAGCAAGCTATTTGATGAGTAGATTCTAAGCAGTGGACCTTCTATTTTATGGTTGTGAGCCTTTGTAATAATAATAATAAAATAGATTGTGCTTAATTTTTGCTTATATCCAGTTTTCTTTTTTCCCTTAAAGCTGTCGGTGAGCATTTTTGCTATTTAGCATGAGCGTGTTTGTATTCCCTGGTCATCTGAATATTTTAATCTCCATGTATCTCATTAGATTAATTGTTAGACCTTGAATTGTGAAAATGATCACTGTATTGGCTTGTCATTTACTCAGATAACTTCAAACCATTGGTGGTTTCCTGTTTGCTGTTATAACTTTTGCTAGAAGCAAAAGATACAGTTACGGCTGCACAATGGTTTCCATTACAACCTCCTGTTTTCAGAAGTTCCTAACCTTTCATGATGGGGTGTACTACTTCTTTAAAGGACAGTCTGGTGCTTACAGCCGAGACAGCCCCAGTGCAATCAAGGAGCATCCTGCCCAAGACTAGGGATTGGGCTATTTAAACAGGAAAAGGACATGGGGAGGCAGAAATCATGCTGGCTGCGATGGGTTGTAGGTTCCCTCTTAGGCACAAGGACACTAAGTTGACCAGGGTCTTAGAGACTCTTGTTTCGCTGACTGTAAATTTGATTGCACTGACTCAAGGCTCTGAGGCAAAAGGTGTATGAACTTCATTAATCTGCTCCTCCTCCCCAACTTGGTGTCAAGGGAAAAGAGGAAAGCCTGCATGCCCCCTAGAACAATGAAAGAAGTAGGAACTCGGGGGTCGGTTGAGAGGCCTTCTTAAAGGGAACATTTTTTGTGAGTTTGGTTTTGACCCTCTCCGTCTCAGGTCCTATACACATTCTTTTAAAAAGAAAATGCTTTTGAGGTTGACTCTTACTTTGCCTGCTTTTAGGCTGAGTGCCAGTTTTGTCATGTCTTCACTCGAAGAAAGTTGGAGTTTATGACAGGCTCCGATAATGCAAGCTACTGAAGCCTGATCTAAATTTCAAGATTTGTTCCCCATATCTAGATAAACCTTTATATATGTGCCTGAGGTCAAGTTCATATAAATATAATTGCTAATTTGTGTTTATATTTGTGTGTGTGTTTTCCTTGGGAAAACGAAACCAAACATTTTGCCCCTCCACCCCCCATGTCAAAATCTTTGGGGGCAGATGATCTGCCAACCTGCGGCAGCTTCAGGGCCTGCTCTCCTTTTTCCTTGAAGGGCCGAGCCCCTCCCCGCCTTCTCTGGAGATGTCCCATCTCACTTTTACTTCTTTCTGCTTTGTTTCTTGTCCACTCAGATCTTAGTCTCTCAAGTTTTGTTCTCTCTCTGTGCCTCTTTGCTCTCCACAGCTATCTGTTTTCCTGTTTCGTCTCGGCAACCACTCCAAGGTTTCTTGCTGATCAAAAATAATATGTTCCTTGTGATGCGAGATCCTGTCTTACCCAAATTGCCTGAGAACTATCTTCTTTGCAGACTACTAGAGATGACTCCATGCCCTCTTCCTCATATATTGTATTCAATGTCATTGACCTACGACAAGGTATGAGATTTTGGAGGCAGACCTGAGAAGTCCTACAAAAGCCTGAGTTTCAGTTAAAAAGCTCAAGGTTAAGTAGCTATGCCAAGAAGCCTGCTGGAGATGTTGGAGCAAAATCATTGGGGAAGTTTTTGGGGAAGAGCACCTGGGGGCAGTTTTTGGGAGAGGCAGTGGGAGAGCCTTAGGCCACCAAGAGATGCGGTTTGTGGAACTGACTTGGGGTTGTGGGTATGGAGATAGCAGGGGATTTGGGGCAGCCTAAGGGGGTGGTTGACCAGGATCATGAAAAACCAGAAGCAGCTTTCTCCCATTTCATCCCAATGCTCAGTTTTCCCACTGGCAATAGATCTGCTAATGCTGATTCCGCCTTACTGCTGGCTGTTCCATGCTGGATGGCATCCAAGATAGCAGCATGAGGAGAGGGAAAGAGGGAACCTTGCTACGTTTGATCTCAGCTCCAGCAGCATATAGAATAAATTGCAGGAGGATCACTACTGCCATCTTGCAGCCCCTGGGTGAGAGAATTCTGCAGGACTGCAGAATAACGTGTGATGATGGTTGTGGTTGGTGGTCTGCAGGTGCGTCACACGTTGCATGACACCTGAGTAATTCCAGAGGTTCTCAAACGGGGGGTTGGCTCCCTTGGGCGGAGTGTGGAGTGTATTCTGGGTGGGGGGAAAGGGGGAGCATGAGAAGCTTTAGGGAAAAAAACCTAAACTGCACATTTTTCCCATTGTCATGAATAACTAGCCAAGCTGATCCCTCCAGACAGATCAGGTCCTCAGCTGGTGCTGTGCATTAGACTCGAGATGGCGCTGTGCATTTGGATAGATTTTTGTTAAGCTTGCAAAGCATTATACAAAGTTGTTGCTGTCTGCACTTTAATCCATTTGCTACCAAGCGGTGTGCACATTTAATTGCAAACATCGATCACCAGGGGAGTTTTGCTTTTTCTTCTTATTACAATGGATCGTGGGCTCTGTTTCAATCAATGACTTGCTGATTTTCATATTTAGTGAGAGTTGCATGTTGGTTTTTCTTTACTGGTATATGTAATTGGGTGGCAGGGGAGGGGGTGTAAACTACTCCAGACACAAAGGAGGGGTGTGCGATCAAATAAGTTTGAGAAACATTCTTAAGTGATGGAAAAGTCATTTCAGAACATATGTGGATATCATCTAAGATTTTTGTCAAAGCCTGCTAAAACCCCACCTCCTTTCAAACCTCACATAATTCGTCTCTGAATGCCTCATTCTCTATCCCCAGCCACATTCTCGTTGTCCATAACTGCTGCTGAGACAGTTTATGAAAAGCTGATGTAAATATCTTGCAGAGCCACACACCACAAAATTCTCAAAAAAACAAACCTAAATCAAACCAAAGCATTCATCAACATAAAAGAGAGGAAGAAAGGTCTCAAAAAAAAAAAAAAAAAAAATCTCAGATCCAGCAATTTCAGGTGCTCTTGTGGTTTCTGCTGTTTTCTGTGGTTTCTGCAATTTCAGGACTCTTACTTTGAATGGCAGTTTCTATTTTTCTTTTTATGTAAACCAGTGTGATGCTGCCATATTTAACACCATTTTGCAGAAAAATGTCTCTCGGCAAATAGAATCATCATCAAAAATGGAAACTTTGGTGTCCCTCAACCTGTTTACCTTAACAAGGTGTAAACGTCAAAGCCTTATTGGAACCATTTAAATTCTGACAAGAACATGTAACTTACTTTTCTCAGTTGTGTTTTACATCTTGTATATTTTGTGGTATACATCTAACAACATAGAAAGATAATAAATTACACATTAGCCCCCAAAGCAGGGGTAGAAAATACTATATATGGGCAGTGTGGTCTGGTCAGCAGTGCTGTAGAAACCTTGAGCCCAGTTCTGTGCTACACCAGATCTTGCAGTCAATCGATTTCTTGTCTGCATGCGTTTTCTCCACTCTCAGCAAAAGAAAATGGTGAGATACTGCATTAGAAATGTTTAGCAGCCGTTGAGTAGAAGTCAAGCTGCAGGAATTTAGCCCAGATGAGAGTGTGTCTTGCCACAAGTCAGTTTAATCTGTTAATGTTTTATGTGTTTATAAAGTAAGCGACATTTTCATGTATTAAATTGTTTTGAGATGCCATCTTGATTTTTAGGCGATTTGCTAACTTGGGTTTGATCCTGGTGCTGTTTGAATCTGTTGGCAAAACTGCCATTTACATAACTGGGTACAGGATTACGCTCTGTGTCTGAGGTAGTTGTCGAAAGTCTGAGAACTGCTTATGAAATTTTATGACTCTGAAATTGGAAATAAAAAATTCAATTTACTTTGAAACTACAAATGACAAGAGAAAATTATCATAATCTCCATCTACATAAAGCATGATGTGCAATTGCGATATCTGGGCTGGTTTATAACTTGTTTTGTGGGCTGAGCTAATGAACTGCTCCCTCCCCCTTTATATCCCTGTGAGAGTTTCCTGAACAGTGAAGAAAGAGGAGCCTTTAAACCATAATGCTAGATTTGGTTCTTCTTGATGACAAGGTTCTTTGAATCTTTTAATTCCCTATATTAAATGCCTCTGCTGCATCTCAACCTCCCAACAGCTGTCATGCATGACATCTTTCTCTCCTCTTTTCTGGATACTTAGACGAATCAGAAACAGAGTGACAGGGCCTCGGTGGGGAAGTCTGAAGAGCCCACATGCTCTTTTTTGAGCATTCTGGTTTAGATTCTGATCTCAGTTACATTGGTCTATAGCCAGAGTAACTCCAACGAAGTCATTCCAGATTTAAACTGGAGAAACGGTGATCTGAATCTGTCCTTCTCTCCAAATCTTCAAAACCTATCCTTCCTCTGTAAAAATAGATTTTACTTTTCTTTCCCCTAATCTTTTTTCTGGTCAGATAACGACCTGGATCACCCTTCTAACCTCAAGCTGCTCATTGAGCAGCCATTTAAGGGAGTAAACTGCTGTAAAAGCAACACGAGGATCCCTTGCCCTAAAGAATTTATTGTATCAATTTAAAGCTACTGACCTACCACCTACGAAACAAAAGTCTACTTCAGAGATGCAAACTTTTGGTTTCCCACTTGGCAGTGCATAGCACCACCAGCAGGCCATTGGAACATCTATATTTTTTAAAAAAAATAAATTTAGAAGCACATGCTCTGCTTGGGGTTATTCTAGTGTAATCTGAATAGCAGCTAAGGACATTAATAAAATAAATCTTTCTCCCATTAAGAATGCACACCATCACTTGAGAGTCCCCTCAGGGTTTAGAATGTGATTTCTTAAAGATGAGGTGGATAATGTACATTTTCCCCCACCCTGGCCTGATCATCCCCCTCACCCTAGTATGGGACTACTGGATCCCTGCCTCCTTCCCCTGGCAAATACTAGCCTTATGAAGTGCTTTTCTCAAGGTTTTAGGAAGGGAACTGCAGAGGTTCATGATTCCTGTCCTGTAGCCTTTCTGCCTGGGTGGGGTAAGACTTGTAAGTGAATCTAGAATGCACAAACTGGCCATAATTTCTAGATTTTACTATTATTTGTTTGGATTACAAGTAATGTAGTAGGGGCTTCGTTGTGCTACGTACCGTGCAAACACATACATAATAAGACAGATTCCCTGCCTTGATTAAAAACATGAGACACACACAGAAGAAGGAAGGGGAACAGAGGGATAAAGTGACTTGCCCCAGTTGAACATCAACTCTGGCCAGACTGGGAACAGAACTAAGGGCTCCCGACTCCCAGACTGGTGCACTATTCACTAGAACAAGATTCCTTGTAACTTACATGTTGATCGGTGTTGTACTCGAGGTCAGCTAGAAATGGATTTTCTGACTGATTATATACTTATTTATAATCAGGTCCAGTAAAACGAGAAATTCTCGGAAAGCTGTTTTAATTTCTTTGTGTAACCTCAATGATACCTAGTTATTGCATCTGTTCTAATATAACAAATAGTGGAAGTATTGAACTTTTAGACTTCTGTGCACTTGGAAAGCAGTGTAGAGAGGAAACTGGGAAAGCAATATAGAGAGGAAACTAAGTTGAAGTAACTCAAGGAGTTTGAAAACTTGGCTTTCTACTTATCAACCATGAATTACAGGGACGCCATCATGCAGTGCTTAGTTTAGGCACAAAATGTTAGAAATAAAAAGGTAATGTGCTCATGAAACACAATTTCCAGATGTTTGAATTTTTTAAAATAAATTTTCAGTGAAATTAATCTTGTTTTGTTTTTAATTTAACTGTTCCTTATAGACTCATGCTGTTATTGCCTGAGAACCACAAGATGGAACTGACTAAGCTAGTTTCATCGTCTGGGATAGATGAAACGTGAGAAGTAAACAATGTAAATGATGATAGAAATTAATTTAGCTTTTCAAATTCCATCTGCCTTGGTTATCTGGAGAGTTTAGTTAACACAGATACACCTTTTAAAAAGTGTTTTAGGTCAGTGTTGTTTTGACTCTATTGCAGTTATTCTTAAAACGTGTAGGCATTTCCTCCTCGACTTTCTATAGCAATTTAGGGTGCTAATTCTACAAAAGGAACCACCACTGGATATCCTTATACCACTGGAGTCCTACTAAAGTATTCCACGTGAGTGTAGAGATTTGGGTGCATGCTGGTGGATCTTTGTGGAATCTGGGCCTAATGTTGTAACTTATCAAGTTACATCACTGCAGTTATTGGTATTCAAAGTTTATCTTCTTCTCTCTTTTACCCAATTATGTCCACTTGCTTTCATTACAGACTCATAATCTTCCTTTGTGTGTCACCCATGATTGGAATCCCAACTGTCTGTCATCCCAACAATATTAAAATAAACAGTTTTAGTAACATGGGTTGTACAAAATTTGCTTATGAAACTGATACTTAAAATTAAAAGTGTAATGTTTGATAAGTAATAAGTCTAATTTATTTAAAATCTTACCCGAGTGTGTTTTTTAAAAGGTTCAGATGTTTCATTATGCCGTACTTTTAGTTTATTCAGCAAGTGGCATGTGCATTTTCAGTCTGTAATTGTGATTGTGTTCACCAAATATGCTGTCTGCTTTTGTATTTACAGTACATAGTAAAGAGTGGATATTGTTCTGTGCACTTGCAGGTTTTGTGAATGCCTGTTGTGCAGTAAGCTGTAGGGAATGTGAATGACTTCGGACAGAGTGCAAAGTTGGATTCAGATTCAGCAAATGAGTCAGCAGCATCTTTGTGCTTGGAAAGAGAGCCGAGATAGCATTTGAAATATAATTCTAATGTCTATGTTCAAAGTAGTGAGTATGGTATTGTGATATTTATACGTTATTTGGTAAAATTGCCTAATAAGCTTAATGCATAGAACTGAAAGACCTGTCTTTTAATAATGATTTCAGGTAGGCAGGTCAGTACGTATATATACCAAGCTTGCTAGCTGTTGTACGAAGCAAGGAGAGTTTATCTTAAAAATTGCTGGTCTGATACATGGTGATACTTCATAAATCTACCAGGCTTTATTTACCTTGCCCTGCAGGAAATACATATTTTTAAAAATCATCTGAAATACGGTAATTAACATGGGGCTCATCTTGCTTCCAGGGAAGTCAGTAGTAAAACTTCCATCGACTACAAGGGGAGAGGAGGAGCCCCATGAAGGCTACCTTTTAAAATTATCTACTAAACAAGGTTCCACCCATTTCTCATCTCTCCTATTGGGATTTATTTATTAATGTATAAATGGAAGCATTCTTGGTTTTGATTAAAAGGAATGCCTTAGAAGGCATATGAGTATCCCTGAGCATGTTTTGTAATTAATTTAAATCTACTCCTAAATAACGCAGTGGCACTTTTCCCCTTCTTACTTCATTAGTGGAATTAACTGCTTCGGATGCAAGCCATTCTCCTATCTGTGAAGTAGCAGGTAACCCTAGCTGCAGTGATTTGCAGGGGCACGTCAGCTCTGGTCAGATATGGTTATTCCAGTCTTTCAAGATGAGGTGTTTCATTGTGAGCTGTATAATCACCCCTGCCGTGAGTGATACTTGTTGAGAGACTCTATTACGTTTCAGTGTAGTAGCATTTTTCCAGAAGGAAAGATGTACTCGTAATTCAGTGCTAATAGTGCATTCAGCAAATGTTGTATTCAGCAATGAATAATTTTATTAAAGTCAGTTCGTCTATAGTGGCGTTATCTGAGATTGGTAATATCTCCGTGGCAACAATAACAGTTCCTTAGTTTAGGACTTGGGTGTCAGCATTTCATGAATCCAGTAATCCTTATGTGAGATGAATAAAACTCTTCTCCGGAGTGCTGTGGTTCAAGCTCATATTGCCATACCTGCAAACCTGTAGTGGGCACAGACAGACTTTGACTTCAACAAGCTAAGCTAACTTGCTACACTTTGTTGAGCGATATTGTTACCCTATAGTTCATATAGAGGTCAACTCTGTAGAAACGCTGTCTATCCTAACAGCACGTGATGTGCTTTGATCATTCTCATTCTTCTAGCTAATGTTACCCACAGTACACAGGTGCTCTTTATTTACTTCAGTATAGTTCTGCCTTCCCAACTTTTTTCAGCCAAAGAATACATAGGTACAACAATCATTATAAAATGGCTTGTTCTACAAAACACAGAGCACAATTCAGGTCTTACAATGTAGATTCTTTTTTAGAATATGGAATTACCTAGGGTTTTTTAAATAGAAACCTGAAAAATCAAAGAAATTCCATTATTTGCAACTCTAAATTGTATTTGTATTTCCCTCACTTGTAAATGAGGGAAAATGGCAGGCTACTTGCCAGCCTCCTGAGTTAGGAGTATGAGGCCTTGCTTAATAACGAGGATTGTGAAGTACACTGAAGTTTTATCGGAAGTCAGAGGAAGAGGGAAGAGTAGAATATATGGTTTCCTGGCTCCCAGCACAGTGCATCTCCCACAAGCCTTAAGGCTATTTTGATGAGGGTTGGGAGCATAAGTTATTTCTGTGACCTGTCTGGAGCTGTGCATATTGCAGGTGGTTCAGGAGGACCTAGGAGCATCTGAAGTTCAGTTAGAACATTTAGAAGGTTAAAAGACAAGTGTTGAACAAGTTCTGTGCATGTTCATTTGATGATTTTCTGCTGGTTATAACTTACATCATATTTGGTTAGTGAAAGGCCCATTTTTGGCCTCAGATGTACCCCCTGCCAAATGTAAAATTCCTACTCCTACATGCCTGAGACGTTAAAGCTAAGAAAATAAATACATAAATGAACAGGCTTTTTTTTTTTTTTAAATTGGAAAATGTATATATTTTTCATCACTTTATTCTCTGAAACGGTTAACCCATTTTTGCTCAAATTTTCTTTAAATGTAACCTGAAATAGAGAAAGCATGGAAAATTTCTTCCAAAATGGTTAAAATGTGGTGTTGTTATAACCAGCTGCAAAGGGGGATTATAATGGAAAGTGTTAGGCAACCTTAACTGTAGGCATTGCTACCTTTCTGTCTATAATTTTTCAGTGGTATTAATTGTAGAGATTTTATGTATTTGAGCTTTTGCTGTGTGGCCTACTGGTAGTTATTTATAATATTTCTTGGGTTTTGATGCCTGCTGTTCTTATCCGCTCCCCAAGGTTTAATGATTGATAATAAAACAGAACAAACTAGCTGGTGGCTGGACCACTATGAGTAGTGTCAGGTCTCTCAGCTAGGCAAAATTAGACATGGCCACTCTGTGGATAGGAGAATGCTAGTTTAAAAAAAAGGAAGAACTCTGTGAAATGTGTATCTTTTCTTCATTAGACCTGCAATGGTTTTGTCTCCTGCAGCATCTTTCTGTGGTTTTGCTTTCACTCCTGCCACCCCAAACATTTTTTTAAAATATTTGTTCTCGTCCTACCTTTTCGTATTAAGCAAATCAAAAAGAAGGAAACACTCTTTGGGGCAAGGACCTTATCGTCGTCTTTTCTATGAAATGTCTCCTATAGGGATTCTCAATATGAGGTTATAATGCCCAGGCATGTTGCAAACAGGTGTCTAGGGGTTGTGACAACCCTTCTCTTTCCATACCATTATATGGGAGGGTGCTCTAGGCCCAGCTAGATGGAGAGGTCATGGGAAAACAGTTCTGATATGGTAAAGGGAGTCCCAGTAAGGAAAAATTTGAGATCCATTGAACTAATGTGGTTGGTGCTATTAAAAATAACAACATGCAAAAAACATTGATGCCTCTATAAGGTTATGATTCCAATCTCATTAAATGTTATTTCCTACAGAAGTTTGCCCTCTTTCCCCTTGCATACGTAGAATAAGGTCTTTTCATTACCCAACCACGTAACAGTGAGTAATGTGACACATTGCCCAAGCTGAAGGAAGTATGACCTATACACCAATGGCATGAAAGTAAGTTAAATTAGATTTTTAAGATACTTTCAGATTTAGTCATCTCAGCCGGCGCTATTAGCACAATAAAAGTTTTTGTAGGTGCATGATGTCTAGCTTGCAGTGGCCCCTTTTTAAAAATTATTTGTACAGTCACCAGGTGCTGAGAGCAGCTTAGAATCCAGTGTGTGAGAAAGGGATGAGACTCTGATGTCACAGTGGCCAGGAGAAAGAGTTCTAGGAAGAGTCAGTTGGTCAGTTAGAGGCAGGCCGTCTGTTGGGTGGAGGCCTGTCTGTGTGTCCATCCACTGAGGTGAGGGCCGTGGTGTCTGCTGTCCCAAGCCCTGTCGCGGTGCCCTCTATTCAGAGGGCCCATTATCTGATGCTTCGCCAGCTGTGTCAGAAGCAGCGCTGTGCCAGGTGTGCCGCGTGAGCGCATGGACGACACCAGCGAGAAGAGGAGCAAGACGGCCAAACTTGGTGTGCTCAAAACACCAGAGCCTCCTGCTGCAGCATGTAAGAGGGACCAGAAAACCAAAAACCAGAGCCTGCATGGGATGGCAGGAAAAAACTTTGGTGAGGAGAAGTGTTTGTGTCCCATGCTTTTTGCGTGGGTGCAGATTAGTGACGGCATGCGAGAGAGGAGGGGGCGTGCTTATTGAAACGATGGAAGATAATAAGTAGCATGGCAAAGAAACAGATCTTTACAAATCAAATTTCAACATTTCAGCCTCGTGTGGTTTTGTTGCCAGTGTGGGCAGGCCATAATTGAAACTAGTTTCAAAAGTGTGTGTAGTTTTTTTGTTTTGTTTTTAATTAATGCATTTGTATTCTGTTCACGTAAGTGGCAAAACCACGTTGGCCGAACTGCTCAGTTGGAAGGACAGACCCTGCTGTTCAAGCCAGATATATGTTCCATTTTTCCGTTTTCTGTCTCTAAAAGGCTCCCCATGCCCAGTGTATTTCTGTGTCCGCCTTTATCTCCTCAGGTGACCCTGTTTATAGTTTTCAGATGTTCTCAAGGTCACTTCTGAAGAATGGTTTTCTAAGAGACTTTATCTTGTAGTGTTGACAGAGCCAAAATGTAATTTCCTTTTTGGTAACTGGGCCCTTGCTAACAGGGTTTGCAGACACACCCCACCCTGTAATTACTGCTGAAGAGGGCGTGCTTTTGCTGCTGTACGGAAGATGAGAGGGTGCCAAGGGAAGTTGTCAAGAAGGCTTTGCAGGAGCAAGAGAGAATTGCTGGGGATAGAGAGCTGGACCTGGGAGGAGAAGGCAGCCTGAAGAAGCAAGGCACAAGTGTGTTGGGGCCTGCCAGCCTTATCAGCAAGGAGCAGTGAAAGGAGGGATGCAGGGCTACCTGGACCCTGCTAGAAGGTGAGGTGGCCAGCCTCATTAAAGAGGAGAATGATGCAGCTGGCTAGCCCGATCAGAAGGCTGGGATGTCAACTTCTAACCAGGACAGAAGTTGGCGGACCTGACCAGGAGAGTGAATGGAGTGGGTTGGCTGATTCCTTCAGGAGGGAGAAGGAAGAGCTAGGCAGAGAGGGTCAGCTGGGTTGAGTGAAACTAGCTGCTTTTCTAAGGGGTCGGAGTTTTGGCTCCAATTCCAGAAAGCTTTAGGCAAAACAGTATTATGCATGCATCACTCTGATTGACTGAAACATCTCTGTCAATCACTACTGCAAACAGGTCAGTTGCTTTTCTTTGCAGAAGTCGGTTCAGCTGTTCTTGCCTTCATAAATTTACCAGGTGAACTTGTAAAAGCTCCCAAAATGGCAAAATCTTAAATTTGCCGTTAAACATTTGCTGCAAATTACTGACTCGACTTTCTCCACTGACAGCTTGAAAGATGTAAAATGTAAATATATTTTTAAAAGAAAAGACCTTTAAAATCTAAAAACTTAGTCCCCTCACTTTTTCTGTTTCTTTTGTCTCTGGAAGACACAGCACGTTAGACTGCTTGCCTCCTTTCCTGTATCACCACTTCATCCACCAGCATAGCATCTGCTCTTGCCTGGGCGGTTTCTAGATTCAGTTCTGAAGTCACTCGTGATTCAGCTATTTTTCTTTAAAATTGAAAGGTTTAAAAAACTTTGCAGGAGAGATGAGAAGTTATTCTGGTGAAAATGTTGTCTCAAGGCCTGCAGTCATATGCCATCTACAAAGCAGGGTGAATAAGCCTTGTCTGCATTTAGGAGAAGGGGCCTCCAAGTCCAGGAGATTGTTGGAAATAGTTTGATGATTCAGTGCATGGCGTTCTTTCTTCTGTGTCAATAATGAAGTAATGCCTCTGTGTAATGCTAGAGGACACAATGCTGTTGACTGTGGCTTTGGATGAGATTTAAAACCCAAGGTCCTGTCCATTTGTTGTGAAATATCCCATGCTGCTTTGTTTATGAGTAGTGGTGTTTACTCTTGTCACTTCACTAAATACTTGTTTGATTACTTGATTGCCTGTGCTGCTTACCTGAAATTTCCTTTGTGAGAGAAGATATTTTCCATGTCTCTCCTAAAAGATGCGTGTCACGATACTGGTGCAGAATGTCTGCCATGTTGTACCAGAAAAGCTGCATTTCAGTAGTGAGGGAGTGATCTATCTTCTCTAATTCAATCTACAATATATACAGTACATGCTCCTCTGCCAGGAACTGGAAAAATTATGTTTTTGATGGAAACTGTTGCCTTAGTAGGTAGAACAATCTTGTGTTCAGTAAGTTTAGGGAGTTTATTTGCCTCTATAACCAGGATGTTGCCCAATAACAGAAAAATTCACTTTGGTTTGCATTGCTCTTCCGAATCCTTCAAAATGAAAAAGTGCTATACAAACGTTGGGGGGTAGTGTTCTCAAATTTAAAACTAAAATAACTTTCCCAGGAAACAGGAGGATACAAATGTGGATGAAGGAAGCTAAAAGAGGCAAAGAAGCAGAAACTAGGGAGCAGAAGAAGAGAGCAGAGGAGTAAAGTCATGGGCTTCCAGAGAAGCTGACGAAAGAGGAGGGAAAAAGTTAAGACATGTATTTTAAATAAATACAAGCTAGGAAACCAAAAACCCAGGAATAAATAAAAGGGACGCGGGAAGAAGGGAAGGTTTGGGTTATATCATGTGAAAAGCTTTTATTGATAAAAAATACAATTAAGATATGAACAATGATAAATGTCACTAGAAAATACAACGTTAAGTGTCACTGTTAACTTCTGTGTCCCCAGTGATAGTATTTGTGATGCAGGTCAGCAAACAAAAGTAATTCCTACCTGCATTATTGTTTAGACCAGAAATTCCTTGTCAGAATGCAATGTTTTAATGGCTTTTTATAATTATGTACACCTGTTAGATGCAGTTGGCAAATGTGTATTGAGAAATGTTTACAGATTGCTTTTGTTTAAAGTTAATTACTTTGGAATAAATACAATTTTTTGTTTTGTCTCCTTTGGTCATCCATGATGGATGATTGGACGTAGTTTTGTGGATGTATGTTAAGTTATAGTCCTTTACTCCATAACTATTTTAGTATTGAAGAGCCATAAAAAACAACCATGGTGTATCATATTTGCCACCTTCGCCAGAATTGTATGTAACTTTTCAAAGGTACACGAGAATAGTTTTCATCTTCGGAAAAATGATGTTTTTTAAGTTTTAGCTTGTATGTCCCAAGTCTCAAGCATTCCTGACTCTGCCTTTTGGATACAATAAACTGATCAGGGCAGGACCGGATGAGTAATGTTTGTGGTGGTTCAAGTCTCTGGTGAACCATTTTAAGCAGCTGTGGCTCCTATTTATTGCAAAACTTAGATTTTAAATGAGAGACAACAGCTAGAATTTGGCAGGTCAGTTAAAATAAAACAAAATACCGCCACCAATACAACAATGGCAAAGGCTTGAATATCCAGCATGAAGTTTTTAGATCTTACTCCATTTCTGCTTCACCTTAAAAGATGAAGAAGACTGGAAAAATCTAAACATATTCACCCTTCTTCGTGGGTTGTAGAAGAAAAGCACCTTTGTGTTGGCTGTACAGGAAGGTAGCAATATAACTCCCTTTTTGACAGAACTGTCTAATCCACAGAGTGTTGTACATAGCTCCTTTTAAATCGCCTCTTCCCCCAAAACATGCACTTCCTGCTTTATAAAAATCTCCCTTAAGTTGCTGGGCTGCACTTTTAAGACACATGATTAATAAAAGACAAACACAATCAGATAAAATCTGTAAAAAGAAGTTCTGGATTCTTATTTTAATAGTCATGATTCAATACATCTGATAACTGAGGGGATCTTGTAACAAAATGTTTTCCTTTCACCAAGTTTTTATGTATTGATATAAATGTCTAGACTTCAAAGCAACAAAACCCTACCCTATTTACCTTAATGCATTGTATTTTAATACATTTCCACTGACAATATCAAATATAAAACAGTAAAATGACCAAATGGAAGGAGTTTGTTTGAGAAAAAGAGTCGTTTGCCAAGCCAAATGAAAAGTAAATGTTAAAACTTTCGCCAGGATATTATGTCTGAGGTTTCCTAATATTTTCAGTTGCTTAAGTACTGTACATACTCTCAACAACAGTAGAACAGAAAGCTTGTTTTTTTTTGTTTTTTTTAACCTTAAAATGAATTTGTTCAAGTAATCACAATCCAAAATTTTTAAATACACTCATGTCCCTGGATCAAGAAGAAATTATCAGTCCCCCCTGGCAACAGCAGAGATAAAATTTCCAGCTTGTTACTGGGAGGCGTGTACATAATTTCTCTTGGAGAGCAGGATACTTGCATATATCCACACTTCACCTGCTCTTAAGAATGGAGCACACAAGGAAAGCAGAAGGCTGGTGTGACAGAACACATCTAATTTTAAGCCTTTTGCCCTTGACTGTGTCCCATTTATAGTGTGTGTTCATTTTATTTGTCTTTCCTGATTCCATGTCTCCCCTGCTACATTTGGCAGCACCACTAACACCTAAAGTGGTGTAATTGTTGGTATTAATGATGTCATTCACTGTTGCTGGAGAACAATTGTAACCCTGAGGTTCTGAATTCTTGTCTTGGCAAGGTTAAAGCCTTTCAATTCACCTTTAAATTTAAATTGTAGCATTAATTGAAGTTGTGTTGCAATCTTCAGATGACTGGTCCTTACCAGGTTCAATTAATTTGTTTTTAATAAATCTGGCAAAATAGTGGTCGTCTATTAAGTAACTCAGACATATGTATTATCCCCAATTCTTCTCAAGATATTCTGGTTTTGATCTGCTATTTCTTATATTAACACTTAGGCTTTGGCTCAGAGCGTGGCTGCTGTAGCATGGTGCTCTAAAAGGGGAAGAAGGTGTATGAAGCCCTTCCTCTCCTGCTTCTTAGGTACCTAAGCAGGAGAAGCCAGAAGTTGGCTGAAAGCTGTGGGGAGTGTAAGGCTTGTACAACGGTTGGCTGTCATTGCCACCAAAAGAGGTGTATCTGGCATGGTAATAGTGTGCGCGCATAGAGCTGTTTCTTTGCTCATCATGCATCAGTAAAGCAGTACAGTCTACATCTTTTGAATTAGAACGAGTTGTCCTTCACTATTCTCCTGTCAGTTTCTTTGGCAATATTATGACAAAGCCATAAACGCTGCTCAGACTATGCATCAACTCATGCATACCTCAGCATGCCCCTGCCTCTGGAGAGGCAGTTTGACTTTTGGTCTTCTGTCAACCTGAATGGCAGCTAGAGTTTGGGGCTTCCCCTCTCCCTACGTACAAATATGTAGCCTGACACTTGGCCTGTTGAATGTAGCCTCATCATTATTAGACCTAAAACGTGTTTTGTATGGAATGGGGAGAAAAATATATTTTGCCCACCCAAACATGTTTTCTTAAGTTTCAATAATAACAGCTCTAATGCGATTTTTCTAAGGCTGAAATTTGACATGGAACAGATTTAGTGCTGTTGGAACCATTACTGCAGAGAGTGACTAAAAGCAGTAAGCATTTATAATTGAATTAGTCTGTTTCTTCCAAAGATGCTGTATTCTGTATACATGCACACACAAACTTGCTAGTTCTTTCTTGCTTGTTAACAACTTCCTTGTTCTTTCCCTTAGGTTAATTTTTTTCTGTGTTTCTAATTTTTTTCTGACATTTTTTGTGAGAATTTTACTTGGATCCCATCTGAGAATTTCTTTACAAGGCTTAAGTGCTCTATTATATAGTGTGCTTTTGTTTTCAAATTGGAATGTATTTAGTACTCAAAAAAGTGAAGAACTCTAGTCCATTAGCTGGAGCAGGTGATTTGGCTAGCAAACAGGTCTTGTGCAAGATTCCAAATACACCTCTGTCAGTGTACTTAAAAAATGTCATAAAATACCCAGGCTGCTCTGACTGTCTGATGTTTTTGAGTAGTGATTGACAGTTTCATAGTAGTGCTTATGTGATTTGTTGTATATTCTGTTTTTTGCTCTTCTTAAAATGTTATTCATCCCCATTGACTTCAGAACTGCATGAACTCATGGGTCTGCCTAAGTAGATCGCATTGCAAGATTGGGCCCATAGACCATGCGCCAGTATAGGTTAAGTGGCATTCGAGTTTGGATGCAGATTTTGAACCTCCACATTTGTGTGTGTTCATTTGTGATGTGGCACTTTATACAGAGATGAAGATAAAATCTTTGGTTTTGATTTAGACCCATTTTAAATAAAAACTAACCATTTGGGATCTATGCAGATTACGCCACCTCCTTATGCTAGTTCTGCCATTTGGCCATGGAGTGAGAATGAGAGTGAGTGTGTGTGTGTTGGGATTGGGGGCTGAATTTTAGCATGACAGAATTGCGGTCTGTGGAGTCAGCTAGCTGGTCACAAGGTGCTGAACATAAAATATATTAAATAATTTCTTGATATGACTTTCCTATGTTGGCAGTTTCTCCAGATGCTACAGAGGTGCTGTGTGATTGGGAAGGAAGGTACTCTACAGTTTGTAAATTGAAGGAGGGGGGTGGCAATCTGTGACACCATCTTGGAGTTAAAATGTGGAAGACATTTGAGAACCACTGGCTTAGACTGTACTAAAGATCTCAATTTACTAATTGATTTTAACTTCAGACAGCTTTGGTGAGGTTTCCTTTGCACACTATGAAGATGAAGCTAGGTTTTGTTTAGTATGGAAAATCTGCTTCCTCCTTTTCTGAGTTCAGAGAGCCTCTTATCAACTGGAAATTGTGTGGTTCTGTTGAGGGGGCTAAACCTGGGACTGGCATTATACAGAATTCAGTTCTCAGGTGGCAATTGGCTTTCAGGATTGTGAGGCTCCTGCCATCTCGAGCTGTAGTAGCGACTGCGGAGCAGCCCATGGCCTTGGGGGAGGATTCATTTCCGGTTGACTTTCCTTGTCTGTAAAGTATTCAGATTGTGCACTGCAACAGCTACTATACGATGTACCAGTGGGTCAGTGCAGCAAATATATTTGAGATTTGATCTCAATTTTCAACGTTCTCTCTACAATCGTTAGATTTTAAATATATGTAAGGGCCTATAAATCCATGTACAAGTTATTAATACAGTTTCTTTTGCAGGCAGTCAAATCGCTTGGAAATGTTTTTAGCACTCACTTTTTTATTCTTACTTCATGGTGTAATACAGGACATACCACACATTGTCCTGTATAAAGTCTGTTAGAAAAGATTGCATCAGTTCTACTATAAATCTTAATTTTTCATATTATAGAGGGCAGTTCCCAAAGAAAAATAAAGATAGATGATACTATAATTCATCAAGAAGAAAGGAATTTTGCTATAAATCATTTTTTGTGGGAAATTTCACAGATGTTCATTTTGTTTATTTCTCTAAGGGTCACATTATTCAGCTCTTTAATCTTGAATAGGCAGTGCTCGTTGGGTTTTGGTAGTTTAATTTTGCTTTTACCTTGAAGTTCAAGTTTCAAGCAAGTTAAGAACAATATTAATTATTCCACACAGAGATGGCAGGAGTACAAAAAACATGAGGATATTAAAATTGCAATTTTGCAGCATTGGTACCACACCTTACATCTTGGATCTCCCAAAATGCAGGTTTACATGATAGTGGTTGCTTGCTAGAAGCTTATTGCTTTTTAGTGTTTCAAATCAAAATAATTTGTATTGCAATAGCACCTAGGAGCCCTAATCATGGACCAGGATCCCATCGTGCTAGGAGCTGTACAAACACTTACTAAAAAGTCCCTGCCCCAAGAAGTTTATAATTCAAGTAAGGCAGACAACAGATGGATACAGACAGAAGGGGGAGATCGAGGAAATAAGTAGACAACATTGGTCAACCTGATTGACAGTGGTCTCTGTATACCAAGAGGCTAATCATTGTCAATTTTGTGTAGGCATCATGGCAAAGCAGAGTTTTGAGGAGGATAATGAGGTAGTTTTACAGATGTTTGTGAGGAGCTCCTCAAAAGCAGGAGGGACACATAAGAGAAAGCATGAAGGTGCTTGTTTGAAAAATTAACATGGCTTTAATTTCTAGGAAATAGTTTTGTGAATTTTAACATTCCGGGTTTGAAAGAACATTTCACCAGACAGTTTAAAAATAAGTTAACATTTTAGTTCTAAACAGATTAAGCAGATTCATTTTCAACATGTAAGGCCAAGTCCTACATGAGAAAATACAGCTATGTAGAGGAAGGAAACTGCAAATTTCAAGTCTCAGACTTTCCTTCAAATTGTTTCTTTTGTGACCATGAGAAAGAGGGAGCTGAGGCAGGGACTTTGCTACCATTAAGACCCTGGATGTCCCATAATTCAGAGAACCTCAATGGTGTATCATTCTCCATCATCCATGGCCTCCCAGTACACTCAAGAGCCAGGCTGACAGTGCTTCCTTGCTTTTGCTATGTTTGTAACTCCCTTCACTGAGTGGAACAGTACTTCACTTAAGATACTACTGACAGTTAGCATTATTTCACTTTTGGAATCACTGAAGAGTATAAGGAAGGATAACGTCACTATGTGACTATGGGATTGGGAAAAGCATGACATTGAAATAGCATTTTCCCCCATCTTCTATATGCCATCCATGCATTCTGAGACCGCTCTGTTAGTGGAAGCAGAAGGGATTTGACCTTTTCTACAGTTGACACTTATTCAGTCCTCCTCTGCATGGGCATAGGCAAGTGGGGACTTAGCGAGGCTCTAGGGATTTAAGGTTTGCATTAATAAATAAAGGAAACACTGCATTTGGCACAGAAGATCATTTATCTTACTTTATTAAAAATGGACGGATTTAGTCAGTACAAAACTGCTCACTGAAGTCTTATTTTATTATTTTATTAAATCTAGCCCCTCCCAATAAAAAATTATTTATACTCCTGCCATGTGATAAAATATTAGCATTTTGAAGTCTGTGTACTTCTCAGTCCCATTAACTATCACTGACAATGCTTGTAGCGATGAATAGAAGTCAGCACACATTTGTGTTTAATAGAAATTTGTACCTGTTAATGTGGCTGCAGATTGTATTTTTTGTAAATGAGTGCAGACATTTGGGTAAGAGCCATGAAGATGAATGCTGATTAAAGGGAGCTCAAGAAATGTCTGAGTATAGTTAACTATGCACTTGCCTCAGAACATATACGTAGCTATTAGGTATTAAGCCATAGTTTAACATGCGCTTTTCCTTTCTTGCCCCAGACTGGGGTCAGCCTGAACTTGGAATGGAATAATATCAATTTGCTACCTTTTTATGCCATAGGGTTGAAATAAATAATTTTAAACAAATGTAGTATCTCATTTATGGTTATATATTGGACTAGATTTTGTGCTTTTCTTCCTGAGGGGAAATATTGTGTGCAACTCGGGAAAGAAAGGTGGCTTTACACTACCTTCACTCCCTGAAATTCTTGGTCCTATATTTGTTCCTGCATTGGGAGAATTCTGTCTGGCCACCATGTATAATTCCTGGGTGACCCTCTGCACTGCTTCAGTGGTGTATAGGGGCCAAACCAGGAGTGAGAATTGGCATTAAAGTGACTACGTAGTGATAAATTAATAAAATATTAAAAGTAAACCCTAGATCCATGTTGGCTTCTGCTCCATTATAAACTCAGGGCTTGATCATGTAAGGTGCTTTGTACTCTACTCTACTCCACTCCAGCAGAGCTTCAATAGAACTAATCACATGCTTATAGTTAAACACATGCTTCAGTACTCTGCTGGATCAGGGCCACAGTGCTCTGACCCTTGCAAGACTCTCAAGCCCTCACGATAAGTTTGCTTTAAAATGATGTAGAAAATAAATTTTATTACAAACAGTAGAGCTTAAAAATAGTGGGTGTGTATTTTAAAAATGCAGCTAGATTGGGGAAAAAGAAATGGCGTAGGGAGAGGAGAGAGAGAATATAGAATTTAAGGATAGGAAGGAAGCCGTTGGGCATTGTAGGGGCTGGGAAGTGTGGCCTCCCTCAGAGGCTGATGGCAAGGGAAGGCCAAACCCCCTCTGCGGGGCGGAACCTGGAAGTCCACTCCCATCTGACTGGAAGCAGAGAGGTGGACAGGAAATATAATAGGTGTGCCAAGGCTTCCAGCTCAGTTGGAAGAAGGCAGTTGAGGGAGAAGGACATCTCTCCCTTGGTGCTGGGGCCTGGGCCTGACCATTATCGTGAGGAGAGGCTGCCAGGGCTGCCAACTGGCTGGGTCCCTGCCAAAGCTAGCTGAGCCCTCCAAGTCAGAGGAGACCCCTGGGCCTTATGACCTGGAGGAGCTGCCCGAGCTGTGTATCCCCTGTGAACCCAAGGAGATACCTGGCTTTTGTGACCTGGAGGAGCTGCCCTCTGCAGATGGCTCCAAGGAGCTCCTGGACCTACCGCCAGTCAACAAGGCCGAAGGGCTCTGGAACCAACTTTTGGCAGAGAACCCCAAGGAGACTGAGGTTGATTTGGGGAACAAGGTACTCCAGGGAAAGGGGGGGAGGAAAGAGCCCAGGAAAGCCAGACACCCGCCTGGTTGAGGGTAAGAGACTGCTCTGCTTTGCCTTCCCGTCCCACCTGAGGGCCTGGCTTTGAACTGTGTGCTCGCCTTGCAGAGGTCTAGAAGCCTCCCACCTGGCCTGCCCGGCCCCGACTGTGGGTTCAGGCTCCAACCTACTGGATCTCCTTGCCTGGGAGTTGGCTGGGTACCCAGGACGGTGGGATTGCCCAGCGGGGCCAAAGAGGTCCAGAACCGCTAACTTCCCCCCTTTTTGCTAGAATCCCCACAGGGCATAGGAGCCAGGAGGTATGGCCTCGGTCGGAGGTTGACTGCGAGGGAGGGCCACCATCCCCACCCACAACAGGGAGCATTTACATGCATAAACTCCCAAGGAAAGCATGTCACCTAGCTCATAATGTGAAAGTTATGACTGCAGTCCTTTGAAGATTAAGGTTCCAACCAACCATGCAAAAATTTTTCAGATAGTTAATAGATTTTTAAAATTTATCTTTAAGGCCACTAACTAACCATTATCATATTTATTATTGCAGCTTTATTCAGTCTGCTTGGGCAACCGTGTCACCACGTTGTTGCCAAGCTCGGCCCTGTTTTGAATCAGATGTAGACCCAAAATAGTCTTTATTCTAGGAGCATCCTTTTTATTCTTTGTGTTAAATTCTCAGTATGATATTCTTACCTAAACATTTAAAAAGGGGTACCCTAGAGATTTATAATTTGTTTCCCATGTGTGATCGTCGGTACTTGCTGTTGTAGATTGTCATCTGTCTTTACACACACAACCTGTTGACTTCAGTGAGCTTTCTGGGCTCAAATTGATGGAAGGTCTTGGCTTTTATCCACCCGATTTTTCCTTTTCTCCTCCCCTGCTCCCTCCTCCCTGTAATTCAGATGGAAGTTCTAGTAGCTGAAGTGTAAAGAACTGTTATATTAAATTGTGGAATTACCTTTCTGTTGTAATGACATTTTTGTGACTATTTTAATAGCTCAAAGTCATGACTTTTAATGGGATGCTGAAATCTGAGTTCCTGAAGCTGAATAATGGCTGCAGACAGACTGCTTTCAATCACATTTGTCAACAATGTTTGACTTATCTATCCACCTTCTGAAGCTCAGTACTTGCCTTTGCTATATAATTAATAAGAATGATACTAGTTTTTTCTTGTTTCCCATGACTCATAAAATAGTTTTCTCCATTTTATGTATTGAATCTGCAATTTTCTTAGCTCATAATGTGTTCTGTTAGAATCCACTGTCCTTGTTATGATTGGCTAGTGGAATCACTAGGTGTTGATACAGGCAGAAGCGCACAATGAAGAAAAGTCTTAGGCCAGGTCTATGCTACAGACCTATCTCGGTATAGCTACGTCTCTCAGGAGTGTGAAAAATCCAAACCCTTGAGTGATGTTATACTGACCTAACACGCTACATAGATAGTCAATGGGAGGGCTTCTCCTGCTGTCACAGCTACTGCCTCTTGGGGAGGTGGATTAGCTATGCTGATGGGAGAAGCTCTCCCACTGGCATAGTAGTGTCTTCATTAAAGCGCTACAGCAGAGCAGCATATGTTTAGCCGGCCTAAGAGCTAGTGTAGACAAGGCCTAAAAGGTAATAACAAACACCTTGTAAACTCTAATCTAGATGAAGTCTTATTGCCTAGATAAGGAGAACAAAGATCTGACTAGCCCTATAGGGAAAAGTAAAAGATACAATCATCTGGGAAGACTGGCACTCTAAAGAAATTCTTTGTCCCTGCCTCAGGTATACCTATCTCATTCATAAGGAAGTGCAAAAATTGTAGGATCAAAACCAAGCAGGGTTCTGACCCTTGGTATGTCTCCATGGAGAAACACCAACTTAAAAGAACCACACCACCAACTCCCCACCATTTTAAGCAAAGAGCTGCAAGCAGGTTGAAAACCTATTTTAGGATTTCTGGACTTCACTAGTTGAAGAAAGGACATTTTCATGTAAGCACATATAAATGTCTCTATTTGTTATCACTTTCACTTGAAGAAAAAAATATTATGCAAGGTACTTCAAATGAGGAGTCTTGAAAGATTTTGACAGCCCTTATGAAAATGTATCTTTGTATATCAACTGTCCCTTTTTTAACAAATGTAGCAACCTTGGACATACAGCATAAGACCTTAATCCAGCAAATACCTTTGCATGTTAGTAATTTTAAGCACATCATCAGAAAGGGGGCTCTGATAGGTGCAATTTAGCAAGATTGCTTCAGTAATATAAGCCATTTTGTTTATTGTCTCTGAGGCCCCTAAAACCTCTCTCAAAAAGGTGGCTCGTCAAGTATGGGACAAAAAATTCTGTTTTAACGTGTTGTGTGGTAGTTGTGGTTCCACAAATACCCAACAAACATTTGCCCTGTCTTTAAAATGATTGAGAGCTCTGCTGATCTGTATGACACCCATGTTTTCTGGCTGAAGAATAGCACAAAAACACTTATATGATAGGCAGAAAAGTTCCCTGGGAGGAATGATGGCATCCCACAATACATGCCAGCAGTCCCAAAATAAACTGCAAACATTTCCCACAAGGTAGTGCATCAGATGGTGGGAACTGGGAACATACGCCTACTGACAGTGCCACACGTCTTTTGTGTGTACAATTTGATGCTCTGCATATATATATATAAGATATATACTGCACTGGCAAAGGCAGCCAGGTATGAATGCAGTCTTCTGAAATAACTAGCAGTGGCCGAACTTACGCTGGTAAACCTTTCTCCTGTAGACAAGGCTGAAGTCTGCAAAAAAGGTATGTACTAGACATACAACATACATTTACAGGAAAATCAGGTAGTGCGATGCGTATGCCTGGAACCACATCTGTTATGTGATAGCATTAGGGGTAAAGACAGTATAGTTTGTATTAGCAAAGCTTTTATTACTGTGGGGAAAATGATAGTTACCTGGATCCTTTACTGTGAATGTTCTTGGTGTGAATGCTGTTGCAGTGCTAACAAAAATCTCCTTGAAACACAGGCTGGGTCCACACTGATGGCGGCGAATTCGCCACCATCAGATCGATTGCTCTGGGTCGACTAAGCGGTCTATGTAGACCCGCTCAGTTGATCCAGCAGGTGACACAGGAAAACCACCCCAGTGAGTGGCATAGCACTGCATCGAAGGAAACGCTGTTCCCTTCGATGCAGCACAGTGTGGACGGTGTGCGTAGGAGACGCTGTAAAGTCAACGGGAGATATGCAAGTACGTCACTTGCATATCTCCCATCGACTGCTGCCGAATCCCAAAGGTAAATGTAGACCAGGCCACAGTTTTTTGTTCTGTGATTTTAAAATTCATGAACCTGTTCTACATGAGAAAATTAAAAATAGGAATTAAAAAAGGCAGTGCACTGCCTTGTACTAGTGAAGATTGAAAGGATGGTCCTAAATGCCAAATATATGTCTCATTTATTTTTGAAAGTTACATATTCATATTGTCTGTCTCTTTAAAAGCGATGGGATGTGCATTTTCATTGCATTTTGGGAGGAAATAAGCACATTATTCTCATAAAGGGCACAAGCTAAGGGTATCTAATTCTATGTGCATTATATAATGGAATATATTAATTTCTTGTACTAATACCCTTGTGGAAAAATGTTACAGGATTAAATAAAAATAATAGGATTCTATAGTAATTACTCAAAAATCATATCAGTGTTATCTCTTGTATAGGTTTTTATATATTGTGTAGAATTCCATAGCAGATTTATCATTATTAAATAAATTGGTTTAAAAAGTGTATAAAAAGATGTTTATCGTCTATTAAATTCTGTAGTATTCTCCGTAAGGGGAAAGCAAGACATAGTATATCTGATAATGCCACGTTTTTAGGTGATTTTGCATATTTTATATTTAAAAACAAATAAGGCACCATTATAATGGGCTCAGAACACCTTTCTATAGCAAATATTTTGTGGTCTTTAACTCATCCCTCCTCAACTCTTTCCCTTGCCAGAGTTGACATAGGTTGTGTAACATTGTGGCTAAAATATGAACATATGAAAAATAAACATTTTAGGGGTGTAGAGGGTGCACTTGTTCATAATCTTTTTGTTGTGTTTTTAGAAATATTCGATGTGCATACTTTAGTTTGCATTTGAGATAGCTTGCCTGCAACTGTACAAACTGTGCTGTGATCTTTTCATATGTTACAAACCAAGAAGGGCCATGTTGGGTTAGGACCTGAATGGGAGATTTCCAAGGAACATGCAGGTGGTGAAGGAGGCCAGGTTGGTGATTCAGAAGGTGGCATTTTTCTCTTTGAGTCACTACTGAATCATTGTTCCAGAATAGTGTTTAGGGGAAGTTTGCTATTGGAGGTGTTAACTTTTGGGTAAAACAATTGTCCTTACCACCTGAGGTCATGAAGTTTCTCATAGCACTTTTTGAATGGGGATGTCATTCTGATTAACATGGCCACATTTTAACACCTCTAATTTTATTCTTTCTACTTATTCCCCTTTCAGTTTCAATAAGATACTGTGGTGTTCTTTGCTTATTTCGGACTGTATACTAGTGTTGTGGTGTGGTGTGGTGTTCCACCCCAGGTGATATGCCATTTTACTGGTGGGTAAAGTGCTCTGTATATATTATCCCTTATCTATCTCACAAAGGTGCCGTGGTCTTAAATTAGTTAGTTTGTAAAGCAGTTTGGAATCCTCAGGAGAAGCCTGTTAAGAAAGTGTATAAGCTATTTAATGACAAGATTATTTATTTATTGTATTACAGTAGTGCCTAGAGGCCACAATAAGGATTGAGTCCCTATTGTTCTAAATGATGTACATACCTTGTGAGATGTAGTCTGTGCATTGAAGAAGTTAACAATCCAAGGTCCCTTAGGTTGTTATCTTTAAGCACATGAGTAGTTCCATGGACTTCAATTAGACTATTCTTGAGAGTAAAGTTAAGTGCGTAAGTCTTAGGAGGATGGCAGCCCAAGTAGAAGAGGGAAGATATAGGAGAAAATAAATATTTTCCTTATTATATAGATATGGAAATTAACCACAGAGAGTTTAAGTGACTTGCCAAAGTCACTCAACTAAGTCTGAGACAGATGAAAACTGAACTCAAATCTTCATGAATCCCTGTTCACAAGGCTGTTCTTCCTTTTTAACCATCAGAACTCACTCTCTGTAGTTTTGTCCAACTTTTGCCTGGAACATTGGCTAGCACAGCAAGCCAGTCATTTATCTGATGTAATGGCTCAACAAGGTACTGTTTCATCTGTGTTGTCTAGCACTTGTATAATGCAACTCCTTGTTATTCTTGATTTAAAAAAAAAAGACTGACTTCTTGTTCTCAGCTTTTATTTGCTACCGTTTACTGAGGAGGGAAATCAAAGAGATGGAACAGTAAATGAAGATTTTTGTTTGTTCAGAATTTTTTTAATCTTGAGTAGATTAATATTTAACATATTTTACCACACTGTATTAAAAATGGCAGTGATGAGGAAATGAGATGATTATTCAAACATTTATTTTTATTACCCCCAAAATAATACAAAACCCTAACAAAGCATCTCTTGAAAAATTTACTGTCTGATAAGTATTAATACTGAAACTAAGTTTAATTTTAAAATCAGTGGTTTTAATTCAAAATTATCTTCTTTCGGTTGTGTTGGGTAGTACAACAGCTACTGATGTTTTTTGTTTTTTTGGTTTTTTTGACAGCCAGACCAAGTTTGAACAGACTTGTTAATTACATCGTAGCTGTATCTTCACTAATCTCTTGTTGTGTGGTTCTGGCAGATCTCATGCTCTACGAGAGGGCCAGACCTTTTTATTTTTTTTTATTCTTTCCGGTGTTTAGGCCAATGTGTCATCAGGATTTCTTTCTCTAGGGTAGGATTATAGCTGTCAGAGGTGTGTTTCTTCTGTTAACAGGAAATCTAGCCACAGTAAGGACATCTGACACATCCCTCTTCCAAAGGAATGTTTTGTCTCAAAGATAGATTCTAATACCTGAACTAGAATTCCAGTCCCAAATCAAGCTCTGCTAAGAAGTGCAACATATTGTATTGATATTACTTCAGTAGTCTAGAAAGGAACCTTTATTTATTTAAGTAAAAGTGTTGCAAGTGACAGTCAGGTTATTTGAGACTACTCCCTAGTGGATGCTTACTCACATCACAAGGACACAATATCAGAGTATTCAATATGGATGGTATTCTGTGCTTTGTAAAGGACAAATTTTAGGCCTTGTCTACACCTAAAATTTATGTCAATCTAGCTGTTGCTCAAGGAAAATTTTCATCCCTGAGAGACTTAGTTAAACTGACCTAAGTCCCGGTGTAGACATTGTAGGTCAATGGAAGAATTCTTCAATCGACCTAGGGAAAACCCCATCTTGGGAAAACCCCATCTATTGATGTAGCTGTGCTGCTGTGGTGTTTGGAGTGTAGACATAGCTTTAGACTACCAAGCATAATGCAAGTCAGGAAGGAAGTATGTTAGCAGTATACTATGAGTAAAACTAACTAATACTACTATCGTCACTTTTAAAATTAGCTTTACCTTTAATGGACACACACACACACATAACCATAAAACAGTTTATAAAACCACAAAACTGATTTCTCTGACAGTATGGTTCTGCTTTGAAAGATGACTCTGTAAAAATAGCATTGTGGGCTTCTTTGTTTAAAGTGCTGATTTTTTTCATGTCCAGTGTGCTCAGTTGTCAAGTAAGAATATACTTTTTCAACCCAAGAGCTGAAAATCCAATTCCTTCTTTCCGGTATGTCATCACCTGTCATAAATATTCTGTGGGTAAAATTAGGCCTACAGCAACACCTTTGCAAAATCCATCGTCTTCAGTAGATGTGCCAAAATATAACTAATTGGAATTTAGTAACAATTCTGTGGATTATGCTCAAGAAGGAACAGAATCTAGTTCACTTTCACAGAATGCTGTTGGCTCTGCCACGTCACAAGAGTAAAAAGCATCAAAAACTTGTTTGAAGTAAGCAAATCTGACTCTGATTTTGTGCCTTTTTTACAGTCACATTTCAGAATAAAACCACACATTAATAACGCATACCACTTCTTTCATGGTGCAGAATCTCTGATATTCTAAATATTGTGGTAAAAAAATAATTTTTGTGTTTTACATAAATAGTGGAGAGGTATATTACTGCATAATCGTGTATCCGATTCCTTTTACATTTAGTACTTTCTTAAAAGAGGAGAGATTTTAAAAATACAGTATGTTGATGATGTATACTAGCATAGAAATCTTTCTTGTTACCAGTCTCCAATTAAAATGAAGTAGTGCGGCCTGTGAAACACATACTGTACAAGATTGTTTTTACTATGTTGTTGTTTATTCTTAGATGATACAGTCAGATAGTATGGCAGAGACTTAGACTTAAAAGGGGATAGTGTACATTTGAAATTCATGTGTGTCTATATTTCTTGGCTAATTAAGTCATCATCACATCTAACTGTTACATATCTGGCTATCATAAGTCTATAGTTTGTTTTTCTAGACAGTTTTGTCATTTGGCTACTCAGGTATTTTCTAGTGAAATATAAAAACATTGTTGCTGACAGCAAGGAAAACCAAGTAGTCTAAAAGACTCCTTTTCTGTAAAGCCTACAAACGCTATCCCACATCAAAGGCGGTCTTCACCCCATTGTTACTTTAGAGATGTGAGCTAGATCAGACTAAGGACTTGGGTCAGACTAATGGGCGGTTTAATCCACAACATTTTGCTGCGTGTCAGGTAATGTGCATTACCCAAGTTGCAGTAATAGTGTGCCTACAGGATGGTGTTCCGTCTGTCAGTGTGTGATGGCAGTTTGCCGCAAACTGAAGGCGTGGTGTTCTCGGACAGTCCTGTTCTTCACTGCCGAGCAGTGTGTCTCTGGTGTTTTTCCTGCTGTGCATTGTGGGATGCATAACGGAAGCCAGGCTAGTTCAAATTTTTAAAAAATCCCGTGACTTGCTCAGAGATTTGAGCAACCAGCAAGGCGTCTAACATGAAATGGAAATAGGCAGAGCAATGTTGTTAGGGATGCCTATTGTTCTGTTTTTGAATCTCAGGCCTGAAATGTGCAGCTGTACATCCAGCTGTTAACATGCAGAGCGTGGAGTGGAAGATTTTTGTGCAGTTCGGTGTTGCTTATGAGCAGTAGAAGTGCAACTTTGTGGCAATCCCTAATTGTACCTTGTGTTTTTGCCTACCTGTGTTTGCCAAACCTTATGAATTAATGCATACTTAATTATTTTTCTGGGTAAAATGAACTGTTGACTTTGTATTAATAAAATTTTAAATTTTGTTTATTATTAACAATGTATCATGTAACAAACAGAAATGAATCTTCAGCTTAAATGAAAATGAAAAACAGCTTATAAATTATGAAACAATATATTAAAAACCAATCTATTATCTAACAGAGTAGTTTTTAACCTGTAGTCGGTGGATTCTGGGGGTCCCCAGACTATATCTAAGATTTTCAAATGGGTCCACACCTCCATTTGAAATTTGTAGGAATCTGCAAATAAAAAAAGGTTGAAAACCACTCATCTAACTCAAAAAACCCATTCATTAAACCGGCAGCGAAACAAAACAGTAAAGTGCAACAGTGCAGTGCAGGGCACAGTGCAAGGGGCTGGGTTCTTAAAGTCACAGGAGAGGATATGTCTTGGCTCTGTCTCTTCTAGCTCATAGGACTTCAGGTATGGAGTGTTGAGGCTCAAAACCAGCAGGGGTTCAAAAGAGCTGGGGTCTAGGATGGAAATGGCCTCTGGGAGCAGTGCTGCAGAGGTACGGAAGGTGGGAGTTTTTTTGGTCCCTGTAGCCTCTGTTGTCCAGGGCTGCATGACAGGGTTTGGTGTTGCTTTGCAATATTGCATTGCCTGCTGCCCTAATAGTAATATGTGCTGTGTATATTGTGTGGCTTTACCATTGGGCCTTGGAGGCTGGGAGTGGTGTGGGATTGGGAGTTAAATTCCTGGCAGATGATTGGGTTGGGAATTAAGCTCCTGGTCTGCCTTTGTAATTTTGCTATGTCTGTAGGTTTCTATATGGTATTGGAGGAATTAGTGGGAGGCCTCTGGGGGGTGAACTGGAGAGTAACCCCCCACCTCCTCAAACCCTCTTTAGGGTGTCTTGACTCTGGATGAAATTACACTGAAGTGGGTGGCTAGAAGGCACAGAATGGTCTTATTCAAAAAGACAAAGGGAGACCAGCAAGGTACTCTCTTAAGTTATGCATCAATATGGCCTCCCAGAAGTATTGCAGGAGTGGAAGGGAACTGCGAGCTCTAGCTGGGGTAGAGGGTTGACTGTGCTGTTGTTTCTTAAAATCTCTAAACAAAAATTAAGCAATTTCTCAGACTTAAATTTTGCTTTATCTCCCCTGCAGATACGTTACAAGTGCAATGAAAAATAGCTAGGGTTCTGCACTGATTGCCTGAAGCACAATCACTATTACCAGTGCGTAAGAGTGAATGCTGCAGAGCATTTATAGGGGAGCTGTACTCTTTGTAGCTTTATGGGCATGCAGTGTTCATGTCTTACCTCATGTAGAGTCAGATCACCAACCAAACTTTTTTCCCCTGTAACTGCTTTCTTAATGAATTGTTGCGTTTTGCAGAAGAATGTTTTCTATATTCAAAGCAGAGAGGAGTGGGGTAGAGGCTGTGGTGGTCCCGTGCTGGTAGCTGCCATTTTGGAGGTAGCAAATGAGGATATTTTGATGGGGAAGGGGAGGTGGTGGCATTTGTTGGGCAGGACAGCTGAGTGAAGGAGAAAGGAAAACAGGTACATGGGCATGTCTTCCACAGCATGGGCCTGAAAATGGTTGGTAGTTGTGGTTTTAGCATAAGACAGAGGCCAAATGCCTAGCTGGAGTAGCTGCCATTTTGAAAAGGTGTATGGGGGTTGAGGCGAATGGAGAGCCTGGGCCAAGGGACGGTGGTGGGGGCCTCAGATTTGGAAAGCCTTCTAGCTCATATCTGCCTAAAATGGCTTCAGTGATGGGGAACCCAGAACAGAAGCTAGCTTGACAGTATAGCACAGTAATAAATTTAAATAGTAAATTATTTAAAAATAAAACAAATTTACATGAGGAGGTTCCCTCCATAGGATCAGCCTCATTAGTCTGGTCTGGATAGCTATCTGGGAACTAGGGTCAGTTTGCCTCAGGGCAGGACTCAGCTCAGCTTCTACCCGATTGGCATCAGGGTCCTGAGTCCCAAAGAGATCTTGGCTTTCCAGGGCAATCCCTTCACTCCTTTTGCTCATCTGAGGAAAAGGTAGAGGGAAGAGGAGAAGTTAGCCAGTAAGCTCCACAAGCTGCTTGGGTTGGGTGGTCATGCAAAATCTTGTCCAGTTCTTCAAAAATATGGACAGGTTACATGTTGCCTGCTGGGTTTTTTCTTGTTGGGTCTTATTTTAATACAGGCCCTCCTGAGCTGTTTGCCCTTTATTCGGCATTGGTTGGAGTACCAGTTGTGACCCCTTGTGGACATCTGCTTAACAAAGTCCACAAAAAGGTATTTGTTCCAATAGCTGGCCACAAGAGCTTCCTGCATTGATACTTCTCCCTAGATGGTGATGAGTTCCAAAGTCCCAATGCAGCTCCTCGGGCATGTTGTAGGGTTCTGGGGTAACAGTGCAGTAAATGGACAAAATCTGTCAGTATGCCAGCTTATAAATGAGGGAGGAGGGGGCACACAGGTAAACAGACAGGTCAGGAATGGTCGCCTGCAAAACTGTGTTGGGCAACTGTTGGAAGACTGCTAAAGTCGTTTTCAAAAGCCAGCAGTTCTGGATCTACTGCAGGAGAAGCTGGGTGAGGTTCTGTGTCCTGCATGTCAGACTAGATGATGATGGAGGTTCCTTCTGGCCTTGATGCCTGAGAGTCTCTGAGCAGTACTGCATACACACGAACCATAGACTGGTCTAACTTGCTTCACAGCAAAGCTGCTTCATTTTGAGAGATGATAAATGTGGCATCGGTACACTGGAATAGATGGAGTTGTGTGTACAGAAGTG
>ML675604.1:16731473-17027439 GCA_007922155.1 Mesoclemmys tuberculata
AAACACAGGATAGATAGGTGGTTTGCATTGAATAGTAGGTATTTGCAGGGCAGGACTTTACACTGAAAACTCTTTGAGGCAGGGACTGCATTTATTTTGTGCCGTGTATAGCTCCAAAACGTTGTTGGTGCTTACCTAATAAATAGCAAGAGCTTTCTTATAAGGCTGGGTTAGGAAAGTGTATTGTGTGTACTGAAAAATTCACCAAAATAAGCTCATAGTATAGCTTTTATTTTTCTACTGGCAATGTTGACAAAGGCTTAAGGTCTGATTTTTGTTTAATTTATCCTTTGTTGTAGTATATTTTGGCCATACAAGTTGATTGCCTCTTGAGATCAATAATACTTAAGCTCAACACTGTACCACAAAGTACATGGGGTTATGGTTGAGAGAGCTGCCATAACATGATGGACAAAACTTAAGAAATATTTTGAGTAAAGGATGGTTGTATGTAGCAAAAATGTATTTATTTTTATTAATATCCATTGTTTAGGAATAATAAAATAAGGAACCTTCCTTAAAGACATCAGCGATCCTTCAGAAGCTGCCCATTGCGAATTCTAACTTTGGCAAGAGGGGATAAAAGTTCTAGAAAACTCTGCCTACAATTTTTAATAAATAAGGCTTCTGTGTGGCTGCTAAAATGTTATGCAATTCCATCATATTGTGTACTGCTGTTATTGTTAGTCTGGTTTACTGCAGTATAAGGTAACAAATCTTTGCAGGGAAAAATCTGAACAGAATTATAATTCGTCAAGGACATAAAACTGCTAGTTTCCACAGATATTTTAACCAGCTTCTCAGTGAAGCTTGTATAATATGTGCCTTGTGATGCAGCTTTAGAACATATGGGGTAACTGCACTTTCATTCTTGGCAGAGCAGTGTATAACTTAAAAGAAAATTCATCAGAAGGAGACAGCTCTCTGTTTCACCATTTCGCACATACACTGTGTGTGTGAGCGGGTGGGTGTGGGTAGGAGAGATTTATATTTTTCTCAGTGGTATAGGTAAGTTATTAATTTTTCAGTTGGCATAACACTTTTGAAAAGGAAACGTTTTACTTCATGATTGCCTTTCTGGGTGAATATTTTTCTAATTATTAAAAACAAACGGTTATTTTGTGCCATGAGTTTTAGGCATGGTGAGTTATGCTTCAAACTCGTGGTACAGTGTGGCCCCCCCAAAGTAATGTTCTTTAGTAATAAGTCTTATTGAAGCACTGTGCTAAGGACTATTCTGTGCCAGTTAGATGCAATCCATAGTAAGGGGGGTCGTGTGGTGCTACACTGCCACACAGCTTTTGGGCATGAGGAGGCAGTGTTTTTGCTATAACTCCGCTTTTTGGGTTGCAGCTTATTTCCCTCTTACGCCAATGGTCAGTTCTACTGGTTGGTATATATGAGGGGGCAGAGACATTGCCCTGCCTTCTCCCAGGCAAACAGGGAAGGAGCAATCCCCATGGTACACAGAACACAGGGGTTGCAGTTCTGCCTGACCCTTTTAAGGGGGAGAATGTGGGGAAAGCTACTTATGCCCCCCCCACACACACTGTGCAACAGACTAAGGCAGAATCAGGCCCCCAGCTATAATACATCAAAACCTGGTTCACTAGTTACCTTTCACCGCCTCCTTCCCAGTTATGTACACCTTCCTCCTTTTATTTATTTATTTATTTTTGTTCTCACTGCAATAGGTTGAAGTGCCAGACCCTATAAACTGATAAGATAAGAACCACATTGTCCACTGCCATAAACTAGGGGTCCCTACTGGGTCCACTGACGCATGCAGTTCTCTCCTGATGTCAAACAGCTGATAAGTAGCACCTTGGCTGTGTTCCCAAACTTCTGTGCCAGAGGGGAAAAAAGGCTCTTTGTCTGAAAAAGGCAGCTCTGTTGAGGTATTTTTTTTAACATCTTATTGCTTTTCTTGAATTAAAGCCAGAGTCCTGTCTGTTTAAACTATTTAGTATTATTTCTAAATTGTTTGGCAAGAATAAGTGTTTGCTAGAAAAAAGTGTGTTTAATTCATCATGCATAATGTGTACTTCATTATGCTTGTCGCATCAGATGCAGAATACAGAATGTATTGTTTTTAAAATGGGATGTCTGAACCCACTTTTTGTGTATTACAGAGTGCTATTTAAAAGCTGTGTGAAATAAACGTTGCAAGAACCCAGTTTCTTGTTGAGGAACAGAAAGAAATGTCATGAAATCAAGAATAATTTTAGATGAGGCATGTGTTGTTTCAAAATATTACATAATTTAAGTAATATATTGAAACTTAATAGTATTAAATGTTTCTAAAGCGTATGAGAACTGACGCAGAATTCTTACTCATAGACTCAAAGGTCAGAATGGACCAATATGATCACCTCGTCTGATATCCTGCATAATGCAGGCCACAGAACCGCACCCATCCACTCCTGTAAAAGACCCCTGACTATGACTGAGTTATTAAAGTCCTCAAATCGTGGTTTAAAAACTTCAAGGTACAGAGAATCCACCAGCAAGTGAGCCGTTTACCTCAAGACCGATCCCTGAGGAATTCCACTAGTAACCTCCCTCTACCCTGTTCACCTTTCAGTATGACCCACTGTAGTCTCCCCTTTAACCAGTTTCTTATCTACCTTTCAGTTTTCATATTAATCCCCATCTTTTCCAATTTAACTAATAATTCCCCATGTGGAACCGTATCAGATGCCTTACTGAAATCTAGGTAAATTGCACTGCATTCCCTTTCTGTAAAAAATCTGTTATCTTCTCATAAAAGGAGATCAGGTTGGTATAGCATGATCAACATTTTGTAAAGCCATGTTGTATTTTATCCTAATTACCGTTAACTTCAATGTCCTTAAATACTTTCTCTTCCAAATTTTTTTCTAAGACCTTGCATGCTACTGAGGTCAAACTAATAGGCCTGTAGTTACTTGGATTATTTTTTTCTCTTTCTTAAAAATAGGAACTATGTTAGCAATTCTCCAGTCATATGGTACAGCCCCTGAATTTACAGATTCATTAAAAATCCATGCTAATGGCCTTGCAATTTCATGTGCTAATTCCTTTAATATTCTTGAATGGAGATTATCTAGCCTCCTTGATTTAGTCCCATTAAACTGTATGAGTTTGGCTTCTACCTCAGATGTGGTAATTTCTACCTCCATATCCTCATTCCTATTAGCCACCCTACCACTATCCCCAAGCTCATCATTAGTCTCATTAAAAATGGAGGCAAAGTATTTGTTTAGATATTGGGCCATGCCTAGATTATCTTTAGCCTCTATCCCACCCTCAGTGCTTAGTGGTCCCACTTTTTTCTTTGTTTTCTTCCTATTTATATGGCTATAGAACCTTTTACTATTGGTTTTAATTCCCTTTTTGCAAAGTCCAGCTCTGCTTAGCTTTTGGTCTTTCTCACTTTATCTCTACATATTCTGACCTCCAATAGGCAGCTTTCCTTTCTGATCCCTCCCCTCTTCCACTCCTTGTAGGCCTTCTGCTTTCTCTTAATCATCTGTCTGAGATGCCTGCTTATCCAGCTTGGTCTACAACCCTTGCCTATGAATTTTTTCCTTTCCTTGAGATTCAGGCTTCAGATAGCTCCTGCAGCTTTGACTTGAAGTAATTCAAGTCTCCTCCACCTTTAGATCCATGAGTTCTTCAGTCCAGTCCACTTCCCCAACTCCTTCCCTTAATTTTTTAAAGTTAGCCCTTTTGAAGTCAAAGACCCTAGTCACAGATCTATTTTTGTTTATTCTTCCATTTAGTTTGGACTGAATTAGCTCATGGTCGCTTGAACCAAGATTGTCCCCTACAGCCAGTTCACTACTCACCAATACCAAATCTAAAATGGCATCCCCTCTTGTTGGTTCAGTAACTATTTGGTGAAGGAATCCGTCAGCTATCACATCCAGGAAAATCTGGACCCTATTACTACTACTAGCACTTGTACTCCTGTTTATGTCTGGGAAGTGAAAGTCTCCCATAATCACATAGTTTCCAGTAGTATTTACTTCATTAAAAGCCTTAAAGAGGTTTCTATCCATGTCCAAATCAGATCCCGGTGGTCTGTAGCACACCCCAAGCACTGTCCAAGGGGACACTCTAATACTTTTCTTCCCCAATTTGATTTTTACCCATACAGACTGTCTTATCAATTCTGTCACTTCTAATTTCTTTACAGTCTACCTCATCATTGATATACAATACTTCTCTACCACCTTTGCCTTTATGTCTGTCTTTCCTAAACAGTATATACTCTTCAATACCTGTACATCAGTCCTGACTACTATTCCATCATGTTTCTGTTATTCCTATAATATCTGGTTTCACTTCCTTTACCAGTAGCTCTAGTTCCTCAATTTTGTTACCCAAGCTCCTTGCATTGGTATACAAACATCTTAATTTTTGCTGTTTGGCTTCGCTCACGTTCCTTACCTGATTTGGCACAGTCATTCCACTGCCAACATCACCTATTAGACTGGTATCTACACCAGATTCCATTCTGCTCCCCCTGCTCCAATCTGGTATCTATACCAGATTCCATTCTGCTCCCCCCTGCTGTGTCCTTTCTTACTTCATTTTCCTCCCTCCCAATGCTAAAATCAGGTGTGGAGATTATAGACTCATAGACTCATAGGTCAGAAGGGACCAATATGATCATCTAGTCTGACCTCCCGCACAAGGCAGGCCACAAAACCCTACCCATACACATTTATAACAACCCCGAACCCATGACTGAGTTATTGAAATCCTCAAAAGTGAGATTTGAAGACCTCAAGCTGCAGGGAATCCACCAGCAAGCGACCCATGCCCCATGCTGCAGAGGAAGGCGAAAAACCTCCGTGGCCCCTGCCAATCCGCCCCGGAGGAAAATTCCTTCCCGACCCCAAATATGGCGATCAGCTAAACCCTGAGCATGTGGGCAAGACTCACCAGCCAGCACCCAAAAAAGATTTCTCTGCAGTAACTCAGTTCCCATGCCCATTATCTGGGCATCTCCCAACCAACTCCCTAGTTTAAAGCTTTCTTCATTAGTTGTGCCAGCCTCCATCCCAGATGTGCATTTCCCTCCCTACTCAGGTGAAGTCCATCCCAAGAGAACAGTCCTCTGTCCATGAATACCTCCCAGTGACCATACACCCAAAGCCCTCCTTATAGCACCACTACCTGAGCAATCTGCTGATCATCAGAATCTTGTCTTGCCTTTGTTGTCCTCCCCTAGGGACAGGCAGAATCCTACTGAAGGTCACCTGGGCCTCCATTTTCTTAAGAGTCTTCTCCAGCCTGGCATAGTTGTCTTTGATAGGTTCCAGCAAGAATCTAGCTATATCATTTGTACCCACATGAAGGACAATGAGTGGATTCTTTCTTGCTCCTGTTAGGATCCTCTTCAGCCTCAGGTCCACATCTTGTATCTTAGCACCTGGCAGATGGCACACCCTTCTGTTCTCTGGATCAGCTCTGGTTACAGGCCCGTCTGTTCTTCTCAGCAGGCAGTCCCCAATCAAGTAGACCTGTCTTTTCCTGGTAACGATGTGATTCTTTCTGGCTGCAAGTCATCTCATCTACTATTCTCCTTTGCAATGCTCTGCAACCATTCCTGTATCCTCCTGGGGCTCTTATTTGGCAGTATCTCCATTGGTTCATTCACTCTTTGTATAGGACTAGCTGCTCTTCTCTTCTTCCTTGCCCTCCCACCTTCAGCTAACATCTGCTGTTCCCCTTCTTCATATTGCAACTCCACAAACCTATTTCTGAGCTCTTTCTCCTTCACTAGACCGTCTTTTCCTCTGCTGGATTCTCACAGTCACATGCTTCCACTGGCCACTTTTTTCACCCTGCATTCTCCCCTCAGAGTTCATTGGTCCTGCTTCCATTGGCAGGTCTGGGTTTTTCCCTTCAGCCTCCTCATTCCTTTTCTCCATTATCTGCTTGAACTCCTTCTAAACTCAACCAGTGTTTCCACATGCATCTCCAACCCACAAATCTTCTCTTCCATCAGCTCTATGAGGTGGCACTTCATACAAATGAAGCTCTTTTGAGGTACCCCCTCCAGGATCATGTACATCCTGCAGTTTTCACATCCAGTCATCTTCATGGTCTCTTTAATGGCTTGAGTGACAACCATTATGACCTCTGTATCTGTCATAGCCTTTCCCCCTAGTTCCTGGCAGTGAGAGACACAAAGACAAAAAAAACCTCACCAAAACAACCCCCAATGAGCATCCCAACAATACCAGAACACCACATACTCCCACTCAAAAGCCCCCGTTTTCAGCTCTGTTTGCTGGTTCCTTTGCCGCTGCAGCTGTGCAGCTGCCTGATTGAGTGGCTGTCTTTATAGGGTCCCTAATTAGGGAAGCCTCACCCCTTAACTAGGGCCAGCTGACCTCAGTACACCTTCCAGTACCAGCTCCTGCAAACTGAAGGGGAAAAAAACCCCAAAACAAAAACAAAACAAAAACACAACTCCACACAATTCACCCTCTGCCCATAAGGCCCACTGAAACTCTCGTTTTCAGCTGTTTGCTGGCTCCTGTGCTACTGGTTTAACTTTGTTTCCTGTTGTTCCTTTATTAAGGCTGAGAGTCTGTCACAGAGGTCATGGAAGTGAGGAATTCCATGACTTTCCATGTCTTCTGCAGCCGCAGCGGCCAGTGTGGTGGGCCCAGGGCCAGCCCAATCAGTGGTCCTGGGGTGGCCCCGGGGGCTTCGGCGCAGCAGGCAGCTGGGGGCAATCAGCCCCCACCACTGGAGTAGGGGCCAGCATTTGGCATCTGCGGGCCCTCCAGAACACTGGTGTCCTGTGACCCCCCAGAGCAGCGGTACTCCAGAAGCAGCTAAAATTTAATCAGGAATAGTTATAGTAGAAGTCATGAACAGGTCAAGGGCCAGGACTTTTTGTTTATTGCCTGTGACCTGTCCATGATATTTACTAAAAATGCACATGACTAAATCTTAGCCTTATTCCTTACCTTCTCTCTTTATGGTTCTTACTCTGTAACATTTCTAATGTATTTTCAATTTTGATACTTCTAAGTGATTGTTAAAGAAATGCAAACATACTTTGATAATATAATCTTGAGTGTTCTGTTTCTTGGTAATGTGTTATATATCAACAAAAACATTGTGTCCTCTTTACCAAATACCGTTCAATATTAAAATGTATATAAAAATGGGAACAGTTAGCTGCCATTTTCACGTAGTCCATGTATGGATCATTGAAACTGTTTTCAATTAGTGCTTGAGCTTATGAGCTGTGTTTGATTCCTTCATGTGATGGACTTACATAAGTGATGATTGTGTAAACCTTTTGTTTAAAGGTCTCATTTTCATGAATGTGCAACTTACCTATAAAAGTTCACCTCCTCTAAAACTTGGCATATACATTTTTATTTTAGTAGTGAGTGTATATATATATATACATAAATTTTGTTGGACCATTTTTGAGCCAGACGGCATCATCTGTAGGGAATATGTGATGAAGTATTAAAAAGGTTTTAAGAACATGCGTTCGGCATGGCCATATTAATGATAAATTGTAAAGGAATGAGTGAGTTGTTCAGGTCATTGTGAATGGTGATAAAAGTTTTATACTACACCATTGTATAGTCTGTAAATAAGTCACACATTTCAGAAAAAAACAATTTTAGAAATGTTTCAGGGAGTTGGTAAAAATTTTATTTAGGCTACTTTTTGCATCCTTCTGCCTATAAAGCCAAGTAATTTGGTTGTCTTACATCTGTGCAGACCTCTCTGTAAGTCTTAAAAGCCTCTAACAATGCTCTAGATTACTTTTATTTCTAGTAAAATATCACAATTTTGCAGTGTGCTATCTTGGAACTTTCAAGGCTAGAAGTTAATCCTGGCTCCCAATATTAGTACTGCAGGTTTGAGATATTGGCCTTTTAAATCAGTTACTAATCCAGGGCCAAATATTGCCTGCCTTGGGCCAGTGTAATTTTTTGGGGGGCAGAGGAGGATGGAATTCTTCATTTAGGGGAAAGAAGGAAACATTTATGGTAGGTTGACTTTTTTTAGTGGCCCCTACATCTAAAGTATGTCTATATTTTTAGCTGGGGTTATGATTCCAAGCTCAAAGATTGCGCTAGTGAGCTAAAAATAGAGGTGTAGCCATAGCAGTGCGAGCGGCAGGAGGGGCTAGCTGCTTCAGTACATATTTGGCATCTTGGACAGGTGTGATCTCTTTGAGCAAGTGTGAGTGTATGTCTCCTTGTGTTGGCCATCACACTCCAGCCCAAAATGTAGCCATACCCTTAGATGAAGAATAGCTATATATTTAAATAGATGTCCCAGTGGAGATAGGTATCAGTTTCACATATGTGATGTGGTTTGTGTGCATGTCATAGAGGATCTGGTAGTTACTCCTTAGTTAAGGACAGTATGAGGACCACTCTCTTTCCTAAGGGCAGCTTTTCTCCACTCTGAATTGAAACAATGGGTGTCAGCATCCATTGGGGCATCTTTGCTAAAGGAACTTTTAGCTTCATTCCCATTGAAAACAATGGAATATGTCAGCTGTTTTGAAAGAAAGCTGTTTTTCATGGAATTCTCTGCAGAAGAGCATTGTTTGGTAGACCCCTGCTGAAAAGAGAACTTTCAGTTATGAAGAATAATGGCAAAAATGACCATTAAGCCTAAATATATATTTAAATATAACCAAATGCATTGAGATTTTAGTGAGTTTTAATTGATGGGAAGTTAAAAAGTCTGTTCTATTATTGAGATCATTTGAGACAAAAATGTTTAACACAGAATGCTATTTTTAAGGACCCATTTTAAAATTACTTTTAACGCAAATCAGTCCACTTGTAAGTTCTCAGAAAATTCATTCTCAAAGAGTATGTACCATAACTTGGAAGGGTATGCGTTGCATTTTCAAGCATAATGACCAGGTTGAATTGCTCCTTTAAGTACACAGCTGAATTCAACCTTACCTACGCAATGCACACCTGCCTGTAAACACGTAATAGTTTGGAAAAACCTCTTATGCATATTTCTCAAAACCAATATAATATAATTTAGTTCTGTATAACTCAATCCATACTTTGGGTAACTCATAACAGGGCTTTACAATATGAAGATATCAAGAGCCTGGTCCTACAATGGTTCTGTCTGCCTGGAGAACTCCTATTAAAGTCTGTTAGAGTTCCATCCATGTAGAGCTTGCAGTATGGGGTCCTCAATGATTGAGTAAGGGGTAAGGTGGGAATGACTGTACAGATAGCAGTTTATACACAGTCTCGGACAGTCCAACAGATTTTATTCTGATTGGGAATATTGGGGAGAGCACTGTTTTTATCTCCTTGTGAAAAATGTCATGTTAATTCCCAACTGAACAGTCAGGTAAGGAACTGTTGAAGTGAGGAGCTCAGCTGGGTCGTTCATCTGACTGACATTGAAATGAAATTTGGCATAAGGTAACCCATTACGTAATCGTATTGCCTTATTGATATTTCCTGGGAAAAAAAGTTTCCATTCATTGTTCAAATCTTTTTGACTATGCATATATTTGCCTATATAAAAAAACCAGAATAGTCACAGTACCTTTAAAAGAATAAATTATTCAAATGTAATTTACCGGAGGCATTTGGAGCAGTATGGTCCAGTAGATAAATAAGTATTTAAAACTTTTTTATGAACCTTTATTTCAAAGAAAAACTGCAGTGATCAGTAGACAGTTAAATATTTAATACAGAAATAATGCATAATAAAAATGAATTATCAAAAGACCTTAGAAATACCAACCACTGTTTTGTTATCTTGATAACACTAAATTGTGTGTCTCTGCGGGATCAGCTATTTAATTTTACTCCCCCACAGGAGGGACAGCCTGATGTCATAAATTAGGGGTGAGATCCTGGCCACACTGAAGACAGTGGCAAAACTCCCATTAAATGCAGTGGGGTCAGGGTTTTACCTTAGGACTTAAGGGTCCCTATTCTCTTGCCGTAGGATATGGATATCCCCAGTTCAAGGCAGTAGGAGTTTCTGAAATCTGAAGTGAGAGAATAGGTTATTCAGTTCCTAGTTGAATTAATGATTTTTAAAACTATCAAAAAAACTTTATTTAAAAAACTTGAGAAAATAGATACAAATGAAAGTCACCTTCGATCTAAGACATTCAATACTCTTATTTACAAAATCAGACTGACCAGAGGACAGCTTCCTATTTGAATGTAAATAGTTTGGTTATTTGTAATACTTTAAACATTTTGTGATCAGGGATTCAACTGCTTTTACTGATCAATGCAGATGGTCTGTTAACTTCAGAGGGGGCAGAACCATGCCCTCTTCCTTATAACCAGATAGAATGATTCTGTTGCTCGTTATCTTACAATACTGTTTTCCCTTTAAAATTGTCTTGAAACACCACAAACTACAATGTTTATAATCATTAACGTTGACTTTGGAATAAAGATTGAAATACATCTGTCAAAACCACTTTACAATCACTCTATTAGTTAAGGATAGCAGATTAGCCTTAAATACTAATTAACACTTTTGTCATTTGTGTACCATATGTAAGTGCTTTAAAATGTTAATATATTTCTGTACAAGTGGGCATTAATTAATTAATTCACTTGTCATTCAGCTAATTTTTTATTTACAGTCCCTTTGTTTGCTAACTTTTATTGGGTAACTTTGATGGTTCCATAAAAATAAAGAATTAACGCCATAAATTTAAAACATTTTTTATGATGCAAAAATATATTCAGCTCAGCCTTTTTCCCAGGAATACATGTGAGAAATTCAGAGACCAGCCTTTGTGTTGGCCCGTGGCCTGCATCTTTTGGCAGCATATTGTTTAGAATTAATAATTTGTGTGTTATGCATTTTGGAAAATCCCTCCTGTTTTTTCTCCAAAAAACAATAGCCTGAGTGCCTTTCACAGCTTTCATACTCTCCCTCCAGAACAGCAAAAACAGATGTACAGTATTTTGCATGTCATCACTAAACTATCATTAAATGAATGTGATTGAGCAACTTCATTCACTTTTACACTGGATTTCTTATATGGCTTCTTTCATAGCCAGTATCACACAATGCTGTGCAAAATGTTACACAATCATAACCTAAGAAGAAAATGAAAGGGTTTTTTAAGGTAAGACCGAGGCAGTGCTCTCAGTTGCTCAGAGAAAGGGGAGAGAATTCCAGATTTATGGGTCAAGACAAATGAAAGAGTGACACTCACCACTCCCAACTATGGAAAATTGCAAGGTGAGGATAGAAAGGAAGCCAAGATTAGAGGAGCAGGATGAACAGGCAAGAGATTAAGTAACGAATGGATCAAAGAGAGAGAGGGAGAGAGAGAGTGTGTGTGGATAAGTCCATGGAAAGTTTTGAAAACTAGGAGGTCAATTTAGAATGGGAGGTGGCTATAGGAAGCCAGTAAAGGCAATGGAGGACAGAGATGAGATAAACTCACTTCTTGGCATGACTGCAGAATGTATGCACAGTATTCTGCATTTCCTGAAATTTGGTGTGGATTTAAGCCCATACAAGAGGGAGTTTCAGAATCCGGACAGGAAGTGATTTAGGCATGAATATAGATATCAGTGAGGCCATGTCTAGAGAATACTGTAGCGTATGTCAGTGTTGTATTACTGGTTCTCGAAATAATATGCCATACACAGTAGTGTATGTAAATCAGATACATACTACTGATAAATATTATGAGCTTTGTAGCCAATTTAAGAGAAAACAAAGATTTTCGTCCATCAAACTGAGCTGACACATTGGATAAGTCTCCAGCACTTGTAATGTAGCCCATCATAGTAGTCAGTATAGCAATTGAAATTTTCACATGTTCAGTCATCTACTCAGTATCTAGACCAAAATGCAGCAGCTGAGTGTACTCCCTCTTGTATGCTGTTATTTCTTTCAGCAGTTGGCACAATTTAATATTGCAGTAGAGGAGGAGACAGGGCCTAGGACAGAAAAGAAATGATGGATCATTTGACTTCAAAATAAGGATTGGGGTTATAGCTACAACAGGCAGACAAGCTCCGTCAGTGGCCTAAAAGGAGTACAGTGTATGGGCTGGAAAGAAGCCGGGAGACTGTTGTTGCCCAGAGCCTGTGTGTAGTGGTGGTGTTCTGCCCACACAGCAAAAAATGTTTTGGCTACCCTTTATGTGAACTAATATAAACTGACAGTCGTCCTTTTATGAAAGGCAGTGTTACAATACATTACCATAACTTGGTATTAATTATCCAAACATAATTGTTTCAAACAACAGAATAGAGAATCACAGGGCCAGCTTTACAAAGGATTTGGGTGCACAAAGATATAGATAGATGCCTAGTGGGATTTTCAAAAGCACCTAAACAGGTTAGGTGCCTGAATAGGTGGGTGTTCGGCATCAAACCGACACTTTTGAAAACCCCACTAAGCATCTGTCTTTTTCTTTCAGTGCCTAAATATCTTTGTAAATCTGGTCCATATTCTTCAAAAATTTTATCTTCAAGTCCCAACCTAAGTTTAATTACATTCCACATCCAGTACCCCCACAGGAGACATCTGAGGAACAGGAGGTGAGGGCAGATGAGGAAACCACCCCTGATAATCTCATCTCATCTTCATTGCTGAATGAGGTGGTTATGCCTCCAACACTTTTCATAGCTGACAACTTCAGACAGTTTCAGGACCTCATTAGGAAGGTAGCTGACATACCTCAGATTCCTCTCAAAGAAGTCAAGGATCTGCGACACAGACTGCTAGATATCTTGCAGTCAGCAACACCCTCCAGAGTGACATTACTCATCAATGAGGCACTTCTAGATCTGTCTAAAATGGTGTGGCAAACACCTGCCACTATTCTGCTCATTTGTAAAAGGGTGGATAAAAAGTGCTATGGTCCTCCTAAAATTTTGGATTTTTTGTTTTCCCATCCCCTAATGAACTTGATGGTGGTGGGTAAGGTAAGTGAGTAGGGTAGCTAGCATTTTTTCTAGGTCTGCTCCTTAGGATAAAGACCAGAAAAGGCTGGATCTTTTAGAATGAAAGTCCTATTCATCAGCCACTCTGCAGTTTTGGATTGTGAATTATCAGGCAATCATGGTTAATTCAATTTCACCAATTATAACAGACTTTCAAGCTTTATTGAGCAGTTGCCACAAGAAGAGAGGGAACAATTCCCCACTGTATTGTCTCTGAGGGCCAATTATTGGCCAGAACTGTTCTTCAAGTACCCTTAGATGCTGCGGATGTTGCTGCCAGATCCTTCTTCATGGCAGTCGTTATGTGCAGCATGTCATGGCTCCAGTGCTCAGGATAGTCATAAACCCTTCTTAGAAACCACAAAAGTCCCTGCACGTGCTGAAGGACTTGACGGTTATCTTACGATCCCTGGGTGTATATACATCTACAAATAAGAAGGCGTTTCGTAGGTCACGCTCTGTCCAGAGGTCACATTTTGCTCAATTTTCTGGATTCCAGAGATCCTCTGAACTGTCCAGAAGAGACAGATTCCAGAGAAGAAGAGCCCCTCAGCCACCCTCTTCGACAACCCAGCAATTTTGATGGGTTGGTCAAGAGTTCAAATCTTCCCATACCTTTGGCGTTACAGTTGCACCCAATGGCCCACCTCCCTTCTTTGGGGGACTGCCTTTTATGTTTCCAACAGGCTTTGAAATGGCTCACAATGGACAAGTGGGCCATGGAGGTGATAACATAGGGCTATATCATCTATTTACATCACTTCCGCTCTTTCCATCAGTCTTCAAGGACATGAGCTTGTGTCGAGACAACAGGTGGAGACTTTCCTCTGGCTAGGAGCAATTGAACTGGTCCCTTCCCTTCACAGGAGAAAGGGTTTCTACTCAAAGTATTTGCTGGTGCCAAAGAAGGACAGAGAACGGAGGCCAATCTTAGATCTAAGACTCTTAAACACGTACATGAAGCCTCAGAAGTTCAGGACGGTAACTCTGGCAACTATAATTCCCTTACTTTAGGAAGTGGATTGGCTTTCAACCCTTGACTTACAAGAAGCCTATTTTCGTATATCAATACACCATCGCACAGGAAATATCTATGCTTCACCATAGGCCAGGATCATTTTCAGTACTGGGTACTTTCTTTCAGTCTATCATCAGCTCCAATGGTGTTCTCAAAAGTTTTAGCAGTATTGATGGCTTACCTTCAGCAGAAGTGACCCTAGCCTTTCCATATCTTGATGACTGGCTGCCCAGGGTCACTCCTATGAATCAGTGTTATCATCTGCCCTCTTTGCGCTTGCCCTGTTCCAGAAGTGGGGTCTGCAGCTGAATGAAAATAAATCCATTTTGACACTCATACAAAAGATACAGTTCATAGAGGGGTGTTCACCCCATACCAGCTTTGAAAAGGTTAATGAGGCTGTGAAGGAAGCCAGTGAACTAGATAGGTCACATCTGAGGGGAATTAGGTAGGAAAAGCAACCTTTGACTGGAAATAGAGCCTTGCTGAGATAGGACAGGTGAGGCTATGATAAAGCCAGGAAATTGGCAGCAGAAAGGGGCTGCAGTGTGGAGGCCTGCAGTCACTCTGTAGCTGTAAAGAAGGAAAGTAGGAAACCAGGGAGAGAATAGAAACCCAGGGATTCTGGCCCTGAGGAAAGGGCATAACCAGAGGAGGGTAGAGAAGGAGCCTGATGGAGGCAAAGTAGGAGCAGCCCAGGGACACTGTAATAAGGTTTGGGACTATGCAGACCTTGGTTGCTGGTTGTGGCGTCCCTGGGCTGGAACCTGGAGCAGTGGGCATGTCCAGGTTCCCCTACCAGATATTGGGGAAGTGGTACAGGCCAGACAGTGGAGCAGAAGATTCCCTTTGTGCAGTGGAACTTTGATCCCCTGAAATGGGAAAATGTACAGTGGCCTGCCTGGAGGGCCAACCCACGATGGGGGAGCATCCTGGGTCACAAAGAGGAAGAGAGGAGGCAGGGCATGCAAATGAATGGCAGAAGAGAAGTTCGGGCCTGGGAACAGCAGCCAGGAAAAGGTCATATTTAACTCAGTGGCAGCCAGAGCCTACTTTTCTTTGGATATCCTGCTAACTTTGTCAAGTCTGGTAGGGGCAAGTCAGAGAAGCCCTTGGACCACAATAAGGAGCTTTCTTTGGCTCTTGGGACATGTGGCAGCTTGTACCTTTGTGACTGATCTTGGAAGTCTGCATCTTTGATGTTTCCAAGGTTTACTCTCCAGTCAAGGACACCATGGACAGACAGATGATGGTTCCCCAGCCAGTAAAAGACTCGCTATGTTGGTGGAAAGAGCTAATCAACATCTTTGCTGATGTCCCTTTCTATCGCCCAACCCCATCAGTGACTTTAACAACTGACACATGTTAGGATGGGGAGTTCATCTTGATGCCCTCACAATTCAGGGCAGACAGACAGTCCAGGAAACCAAACTACACATCAATCTGTTGGAGCTCAGGGCTGTCAGGAACATTGGCCATCATTTTCTATCCCTCATCAAAGGCAAAGCAACCAGGGTCATGACTGACAACATGCCCTACATCAACACGCAGAGGGGAGCAAGGTCCCTTTCCTTGTGCATGGAAGCTATGGAACTAATGCATAACCTGTCAGATCCATATTTCAGTGGTCTGCCTCCTAGGTGTTCAGAACACAATAGTTGATGCCCTCAGCAGATGCATTTCACAAGACTACAAATGGGAGTTGGATACTCAGATTCTCTGCAGCATATTCTAAAGATGGAAACTGCCACAGGTCAGCCATTTTGCCCCCTCCAAAACCAAGAAGTGCCCTCTTTTATGCTCTAGAGGGGGGTCTGGGTCACAACTTCTTGGGAGATGCCTTCCTTTTATCTTGGAAGAATAGTCTATTTTGTGCGGTTCTCCCTACACCCTAATTCCCCAGATCATGAACAAGATCAAACAGGACAGAGCCAGAGTTATCCTAATAGTGCCAACCTTTCTGAGACAACCTGGGCTCCTGTGATGAGATGTCTGCCCCACACGTGTCTCTAGGGAGTTAACAGAGCCATGGGAAGCCTGCACAGAAAGCAGTGTATAGGAAGGAGGCTATGAGGAGCAGCCGATCAGAGCTCATATAAAAAGAGTTGGAAGGCAGAGCAGGGCAGCTAGTAGCCTGGACAGAGCAGTGTTGTAGGCAGGGACTGGGGCAGCTAAAACCAGCTCCTGGTTGGTGGTGCAGGCTGAGGCCCTGAGACAAGAGTGAAAAGTGTGCTGGGGCCGCAGGGAAGTGGCCCAAGGAAAGGTATGGAGGAATTCGAGGAGATGCAGCATGTGGCTACAATCTACAGGGTCCCTGGGCTGGGACCTGGAGTAGTGGGTAGGCTTCAGTCTCCCCTATCCTCTCGCTGCTGGGGAAGTGGTTGGACAATTGGCTGCAGTAGACACTGAGGCAAGAAGCTGCACAGCTGGCTGCAAGCAGATTCCTTGGAAAAAGGGGTGGTGGAAGAGGGTGTGGCATGGCTGGAGGGCGGTGTTACTGAAGAGGACGTGGCGGTCCTGGGAGTGACACGGGTCCTTGAGAAGAAGTGATGGCAACGAGGCACCACCAGCAGGAGGCACCAAAGTGGTAGTTCGCCCCATCATAGCTCCCTATATTTGCTTCACCTATCTGTTCAACTGCTGTTCAAACTTCCAGCCATTCCTCATCTCCAATCTTAGGATATGGGTCATGTGTTTCATCCCAATCTAGTGGTTCTGCACCTCAGGGTGTGGTTTCTCAATAGCTCTTTCGGTTAGAGGCTTCCTGTTCTGTTGAAGTACAACAAGTACTACTAAACATTAGAAAGACCTCAACCCGCACTACTTACCTACAGAAATGGAGGAAATTCTCTCACTGATGTGGTCATTGCGTCTTCTGGCCTGATTCAATTACACTTCCACTTATCCTGGATTACCTGCTGGATCTGAAGAAATCAGGATTATCCATTAGCTCGATTAAGGTACATTTGTCTGCTAGGTCAGCCTTTCATTCCCCCAGTGGAGCATGATTCTCTGTATTTGCTCATCCGATGTTATCTGGATTCATTAAGTGGTTGGGCAATCTCCATCCCCACATTAGACAGGTCACCCTTACCTCGGACCTCGGCCTGGTTCTCAATCATTTTATGAGACTTCTATTCAAACCAATGGCAAATTACTCCCTTCTCCATTTATCTATGAAGACTGCCTTAGTTGCCATCACATTGGACCTTAGTGGCACAACTCTGCCTCCCCCGCACCTTTACAGTGTTCTTCAAGGATAAGGACTCCTTGAGTCCACATCCTAAATTCTTACCAAAAGTTCTATCAGATTTCCACCTCAATCAATCCATCCACCAGTATTTTTCCAAAATATCATAGTTCTCAGCAGGAATCTTATTTCCATTCCCTGGATGTTAGAAGATCTCAGGCATTGTTTATGGCATTACTGACAAATGTACCAATATCTGAGATATATAAGACAGCTACATGGCTTTCAATACATACATTTATGAAGCATTATGCCCTTATGCATGCCATCAGATCTGATGCGGCACTTGGTTCTGCAGTACTATCTTCAGTTCTGCACTCTGTTCTGGAGCTCCCCCCTCCTGGGGATGTTGCTCAGAAGTCAACTGAAGAGGTGCATCCATAGGGATGCAACTCAAAGAGGAAGAAGAGGTTAGTTACCTTGTGCAGTAGCTGCAATTCTTCAAGATGTGTCCCCCTACGAGTGCTCCAATGTCCACTTTACTTCCCCTATGCTTTGGGCTGTTCTCTTGGTGATGTTGAGAGAAGATGCTATGGGTGGTACACCTGCAAATCCCTATATAGCCTTGCACCTGAGAACATCTGGAGTGAAAAATCATGGGACACTGGGAACAAATTTTAAAACTCAGTATGATTTCTGAATGAGTAGTATATAAACATTTTTAATTTTATGCTTTCTAAATGACCAGAAAAAGTCCTTCTCATGCCCTATTTTTAGCATCCCTATTTGCCAACAAAAAAGTCACTCCAATCAAAATTTAGAGGAAAAGGAAAGTGGGGTTTGAATGGAAGTGTGAACTATGGAATTGCTATATCTGTCGTGATTCTCTCTGACTTGTGGGCTGATTTTCGTGCCTGGTCATATTTTATGTCATTGGATCATTCCTTACCCTATTGTGCTATATAGGCTTGCAGATTGTCATGGAACATAGTGAGTGCTGTTTCAACGTATACTTCCATTGTACTATTGTTGGAGTAATTAAGATATGTTTTGTGCATCATTATAATGAAAAATAAGCATATGTATCTATAAAGATAGATATAAACATATTTACTGTATTAGCCTTGAGAGCATAAATGTATATTCTTGGAAATAGTCATAGAGTATTGACAAGAAGTGATGCAAGTTCATCCTTGATGCAGTTATAATGACCTCAACAGAGCTAAACCAGGGATAAATTTGGCCTTGTATGTATACTGTTTGTACAGTGGGCATATTTACAGTAATTTATTAGCAGTGTGGCTTCACATAGAGAAATGTACCAGTTTGAACTTCTTTACTCTTTTATTTCCTTCTGAGAATTAGGACCAGAGAAGAGTATTCTTAACTGTGGAGTTATGGTGCCTATTTTAATTAAAACTGTGAGCTCTTTAGCTCAGACTGGCGTCACTGTCTCTAAGGATTTTTTTTTTCTTTCTAGAGTATGTAGAACATTTCTGGTAGAAATGTAGAAAGCATAGCTTTTTATTTTATATTTCAGTTTAACTCTTTGTTCTTACATATTAATGTGAAAAGTCCAACTCTGACTTTAGTACTCATGAGCCTTACATGGATTTGAGATACTCTGGGAAGATTTTACTTCCAAACTTCCCTTTTGTCATCTAGCCCAATATGCTTTGATATTTAAAGGGAAAATGTATCTATTTTCCTGATGCCTTGGAATAGTCTAATTTCAGATAATCAGTTTCTGATTTCAAGCTAGTAAGCATGTCTCAGCATTGGACACCTGGGGTATTGTCCCATTAAGAAAAATTGAAATCAGATTAAAACGTATCTTTCTTTCAACTCTAGATACTGTCCACCAATATTACTGTTCTTGTGATAGAAGGGTTTTCAGAGATTCTTGGGCAGCTGTGTCCAAGCTCCAAGCTCTGCGTAGTGCCCATGTGCACAGGCAGTATAAGTTTCCAAAGCAAAAGCAGCAAAATTTGATTGAACAACTTGGCAGCCACTTTAGAGAACTGGGAGGGCATTTTTTAAAATGCCCTTAAATAATGAGCTCACATGCAGCAGCTAATACAAATTGTATATGCATTTTTTAACTAGAATAGCCACTGCTATACAGTCCAAACAAACTGAGAAATATTTATAGTATAAATATTAATTTGGTAATAGATGAAACTTTCCACTTATTGACCAGCAAAAAGTATACTTTTGTGGTTGAACATTTTTGAGACTGCAGCAGGAGAGTTATCTAGTGGGTGAAGGGTTTTTATGGTATGCATATCAGTAAAGTGAAGAATGTAATGTATCTGATTTTTTAGCTGTGACATGCATGCAGTTATGGTCACAACGTTTGGTGGCACACTGCTTTCTTTTGGAGCCTAATCTTTTGGTGACCGCAAACATGCTTTGACTGAGGATCCAGCACAAGAGTTATGTGGCCTTCAACTTTTTGGTATACATCGATATTAAAAAACATTTTCTGAGATTATCTGGTTTAGAACTGTATGTATATTTGTTCGATATGACCCTGGTCTTTCAGAAGAAACACAAATTTAAATGTTTCAGACAACTGTATCCTACAGTTAGGATGAACTCAGATTTGAAAAAAGTTAGTCTGCTTCTGTTTGACAACTAGAACAAGTCACATTGAACCAACAACTCTCTCTTTAAATCAGAGAAACCATACCATGGAATGATGAGCACCCTATCTTCTTTGAAGGAATTCAGTTTGATCAGACAAACAGGAAGCTCTCTAGGCTATGAGGTAGGGCCAGATCATGTCTGGCCATCCAACATCTTGACAGATGAAAAGAAACAGGACTCAGTCAGTCAGTGGTGCTTGGCAGTAGTGTGGGAGAAGAGCCCAATGCAGCAGTGGCAGATCGTCCCACAGTGGCTACAGGTCCACTCGCCAGATGGAGATTAGAGCATATTCTGCTCCTTGGCTTGCCTACAGGCCTCAGCCTGGGCTCTCTGATGACTCTTCACAATGACTGCACCAGCCTTAACCTGGCTTCTCCAGACTGAGTGGTTGTGGGCAGGGCTATCCCATTTGTCGGTGGGAAAGCTGAATTTCTTGAGACCCTGCTTGATCGTGTTGCTATGTAGGAGCTTTAGACTTCCTCTGCATCATGAGTAGTTCTTGAGTTGGCCATAGAGCACAACCTTCGGCAGACGATCTTGAGGCATGTGCTCCACATGTCCCAGGCAGCAAAGCCTGTGAGTGTCCAGCATGGTCTGCATAGATTGTAGGCTGGTTCTCTCAAGGATCTTGTTGTTAGGATCTGTGCATCCTAGCTGACTCCAAGGATTTTTCTGAGACATCGACAGTGGAAACTGCTTAAAGTCTTGTCCTGCTTGGAGTACATGACCCCGCTTTCACAGCTGTAAAGAAGGGTACTGAAAACACAAGCCTGAGAAGCAGACACCTTTGTATTCAGGGTTAGCAGATTGTTGTTCCAGACACATGAGGTAAGTTTGCTAATGGCGAAAGAGGCTTTGTCAATTCTTAAATCAAGTTCTTTATCAAGGCTAAATGAGCTGGTTAAAGTAGAGCCAGAATAGCAGAAGTGATCCATGTTGTCCAGCGCTTCGTTATTGACATAAATTTTAGATGGGATGTTGGTGCCCTGTGACATGACAACTGTTTTCTTAATACTGATTACCATGCTGAACTTTATATATGCATCAGAGAACTTATTCATCATGATCTGCAATTCATCATGTGAATTAGAGATGAGTGCAGCATCATCTGTGAAGAGGAGGTCCCGAATAGTTTATTGGGTGACATGCCTTTTGCTCTGAAATCTCCTGATGTTAAACAAAATGCCATCCGGCCTTGATTTTTAATTAGTATGCTAGATTGATTGATTGTTTCCAAAAGTGTACGTAAGAAGAATAGAGAAAAAGATGCCAAAGCAGGTAGGCGCTAAGACACAGTCTCGCGTCATGCCAATATCAATGCTAAACTCAGACGATGTTTCATTTTCATACTGGATAACAGTCTTCATTCCCTCATGGAACTCCTTAAATAGGTCTAGACCACTATATGTGAAGCACATGTCTGTCCCTCCAGGTTGATGAAAACCAGTTAGCATCTGTACCCCCTAGTATCCAATATCATAAAAATCTACCAATTACCATAAAGTAGGCAATAATCAAACTAGTCCTGAAGAAGCTAACCCTAAATGCTAACAACTGCCCCTACATTTAATGTACACCTTTCCTAATCAAGATAACTAATTTATTACTGTATTTTTTTCTAACTAGTCAAGAATGAAGAGATTAACTAGTATTTAACAGTGGTTTATTCTGATGTACATTTCTGTATACCAGCTCTTAAGGATTTTTACTAATGATATATATACAATCTTCTGCAGGATAAAATTCTACATATCCTGCAGGACATTTCCACTGCTGTAGGGCAAATGCCATTAAATGTTAACAGGTTCCTTCCTTCAGGACAGGTAGAATTTCAAGATACCAGCAATGTACCTCGTGCACAATGTTGATTGATTCTGTTTTATTAATAATCATAATATTTGCATAATGCTTAATGTTTCCTGCAAGTTTCACCCTAGGCTGCATGCAAACATTAACATTTAATACTTTGTTCTTTGAAATCTTAAGAAAAATAGTGCTTTCTAGTACATATATGCTTTCTAGTGCACAATGCAATGCTATGCTGCTTCTCCAGGAGTCAAGGGGTTAAGTCTAGATTTTGTGTTTTAAACCATGCTAATGTAATTTGTATGTTTTGCAAAAAAGTGCATTGCTTCATGCTGTCTGAGGGAGCTGAGGACCTTCAGCGCGGCTTGTGCAATAGGGGACTGTAGACATATATTAAGTATGACAAGTTTTGCATAAATGCTTCCCCCTTTTAAATAAAATCCAGGGTTGATTTCTCCACTAGCAATTTGGCATCTAGCCAAGAAAAGATTTTCTTGTATTGCTTGAATGGATGAATGGGAGTTAACAATTTTCTGCCACTATTGGCTAAAGTAGCTTTCCCAGTGTATGCTGCTTTGAGGTTTGACCATCACCTGGTCATCCATTGTGTTTGTCTGACCTGTTCTGTCTTTTTGATTTATGTACCAGTCCTGAGAGGTGCTGAGTGTCCAGCTTTATTGAAGTTCACTGCTCTGTATGATCAGGCCCTTATATTGTAAATTACTTGGGACTGGGATTGTTGAGAGAGAGCCACTGATGGCTTTTGAGAACAAAATATTAATATAGTACCATGGAAGGCTGACAACCTCTGCAAACTATTTCTGACTTCTAAAAAAAATGGCAGGTACAAAACCGGAGTAATCCTTGGGAAGGGGTTGTAGCCAATCTCTCTGAACTGATAAAAGCGCATACTGCCCACCTTCAAAAGGAGTACTTTTCATCCTTGTTGAATTAGATATTCTCTCAGTCCATGTGTCACAGCTCGGGTCAAGTTCACCTTGCTGGACACTCACCAGACTGCCATGTTTGGACTCTAATTGTGGACCTGTGTTCTTTGAAGGCTCCTTGTGTCTGGCTAGGCCCCAGCATTGTCTCTGGCTCCTGCCTCTGACACACTTCCTGGGCACAGAATCTTTGTCTGGTATGCCTCTCCTGGAAATGAGACTTTGTGGTCCTGCTGTCCTAGGCTCCCAGGACCACTGCTGATCGCGAAAGTCACCACAGTAGCTTAAGCACACCCTTTTCCTAGAGCTTTCCCCTTGTAGGCACTCTGGTTTACAGTTTACCTCCTGTAATAATGGATAGCAATAAGGGAAGCAAATAGATAGATTATGTAGGTTTTCTAAAATAATCACTTTTTAGATGTACAGCTCCATGCAAAATAAGAAACACCTGTACGACATCTCTTGCCTCAGTTTCCTCACCACTTTTGAGAACATTCTTTAGTATTTGGTCACTGTCCTCTATGGAGTACAGGATCTTTCCTTTTCTACTTCCTCTCCTGAACAGCCTGCATTCTGGTTTGAGTATTTCTCCCTCTCTAAGATGGGCAGTGAGACTATCTGCCTTTTATAGACTTCCTGTTCTCTTTGTCAGGTGGACCTCCTGGTCAGCCTCAAAACCTGTGTCAAGTGATCTGTGGTTTGTCACCATCCACATTGAGTCCAGACTTGAAAAATAGGTTTGCCCTGGGTGGTAGCCAGCTCTTTGTTCAATAGTACTTCCATTTGAATGGATGACCATCAAGGTTTAACGACCCTCTATTTTTAGTTCTCTAAGTGCAAGGATTTCTTCCGACCCTGCTTGTGTTTCAGTTTAATAAGAAAGCTACATAGCCTAAGGCTATATCTGTGCTACAGCTTACGTTGGCAGAATTACGTCGCTCAGGGGTGTGAATAAACCATCCCCGAATGACATAAGTTACACTGACATAAGCACTGGTATAAGCGCTGGTATAAGAACAGCTTCTGCCATTCACGGAGGTGGTTTTATTATGCCGACAGGAGAGCTCTCACCCATCAGTCAGCATAGAGTGTCTTCACAAGACAGCATTGCAGCAGCACTGTACATGTAGACATACCCTAAGAGAAGGTAAAGAACAGTCTTTTATAATCAAAATGGTGCTCAGAAGACAAAATGGAGTTTGATACAGAAAGTTCACTATGTAAAGTGTTCATAAGTTATACATAGACAAGGCCCCCAAACTGTTACTGTGCACACCAACAAAATAGCAGAAAAGGTAAACTGGGCTTAAAAGGGGAAAAATCAGAATTTAGGGAAGCGAGGAGATAAATGCATACCAGAATCTGGCAGTGCTTCCGCAGGAACTAGTCACCATATGATTTCTACCTCAGGAACGCCTATCAGGTACAGGATAAAATAATATTAGAAAGGGGAAGAATAATATTTTATAGATGCATTTGACAAGTAATGAAATAATACAGCATTGTAGTAGAGGTCCTCGCTTTTCCATTCTTCATTCAGTATTTGACAAAGTATGTCTGTCTTCCAAAACTGCAGCATGGAACAAATCCTCCGAAGTGTAGGATATTTTGTGGGATAGGACTGAGACATTTTTTCATTTCTTTTACTTCCCTATCCTCCTCCCTTTCTTTTTTCTCCTCAGTCCAGTTCATCTCTTTTCTCTTCTCTCTCACCTTGTGCCTCTGCGTAGCTTTGCTCCCTCTCTGAAACATGGTCAGGGAGCAGAGTATGTCACTCAGAGGAGGGAAGACGACTGGTTGGCAAGCAGGCAGATGGAGGAGGTCCAAAATTAGTTTAGTTAAGTGCATTTACAGTAACGGAATGCCTTATATTTCAAAGATACTGGGTTCATTGTCTGTTGTGGTTCCTTTTTTTTCCTGCCAGATTAATCACTACAGTTCTGACAGTTAGAATACTTCATATAAAATGTCCTGATTTACCAAAAATATTTGTGTGTATGGTTCCTGAAGAAGCGAACTAATGCTGTTGTTCATGAAAATGTCTAGAAGTTTACCAGAACATTAATGTGTCAACATTAGATAAATATTATTGAATTGTTGTTGTAAAATTTCCTTTCCTTTTGAAATAAGATGTTTTCATTGAGTTAATGGAATTGAATGGGCTCTGCCAGTTGCTGATGTTAGCCTCAGAATTTCAATAACATTTTTAGCCTTGTGTATATGTTAAATCTTATATTTTTCAAACTCTGTAATAATCACAAAACTTTTTTCACTTTAAGAAATTAATTATCAGGTAAAAATCCTTCAGTAACTGGGGGGGATGATGGAGGGTTTGGTAATATATTTTTATCTTTGAAAAAAACATGCAGTACAACAAGGGGGAGCAATTTCAATGACCCAGTTAAACAAGACTCATTTGGCGTGACTGCTCCCCACAGTTCAGATGTATTAATCTTTGATAGGTCTGGGTTAGTCCAGATAGTTTCTTGCTTATTAATCATACGATGGATCTGAGTTTGAATTGTTTCTTGTTTAAGCATTCATGTGACTATTTAAGTGACTAAACTTTTTTAATAGGGCTGTTTTTAATAGCTATTGCATTTTGATGTGTCAGAAAAGTTTTATCTATCTTGATATTTTTGTACTTATGAAAGTGCTTTTCATCATATAATACGCTATTTAAGCTGTTTGACACAGTACTACTAGTTTAGGGAAAATGGATGGTGCATAAATGACTTGATATGAAATTTTGGTATATTTATTGCCATACTGAGTAACTGGTTTCTGAAAGCATCTTGGGAAGACTGCAAATGCACCAACTCCAGTAAAGCATAGGAGAAAAACATTCACAACACTGGGCAAGTGTCTGTTTATTAGTCAGATATAAGTCCTCAGAATAATTTTTAGTGGTGATTTAGTTTGACTGCATAAAAATGTTGTATAGTGACGTGTCAACGGTCATGTGAAAAAAAGAAATCTGAATTTAGTAATTGAAGCTTGTGTCAGGTACATGTGCCACAAATAAAAAGCATTTTTTGCAGCCTAAAAATGCTAATCATAATTTTTATTTTTGGCATGGCACTTCAGTTTTGTTCATAATATCTTGCTATGATACCATGCAATAGCCATAAAGTTATGATTAAGGCATTTCAGGCTTTGTGTTTTCAGGTTAGATGAAACTGACTTATGAAAACACGTTCTTATTTTTAATTTTTCCCTTAATGGTGTTAGACGAGAGGGGAGAAAAGTTGTTTTGATGTCGTCATTTGCATTTCTATATCTTAACACGTTAACATGTTTGGATTTGTTTTAAGGGCAATCTTAATTTTGAATTTCCTCAGTGTCTAATGGTTGATTTGGGGTATTTTACAGCCTCCATGTACTGTCTTTTTACCCCTGAATTACTGATACATACTCTTTCAGCAGTAACTCTGTCTTAATATAGCTTTTTGTCTTGGAATTTCCTTTTCTTTTTAAATTTTTAAAAAATGTGTATTCATGAGCACAAAACAAGAAACTCAAAGATAATATTATCATGCAACATTTTTAATGATTTGAAGTTATCTAGTATCAACCATAAATCTTTTTTTATTTAAGCTTAATGGCGGATTCAGAGTTACACAAGATCAGTGCAAAACAGCAATAGCATGTTCACTGGTTAATCTGGGTTTGCATCTGCTTTGCATCACCATAGCAGAGCAAAACAGCTACTGGTGAACCTTTAATTTGCAATTGACTTTCTTAGAGGACTGTGTTAGTGAGACCTACATTAAGTGCAGAAGGTGGCAGGGGGAGCTTGTTTTCCAAGGCCCTAATGTCTTTGCACTTTAAGGCGTATGCTTGTGCCTCAGTTCCTTTGTAGTGTGGTGCACAATGAAGCCATGGCATCAATGCCACATGAAGTCTTTCAACCAAAGATGCCCAAACTAGCATAAAGCTGTAGAATCTTTACTTGGCCCGACTGTCATTGCTCTTTAATCTACCGGTGAGAACTCTAGATATGTGTCCTGTCTCCCTCATTCCATCTAGTCATTATGACCAATAGACTTGTTGCATGCAATTAGCTGTAAAAGAAGGGTGGTGATTGGTTATTATCTCTGATGTCACAGTCACCCCATTTAAGAGTTATCTGGGCTACTGACCTGATGTCTGTGATTTATATAATTGTAATTATACACAGTCATTTCTCACTTGGCTTAATTACAATCTGATTCTGCAAATATGGACTATGCCTATGAGTTCAATTAATTTTATCTATATGGATAAATTGAAATGTCTGCATTATTCCATTATAAAGATCATTTGGGACAAAGAAAAGACTGACAAAGTTGCTAAATTTCTTTAAAAATCCATTTTTACATTACTCTTAATTCAAGGTAATTAATGGCTATATTTATAAATTGTCAAAATTCAGAGTAAGTGCTCTAAGTATGGGGAGGAATGCTGGGTTTTTCTGTATGTGAAAGATATTGAATTCCTGCTTTAGGTACAAAATAGACTCCGCTTCAACTGTGGAGTTGCATCAACCACTATTACCAGATTTGCCCATCACCTTGGGGTGCTAATTTATTAGGGTTGTGTTCCTTGGGGGTGGGAGGTCCTGTAATTCTGTCAATGTACTGCTTGTGTCATGGAGCTCTGCTTCTCCCTTCTGCTGCAAGTCCCCTCAGGGCTGGGTTTGTCCCATCCCAGAATCAGATGCATACACACACAGATTAACAGAGCGCATCTGAGCGTACCGGGGTCGATCAGCACTTCCAAACTGACCTCTTTTATGTTTTTGGACTCAGCAGGCTGGGTCGAGCAGCCCTTTCAAGCTGCCACCTTTATATGCCACAGGTTCAGTACATCCTTATCCCTACTTTCATGTTACAGTTGTTCTGGTAGTAACCCCCTTGATGAGCAAACCCCACAGGATTTTTGGGCGTTACAGGGATCTTTGGCTTAAGTAAGAGGAGCATTGCTGTAGAGCAAAGTAGGGAGGCCGAGAACACACTAGAGAAAATGAAATTCGGAGAGTCTGGCAGCCAGCTTGATTATAAAAGTTATTTTATTGCCAGGTATATAAAACTTACGATACTAGTAGTAATAGCCATACAAGGAGAGAGAAACAACCGGTGATAGTATTACACGATTTCAGCTGGAGTACTGGGGAAATCTAGTCCAAGTTAATTACAAAAGTCAGGTTTAAAAAGCTATACGTGGAGTGAGAGAGAAAGCGAAAGAGGGAGATCAGATTAGATCTGAGGGGAAAATGTGGGCTTAATCAGAAAGCAAGCAAGCTAGAGAGAGAGAGTTGGGGTCCCGCCACTCAGCACAGCTTGACCGGGTTGAGGTTCCCAGGTGGTCGTTGTAGCTGAGCATTTGGAATGCTGGAGACAGACCGAGCCCCCAACACAATCAATCAGGAAAAGGTGAAGTCCCTGTGGAACTGATGCAGCTTTTGGATCCAAGCATGAGAACAGAGTTTTGAGCTTGGGTAGGGGGTTTTGTAGAGAAACAACAATGTTTCAAGAGAGAGCACTCGATTATTTATGGGTAACCAGTGACTCAGGGAGTATACCACAGTTGTTTTGTTTAGGCTGGGCAGTAGGAACTGATCGTTCCTTGCTATGGGTGGTGGTCTTTCAAGAGAGCTCACAATGCAGTTATTTGGATGCCAATAGAGGGTTCATTACTGGAATTGGTCTGATAACTGCTGAGCTGGGTGTGTGCAGGTGTGGGTTTATTAACATTGGGAGCAGAGATCCCTCATCATGCAGTGCTTTCCTGCTTCTCTGGTCCTAGAGTTCAGCATGGTCTGTGCCTTGGAATCTCTCTTCTCCATTCTGTATGCCAATGGCGACGCTTCCTGGTTCCATCTTCAATGCAGATGAGGCTAGGGGCGTTGCCTTAATCCTGTCACCCTTGTCTGGAGGGGTTTAGGTGTGTCTCTCACTGCTCAGTGCATTTTGTAAGTCTTTCTTCTGATCAGTTTCGGTTCAAGCAGAGGTTGGCGGCAGGGAGAGAGGAGGAAGTCCTTCATGAGTCAGACAGGCTGAATACTGCGCCCTGGGTTCCCAAGAACACAGAGCTGCCAAGTAACATCACCAAAAAAGGGATAGTCGTCTTCCAGATAGAATCCCCAAATAAGTGTTCCACAAGAAAAACAAATAACCAGAGGGGTTGGTTTTTTTGTTTTTTGTTTTTTTTTGCACATTTACTTACCAAACAAGCAACAAAAGGAATATATATATTTTTAACAGTTGTTGGAGAATGGAAAAGATGTGGTCCTTTTCTGTGAGATATCAGTTGCCAGTGGCTTGTGTTCTTCTGTGAGAGCAATCAGCTTCAGTGTTCTGTAGAAGTCAACATTTGGTCCTAGTGTAGTTGTTCAGCACCTTCTCTTTGTGGGCCAGATTTTTTGAAGTTATTATGTCATGCCCCTTTTTAAATGGTGATGCAGAGGAAAAACTGCAAATCCTAATCACCCTAGTACTTGTTTGCCATTGTTTCTTCCCAGATCTTTTAATATCACATTGTGATTTCTTTGTGAAGCACGTTGAGGTGATTGGCAGTGAAAAGCGAAAACCAAATGAAGTTATTACCTAGATCTGCCTAGTGGTTTTGTTTTTGGATCGGTGTGTCCTGAACTGCTGATCAGAAGATAAAAGGAACATTCAGAGGTTATGAATTTTAAGGCAAGTTTTTTACTTGGCAATCTTTAACAGTTAAACCTCACTGATGTTAGGCGTAATCTACCCCTTCTTGCTTTCTATAAACATCACATGTGAATTCTTTAACTGAGAACTCTGAATGGTAAAGATTAAGGATTTTTTTTCTTGTTTTTATGTGTACTGCTGCACTAAGCAGTGGAATTTATTTATTTTTTTAAAATTGTCTGACTGCAATTGCAAAACTTTAGACTTAAGATTTTGCAGTTAGGAATTCAATTTTATTGATGAGTTGATAGGCTACAATAAAAACATCATTACCAGTCCCTGATGCCTTTTGGTCACTGGTTCACATCTAGCATAGATTGGTGGTGATCCAAAACTGTTCCTGTAAAATTCACCTGTCTGAAATGAGTTGATATTTGTCCAGCTTGCAACTGGACACTTTGATTTAAATAATTTATTTTATTCATGTTTTGCATTTGTCCTTTTTAGTTATTTAAAAGAAAAGTTAATTCTTATTGATTTGCCATCTAAATATGCCTTTACACCAAATATGGTGCTCCTTTTTGTTAATCAAGAGGATACACATTTATTTAAGCAATTATGTAGCTTAATTTACATTTATTCAGATTCTTGATTTTTATACTTTTATGTTAGAAAATAGGGAATGATGCACTTCTTATTTACTAGATGATTTTTACTTGTGATTTCTGTCAAGCTCTACTTGGATTATTTTTATTTTTATTTAAAAAAAACTACCTTAAATGTGCTGGATACAGAGATGTGCACTGGGGGTGGAGGTGGGGGTGGGGGGGTCGGCAAGCAAGGGCACGTCCCTCCCAGTAATTGGCAGGGGCACAGAACTCCTCTGGCCCTGAATCTGCAGGGGGGGAAGAGCAAGCTCCCCTGGCTTTCGGGAAGCACAATACATGCCCCTCCAAAAGCGGCCAAACTTTTATTCCTATGCACGCCCCTGGCTGAGTTCATGCATCAAAACGTGTTTTGAATTTTAAAACAAACTGATTTATTAAACAAAGGAAGTATTATTTATAATTAGTGAATTGAACTGATTATTTCTGGTCATTGTGTCCTTCAAGGGCTTAGATCTCATTCTCTTATATCTCGTTTTCATTCATGGATTGGAAGAAGAAAACAACCTTTTTTTTCCTTTCTCAACTCCCGCTTCATTTCTTAATTTTGACTGAACTAGTCATTGAACTGAACTAGTCATTGAACTGAACTAGTTGGGTAAACGGAACTGAAGAAAACATTCTCTTTGCACCTGCAGAAGAGGCTCTTGCTGCCAGAAGCTGGTTTAGCACTTCAGCAAACTCTGGTTCCAGGTGCTTAGCCAGTGACTTTCACCAGCTGAGTGGTTTGGCATTCTCTATAACTTGGCAGCGAATATGTCCTGCCTAATATTATTCTTGGTGTTTAATTTAAGTTATTTGAACAGATTATAATAAATAGAGGCCTTTGTGATGGGGTGTATCAACCCACAGTGGGCAACAAGGGGTTAAGGGACTATTTTGGGCCCAGAAAGTGCTGCCCTGCCACACCTGCAGCAAATGCTTCATCTGGTGGAGGAATTGAGAGAGAAATGTCCAGCAGTAAGCCTAGAGTCTCTGAAACAGCTGCCCCAAAAGGGGCCTCCATGAGGGAAGGGAGGACCCACCCCAGAAATAATCAGAGAAGGGAAGTACCCCCTGCCCTCTCTCCTGCCTGTGGAGCCTGGACACTGGTAATCCCATCTGACTTCTTTGATTTGGACTTCCTCAACAGGGGAAAGCCCTGGACTAAGCTGACTCGGGGGGCAGGTGATGAGAGAAAGTGGCTCAGGGAGGGCAGCCTTACCTCCGTTACCAGACCACTGGTAGCCCCAAAAAGCCCTGGATTGGAGTCTGGTGGAGTGGGAGAGCCCAAACTCCCCTCCACATAAACCCCCTGCCAGTCACAGGTTGCGGCCTTGACCACTTGGCCACGCTTCCCTACCAAACCCTGTGGGAGGACTATTACAGCCTTAATGTAGGTTGTTAATTTCAAATTTAATTTTAAATAAGTTTATTTTGTAAAAGTAAACCTGTTTTTAATTTACATTAAAAATCCAATTTTAAATTAAAATAAATCCAATTTAAATTAAAATATCAGATGATTTTTATTTTTAAAAAATAGTTGCTATTTTTGGACTGTTGTATTTGAGGACCTTTTTCCACTGGACTGGTGCCCACACAACTCACATATCCCTTTGGCATCAATTGTTAACTTTTTTAGCACGGAGGCCAAGGTTTGGATAAACTACTCTCCTCCCTACAGGATTAAAAAATTTACTAGACACCTAGTAGCTAGAGGACTATAGTCAGAAACAGATTAGGGTAGGGAGCCCCATTTATGGGGTTCAGAAGTAAATGCCATATTAAGAAGCCAAGCTTCCTTACAGTCTCAAGTTGCTGGAAATCAGTGATGTCTAATAGGATGTTATCCATGGACACTTCTGGTGGGGAACTCCCTCTTTCTTATCAGTCTCTAGCTAGTAAGAGTGTTGTAAATTTGAAATCCTTGACTGGCTGCTGGAAGGGAGAAAGAACTTTGTCTTTTCCCTCTTTCACCCCCTTGCACCTCCAGAGCGTCTCCTACCACTGCAATGAAAATGAAAAGACATCTCCACTGTTCTGCTGTTCATCCCCACTGTTCTACTCTTCAAACAGCCTTTGGTGTGTGGTAGTGTGTTTTGGGGGAGGGGAAAGGGTGAATAACTCCACTGCCTTCCTCTGCTCGTAGCTTTCCCAAAGAAGTAGCAACGCAAAACCGACATGATTCTTCACAGTTTCCTGATGACCCTCAGGGTTTTGAATAATAGCAATGAAATTGAACAGAGACCTGTTACCTCACTTTGAAGCTACTTGACAAAGCTATGAACAGCAGAGCCACTGGAGTTATCTCTGCAGACTTCGGTGGCTTCATCAGTTAATCTTTGAAACGTGAATGGAATGTAATCTTCACATGCAACCATAAAGAGTAAAAATGAATTCCTTTTTTTAATGAAAGCTTAAATTATGCAGAAACTGATGGCTTAGATCTCCATGCTTGTCTTGCAATCTCCCCATTCATCACTGGCAAATAGTTTCAGATCTTGTTTTCGTTTCTAGAGGTGGCCCTTCCAGAGTTGAGAGTTGTGAGGATGCTTGCATCATCTGTTCCGTAGCTTTCTAGATGCGCTCAGTCTCCAAGGCTGTTACGCTGGCAACCTGCATGGGCACTAAATTCACTTAAACATTTTAAGTTTTATGTAGTCCTTAAATATTAAAAACGCAAGTTGTTTGTATGTGATCTTATTTGTGAGCAAACACTTCTGTCACAAGAAACAGAGCTTAAAGGAGTTTTACAGCTGTAGGGGATGAAATGGCTTGATAACATAGTTGATGACACAGTTTGGCATAAGGAATACAATACTGTACAATGGGTGCAATATTGTATGCCAAGAAGGCTTAGCAGCTCAAGATTGTGTGCAGAAGATATTTTCCCCTAGTAATTCTGACATATTCTTTATGCTCCCATAAAGTGCATGCATAGTCAACGAGAACAGTTGTGGTGGGGCTTCTCTGTTTTATCTCACAGGTGAAAAAACCCTGTGGAACTATTAAATGATGGGGTATACGTGTATGATTAATGTGTGTAGTTGAACTTTTCTATACATCATACACTTGCAGGTAAAAAAATGGTTTATTGCATCTAACAACATATTTGCTCCCTATGTTTCTTAGTTATATATATATATCTACTTTACTGACATGAACAAATGTTTACTGCTCTAAGCATAGCAAAGCCAGTATAGCTATACAGTATTATTGGCCCTCAACAGGGACAGAAAATGAGACAATTAAAAATAAAATCCTGGGATTACATTGAGAGTATTCCCTTCAGAATCTTCATCGCTTCATCCTCGTCTGATTCCTCCCACCTCCAATGTGATTTCTACTCCCCTTTCTCTTTGAGATTGTTTCCACTAGGTATGTTATCTTGGTATAGTTTGGTATGGCTGATTTTTTTTCCTTCTTCAGGGTTTGGGGGTAGGGGGAAAGAGCCATGCTGCAGCCATAGAGCTTATCTATGCTTCCCCTACAAACTATCACTCTTGCAAAACATGCTTTCCAAGAAGTCATGCCCACAGCCAGCTGAATTGTCCCTTCTCTCCTGTTTTTCCCTTGTTTCCAGCCTTCCACAGAATTGCCTCACCCACCCGTTTCATTTGCGAAATGTGACATTGAATACAGGTTAGGTGAACAGATGGAGCGCTATTAAACCCTGTGCATTTCGCGGTCCATGTGGCTGAGTTGCTTTCAGCCTCACTCCCTGTGTTTCCTGTTTCCCGGTTTCAATAACAGTCCCCCCAGGGAACATGGACTCTGTGATTACTTTTCCACTGGTCATGATACCACCACCGACACAGAAATTGCATTGCCTTCCTTCCTAAATTCACTCATTCTTTCTGGCTCCCTGCTCACCTGCTCACCTTCTGGAGACCGTCTCTCTCCCCCATCTGTGCTTTCTTCCAGCTGTGCTCTATCTTTCTCTCTCTGTATAATAGCTGATGTCCCTAGAGCTCCTGTGATGCTTCCTTGCCGCTGATGCACCCAGCAGGCTTTGTGTGGCCTGCCAATTACAGTGGGAGGCAGCTGTGCGTCAGAACTGTGAGTCAGTATGGCTCTCATTATCCCCTTTTGTCTGCCCTCTTCCCCCTTTCATTCTCTGCACTCCTCCTCTCTGTCTGCCCCCTCACAATTAAAAATACATGCAAATTAAGAAGTCTTCAGCTGCTCTTATGTTGGGTGCACTTTGTCTATTCACTTGACATGGAGCACTTGAGAGAGAATAACTATGTAGCCTCGTATCATCATTTTTACAAGGTTACTTTTCACAAGGAAGCAAAACAAAAACATCCAAAAGACGCATGTCAGAAAAAAGATTTTTATTTCTTGAATAGTATAATATTTACTGAATTAAATATTTGCATAAATTGTGTCTCAATGCTTAAGATCTAATTTTTGTGTCATGATATTTTAAGCATATTGTATCTTTATGCGACTAATTATTCAGTGGAAAAAGTTGTTCCTTCCAAGAGGATTAACTAGACGTTAAGTGTAAGCCATGCCTTCGAAATAACGTGTGTGCACGTCAGCAGGATGAAGTCCCAAAAATTGTCACGCAAGGTTCGAAACTGGGGCAATCTGAAGAACAAGAGGAGAAACTGTAATGTGTTGTACCATACCCAGGAGAGACCTCTGGAGGCCATTTTCCCTGTGCTGCATCCCACAGATGCAATGCTTTTAGTATCTCAGTTGCTATCCCTAGTGATTATTTCTCCAGACTTCTTTCTTGTCACTGTCAATTAATTTGAACTACCTTTAAATTAGTGCACTCTCTCCTACACGTGCAGCAATTTTACTGCTATTCTGGAGGCCTTTTCTAAAATCAACCAAAAAAGGTTTTAATTTTGACGTTTTCAAAAGCCTCTGGGTTATTAAACCTCTAGGTTTTTTCATTGATTTTAATAGTTAAACATTAAGTGATCATTTTACAGTATACTTCTGCAATAGGAGATTTTCTGAGGTTTCAACTTCTAACTAATTCATTTTGACAACGGGTCAGTCTGTTTATAAATGCCCTTTTCATGATTTCCACATTTCTTTTCACTCTTTATTATTGTTTTGTCATTTATATTGCATTGTAATGTGTGCATAGCACTTTGCATTTGGTCAGCATGCCAGACAAATACCAGAATCCTGGCTTTTAGGAGTTTAACAGTCTAGAATGAGAGCATGTACAACACTTATTGACTGACTAATGCTGTACACGTCCTACAGAACTGTACATGGCGTTTCTGCATTAGACAGTTTATAGGAATCATTTTGTAACTTTAAAGTGTTTTCTGAATGTGCATGTGTATGTCAGTTTATCATAAAGTTGCATTACAATGGGGGGATGAAGTTATTTCTGTATGTGAAGAGAGTTTGTAATGTACTTTATCATTCTTCTGTGTGAAAGGCACTTATGTAAGTCATTACAACAAAGACGCACTGTGAGTGCAAAGGTGGGGGCTGCAATTTCATTCTTTTAGGTGCTTTCTGAGTCCTGAACAAACACAGGGGAAAATCTCTCCTTTTCCATCTGCCACTCCTTCCCCAGCTCTCTTCCAACTCCTTTTTTTTTCCTTTGAAGATGCTTTTCAGACATTAACACATGGTGGTGAGCTGCACTGTCTCCAAAACAAACAAAAAAGGGTGGGGAAGTGATGAGGGGGAGGAGGAGAAGGAAGAGAAACAGCTGCTCACTTTTAATTTCTGGGGCCAGCCTTAAATTCTGTGGCATTTACTTAAGCATTGTGGTAAACTAGGAGGCCTGACTGAAATCCTGTGACTCTTTTTTTAGATTGGGTGCAGGGAGGGGGAACAACTAGAATTGAAACTAGCCCTAGACTACTTGTCTAAAGTGGTATTGATTAGAAAATCACTTGCGAAGTGATCTGCCTTAAGTGGAAGATTGCCACCCCAATAGAAAGTTTTGAAAAAGCAGCAGTTAAAAATGTGTCTATTTCCAGTGAGCCAGTCACCTCTGTATTTATCTCACTGTTTCTGCAAACCACTTCCAACAAAAATCGAAAATATTAGCTATTATAGGCAGGATTCTGCATTTGTTTTATGGTTAGATCAGAAGCCTGGGAGACAGGAGACCTGGGTCCTATTCCTGACATTGCCACTGATTAAATTGCTTTACCTTTGGCGAGTCATTTTACCTTCCAGTGCTCGCTTTCCTTAGCTACAGAATGGGAGCATTGGTATTTATCCACCTTTGTGTAAAGAGCTTTGAGGTTCTGTTATACATAGCAACGTATGGTGTAAAGGTATTGCTATCTGGACTTATTATAGAATTATTAAAGCTAAACTCTTACCTGGTTTTGTCGATTTTAGTTCGTAAAACATATTTTTAGAATTTTTTTGAGTGGAAAAAAATGGAGCTGCAGATGAAGAGAATTCATATTCTGAATTTTAAAAATATTTTTCTTGGGGAGGAAAAAAAAATTAAATAGCACTCTCAATGGCTGCCCCACCTCACTGGGACACTGTGTATCTGCACGTTTCTATTACGTCCAGAATTTTGTCCCTTCCACTAATACTGCTGTTGCTAGTCTCTGCATTCACAACTGGTTCACCACTCTTAAGTCACCTTCCATTCTTTCTCCTGCCTAGGGTTGTGCGAGTGAATGATGCAATTCAAAAATCTGTCGCAATATAGTAGTACCACTCCCTGAAAAGAAGAGTCACACTGGCAGTGCTTTCAAATGTCTATGCAACTTTATGGGAAATCTACCATCTCCCATAAACTGCATTACACAAAGTCAAAATCTTTTCACTGGTCTGTACTACTCTCTAAAATACAACTTTTTAATGTTTTGTTCAAGCAATTTCCGTTGGTGAAAGAGACAAGCTTTTAAGCTCCACTGGGTTTGAGGAAGGTAATCAGAGCATCAAGGTAGAACAGATTGTTAAGCATAAGGAGTTAATGCATATTACAAGAAACCATTCACAATGAAGTGGGTAATTAACATCTCTGCAGTCATAAGACAAAGGAGTTAGTGGGTTACAGAATGTTTTAATGAGACATAAAATCAGTGTCTTTATTGAGTCCATTATTTTTTGTCTAACAAAGTGATGAATTTAAGCTCCCAGGCTCCTGTTTTGAAGGTGTTCTGCAGGTTTCCTTTGAGTATGAGGAGGACTGAGAGCATAGGTATGGAGTGATTGTTTTGTGAAACATGTTCACGCACAGATGATAGGGTGTTTCTGTCTTTTTCATTTTTCTGTGTGAGTTCATTTGAAAACATAGTGATTGTCTGATTTCACCCACATAGTCATTCTTGGGGCATTTAGTATTCTGGAGGAGGTACGCCAGCTGTTGTGATAGGCGTGTGTAGGACCTGTGATTCTTGAAAGGTGTGTTGTGTGAGGTATTGATCGTTGTAGCCATGGAGATATGTCTGCAGGTTTTGCATCTCTTGTGATGTCAGGGTCAGATGCCACTTTGAGTAGGTATAGGCTGGTCTGTGGAGAGCTTGCTTCTGATGGTGAGCTTGGCAAGGCTGGGAGGTTGTTGAAGATTAGGGGATGCAAAATAGCAAATGGTTAACCAGTAAGTAGTAGTTTTACCATTTACAAATCATGTTAACCATTTAACCGTGGCTTGGGCAGGGCAGAGACTGCTTCTCTCCCTCCCCCCTGGTGTGTGTCTTGCCATGCTGGCTGAACCGCGACCCCCTGCTCCCCAGCACAGCTGGCTCCCCCCAGGGGAGAGCTTCACAGCAGAGAAAGCAGCAGCTGCAGCCACGCACCTTGGGGACTCTGGGCCTCACTCGCCCGGGTGGTGCAGCCACCTCAGAGCACACTCAGTCGGGGGAGGTCCCGGTGTCCTCCTCCCTGCCCTGCACCCCAGGCCAGCGCTATTCACAGGGGAAGCACACCGCATGCTGGAGCTAGGGATACAAAATATATTGTTTAAACGATATAATTTTTATTATTTAAATGTTTGTTTAGTTAAACAATATTTTACATCCCTAATGAAGACCAGAGGAGGGGCTTCAGGGAAGATTTCTTTCAGGATGAATCCCCATCAGGTATGGGTTGTAAATGTTTGATGATACCTGTGTATGGGTTCCAGTGTTGAGTGGTAGGTGACAACTAAGGACTGTAGTCAGTGGGTCCACCCCTCGCACCCCCATTGATGCAGGTTCTTGCAGGGAATTAGGGTGTGATTTACTTTTCTGTTGGAGAGTCCTTGTTTGGAGAAGGTAGTTTTAGGTGTGTTAAGGTGTGTATCCCACACTTTCTGCTTGGAGCATGTACTGTGGTATCTGAATGTCTGGCTGTAGATAACAGATTTCTTGGTGTGTTTGGGGTGGTTACTGGATCTGTGAAGGTAAGTGCGGTGATCAGTGTGTGTCTTATATTTACAGTTGTCTGTAGGGGTCCATTGTTGAAGCTGATCCTGGTGTCCAGGAAGCTGATACTGGTGTGGGAGAGTTTGATGAATGGGGTGTGGTTGCTGAAATTGTGGTGGCAATCTACGAGGGACTTTCTGTCTGTCTAGAAGAGGAAAATATCATCCATGTATCTCAGGTATATCACTGATTTTGTGATAGGCATTGTACAGACATGCAATAAAGAAGACATTTTTCCCCAAAGGAGTCATAATTTAGGCTATGACAATATGCCACAAGTGGATAAGATAAATAAAAGGGAGGAGAAATGGAGGATGGGGAGGGGATTCTATTCTATACAGGTTCTTATACCACTGTCATCCCTGTAGTATCTGAGCATTAAGTGACATAACTAACATCTGTTATGTGGTGGTTGTTCTCAGTCTCTCTCCAGGAGAAGTGCATTCATTGGAGTACCATATTTGGCAGGGTGTTTTTGTTTTTAGTTCTTGCTTTAATGTGCATGTTGCTGTATGTCAGTTAGAGAAAGCAAGTTCAAAGAAATGCACCTAGACCCTTTGGTGAGGTTTGTGGTGGTCCTTTGTTCCTGGGAAGGGCATTCCACATAGCCTCAGACTGGCCGCTGAGAAAGTTCTGTCTTCCGCATAGATGAGGTTCACGCTTATTGTAGAGAGTTTCGTTGTGCAGCAGGAGTAAAGCTGTTGGCCACATTTTGGAAACTTAGGTGGGCTTTTAGATATGCTGGGTGCAAGCCATGGAGCATCTTGTAGATGAGGATCAAGACAGTGAACTATGGGAAGCCATTGTAGAGAGTGGAGGACAGATTTAATATGCTCACGGTAACCCCATGTTGCTGAGAAGATGAGCGACAGTGTTCTGTGCTATTTGGTGTCTCCTAAGCGGCAAAGGCATAATGCCTAAGTATGATGCATTTTTGTAGTCATGGCAGGAGGTGAACAAAGCATGAATAGGCTGATGAGGGAACAGTAAATGAGCAGATTCCTGTACAATAGGCAAAGGTCTTGGGACACTCTCAATGTAGCTACTGTCAGCTTGGAGTGATTTGTAGTGGTGTAAACCTCAAGTTTTCATTCCTGTAACAAGCAAATCACCTAGTTCTTGATTTGATGTTACCATAACTTAAAAAGTTTCATTATGTTTCTGTCAAAAAGAATTACAAATGCTGGATTGTATCATTTGTTAATACACTTATGGCAACACTGCACTGCATATTATTTGTAATATATTTAATATATCAAAAAGTGAACTGTGTATATTCTTAATGAAAACTTTTTGAATTGCATATCCTGTAATTTGATCTGAATTTATTAATTTTGCATAGTATCAAATATGGGAGTAACAATGCTGCAAAATTCTTTTTTAATACTTCAAGGCCTGTAAAAACAATAGCACATTCCATGGGAATTTTGTAAAGGTTAAAGATGGCAGGATAATTCCCATAGTTCACATGATGCCTTTGTGATGAAGGGCACTTAAAAGCTATTAAGTATTAAGATTATCAACAATTTTCATTTTTCAAACTTAAAGATGTTCATATTCTAATAGCTGCAGCCTTTGTGTATCTTTTGAATTTGCACACTGATGTTCAGCATATAGCCATAGTTTGCTTGTTCATATTTCCTTTTATCTTCCACTATTTTTCTTAAGAAAACACTTAAATTACTGTGTATCATTTTAAGTGCATTTATGTTTATGATCCCGTTTTGCTTCCATCCAAATCAGTGGAAAGTTTTACGTTGATTTCAGCTTGAGCCGGATTGGGCCCATAATTTGTAGTTTGCTCTTAAACAATTCTGTAACCGTATTTTGTGCATGATAAGAGTTTTTCTTGTATTTTCATGATTTAATGAAGTGATATTATAAGTACTATTTGGCCTCAACTTTTGACAAAGAAATACAGTTTGAACCAATGTGTGGAATGATGGTTGGGGCTCTGTTGCACAACCTGTGATCATGTTGATGAGCATTTACCCACATAAGTGTACTGACGTCAGTGGGAATAATCAAGTTGAGAAAGTTTTCACTGACATGAGTAAGGATTGTGCAACTTAGCCTTATTGTAATGTAAAAGTAAACTTAACACCGTATTTAATTGTCACTTTAAATCACCTTTCACTTTAGCAGAGTGTTTATTGAAATATCTTAAATTATGCTGCTCTTTCTTGGCCGTATTTTACTGACATGGAGATATCATTATATCTATCACGATCAAATTGAGCAGAATTAGCATCTTTGAAGAGTCCTTTCCTTTCTCATGCCATTCACTTGCACAACCGAAGACTGAGGTGTTGAAAAAAGAAAATACTGTTCTTCATTTATCTTGTTTTAAATAAATTGGAATTTCTAACTTTATTCTGACAGTTTGATGGAGTCAGTGCCTAACTTTCAAAGCTTAATTAGTCTGAAGGTGGGATTTTTTTCCCCCCACAGAAGAATTTGACTGGTAATTTTTTATTTTTAATGTCAATCAAGAGCTGCATTGGATCTGGAGAGAGACATGCTGTATCTGTATTTTGCAGCGGTATTGAGGCAAAATAGTGGAAGTAGTTTTCAGAGCCATGAATGTGCTATTAAGTTCTCTGACATGAGCAACTTGAATGTTTAGGAGTCAGACATGGCAAAAAATGCTGTACAGCCATACAAGTCGATTTTTGGCAACATCTGTTGTATGGAAGCCAGATATTTAATTTTTTAAGAATTGGGTTTTCAGTTATCTGTGCTGGAGTTTGGTCAAGATGCTGCGGTTACGCACAGAGGGCTTGTCTATATGGAGATGTTCTGTATGGCAAATCTGCACTAGCCTGAAGTACACTAAATTGCTCCTACCATACACTAAAAGTTTCATAGGGCACTTCGACCTGCTGCTGTTAGGACAAAACACAATATGGAAATTTTAGGCTTCACGTGATGCCTTAGTGGGTGGGCTGTAGATTTACATGCTGGTTTGCTGTGCAATGAGGGCATGTTTACACTGCTCCACAGTTGGGACCATGGGTATGTGAATAGCAGTGCACACCAAAGTGCTGTGACGTAACTCCCTCATGTGGATGCTGTGGGCATGAATTTAAAGGTCCAAAGTCTGCACTAGTGCACTTCTCTTAAGAGCTACATTAGGGCAAACTTGGGACCTTTAAGTTCATGCCCGCAGCATCCATGTGGAAGAGTTACAGCACAGTACTTTGGTCTGTGTTGCTATTCACACGTCCTTAGTTATAACTGCAGGCCCAAGTTCTTCGGAATCTACTATATGATCATGAATGTGACTGATCAAGGCTTGTTTTATAAATCTCATCTGATCCCAAGTAATATAATGACTCCCTTTAAATTAAGGAAATTCAGTTTAAGGAATTCAGTCTCTTGAAGAGAGTGTCAGAAGGTTACATGACTATAGTTTATAGGTACCGTTATAACTCTTGAATTTGAGAGTGGATGTCTTTCTAAATCAAACACAAATTATTGGGCTTGATGCACAAATTACTGGTTGAAGTTCCATGGCCTGTGATAGGCAAGAGATCAGACTAGATAATCATAATTGTACTTTCCTTTTGGCTTTAAAAGCTATGAATTTATGAACACCAGGCCTGAGGTCAGACTCGGATGGAAGAGTGTCATCCTTCAGAGCTTTAGTACACCTTCCTGCTGGGACCTGGGTATTCCTTTGAGATCTCCCATTCAAGTACTAAGCAAGATTATGCCTGCCAAATGTTCAAGATCTGAGCAAGTCAAAGCTCAAGATATTTAGATGTATATTACTTTATATCTCATGAAGAGTTAACAAAAGGCTATGATTTTTAATTTCGCCTCAGTTACCAGAAACATGACATGTAATGAGAGGAGTATAGTTTGTTTTAGAAGCGCTAGATTTTCATGAAACAGATACATTTCCTGAGGAAGTCATGTTAGATTTCTTACTAAGAAGATCCATTAATGATAGGTTTCCCTATTTTTATATCTTCTCCTTCCTTAGTGAACTTTGCCTTTATTTTTCTCTGAAAATGTACATTGAAGGTTGGAAGCAATTTAAATTAAATGTAGAGCTATGGTATGCTGCCGTAAATGGGCACCTGATACCACTGAAGTGGAAGACAAACAGGTGCACTGTCTCATTGCTGTGCAATAGATTATTTTGCATAAATGTATTATGTTAACTGTTGCATAAGAGGATTCTATCATGATGATGATATTCTGGGTGCTCCAGGTAAACTCTTTGAACATGCAACTGTTTGCTTCTTTTGTAAGTAAATACCTCTGTATCCACCTTGTTCTCTGAAACACATTGTCTGAAGTTTCACATAGACGCGTTTTAGTAGCATTCAAAGTGGATTTCATCAGGCAAATTAGCTTCTGGATAATGTAACTAGAATTCTAATCATGAATATAAAAATGACTGTAGTACTTGATTATATATGAGACTAATATTGAAACCAGTGGGAATATTCAAATATGGAAATGTTGTAGGATCAGGCCTAGCATTGAAGAAAATATTTTTTGTATAATAAATTATAGGAGAAATCGTGTGTATTTAAGGAATGTATCATAATTAAGATTAAGATTCTGTCATGGGTATTTTTTAGTAAACATCAGGGACAGTTTATTGGCAATAAACAAAAATTCACAGAAGCCCAGGACTTCTCCCTGACTTTTACTAAAAATACTCTGGGGAAAAGGGGACAAAGTGCTGCCAGGGCCTGCCACTGCTCCAGCCCACCGCTGCTCCTGCAGCAGGGCCTGACTGCTGTTGCTCCAGCCCCAGAAGGTATAACCCAACCGCAGCTGCTGCTCTGGCAGGCTGGGGGCCATTGCTTTTGTGCCCAAGGGCTGGCCACTGCTCCAGCCCTGTCCTGGAAGAAGTCATGGAGGTCCCGAAAAGTTTTGGAATCCGTGAGCTCTGTGACATAATTGTATCCTTAACCATAATGCAAACACCCAGAGGCAGGGTTAAGGTTGCATCCTTACTTTTGGCATTTCTTGACATTTGAGTAATTCATTTTGCAACCTGATTTATTAATTTATTTTATGGAATTTACTTAGGTTTGGATTTTGGATTAGTTACATAATTTATAATCAGATACACCTGAGCCATGCTTCAGCACTAATTGATGTTAATGTAGACATTTGTAACATGGAGTCTATTGGATGGGAACCTGCTTAATAGAAGATACTTTCAAGAATCTACACAAGAGAAGAAAAAAAGGACAAATGGCTTTAAAACTGTAGTGAAATATTCATTATATATTTGTTAATTCTGCTACTTATGGGAATGTTGAAACTTCTTAATTAACAATGTTGGTAATCACCTTTAGCATAAATTCTAAGGGAATATTTAGTTTATTCTTCAGGCAAATCTTTGATATTAGTTTGGTTAAAATCTGAAGCTGTTAGTACATTCATTCTCTGAGCTTTTTGCACAGTACTAACTAAATACCCAAAGTTCCATCCCAGCGTGCACTTGTGTGCAGACTAAGATTTGTTATGGAGTCTTTAAGGTTGTTCTAAAGTTCTGGCTAGAAATGCAGTGGACCTGTTCTCAGGACATAACATTAATGTTCACAATTGTATCAAATACGTGTACGTTAACTCAGTGTTTCTCAATCTTTTAAGTAGCGAGTACCCCCTAACTTCTGAAGATTTTAATAAGTACCCCAACACTAAATTTTCTTCAGGATTTTAAAGTTATGGACTAATGCGAGCCATATGTTGGAAGCAGGGCTGAGTATATAAGGCCATGATATGACAGATGTCAGATCTAGTGTGGGTAGGGTTACCAGCTTTACACCGAGGGTGCGCAACTCAAGTATGTAACTAGGCTAGAGGTGATGTTGGCTAAAGCTAGGCGGCTTTGAGAAGCATGCCAATGCTGAGGAATATAAAGCGCTGCGCCAAATTTTATGCCATAGATTTGAAAGGAGGAAGGGATGAGAGAGAGACAGGGAAGGAGGGTAACTGGTAAAATCTGGGGCTATCATAGTTGTCAATTTCAATGTTCAGCTAGAGCAGTGAAATTGAGAAGTTTTCTGGGCACTGGGCTTTGAGCCAGGGAGGGGGACGGCCATCTGGGCAAGGAGGTGGACAACTGCCACCCAATCCGAGCTGGGGCAGAGGAGGCTTCCATGCCAGCTGGGACCCAGGGATGTGGGCAGGCGGCTGCTGCCTGTCTTCAAGCCAGGGCACTGGAGGCTGTCCCTCGGCTTGAAGTTGGGGCGCGGGTGGCTGCCACGCAGCTACAAGGCCAGCTTCTGAGACTCAGGAGGCTGCCACCAGGCTCCTACTTGGGAGCTGGGACCCAGAAGCTAGTGGCTCCCGCACGCCTCCCAGCTGGGAGCTGTGACAGGGCGGAAAGTGGGTGACTGCAGCCCGGCTTCCTGGGACTATGGCGGCTGCCGCCTGCCTCCCTTTCACTCTGTTTTTCCCTGGGTACCCCCTGCCTGTGTCTCGTGTACCCCCAGGGGTACGTGTACCACAGGTTGAGAAACTGTGTTGACTGATGGACAATGTTGTAGACTAACAGTATATGTGTACTGCAAATACAAATATTAAGACAGCCCAGAAACCCGAGTCAGAAAAATATTTGTCTTTATTGAAAACTGAAGGTTAAAATCTGGGAGGGGGTGTTCACCCCATTGAACAAGCATGTAGCTCCCAAGCTAAGAGAACAGACCTTTGTTACCCTAGTTAATAAAAATGAAACTTGATTCTCTAGACGTTGTTCTTCCATATAATTAGAATCATAGAAGATTAGAGTTGGAAGGGACCTCAGGAGGTCATCTAGTCCAACCCCCTGCTCAGAGCAGGACTAACCTCAGCTAAATTATCCCAGCCAGGGCTTTGTCAAGTCACAGCTTAAAAATCTCTGAAGATGGAGATTTCACCACCTCCCTAGGTAACCCATTCCAGCGCTTCACCATCCTCCTGGTAGAAAAACTTTTTCCTAATATCCAACCTACACCTCCCCCACTGCAACTTGAGACCATTGCTCCTTCTTCTGTCATCTTCTACCTTTGAGAACAGCCTAGCTTCATCCTCCCTGGAACCCCCTTTCAGGTAGTTAAAGGCTGCTATCAAATCCCCCCTCATTCTTCTCTTCTGCAGGCTAAACAAGCCTAGTTCCCTCAGCCTCTCCTCATAAGTTGTGTGCTCCAGCCTCTTAATCGTTTTTGTTGCCCTCCGCTGGACTCTGTCCAACTTGTCCACATCCTTTTTGTAGTGGGGGGGCCCAAAACTGGAGACACTACTCCAAATGCGACCTCACCAATGCCGAATAGAGGGGAATAATCACTTCCCTCGATCTGCTGGCAATGCTCCTGCTAATGCAACCCAATATGCTATTAGCCTTCTTGGCAACCAGGGCACCCTGCTGACTCATATCCAGCTTCTTATCCACTGTTACCCCCAGGTCCTTTTCTGCAGAACTGCTACCTCGCCCGTCGGTCCCCAGTCTGTAGTTGTGCATGGTATTCTTCCATCTTAAGTGCAGGACTTTGCACTTGTCCTTGTTGAACCTCATCAGATTTCTTTTGGCCCAATCCTCCAGTTTGTGTAGGTAGTACTGAATCTGGGCTCTGCCCTGGAATTAGTGGAGCACTAGAATGTAATATTTTTGATAACATGACAAACAGATGGACAGAAGGCCTAACTATTTCTAGGGCTATATCCTTGTAAGAAAGTGAACAGTTGCTGGAGGTGTCCAGTGTACTGTACTTTAATTGAAGTCAATAGGAGCTGAAGGTGCTCAGCCCTTCCAGGAGTTGCTCAGATTATGGGATCAAGCCCTCCTCAAGACACTTTTCACAGGAGTAAGGGACTTGAACCCTGCAATCCTGGCCAAATTCCGGAATGATTACTAGTGTTCTGCCTGCCTACATTTCTTTGTTGCTCTAATTGGATGAGGTATTCTTCATTTTCTCCTTCTAAAACTGTTGTGTAGTGCTGCTGGAATCCTTATATTAACGACCATATTCCACTTCTGAGAAGGCATTTTGGTGGTGGATGAAATGGAGTGCCCTATACATACACAGTTTACAATACCATGTAGTACTTTGAGTTGGATATAAGTAGTGTCATGACCTGTTCCTTCCTGAGCATGCCCCTTGTCCAACAGTGGTATTTAACCTGTCCGAAGCATCCTCTCAGGACACTTCAGTGTGAACATGGGGCCCTTCAGAACCCACTGATTGATGATACCTCTAACTTCTGGGTTTCAAAAACCACTAAGCTTTTGGTTAACCAGAATAAACATTACAGTAGCATTCATAACCCTTCTACTACTTATTCCCAGAGGGAAAGGCTAATTTTATGAGAGCCCATCAGTGCTTCCCTTCCTGACTATGGTATAGCTCTCCAGCTCTCTCTGTGATCTTGCTCCCTCAGAAGATAACCAATGACCCTTCCAGTTCAATCCCCCAAAGTTCCGAACAAGCAGTCTGGGTGGAGCATCTGTCCAGAAGTCAAAGCCTCCATATCTCCTTGGACTCAGCAACATATGTCTTTGATCTTTGTCCAACAATATTCCTTTTCACACAACTTCACTTAACATTTATCATGCAATTTCAAGTTAACAGAGTCCCTTCTGATAAGTAGCAGTCAGCATGGATTTGTCAAGAACAAATCTTGCCAAACCAACCTGATAGCTCTCTTTGGCAGGGTAACAAGCCTTGTGAATAAGGGGGAAGTGGTAGATGTGGTATATCTTGACTTTATTGTTACAAGGATGAGAGAGGGAAATTGTTCTCCTTAACTTCTGAGGATAGGACAAGAAACAGTTGGCTTAGGTTGCGGCAAGAGTGGTTTATGTTGGACATTAGGAAAAACTTCTGAACTGTCAAGGTAGTTAAGCACTGGAATAAATTGCACGGGGAAGTTGTGGAATCTCCGTTGCAGGTTTTTAAGAGCAGATTATTAGACAAATACCTGTCAGGGATGGTCTAGACTAGATGATACTTAGTCTTGCCATAAATACAAGCTGCTGGGCTAGAGAACATCTTGAGGTTCCTTCCAGTCCTACAATTCTCCACAACTCGATTAAATATTTTAAAATGTTCATACAGATACACAAATATAGTTGTGAATTATATCAGATGTGTGAAACACATTTATTTTTTAAACTCTAAAGACAACGTTAGGTTTTTTTGTACCTTTTTTGTTCCTTTTCACTGTTGTAGCTTATGTGCACTATAATATCTTTATCTATTATTACTATAATATTTGTATCTATTATTAATATAGAAATGACTCGGTTTGCTGTTCTTATGAATATTCTTTTCCCACCAATTTAGGTTTGGGATAATCATTGTGGGTTGGGTAGAAGGAAGGAAAAGAGAGAGCCTGAATTGAATGGCAGTTAAACAATGAGAAGATCCAACCATTCTGGTTGCCAGCAATTGGCAATTACAGTTTTGCCAAACAAGAGTAATGTTAGGTATCATGCCATTTGGGCACTCTGTTGCATTACATTCCTGTATACTTAAATGGATTAAGATAAAAAGTCTGACTTGAAAAGAATATTCCAAAACTGACTATGTCTGTGGTGTTTTGAATCCTGACGTTTTGAACAAAGGAGGGATTGATTTAATGGGATTAGTGTTTAATCCAAATGAAGCAATGTACACACATGCCTTAAATGCCTTCAATAATGAGTACAAATAACAGTTATAAAGTTCTGCAGTGAGATACCCTGAGGTGATTTTTGTGTAGGGTGGGTATAGGGCTAGACTCTTTACATTATTCAGGAATGAAGAGAGGTGCAAAAATGCATTTAAATTTCCTTGCTCTATTAATTTGAGATTTTTTTATTTCAAAGATCTCACTGTGTATGACATTCCAGTTCAAATGCTCATTTGTAGGAAGTGCTGTTATACATCTCTGCTCATCATTTTCAAGGTTCAAATGAAAGGATTTATTCTGATATTACAAAATTTGTACCTTTATTTGAGGTAAGGTTGTTTTCTATTCTGTAGTCTAGCATAATGTGTTGGTCTCTTGTTTGCTAACGTTTATGCTTGATACATAATCTGTCATAATTGTATGGAGAAGTGATGATTTTGTCTATGTCAAATGTGCAGTGGTCCAGCAAAGTTAGAGCAAAACCATCCTTTTGGCAACAGAAGTGTGGTTTTGTTTTGTTTTTGTTTTGTTTTGTTTTTTTTAAAGAGGTTGCAACATTTGAAGCTTCTTTTTTCCCATTATTGTTGGTCTGTACTTAAAAATCTGCTTAATTTCGTAGTGGTCTTTCTTGCAATGGATATTAAAGCGATTGGCATATCTAGACCAGCAAGGTATACCACCAGCAAGGGTGGTGCAGAAGGGCTTTGAGGGAAAGCAGTGAGTGCAAAATTTTTAACTACCATTGTGGAAAAATTGAGAGTCAGTCGTCCGTCCATCTCCTCCTCCTCCTCCCCGAACCATGAGACTGGCTTAAAAATCATGAGATTTTAAAAATTATAAATTTGGGGTTGTTTTTATTTGCTTCCTGCCTTTAGTTTTCATGTTTTCAAGCTTTTCTTGAGAGCCAGGAGGGCTAGAAACTTATCTTTTATTAAAAAAAAAAAAAAAGAGATTCTCACATAATCACATGGATGGCTCCATTAGCTGGTGCCTTTTGTACAGCACCAAGTATCTCACGATTTGTGATAAAATTGTGAGAGCTGGCAAGGCCGTGACTTAGGTTTGGTGCCAAACATAGCAGATTTTTAAAGTGTGGCTACGAGCCCAGTCCTTCCACCTATTCATGGTGAAAGTTAGTAGTACAGCACACAGAGTTCAATGAGGCTACTCCCAGAGCAAAGTAATACACAATGTGTCTAAAAATCCCAGAATTGGGCTGTTAATGAAAACTGAAACCAATAAAATGTCTAAGGAATTAATTTTTTATATGACTTACAAAACAGGAAATGGCAAAAATTAATTTCTGTAATATTTTTGTTTCATTGTAAATTCCAAATGAAAGTAGGTTTTTTATTGTTGGTAAGGCCAGGAATGAAAGATGATTTCATCTCTTTGTAAATCCTACCTCCCTTTAAACTCTTAGTTTAAAGAAATCCTGTTTCATACTCAGTTGCCACTGCTTTTTTCAAATCTACATATGATGCAGTTAAATTTAAACCTGTAAACTTACTTTTTAAGACAACTTCTTGTGAAAGGATATACCTTGTCATACTTGCTGAATATACTGTGCCCCTTTTAAGTTAGAGTGATAGTGTTTTGCACTGGACAAACTAAATTGTTCATACAGACTAATTTTCCAAGGAATATTTTGCAGGCATATTGAGAGGACTGCTGTATATAAGACTATGACAGTATTTAGAACTCCTGTCTCTCCTAAATCCTACCAAAGAAATTATGAGCATTGTGTTTATCAACTGGGAGAGTGCCCATATATTTGTTACATTAGTCTTCCTATTCTGTAAGCTCCGGCCTCAGGCTTTTCTTTATTCTTTATTTTCTGATCACTGGATTGAAGTGGAAATATTTGCATTGCATTTGCAACGTAGTTTTTACTGACTCTAGGTGTCTCAAAAACTCTTTGCACTAATGTCCTCTGCTTCTAACATTGCAGTATTGGTGTGAAGGACTTGGCTGTATTTACAGGTTCCGTATTCCATATGAAATGTTAACCCACGTGTGTGTTTTTTTTTTTTTTTTGGTGAAATTTAAAGATTCATGTTGCATTTCTAAAAAATGTATAAAGATAGTTCCAGTGTTATGGCCAACATTCCTCTCTCAATAAAGGGTTTCTGATGTCCAAGGCTGTGTGTGAACTATTGCTTAGCACACTGTGACTGAAGCTTTTGCTCACAGTCATCATATCAAATCTTATTAATTATTTAAATTCTGCAGTTTTGAAAGGGGTTATGCCAAACAGGAGACCTACTAGATTTGAACTGAAACTGATTCTGTGGACCTATTCCACTTACATAGTACTTCCAATTGCAACAAGATGTCCACTTTGTTTTTCTTGTACAGTATTTATTATCTTTCTCATGACTGCCAAGAGCATGTACTCTCTTATGGATTCGCTGTTTGGTTTAGTGAAACTCTGGATTATTTACTAACACTGGATACTAGAGAAAGCAGAATCCAGTTTTGAGTAGAGTTCAAAAATTCATTTTGGGGTTTACCTTGAAGTCACTGCAAGTGAAAAATGGGAGCTAATAAAATATTGGGCTTTCATGTGGCTAAGTGAAGGATGGAAATCAGGCTCTCTAGGACTATCGGTCTTTTACAAACCAAACCTTTCACCATACTAAAATTCATGCCATACTTTCTTTTTTTCTAAAAGTACGTGGTAGTACAACTACTAGCAACAGAACCCAAGTTCTAGTTATGCCATTGGCTCCAATGTTCTAGTGCCAGTTGAAAGATAGAATCAGAAATAAAGAGTAATTTTTGTGCTTAGTAGTTACAATATGTACTTTTAATGCTATTCATCTTAAAGGGCTTTACAAAAGATAGTGAATTAATCACCACAATAATTTTGTGAGCTTTCTCTCTCTCTTTTAGATGAGGAACTGAAGTTCTGCACTTTAAGTGACAGGCCTAAGGCAAAAGAAAAAGAAAATTGCTGAGCCAGACTTAGCACTCAGGTTTTTGGCTCCAACTTTTGTGCTCAGAATACGAAAGTATGTCATTAAATAGGACTGTTTAAAAAAATGTATGCTCAGATTTTCTATAATTAGTTTTTTTTTAAAAAAAGAGAGGAAGAAGAGGGAATCCATCCTTAAGATTGCCTTAATATAAAGACAATTGTAATGTTAAATTCAGTGGTGAATTAACCTTTTCTGTTGCCTTGTGCCAAGTCTAAAAATGTTGCCCCTTTGCCTGCTCCATCCAAAGCCAGGAAGTTGAATTAAAAAAAAAAATTTGTTCTTATCGACTGCGTAGGCATTGATGCCAGATTAGAGAAACAGATCATATCTTGGCTGTACACGTGAATGCACTGGACACAGTATCTGCATGTTTACAGTCGCTATGGGACTGGGCTGCAGCTAACACCCCAACCACGTCAAATCAAAATAGAAAAATACCAGGAAAAAACATCTTTATATCCCTTTTCTTTCCCTTTTGCCTGATGGCTATTGCCCAGACACTACTTGATAAGCCTATTCCGAGAGAGGTTATCCCTCGTCAGTGATAAATACCACTGTTGCGGACCAGGTCACTGTCTTTGTAAAAACCGTGCTGTCTCCTCCCTACTACCTTTCACAGGCTTCCGAAAATGTTAATATCCTGACCATTGAATAAACAAGCTAACCTGAATGATACAAAGAGCCCAATAGTGTGTAAAACTCATGTGAAATATGTCATTTATCCAGTGTTCAGTGACTATCAAGACACCACTAGCCGGGGGGCTGGGGTGTCTTTCTGATTAATGTTTTCTCCACATATGATTTAACTTTATTAACTGGATGGCATGGCCTAAGGCAGGGCTCTACAAACCCTGGGCGCCAGGTCACCATGGTGCTAGAAATTTAAGTCTGGTGCCTAGTTTTTTTCTGGGGGGAGTGTCCGCCAGGCTCCGGTGAGGGCGCCCCGGCGCTGGACCCACATTGTGGGAGAGGGGCAGGGAGAAGGGGCGGAGCCGGGACGGGAGAGTGGCTGCTGCACTCTGGCCAGGGTGACCCGCTGCTGAGCACACGTTGTCTGGCTCCTTAATTCTTGGGCTGGCTCCTAGCTCCGAAGCAAATTTGTCGAGCCCTGGCCTAAGAGAACATTTCTAAGTGAGCTCCACAAAGAGAACCTAAACAAATGTTCTGGTCAGGAAGTTTGTAGCTGCTGACGTAGCACAGACCCTGAACAGTTTCTCTGGTTACCGTTTGATCTGAGGGAAATGAAGCAAGGACGCACTTATCTGATACATGTGTCCTTTTTGTGTTTTAATCTTACTGTAAAAAGTTCCGGAGGGGTAGCCGTGTTAGTCTGTATACAGCAAAAACAACGAGAATTCTGTAGCACTTTAAAGACTAACACATCTATTTTTTGCAGGCATAAACTTTCGTGAGCTTTAACTCACTTCGTCAGACTGTAATCATTCTTGTTTAATCACAAAATCAGAACAAATAGTTAACACATATGTAATAGGGGATTAGCAGGTTTCAGCAATGGATTCCAGCACCAAAAATATGGGATTATCACCTAAAAAGAGGGAAATTGGGAGCTGGAAGAAAGCTGCATTGTGTTTTGTTTTTTAAATTCATTCAATTCATTCAACAGGATATGTGTGAATCAGCAAGGCAAAGTCAGATGAATAAAGGGAACATTTGAATGGTCAACTGAGATGCAAATTTCGCTTTTTAATTCCCCAAAGACTCATTTTTTCCAAATCTTTCTGTGTTCTCTGTCTTTGCATATAGTAAATTAGCAGCCCAAGTTCAAGTCTCCTGAGTGATAGTGCCTCTTGATACTATCCTTGCATTGTCGGAGGGTAGAATTGTTTTCAGGAAACGGAATGGTTCTTCTGGCAGAAAAGAATGAGCAATGTTGAGGGCCTTGGAGGAAACTGGTCTAGGAAGCTTTGTACGTTCATTAAATAGAACCAGAGTTTTGGAGATATGTTAAAAGAAGTAAATTAGGAATCACTTGGCTTGGGCTGTTTGCTAGAAGGTATAGTTATAAAAACAATTAAAAATGTATCCTGTGCTATCCGTTTTCTGTAAAATGCTTTTTACATAGTTTTAAAATGTTCAGTGCCAGAATTGCTAACAGGAGTGAAATCCTGACTCCACGGAAGTCAGTAAGAGTTTGCCTCTGATTTCAGTGGAACTAAGATTTCATGCAGAGTATTTTACAAAAGACCTTCAAGTGCAAGTTTTAATTCATATGGGTGAATAAATTTCATTTAATTTACACGTGGATACTGTGTCCAGTGCATTCAAGTGTACGGTCTCTTTATGCTCTGTTTCTCTTATCTGGCACCAATGCCTAGGCAGTCTATAAGGACAATTTTTTTTAATTAAACTTCCTGGCCTTGGATGGAGCAGGTGCAAAGGGGCAACATTTTTAGTCTTGGCACAAGGCAACAGGCTTCTTTGACCAATTTCCTCCAAGGACCTAGTACATTACTCGTTATTTTCTGCCAGAAGAACCATTCTCACTTCCTGAAAATAATTCTTTTTGGGTGGGGTAGAGAGAGAGCATTGAAAATAATATTTTAATATAAAAATACATACATTAAAATTTCTTACATAAAATGATATTATAAAAGCACTGATAATTAAGGTTTTGCCTCATTTAAAGAGGGATTTACTGCAAAAATTGACTTCTCCTATTCTTCCTTCCTCTTCTGTTTTTTATTGTACTAATTAAATGCCCTATAAAAAAGTCAGATTTGCATGAAAAATTTATGGAACATAGATTTTGGTATGAATTTTATAATCCTTTACATTACATTTTTATTAATTAACTATTGTCTTTTAGTTCCGCAGTATGGTTCCATTGCACTGTGGGATCAACAAGAGAGCCTTGTAAATTTCTGTGACATGAAAAGCCCCATCTACACCATAAAAATAGCTCTGTTTAAATGCAGTTATGAAACGTTTTCATGGTCAAATTATATTATAACACTTTTATTTGCCTTCGTGTACAAAGAAAAATACATTGTATAGCTATCTTAAGTGAACAGTGTTTAAAATCTGTAAGATTAAAACATGGTTTCTTAATGTGGCTATAACAATTTTTTCCCTTGAAAAGGCCAAAGACTGTAACCTAAATAAAATACCTATGTTATGTTCCAAATAAAATTAGTTCAAATGATTAATTTTTAATAAACCTTGAAACTTTTTTTCACTTCAGCAATTATAGGCTCCAAATTCTGTTGTTTATTCTATTCTATTCATCTGACACTGAAGAAAAGCTAAGTCTGGATATGTATGGTTTAGCCAAATGAAGATGTTCTCTTTTTGCATTACTGCTGGAATTCTCCTGTTGAATGAAAGACTCGTGTCCCCATGCATTTAAAAAAGAAACCTGAGCACGGGATAGCTGAAGCTGCAAGACATTTGGGACAAAATTATTTTTGAAGCTACAGATACACCCTTGGAATGTAGATTTAAGCTCTTAGTTCATGTGGACATTTTACTGAATGATGGCAAGTGTTAACATAGGGCTTGATCCTATAAAAGTTTAAATTGCATGTACATTTTCTTAAAAGGCAAGGAATAAGGACTGCACCCAAAAGTAAGGATTTACAAGATTGAGCCATAGTTAAAAAAATTTTAATAGTATGTTGCAATGTAAATTTAAGAATTAGCTGACTAGCTGAGATAAAATGAGAAGAGACCTGAACTTTCACTTAAAACGCAAACCTTGTAGGTTGTTTTTTTTTTTTCATTTTTACATGCCTCTCACTTCCTTGTTTTGGCCAGAAGCAGGAATACTGCAATACGCTATTCTTTCTATAGCTGCAGTCTGCCTAGAACCTGGAAATAGCAGATAGTTTATGACATAGACTGTTCTAATGAGTTATCAGACATATTTTTAGACAACAGTGGTTTGGTTAAGTTCAAACAACTTTCTGATGCTTAACTGAACTGAATCTCCAAAACGTTTGAGTGTCTTACATGATGACTATAAACATATTTTCAAATGAAAACCATATTGTCCAATTAGAATACCAGGACTTCATATCCCAAAATATTATTATGTATTTCTCTGTGAAGCCAATTACAAAAATTATATATAGGTAATCAAATTGAATTCTTCAAGACGGAGATGGTTATCTACACCAGTTGGAAAAGAGTTTTTAATCCATGCCGAGCATGCACATCTGGATTATGGTAGATACATTATGGTATAAATTTAAAATGTTATTGCCTAAGTTCAGGCATCCAAAGAAGTAACATGAATTTCAGAGTTGACTTAAATGAGAGTTCTGACTGCTCGTCACTAATGAAAATAAAGCACCCAACTAAATAGCTAGCCTAACTTAAATTATGCAAACATGGAATGTTGGTACTTTGAAACTATTCCTTGCTGTGGCAGGTATGGATTGCTGCTGGAGGCAATCTATATGGAATAGATGGACTGAAAATGTGCACTAATTTGGCACTAGTGGTATGTGTAGGTCTGGTGTGGTTGATCTAGCATTGGTGTGTAGTAGCTCCAACATTCACTGGTAGTGAATCTGAACAAGTATAAAGTTATCTCTATGCTGTGTTTTAGTATTTTGATATTACTTGCCAAATATTTTTATTCTGAAAGACAATAGCTACAATGTTTTTAAAATTACTATAGAATATTATTAAAATTTATACTCTTACTGAGTGCATTCTAACACTGTATTAAACAAGAAATATGAAAAAAGCATCATTTTTTTGTATTGTGCCTATATTCTCAAAGTGAATTTAACATTGTTTTGGGGAGAGTTTCAGGTTTGTCTAATGCTGATCTGCTTTTTTGTTACTTCTGCTAACTCTGTTGTTAATTTGCAGTTGCACTGAAAATACGTTTATGTGTACACAATTCTGGAGGAGAAGCAGTAGTTAAGGACTTACTGCGATTGTTACTTCAGTCCCCAGCAGAACTAATTAATGCTTCTGCATTCAGTTTGCGAAAACATGTATCTTATTCTCTCAAGGCAGTTACACTTGTTTCCTGTTCTTTCTTGAAAAATTTTAGCGCTATTACACTTTCAGATCCCTGAAGTTAGTAGTTAAGTGGAATTTTGAATGGTACAGTAGGTTTGTGAGTTTGTGAAATCTCATAGAATTTTGATTTGGCTTGTTGGTTGCCCTGCATTTTCTAAAATACATATCACTGGCTTCCTGTTGTCAGATATTGTAAAGATATTTACTTAAGTATAATTTCAGCATGAAAACTAAATTTCTAAAATAGTGGTTGCCTGTCTGTTAGATATTGCATCTGCTTCTAAAGTTACATTTGTAATTTTTTTCCTTTTTAAGTTCCCATCTAATTTTGATGTTGCATGTTATTGAAGTTGTTATTGCTATTGTTGCTGTTTAAGTGATGGCACCGAGTTTGGCACTGTATAAGACACAAGTTCACCCCTGACCCTCTTCCTCCATCCAGCCCCGCATCTCAGCCTCTCTCTCCAATTATATCATCCCGGATGTCTCACTGTCAGCTTAAATTCAGCCTGGCCAAAACTGAACTATTGATTTTTTTTTTCCCCATTCAAAACCATCTCTGCTCCCCCTTTCTGTGTTACTGATAATATTATCACCAGCCACCCTGTCATTTAGACCTTTAACCCAGGGGTGATCTTTGACTTCTCACTTTCCTTTACCCCACACCCTCTGGCTGTGTCCAGTGCTTGCTGATTGCTTCTTTATAATGTCTCTAAAATCTCTGTCCTCACTTCAAAAATCCCATTTAAGCCCTCATGCCCCTCTTATTGCAGTTTCCTCCTTTCAGATCACCTCTCTCCAGTTCAACAAAAATGCATCTGCTAAGATCCTCTTATTTAACTGTTCTGTAGAGCATGCTGCCCCTGAAATTGCTCCAATGCCTCTCCATTGCCCTTCAGACCTGCATATGTGACTCCTCTTGTGCCTGCCCCCATCATCACTGCACCAGTAGTCCCAGACTTGATTTCCTGCCTGTACTTTTCTTCCATAACACCTGCAACAGCCTTTGTATGTTTTTCCATGCATCTCCTTATACTAGGAATATATTCCAGGAATGAATCCATTTCCACTTTACCACTCTTTGTATGTCACTTCTTGTCTTAGATTGTGAATGCTTCAGATCAAGAATGATGTCTACATCTATATTTGTACAGCACCTAGCACAATTGGGAGCCCTGATTCAGATTGGGTTTTGTAAGCATTACCATAAAGAATAATGTGTCAATAAGGTAATCCGTCAATATTCTCTCTTGCTTTTTTGCAGGTTTGACAGATGAAAAAGTGAAGGCCTATCTTTCTCTTCACCCCCAGGTACTGGATGAATTTGTGTCAGAAAGTGTAAGTGCTGAGACAGTGGAAAAATGGCTGAAGAGAAAAAACAACAGACAGGAAGGTAAAATCTTATTAATTGTGATTGAACATTAATGTTAAACATATCAGAGTTGGTTTTATAAGGAACCAGCTTCATTTTCTAAAACTTGTATTATGTAGCTTAAACATCAAAGTTGCACAATTTTTAATAAGTTCAAAAAAAAGGCTATGAATTCCTTATTTTTTTAGCCTTTAGCAATTTCTGGTTGAATGTACTGATATTCATTTATGGAAGTTTAGTCCAATATTTGTAACTGAAAATGAATAAATATGAGCATTTGGGCCAAGTGCAAAGTTTTGTTACATCGGTGCAACTTTATTGAGAACATAATTTGGCTTCTTGCCTTTAAAATTGCTAAAATACTGTAAGAATTTTATGCAGTAGATAATATGTAGCCTTCAGTAAAATATTTTGTTTGTTACCTGCAAATTCCTACATGCAACATGAATTAAAATGGGTTTGGACACGAGCAGCGACACATGGATTGTAAGCAAAGGGTAATGATAAACAGCAGTGTGTTGAATTATGGGGAGGTGTCTTGGGCTGCCACAGGATCAGTATTAGGCTTATTTATATTTAACATTAGAGAGACAGGGTGGGTGAGATTACTATCAACCTCTGTTGTGAAAAAGACCAGCTTTGAGCTACGCAGAGCTCTTCTTCATCTTTTAATGACCTGGACTTTTTGATAATCAATTTAACTAACTCCCCAATCCAACAAACTGTTGTACGTGAGTAGATGCCTGGAACCCCTTTGAATTCAGTGGAGCTGTGAGTGGGCAGAAAGGTCCTTGCTTGTTCAGTGCTTTGCAGCATTGGAACCTAAGTGGGCAGATTAAATTAAATCACGTTATGGCAAACACTGATGAATGAAGAGAAATAAAAATTACCCGGAAAAATATTGACAGGAAATAACAATGATATTTTCTTCTGGAAAAATGTGAATAAAATTCATTGGGGGAAAACATCATCCAGACATCAGAGATTCAGTGAGAAGGAGATATTTGAAAAGAAGAATTCTAGTAAAGTTCTGGATCACAGTAGCAAATTGTACATGAGGTTGTAGAATAGTAGGGTGGAAAAAAATCCTGATTTTGTTATGTGTATATGTAGCAATAAATAGTTTTTGTTTGTTTTTTAAAAAAATACTAGTTTCAGTGATATTCCCCATTTTAAATCTATGAAATATTTCTACTTCCTCAAAGATGAGTGAATACAATTTTCTAGAACAGTGCAGAATGGAGTGGGTGAATCTGGGCTGTCTGATAACAGTGGTGGGGAGTTTGCGAAAGGTGGTACTGGATGGATGACCTTTCTGTATGTGTAGAATTAAGATATAGTGTGTGTTCTTTCATGTGTGGTGGTTGTTCTAATGGAGAAGTGCCTGTGTTTAGGAGGAGGAGTGATGGGTATGTGCTGTTAGGGGCCTTAGTTCTTCACTCCCTTGCTTTTGTGATTTTGTTTTAGGTATAGTGCACCCTTAACGGACACACAACATAGTGTTTATATTTATAATCTATCTGCATATACAGAAAAACACTCTTTTGTATCAAGTATTGAGCTAAAGGTTTGGGTTTCTTTTATTTTGATGTTCATGAGAACTGTGACACGCAATAGAACCACAAGTGTGTAACGTACCCATAGGGAGAACTTTGGGGGAGCAGATGCAGAATGACCTAGTAACCACTAATGGACCAATAGGAGTCAGACTTCCCACAGATTAGTAAATACTTTGATGCTACCAGGAAAATGATTATTTTAGATCATGATAGTGTCTTGCTTGCCCTGTGCAAAGGAGGATGATTTTCTACCAAAGATCAGGGCAACTACTCAGTGTGTTCTTCAGTGCTCAAATGTGGTAGAAAGTTTTGAACAGCATTTCAGTTCAGAGAACATTGTAGTTTTAAGTGGAAATTATTTTGGTTTGCTTGGAATTTTTCTGCTGCCATTATCTTACGATGCTTGTTCACACACTTGGGCGTGACCAGAAAAATTATAACAATGGTGACTTCTGTGGAAGTAAGCTTCAAGTTGTATTGAACCAGCCAGTTAACAAAGGTAAGGTAAATACTGACCTTGAGAGTCAATAAACTAGTTTCCCTTGAAACATGAAGACAGTGTACATGTTGTTATACATTTTCTCAGTGTTTTTGTGAGAGATAGCTAGAAGTCTCTAATTTAGAGCCATGATTTTCTTAAATCTAACAATGTTTTTTAAAAGTAACATTTTGAAAAGGATATAGTTAAAAGTTCCAAAAACAATAATTTGTGATCTCTATTTGCTCAATAAGGAAGCAGGTTTCTGCATATCTGTTGAATGTCTAAACCCAGATTTTAGATATACTGCTCAAGTGTATTTTCAAACTGTGGGTGGGTGCACATTTGCATGAGTGGCATTGTATTGCCACTTCAGAACTTTGCAAACGTAGATGGAGAAAAGCTGGAGCAAAATACAAAATCAGGCGAATAAATATGCCTATCAGCAGCCTTCATTCTGGTCAGATGACATCTGAACAACTGTAACCAAAGAGAAGAGCAATTATTACCTTCAAATTATTAATAATTTGCATTTATATGACTTTTTAAATATTTTCAAAACTTTATACAAACATTCGTTAATGATCACAGCCTTCTTGTAAGACAGGGAAGTATTACAATCCCCAGTCTACAGATGAGAAAACCACAATTTAGTAAAAGGAGAATTGTTATTAATAATACATATTTGTTACTGCAATACCTCTGTGGTATTGAATTATGAGTAGATCCTGACAAAGCTTAGGAGGCAATTGTCCTAAACTGGCCATTGTACACATAAAAACACCTTAGATTTTCCATTTTGGGCTTTGCAAAATAAAAAATGTTTTAGATGAACATAAGACCAAATGACTATTTTTATTTTTGAAAGAAAACCACATATGCTATACATTAGCTGTAATGGCAAAAAATATATCTATTAAGAAACTAACATATTGAATACATCCTAAGGATGCTATTGTAATGCAGCTCAGCTGCAAAAATAAACACTGAATGATTTGTGTAAAGCTATAACCTTTGACATTCTGGAACTGAAGAGTGAAATCGTACCGTGTGTCTTGATGACAATCAAATAAAGATATAATTGGACATGTTAGATTTGGTACATACTTCCATCTCTGTTCAATTGCTATATCAAAATACTATTACCCAAGTTTAGGGGATTACTTGAACATCTGGATTACCTTTTTGTACGTGTTGATTGTTTCATATGTACCATTTGGTAGTTTACCAAATTCCTACAGTAAGCCAATGCTGTTGAGCACAATGGAAAGGGAGTTCAGAAACAAGATGATTGTTTTCCATATGTAAGTAATATGCAACTCAGAGTTGAAAGAATGCTTACTATTGATCTTTGAAGATTCCCTTTGCTGTATGCAGGGGAGGTGAGGTGGTAAATGTTGTTGGCTGTGCAGCGTTGTACACAATGCTTAATTTGTGCCAGTGCTTGCCAGGGCTGAGCCCCGGCACCTCTAGGCTTGGCAGTTCATAGACCCGGCACCTCTGGGCTTGCTGCATCACTTCTGAATGTAGAAAAATTATTTGAGCCCCGGTGCCTCTTTCATTACAAGTTAAGCACTGGTTGTACAGGCAGGTATTTTTCAAATTTGCTCAGTTCTTTGAAATTAAGGTGGTTTTTGGAAGCCTGTAGTCACATGTCTAAAATATGACTTTCACCATTGTAATGCATCTAAATTGTTTTTCCTTCTCATAAAAATGGTCATACTGATCAGTCCAATGGTCCATCTAGACCAATATCTTGTCTTATGACAGTGTTCAGTGCCAGGTGCTTCAGAGGCAATGAAAAGAACAGGCAATTGTTGAGTGATCTGTCCCGTGGTCCACACCTACCTTCTGGCAGACAGACGCTAGGGACATCCAGAGCATGGGATTGCATCCCTGACCATCTTAACTAATAGCCATTGATGAACCAATCCTTCATGAACTTATCTAATTCTTTTTTAAACTCCATTTTGGCTTTGGCGTTCACAACATTCTCAAATTTCCTTTTCCATTCTTGCCACTAAAAAGAAGAAAACAGAAGAAGAGAATGAGAAAAATGCATATAAAAATACAAAGAAGACAATACAAAGATTCAGAAAAAGAGAAGAAAGACTTTGTCTTCACTTATTATAGCAAATGATCTATCTAGTAATGACTCAGAACAACATATTGAATGAAGACACAACAAGAAAACAGGCAATTCTGAGGCATGCAAACAAAATGAGAGGAACACAAAATAAGAGAAATATGAAGAGAACAAATTATCCTAGAAATAAGACAAACACAGAGACAACACTCTTAACAGCAGAACATTTATTGTTGAGGAACAATTTAAGGAATGTACAGTCTGGCTGTATGGAAAGGTCAAAAGCCACTGTAATGTGTCATAAAGTAGAAAAATTGAAGCACTGACACTTCCTGCTTTGGTTACATTAGGACTTTCATATCTGTGATTCACGTACATGTAAATATGATTTGTAGCATCTTCTCCAGCCGAATTTCATATTTAAGTACATCCAGTGGTGCTTTCTAGCTATTAGCTCAGTTCCCTGTCTTCTTTCTTAAACCTGCAATTGTTTCTAAAATTTAAATTTTGCAACATTCTGGTGTGTGTTTATATATATTATTCCAAGAAGATTAGGCAGAAAAAGTTAACTTGTCTCTTTCAAAGTAAGCATGAACAGCTGCAAACTCATGTCTGGATAAATGGTGGCATTCCATGATGTAACTGATGTGTTGAATATTAATCTACAAAGAAAGATAATTAAACAGCAAATCCATTCCAAACAAATTCAGCTTGCAATTAAATTTTGTATATGATAGCTTTGGCTTGATAGTAAGTGCTCTAGTTAAGATTGCAAAACAATTTGAATGAATAACCCTTTGCTTTTACGTGCTCTTTAAGTTTTTGAAAAAAATCAAACTTTTAGGCAGAAACACTCCATGCATGGTCTCTGGTCAAAATTGGTCTTTTTGGGATGGGTGGATGGAGGAAGGCTGAGCAAAATCCCTGTAGCTGTTTGAGTTACAAGGGTGAGATAAAAGAGAGGGAAGGCTTTTATTTTTAAAGAAAATTATTGCCATGATTTTCTTTTCCTCCCAGACTAATAACTTGAAAATGATCTAAAATGTTAGTAGTCTTCTTGAAGCTTGAAAGAATTTAAAAAAGTAATTGATTTTCAAAAATAATTTGTAACCATGCTTAGTGAGTGTCTGCTAAGAACTTTAGCAGAGCCTACTGCAACCCAGGTCCCTTTGACACAGCGCAATGCATGTTCTCCTAATCTGACTTTATCAGGGACCTTGCAGGTACAGAAGCTGCTGCTGTGAGAGTTTACATTAAGTGCATTATCTGTTTAATTGAAACACACACCGGAGAATTTCAATAATAATAATTAATTAGCATCAGAGCCCAGAAACATAATTATGTATACTGTTATTTCAGAGTCTCCACAATTTGGTCTGTGCTCTGCAAAATTGAAGCTTTAATTTTTTCTTCTTTGAGATGTATTGTCCATATGCTTTCCATTTTGCATGCATGTACACCTATGCACTTGAGTTCAGATTCTTTTGACCAGCAGTGGCATCTTGCACTGTAGGTGTCCTCATGACCCCCAAATGAGGGTATAAAGAGTGGGGCTACCCTATCTGCCTCTCATTTCCCTTTTTACCACCAGTGGCTGAGAGCCAGAACCCAAGCAGTGTCAATGTTTCTCACTGTGTGGATAGCTTTTGTCTTGTAAACAGTTTTTAAATAAATATTAGCATTTTTATTTAAGCAGTAGTTAGCAGTCTTCTCTGGTCCAAAAAAAAAAAAAAATCCAAACAAAAACCCAATCAAAAGCAGGAAATTAGGTTGGTTTGGCATGATTTATTCTTGACAAGTCCATCGTTTGCTATTTCTTGTAACTGTATTGTCCTCTAGGTGCTTACAAAATGATTGTTTAATAATTTGTGCCAATATCTTTCCTGGCATCAAAGTTAGGCTGATTGTTCTGTAATTCTCTGGATCATCTTGTTCTCATTTTTAAAGATAAGTACTATGTTTGCCCTTCTTCAATCCTCTGGCTCTTTACTCATACCCATGAGCTCCTGAACTCGTTTAAGGTTCTAAGATTGTTTCAACCATTTCCTTAAGTACCTTAGGCTGACTTTTATCAGTCCCTGCCTACTTGAATATATATCTAACTTATCTAAATATTCTTTAACCTGCTCTTTCATTATTCTGGCTTGCGTTCCTTCCCCCTCACGGTTAATATTAATTGTGTTGAGTATCTGGTCATCATTAACCTTTTAAAAGAAGACTGAAACAACATAGGCATTAAACATATCTTCTTGATATCAAAAGTTACTAGCTCTCTGACACTGCTACATAGATGGCCTATGCTTTCCTTCATCTTTCTCTTGCTTCTTATATGATTAAAGAATCTATTATTACCTTTTATGTCCCTGGCTAGATGTAACTCATTTTCTGTCTTTGCCATTTTGATTTTGCCACCAGGTGCTTGTGCTGTCCTTTTGTAGTCCTCCTCCTTAGCAATTTGTCCATGTTTCCACTTTCTGTAGGCTTCCTTTTCAATTTTCAGGTAATTAAAGAGCTTCTGAAGGAGCCATATTGGCCTCTTACAGTTTGTGTCTTTTCCTAGCATCAGGATACTTCACAGTTGTGCCTTTAATACTGTCTCCTTGGGAAACTGTTAACTCTCCTGAGCTCCTTTACCCCATAGATTTTCTTCTCATGAAGCTGTGCCTACCATTTGTCTGAGTTTTAGTCCACTTTTTTTTAAGTCAGCTGACATGCTCATTAGACATGAGGGTGCAAGACACCCTGGAAGTCCTGTCCTCATTAAATTGGAAGGCTCCTTGGTATGCAAACATTGCCATCTGTGATACTGATGACAGAGGCTGCCACTCAGTGGAGAGCTCACTTAGACCATCTCCCGACTCTAGGCTTTTGGATGTCTCAGGAAAGCCTGGCATATAAACATTCTAGAATTGAGAGCTGTTTCTTGGCCATTCAGAGCATTCCTCCCATCCTGAGAAGATTAACTGTTCAGATCAGACCAGACAACACCCAGGGAGAAGCATATTCTTTCCCTCTTTGTCAAAAAGCTGTGCATCTATAGAAAAGGTGCATTTGCCAGGAAATTATCCCAGTAGCTCTCCTTTTGCCAGGCTGCAGAATGTCCTGGAAGACCACCTCTGCAAGCATTTTGCAAATGACCATGAATGGTCAATCCAGGACACCATCATACAGGACATGTGACAAATGGGGTCACTGGATCATAAACCTATTTGTAAAGAATGAGAACCCAAAATGCCACATGTTCTGCTCCACAGGAGGCCAGAGCCCAGGATTTCTGTCAAATGCCTTCCTCATCCCCTAGACTCCAGGAATAATGTAATCAAACCATGTATCCTGCTGATACCAAGGGACCTGTTAGCTTAGACAGGATTTAGCCATGATACTCAGTTCTGATATTCAGCTCCAGGGAATCTATCCATTCATCCTCCCATACATAGGTGATCTGGCAGAAGGAAGGGCAACTACGCCATCCAGACTCAGCTACATTACACCTACACTTGAAAGAATTAGATTTTAATAGTAAATGTACATCAACATAAATTTCGCCTTATGCAGACAAGCTGACAGAAAAATATTTCCATCAATGATACTGGAAATGTACAGATAGGCAAAGTAAGAAAAATGCTGCTTGAGCACTTGAAGTTTGATAGAATTATAGACTCATAAGTCTATTTAAGGATATTTACTCTGAAAATTTTGACATTTGATGTTTACAGTTTGTGTTTTAATAGTTATAAAATTTTGACCATTTGAATCTCAACATCTGTTGACATTAAATAATTATTGTTTGAACTCTACCATAATTGTCTGCAACAGTGGCATTTTTAATAAATAGAGAGAAAAAAAAGCCTAAAAAAACCATTGATGTCCATCAAAATTATAAAATAAAAAACCAAAAATTGAATTCTGCCAAGCCTGACAGCATGGATGCAGGCTGGCTGACTGACTGCAGCTGAGAGGAGCTGCTCATTTAGAGGTCTAGAACATACTTATTCACTGTAGAAGAGACTCTACTGGATTTAAATACTCAGCCACATGAAAAAGTTGCACTGTTGGGGTCCACGAACATCAGTTTTCTCCTGTAGAGATCTAGTTACTTATATTTGGTGCTATCTTTTATCATTGAATGTTCAGGACTATCTGTGAGCTCCCTAAGAGTCCACCTGTCAGCAATATCACATAACATCTTGCAACGTCCTCTTCTGCTCCCCATTCAAGGTTAGGCAGTATTCTCACACCCTACACTAAATACATTCCTTAAAGGCCTCATACATGTACATCCTCAATTAGAAAACTTTTCCCTCCTTGGGGTCTGAACCTAGTGCTGGTGGGGCTGATGGGCTCACCCTTTGAGCCTGTTGCATAGACCATAGTGTAATATATCCATCAGGACAAGGCGAGCCTGAAACCGCCTCCAAAATTTTTACCCAGAGTAGTTGTGGACTTCCACCATAATCAAGTAATACATCTGCCTGACTTTTCCCCCAAATCATACCTCATAAAGGGGCAGCTAGAGTGTAAATCCTAGCTATGCTGCAGGCTCTGTGTTTTTAAGGATGAATCTTTTTGGAGTTTCCCCATGGCAATTTGTGGCACATGCGGATAGGGTGAATGAAGGGTCAGGGTCAGGCAGTGTCGACCCAGAGATTATTTAACTGGATTTTCAGTTGCATCATACAGTGCTATGAATTACCTAGTTTAGACCCACTGATGAGGATTAGAGTCCATTCTACCAGGGCACAGGCAGCCATTGCAGCAACTTTAATAAGCATTCCGATCTGGGATGTGTGTAGGACAGCGACATGGGGTTCTGTCCATACGTTTATCCAATATTACTCCTCAATCGAGGTATCAAGATCTGATGCTTGTTTTGGCATCACTGTCCTGCAGTCATTGTTCAGATAGACTCCAGGCCCCCATATCTATACTGTAGGTTATTTTTGTGAGTCAAGAACAATCGATTACATCTGGACTAGCACTTGAAGAAGAAACTGTTACTTATCTTACAATAACTGTGGGTATTTGACATGCCTTGTGCAGATGTATTCCATAACCCCTACTACTTCCCCCTTACTACAGAGTTTGATACTGCCTGAATTGAATTAGACTACCTGTGGTTCATCAGCAGGGGCGTGTGCAGGAGCTTAAATTTGACTCTTCTGGAGGAGCATGTTTTGTGATGCATGCCATGCTCCCCCACTCTAGCCCCCCCCCCAAGGAGGAGCTCACTCTTCTCCTCCCACTCTCCTCCAGGCCTGAGGGGAGCTCACTGTTCTCTCCCTCCCACGCAGACCCTGGGCTGGAGGAGTTCTGTGCCCCCAATAGGGGGTGTGGCTCCGCTTGTCCCTCCTTGTATATGCCATTGTTCATCAGTGTTTCAGGCTGGGCTGAATCCCTCCTGTCACGTCTCTCCTGAATGTCCTTTGTACATGATGACAGGCAGCTTCACTGCACCATATAGAACCCTGTTCTTAGACGGGATCTCTGCCTCTGTGCCATGTGTTCAAACTGAGAAGCTCCAGATCCTCTAGTGGGATCTTGGTGGGCCAATAGTTAAGAGAATGAAAGTCCATGGCCTCAGATTGATAGCCCTCAGTGGTAATGAGGTGTCAAACACCTTGCCCAGGCAGGGCACTTGTCTGAAGTAAAGTACAATAGGCTGGCCTGGAGCAAGTCAAGGCTTGTACATTCTCCATGCTAATATTTCCACACATACAGAATTCATAATTTGATACAGGCATATCCCACTCTGTCACAATCATGTTCTACATTTTCAGCCTAAATAGTACAATACTGAGCTACACATTTAACCAGAACGATAGGACTAGAAAATATTGCACAAAATGGCTAAGTTAATATTGCTATAAGAACCTTAACTTTTATATTTCCTGAAACTTTGTTACTTCAACTTTATAATCCAAAAATTGTAGTAGGGTATTTTTGTGTTTAATTTGCATACAATTTACTCTTACTTTTCAAAGACCTCAGTTTTCCTTTTACACTTTCCTATTCCTTTTAATTTACGTTTTCCCTCATCAGGACTAAACAGATGTTATGGATTCAGTCATTCTTTCACTGTTGCTAATGTGTCTTGGAAATGCTGCACATCATTAACTCACAGTACTGTATAACTCTACTTGGGATTTACATTAAAAAAAGATGGTTGAGAATTGGCCATTCAGTATGCACAAAAATATTGCTCATATTCTATATTAAATATATAATTACATAATAAACCATAGTACATTGCTGTTAGTTTTATGTAATTACTATAAACTGTCTAGATAACTTTGTATTATAAAATGTAGTTTTTTGGCAAGCTTTTAAATACAGTGACTTCTGACATCGCAGTATGGCTTGCTGTGAGGTTGGTTTTTTATTAAGCAAATAAATAACTGTATGGAGGACCTGGAATAGGAATAAAGATTTGATAGTGCTTGTCAGAGTGCAAGGCAGTTGCACCTGTATTTCCCTTCAGTGGTCCAATAAGGGTACCTACTTTCAGACTTGCAGCTCCCCAGCTGTTGCCTTTTTGGGAGGAGACCTGTCTCTCTCTGCCTACTGACTGGGATATTTCCAGGTTGCATAGTTCCCTACCTCCATTTTATTCCCAGCAGAGACAGGCTGCCGAAGCACATCTGCTTGCTTTCTCTTCAGAGACTTATTACACAGTGATTGTGAGCAGTTACAAGTACCATGCAGTTCTTTCTAAGCAAGACGCTTTTCATTTTTAAGGTAAAAGCACTACCGAGAAACATATTAGAAACAATAAAAGAATCTGTATGCATGCTAATAAGCTTATGACTTCACCACAACCCTAACCTGGATTCTGGCTGGAGCATTCCTTCAAATTCCCATGCCAGGGGATTCCTTGTGGTTTCAGGTTCATCAAAGCTTCATCTCAGAACTAGCACCTAGTCTTATGGGACCTCAGTAGGCCCAGTCCTTCCCAACCTTCTATAAGAATTGGGGCCCTCTGTGAACCAAAAGTCTTGTCCATTTGCTGGATCAAGAAGAAGGTTGTAAGATAGTTTAAAATCAGGCTGTTTATCCAAAACCCCTTTCTTTGTCTGTTGATCCATGGAGAATTCAGCTTGAACTTGTATGTGTACACCTCTCCAGGGGGTGACTTTGAAGGGCTGATAACGGAGGAAGTACATTAGGATCCCACTTCTAATAAAGAAGATATATGCAGTGCCTCAATAATACATACATAATGGCATTTTTAATCCAGTGGATCCCAAAGGTATTAATTCAATTCAGTTAGGTTTATCTTAATTCACTAAAGTTTATTCAGGAAGATATTGTCAATCTGTTTTATTTTTTTTCCCCTTTATCCATTCATCCTTCTTCCTGTTCCTAATCCTATTTTTTTTAAAAGCAGGCAAGATATGCTGTAAAGCAGGGGTCAGCAACCTTCATAAAGGGCTATGCCCAATCTTCCTCCTGCCCCTCTCCCAGTGCTGGGGGGGGAAGGGGTGTGTGTGTCTGCAGCCCCATTCCAGCGGCAGTGTCTGCACCGGGGGCAGGTCTGCTGCCCCTGTTCTGGCAGCAGTGTCCATGGCAAGCACGGACCGGTGCGACTCCAGCCAGGGCACCACGTGCCACTCAATCGGCACGTGTGCCACTTCTGGCACACATGCCGCAGGTTGCCGACCTCTGCTGTAAAGATTTGAGCCTCTGAATAGCTATGGGGATTAGTAAAAAGGATACAGAGCCTATCATCTCTAGTTCACTTGTCTGGTAAGGAGTTTCTGAAAATTATCATCTGCTCTTTTTTTGGTGGCCTATGTGAAATAAATTGATGGTGTCTGGCTCCTAGGGGGAAGATGTCCATGCAAAAAATTCTTATAACACATAGCACCCTTATGTCCCATGTTCCTTTGTTCTGTACTAGAGAGGAGATTAAAGGAGTGGGACCTGCACCAAACTCTGGGGTTACCTTCCGCACAGAAGAGAGAATTTGTCCACTAGTCCTTTAGGACTTATATTAAAAGGAAATCTGTCCAATGCTTGCATCCTGAAAAACAATGTTCTGTGGTCCAGAATAGAATGGAAATCGTTTCTTTTGCGAAACCTCACATTATAGTGTTCAACTTTAGAGTACACTACAGTGACTTCTGTTAAATTAATTTCTTCCTTTCATCCCAATCTCCCTTCCTACACAAGCAAGTCTTTGAGAATAATTGATGGGTTGTTACTAATAGGAAGTAGGTCATTTCTCAGTACCTGTGGGTATGGTATAAGAAGGGAATTGCTTTTCTGCTGTGTTGTGGGCATGTTAATAATAAGGGTACAGCAAAGGGAATACTCAAGCGTATGGTTTTAGAGAAAGGTATGATTTTGTTTTCCCTTCATTTACTTTTTGGGTTTTTGTACAGCCTACTTTTTTAAAGGCTTTATTTGGAAGAATTCTGTACTAAATGATGCAATGTAGATATGTCATCTGCAATTTGTCTACGCGCTTTTAATACGTGAAAGGGTAGCTAACTGCTAAATGTTTCTACCTAGTAGGAATGTTCTTGTATCCATGTATGTGTGTGCTAAAAATCTAGCAGTTTGCTGTGAGCCCATAAAAACAGGAGGAGGAAGTCTATGGAGGGTTTTCAGTTTGGGGAATTGTACAGCTTCAAACTATTTAGTTGCCAATAATGATCTGTTCAGTAGGTTAATGACCTGCTTCCAAACTATGTATATGAAAGAGCAGTAAATATATCGAAAAAGTGGAGAGTATTACTTTAGTAACAACATTCCACACCTTGCTGCAATTCTGATACCTCGTCAGCCTTGTGCAAAAGGAAATGACATGGCAGCATGTTAATAACCTCCATGATTTATAATTAGGCTATATTCATGATTCATTGATGCTGCAAGCATGCTATTTCATTGTGATGCAGCCCTGCTGTGCGTATGTTCCCAGGATATCCAACTAAGCATGAATACTTGCCAAAAATGAACAGTGACTATGTGAATGGTTTGGGCAGTGGGCCACTTGCTGTACTGGCATTGGGATAATAACTGTTAGCATTACAGTTCATCACCCAAACCTACCATTTGTAATTTTCAGAAGTATTTGGCAAGTCTTCTATTAAGTGTAAGGCACCATGAAGATAGGTAGGATTGGAAGGAAAGTTGTGAGTGTAGCTTGTTTTATAAAATGGCTTACTTTTTGTTAGAAATAATAAAGTTGGCTGGTGAGGATACTGAACTATGTACCTGACTCAGTAGCATTTCAGATGCCTCAAGCAGAGGGTCACGTATGCCCACATGACGTTAGCAGGGAGAAATAATTCATTTTCTGTCCTTTTTCACACTTCTCCTTTCCTTAATCTTCTTTCTTGTTTCCTTATGTATCGCCACTCCTTCCCTTCCCCATTATAGATATTAAGGCCAGGAAGAAGGTTCCATTTAAGATCATCTAGTCTGACCTTTTGCATAGTACACACCACAAACCCTCACAAAGTGATTCTTGCATAGAGCCTTTCACTTCTGGTTGAGCTAGAGCAAGGGCTACCAAACTTTGTTTCATGTACCACCACCTTGAAAAAATGTTGTGAAGTGAATGGATGGAACATGAAGTACAGGTATCACAGTTTGGGAACCCCTGGGATAGAATATGTCTTTTATGAAGATGTTCGTTCTTAATTTAAAGGGTTTGAGTGATAGAGATTTCACAACATTGCTAGGTAAATTATTCCAGTTGTAAATGACCATCGCTGTTAAAATTGCCCTTTTTATTAGTCTGACTTTGTCTAGCTTCAGCTGTTGGTCTCTGGATCTTTTTGTGCCTTTATCTGCTAATATCAGAAATCTTATCCCCATTTAGGAACCTACAGAGCAGGATCAAGTGGTCTCTTGGGTAAACTAAATTAATTGAGCTTCTTTAGCATAGGCAAGTTTTCCAGATCTCAAATATTTTTGTAGCTCTTTTCTGACCCTTTTCCAGTTTGTTAACATCCTTTTTCAAGTGTGGGACCAGAACTGGATACCGAATTGGTCCCACTAATGCTGTATAGATTGTAAAACCATCTCCCTGCTTCAGAATCTAGCTTCCTCCCTGCCAGAAGCAAATATTTGTGAAGAGTCTTCCTCAGATCCAGCCAGAGGTTGCTACTCTTTGTTTTCAAGATACTGCTTCCCTTCTTTACTTAGGATCTTCTCTTAGTCTTAGGGTTAAAAAAATTTTAAAAACCCTTCTCCCTTTCATTGAGAAGCCAGGTTTCTGGTCACATATCAGGTGGCTAGAAAATACATTGAGGTGTTTTTAATGTTAATTGGACTGAATGATTTTTGGTCCAAGAGTTACATAATGTAACATTTAAGTTAATTGCAAGTGGAGCTAATAGCGATACTTATAATTTAAGTTGTCTATCATGTTTCCATTATTAGACCCTATTTTCAGTTGCTGATCATTTTGCCAAACTTTACCCATTTGGATTTGGACTTCCATGACAGGTGACTGACTAAAGTGTTTTTTGCTTTTAAGTTTTAAGAATTTTTTTAGCTATTTCTGAGAGTGGTATTAGAGGAAAAATACATTGTTTTGCCAATGATAAAGAATTCTTACAACTATTTCATTGAGAAGCTGTAGCACTTGTATGCCATGGAGTGGGATTCTGAAATATGCCAAAAGGATCCTCCAGTTGTAGCAACCTCTGGCTGGAACTGGGGAAGGCTCTTCTCATATATTAGGGTCACCCCAACTGGTAGGTGTCAGTTTTTCAAAGCCCTCAGCTGACTTTCCTCTCTTGGTTCCAAGTTCATGTCAGGTTTCAGATCAAGAACAACCTTGAGACAGTTCAGCTTTTTCTTTATCCATTAGCCAGGTAGGCAGGGATTGCTCTTTGCCAGAAGCTGGGAATGGGAGATGGAATGGACCACTTGATGATTACGTGTTCTGTTCATTCCTTCTGAAACACCTGGCATTGGCCAGTGTCAGAAGACAGGATACTGGGCTAGATGGACTTTGGTCTGACCCAGCATGGCTGTTTTTATATTCTAGTTTGAGCCTTTGATCTCTGCCCTTCTGTAACAGGTTACACTATTCAATGGCCTTCCTTCTCACAGACAAAGCTTCATTTTTGCATGATCAGTTTATGAATTAACTTAACCCCCCGTCCTCTTCCCAACTAAGAGATTATCCAGGAAACCAATTCAGTAAGTCAGGGCCCTGAAAACAGATGTAACCCTTATTGTCACATGCCTGCCTGGCACATTTCAATATAATAGCCTTCCCAGATCTCACATCTGTCACAAAGGGCTGTAGAGGACAGGAGGAGAAGTTAGGAGAGAAGATAGGACCTGGAGGTGGGCATTGAAACACTGGAGCCACAGGGCAAAGGGACAGGCTGCAGGGGACAAAGAGAACCTGGAAGATGAGGAACATCCTAAGGACAGGGGTGGAAAGGCATTAGTGAGTGCCTGTATTTCATAAGATAACTTGGAGGTCACCAGATCACAGAATGGGGAATCAAATTGATCACATTACAATTTGGCACAAATGGTGAAGAATCCAAATGAAGAATTCTGGAGAAAGATGAAACAGAAACTGATAAGACTGGAAATTATGGAATGAAAATGGAGATGGCTAGGATATACTTGGTGGAAAGACCTGAATAACACAACAAGAAAAGTATTGGATTGGGACTATCAGGGCAGAAGACAACAAGATAGACCAAGGATAATATGGACAAACAATAGAAGCAGAATTTACGCTATCAAAATGACATGGGAAGAAGCTAAGATTGTAGCAGGAGACGAGGAGAGATGGAAGGCAGTGGTGAAGGCCTTATGTTCCACATGGAATAGAGAGATATAAGAGAGAAAAGGAGGGCCTTTATTTGGCTCCTTTGTGCATACGCATTATAATAATCAGTGCACAGAATGGATAGTGCTCGGGGAATGAATCAGGGTTGCATAGTGAAAAAGGCTGTTATCTGTAGGACCACTGCTTCAGTCGTTGAAACAGTTGGAAGGTGTGTGATGACTGAAGCAGGGGATTGCAGAAAGAGAAGGGACTGTCTCATGGTTAAGGGAGTTGAATGCTGCCCTGGAGAGTTGGATTCTATCCCTGCCTCTGAAAGAGTTCCTCTGTGATCTTAGGCAAGTCAGTTAAACCAAACTGTTCACAAGTGGCCTCCAATGTGTTCTCATTTTCTAGTTATGCAACATGAAACTCTTGGAGTCTGAGTTGCAGAAGTGCTGAGCACTCACTCGCAACTGCAACTGAAGTCAGTGGGAGCACTGCTCTGGACATATAACGTGCTATTCAACGCCAAGTACTCTGAAAAACTCAGGCCATCTGAATCAGGCCACCTTTCACTCCTCTGTGCCTCAGTTCCCCATCTGTAAAATGGAATAATAATACAATTCCCACATTTCAAAGGGGTGTTGTGAAGATAAATTCATTAATATTTTTGAAGTACTTGGATGCTATGATGGTAAGCACCATAGAAGAGCCTATAAGGAAATTAATAATTCTGTATGCAATTCAGGATTTGAATGGTGTCCAGTAAGTAAGGCCTACGACCACACATTAAATGATAAGCATAAAACAACATATTCAATAGCTACCTATACAATGATCACTGTCTGCCCTGTGCACTGAATAAGACAGGTACCTTGAAAAAAATAGTATGTGATCATGTAACTGAAGACTGTATTATAATGCATAAGCTGGAGTGGTACAAGCAAGGCTGGTGTGGTGGTAATTATAGGCCTTTTATCCTGACATTGATTCTGGGCAAAAATAATGTAACAGCTGAAACAGGACTTGATTAATAGAGAATTAAAGGAGGGTGATATAATTAATGTCAATCAACATGGGTTTATGAAAAATTGATTTTCAAGCTAACTTGATATCTTTTTTTGATGAGATTATAAATTTGGTTGATAAAGTTAAAAGTGTTAAAATAGTAAACTTCTCTAAGACTTGGTCCCGCACAATATTTTGATTAAGAAACTAGAAAGATACAAATTCATCATGGTACCCAGTAAATGAATTAAAAACTGTCTAACTGACAGGTCTTAAATTGCCAGAGACAAGGTGGGTGAGGTAATATTTTTTATTAGACGAACTTCTGTTGGTGGAAGAGACCAGCTATTGAGCTTCCCAGAGCTCTTCTTGGCCATTTATTATTTAATGTTTTAATTAATGACCTGAAAGAAAACATAGTCATTAATGATAGTGTGCAAGTGACACACAGATTGAGGCAGTGGTAAATAATTAAAAGGATAGATCACTGATACAGAACAATCTGGGTTGCTTTGTAAACTGGTTGCAAGCAAACAATGTGTGTTTCAGTATGACCCATGTAAAATTATAGATCTAAGAACAAAGAATGTAGGCCATACTTACAGGATGGAGTACTCTATCCTGGGAAGCAATGACTGAAAAAAACTTAAGGCCATGGTGGATTATCAGCTGAACAGGAGTTCCCAGTGCAATGCTGTGGCCAAAAGGAGTAATGTGGTCCTGTGTTGTATAAACAAGGGAATATTGAGCAGGAGTGGAATTGGTTATATTACTTCTGTTTGTACTGTACTCTGTATTGACACTGGGGGGGAGACAGAGGAATGTTGGGGAGAGAGGCCCAGCCCTCATGGGGGGTGGGAAGGAAGCGCCATCCCACCCCGCTCTACTAGAGTTCTGCTCTGGCCATGCCACCCCAACCATGGCTTTTGCCTCGGCCCCACCCCCTGGCCCTCACTGCTGGCCACGGTTCCCTGGCTTGTTCCACAGCTCCGCTCCTAGACTCGGCTACTGGCTGCCGCAGCCCTGATCCCAGTCTTGGCCAGTGCATCCCCGTTGGGGCTATGGCCTCAAACCCTGAGCTTGGCCCCTGGCTCCCAGCTATTGTTTCTGACTTGACAGCCCCCAGCCCTGACCATGGTACTGCTCCCAGGTCCAGCTTGTGGGGGAAGGAGGGCAGATGTGGGTAAGGAGGGCGTGACCTAAAGTTTGGAGACCACTGCACTACTGAAATGATGTGTCCATTTCTAGTGTCCACAGTATAAGAGGGATGTTCAAAAATTGGAAAAGACATCAAGAATGACTAAAGGATTGGAAAACATGCCTTGTAGTGAAAGGAGCTCAATCTGTTTCAAAGCAAAGCTTAAGGGATGACATGATCACAGCCCTTGAATACCTACATGGGGAATGGAAATTTGATAATAGAAGGGTTTTCAATTTGACAGACAAAGGTGTAACAGGATCCAATGCCTGGAAGTTGAAGCTAGACAAATTTGAATTGAAAATAAGTTGAGAATGTTAACAGTGAGGGTAGTTAACCATTGGAATAATGTACCAAGGGTTGTGGTGGATTTTTCATCACTGGCAATTTTAAAATCAAGATTGGATTTTTTAAAAACAGATATGCTTTAATTCAGGAAAGTCCTATGATCTATTTTATGCAGGGTGTCAGACTAAAACAGTGGTTTCAACCTGTGGTCCTCAGACCTTTGGGGGTCTGCAGACTATGACTAAGGCAGTGGTTTTAAACTTTTTGAATAGTCTCCCCTTGAGTTACAATTTTGCTCATGCCCCCTTCCCCTGCCCATACAAAAATAGACATAATACCTGTCTCTCACCACTCATGTTTTCAGGCACCTAGGGGAAGGTGCGTGTGATGGTCTCTGGGGGCAGAGCCAGAACTGGGCACAGTTTTTGCTAGAAGCAGAAATCGTCATAGCCATGGCAGATGTTAACACTGACCCACAGACTGGTTGGCCCGCTGAGGTGAGTCAGGGGGTGGAGGTGGCGCTCCGTCCTTGAGCCAACTGGTGTTGCCAGCCCAAGCTGCTTGGCGTCACTACTTGTCCCCCCGTGCCACCCTAGGGGGGCATGCCCCACAGTTTGAAAACCTCTGGTCTAAGAGGTCCATGAAAGGTTGTCATTGCCATAGAACAGTGGTTTTCAACCTGTTTTCCATGGACCTCTGGGGGTTTGCAGATTATGTCTAAGATTTCCAAAGGGCTCCACACCTCCATTTGAAATCTTTTAGCAGTCCACAAATGAAAAAAGGTTGAAAACCACTGGATTAGAAGATCGCAGTGGTCCCTTCTGGCCTTATAATTCATGAATCTATGAATTAATGTTGCATGTATTTCTTCAGTTAAAAATTGGCTACAAATATTGAAAAATAAATGCAGCAACGTTCCAGATAATTTGTTCTACATGTTGTACATACGGGATTCAAAAATATGTTGGTGATGATGAGTCATGCTGTGAATATTGCCACGTACTTATCTCCCTGGAAACACAGAACACCTGAACTTGAATGTAAACTCATCTCTTGCCATGGAGATGTTCTAATGGTAATGTATTTTGTGATCCACGAATTGATCCATTTGTGTCTCTTTGGGAAGAGGCAAGTATCCACATCTCTCTCACTCTCTTACTGGCCTTTAAGAAAGAGTGCCAACAGTAAGTTTAAGGTAAATTGTCTTTTTACTCTGTCTTTTTATAAACATTCAGGTCGTCTAACAGAGGACTCTGAAGCACACACAAAGTGTATCAATTTTAAAATACTTTACTTTATAATAAAGGAATTAGTATTAGCTGAATCAGGGCTATCAGTTTTCTAGCTGTCGTTCCATGCAGTGTTCTCAGGTAGATGATTATAGGAATTTGATTATTTTGTGCTGTGTGCTTGAACAGATATACATTTAGTCCGTCTGCCCAGTCTCTGTCCATCAGTTGTTGAAAAATGTTCCAGAGAGCCTGTTTTATCTTGTGAGTCATTGAAGTTCACCTTATTTATCCTACTGCACATCAGTAGTTCTAACTGTTACAAGAGGTAAAATTACACAAAAGTCAAGCTATCCTGTGCACTTCTTTATACTGTAAACATTGAAGTAAATGCTGACAATTAAATAGAAATTAGATTGCATTAACTACTTTGTCACCTGCAGTAGCATGTTTTATGAATGCATCTTCATTTGCATCTCTCCGGTAAAAGACATAAATATACCATCTCATCCCCAGCTCTTTCATTCTATCCACCACTCATTGCTTCAAATAATCAGCCATCAGATAATCAGTAATCATGAACAGGAGCCTCTGTTTAGTTCCTAAACCCACATTTGTTGTTAGCTCCGTTTACTGCTACTTATATATATGTGGTTGGTGAATTCCTCTGCTGAACAGTGTACGTGAATGGTTGGTGTTAATACGAGCCCTTGCAGCTGAGACCATTAATGGCCATGGACGTTGTAATTTCACAGCAAAGCAATGTCTTTATCAGTGCAGTGTGCATGCTTCTGTTGCTTAGGCATGGGATCGCTAGCAACAGCCAATGCCACCATAATTGTGAATGGAGCTGGATTTGATAATGCGTTGAAATATACTTTGTGAAAACATTGTTTATTATGAATTTTCTTGTCATGGGCTTTGTCAGTTACGTTGCAGGTGTGCTTTGGGCCAAGTTGTAACACTAGGGCATCTCACAAACCCTGTAGTAATAACACTTTGTACATACCTCATGTTGATGGCTGCAATTTCATTCTCACCTTCCCAACTGTGCTGTGTAACGATTTTGGAGGCATCCATAAGTTACATCTTGTTTGTGATCCCACTGTCACTGTTAACAGCATTCATGCACTGAATCTGTAAAGAGAACCATTGTTCAAAGAAAGTGCTTGTGATCTATTGTCATCTGAAATTCCTAAATAATGTCGAGCAATAAAATAACTTTTGAATCTTTAAGTTTAATACGAAGCTAGATTTTAATTTGTTTGCTCAGCTGCCAGAAGTGCGCTAAGTGCTTTACAGAACAAGGATATGGTCCTTTTCCTGAACTGTTTACAGTCTAATTTGACTTGAGAGAGAGAGGGGAATGGGATGGGGAAGGACAAGGATTGCAGTAATAGGATCCCATTGTTACTCTATCAGTGTGTGTATGCCCCGTGATGGTTGGGGAATTTTTACTTTTGAAGACACCAGTGGTAATTAGCAGCAGGGGCTTTGGGTTTTGTTAGTTGAAGTGAGGACGGTCTTGATATACTGAGTAATCCTTGTACACGGACTCAGTTCAAGTGGGTTCAGCATTCTTTATGGACATTTTGACATAATCTGCACTTGATTGCACACAGTGATATATACTCCTTGACTAGTCTATGAGATACATTTATTCCAAGAGACTTGTAGGCACTATTTTTATATAGAAAACAAATTAATCAAGAAAGATTCTAATTATAGCAGAGCCAAATTTTGAAATAGGAGCAATGAAAGAGGCAAAACCATGCAGATTTCCACAGATTTCTCAGGAACAAATGCCAGATCACATGCATGATGATCATTTTTGTCTCCCAGATAAAAGTCTGTAGTTAGGGACAGCTGACTGTTTTTCTTCATTCTTCCCATGCCGATGAAAAACAAAAATCTCAGACAAATGCATCTTGCTGGTTGTGGTACTGGAGCAATTTGTCTCATGCCTTTTTCATGCATGTTGCAAAATAGAGGAACTCCACAACCCTGTCCCCATCCGAGGCTATCGGTTCCATGACTGAAACCTCATTGTAAGCCTTAAAAGGCACCTGATGCTTGTTTGAGCCATTCATTCTGCTGGATCCACGATTAACATGGTGGCTCAGATTAATTGTATTGAGCCTCTGGAACACACTCATTTTGACCCTTTGGATCCGGGATCTCCTCATGCAACCCTGGATACATTATCCTTGATGGTGAAACATAAAGGAAAGACGTGTAAGGCAGTGGGGTCAGTTCCTTCTACTTCCCCAGGAAAGATAAAGAAACCTTACAAGGCTAAACCTATTTCCCTAGATATCCTGAAGATAAGTGAATTGCCCTTTAGAATCCCTACTTGTTCCCCAGGGAAATACGTCTCATCACTCTTTGCTTAACCAGTTCATTGTTGATAATCTTGCAAACCTCCTTGGATCTACACTCAGATCCAGAATCACACAACAACTGGCCTGATACCTTTCTTTGCCCTTCTTCGCAAGGGAACAGATTGTGAAATCTAGAGAGCATTACTGCAGGTAATTCCAACCTTTCAGTACATTTTCACATCTCAATCCAACCGTTGCATCAAAAATACCTAAGATTTGTTGTGGTAAGAGATCATTACCAATACAAAGTTCTTCCATTTGGCTTATCTATGGAACCTTTATAATTCACAAAGTGATTTCAGCAATAGCAGCACATTTGGATCCTTGAAAAGGCAGAGTTTTTCTTCCAGAAGAAGGAATTTAAAAATCCGTACAACCATAGGAGGAAAACTCTGCAGGAAAACTCGTGTCATACAGTGATGTTTTTGCTCAAGTGGATGGCCCTTACATCTTTGGGAGCATAGATGACTCTGTATGCACATGTAAAGATGATGCTTTTATAATATTGGTTTCCAAGACACTATATATCCAGTTGAGACAGCACGTTTATAACATTGACACTGCCCAGAGATGTATTCCTATCCCTCATGTGGTGGTCTCAACGTCACATTGTCTTCAGAAGAGTTACGTTCAAGATCTGTCACCCATAGTCACTTCTGATGCTTCCAATGTGAACTGGGGAGCTGATTGCAAGAACTGAACAATTAATTCCTGATCACAGGAACATCTGGGTGAACAAACGCCATATCAGCATTCTAGCGTTAAGTGATGTGTTGAGCTCTCAAGTCCTTTCTCCCCAATTACATGGCAGAGTGGTTCAAGTAGTCACTGATAACACTACAGAGATATTTTACATGAACAAGTAGAGAGGAAACACACTTCAGCCAGCTGTGCAAAGAGACCATAGATCTTGTGAGTGATGCATAGTAGGCAAAATGTATCCTATAGCTCTTCACTGTGTAGGCAAGCACAATATACTGGCAGATCAGCTGCGCAGAAACTGTTTTGGTGAGCATGAATGGCCACTCATGACCTCAGTAACGAACAATATCTTTGCCCTTTGGGGGGATCCAGATCGCTATTTGCAACAGGACAAAACTCCAAATGTCAAAATTTTGCTCCAGACCAGGAGAAGACAACCAGTCCATCTCAAATGCATTTCTTCTAGACTTGGGATGGTGTGCGGGATAGGTCTCCTCCATGCCTTCCGTCATCTAACTGAGGGAGTTCTGAAGAACATCGAAATGAGACAGTGAAAGTTATTCTGATAGCCCCAGCCTGAGCAAGACAAAAACAGTTCTAGGATCCATTGCAGCTATATCACAAGGAGTTTACTTCCTGCAAATCTAAACCTATTGACCCAGTGGAGTGTGTGGATTTTGCTTTCTATTTGAATAAGAGACAAATACAGAAAAACCTAAACTTTGTTTTATGAGAAAAGTAGAGAGGTCAGGCAGTCACGTCCAATGCCTTTCTAAGAGGTTAGACTTTGTATTGAAGAGTGTTATCAATCTATCTGTTTTCTTTCCAGAAGGTCTTAGAACTCATTCAGCTAGAGCGCTGGCCATTTTCATGTCCTTCCTTAGACATATTCCCATACTAGAAATCTGTAGAGCTGCCACTTGGAACTCGATTCATACTTCTCAAAACATTGTTTCTTAGATCAGACACACAATCTGATAAAACAATATTACAATCCCTATTAAACTTGGCGTCCACGTCTAGAGGGAGGAGCACTGCTTACCAAATTCCCAAGTGTGGAATTGTGCAGAGGCTACGTGTAGTAGTAGTGAAGGTTACTCACCTGTAACTAAAGTGCTTTGACCTCTCCACAGTGTCACTCTACATGCACGTTTCTCTCTTCCTCAGAGTTGTAGTTACAGTTTTGGACCTGAGGAAGCTTTGGAAGGAACTGAGGCAATTGGTGTGACATGCTCCTTTTATAGCCTCGTCTTCAGAACATTCAGAGCTGAGTGGGGAGAGGGCATACTCCAAATGGCCCTGCTACTAGAAGGTTCCGCTTCTCCCAGGCGGCACCATGAATGCATCCTAAGAGTAGAAATATGTAGAGCTGCCTAACTTTCATTTCTACAAATACAACATTGAGTCAATCCATTTTATATTACTTATCCTGAAAGACTTATTGTAAAATGTCTGTTACCTCTCCAAGTAGGGTTTCTGATCTCTGAGCACTGTCCCTGAAAATGCAATATTGTATATGAACAAGGAGAGGGTTCTAAAAATGTTACCTTCATTCATGAGATAGGTTATTCAATCTTTCACAAGTCACCGGAGTCTTACTTTCCTTTTGTTCAGAGCCAAAAGAGAAGCTGAAACTGATATATGAAGAGAGCTTCTTGTTTATTTGGAAATCCACAACCTTTATTATACCTTTACAGTACAGGTTCAGAATCTTCTAAGTTATCCACTGCTAGATGGAAAAAATACTGCACTAAAGTTTATACGTATGAACAGCTTGGTTTCAAAAGACAGGAAGGCATAATTAATCTTAAAATCCCATTACTTATCATAAAGGAGTTTCTGCAGCAGCAGGAGCTTGAAAGCAGCTACTTGGTTATCTATTCACACTTCTACTACTTCCTATGGGCTAGACTCTTAGTCCTGAGAGATGCTGCAGAACAAAGCATTTCTATTGCATCCTTAAAGGCACAGTCAATGATTTCCTATCAGGGGAATTGTTGGAATCATTGGGCTTGTCCTGCCGTGTGCTACACAGTGCACCTGATTTTTTTTCCTGTGGGCAGAACAAATGACCAATCACTTTCAAGTTTAGCATTTATGAGCACAGGCGCTTTCGCGCTCCACTGTCTCACTGTCTCTCTTCATTCATTCTGGACCTCACATTCATTCTGACCTCCTCTCTGCCACTCGTTCTTTCCTTCCCCTACCCTCACATATTTTCCTTAACTTTGACTACGTGCGGGGAAAAGAGAGAGAAAAGAATAGGGGAGAATGAGAGGCAAACCCACGGTCGGACCTGGGCTGCTCACCCAGCTGCCATGACTCACTCCTCCAACAGAGTCTGCAGGAACTCATCACTCAACCGTGCTGCAGCAACGCAGCTGCACTCGCTCATCTGGGCAATGATTCAGCCCGCAGGCATGCTGCACCAGCCAATCCCTGATCAGGGGCAATGTCACATGACCCACAGGCACAGGTATTTAACTGATCTTGGCAGAGCTGCAAGTTAGGTCTGCTCTGCACGACACAGTTAGGTCAACATAAGCGGCCTTGCATCGACCTAGCTCTGGAAGTATCTTCACTTAAATTTGGCTCTCACCATGTAAGTGCTTCTCTGCACCGATTTAGTAACACCACCTTCCCGCGCGGCATAGAGTTAGGGTAGGTTTAATTAGGTGGACACAATGTCGACGTTGACACTGCGTTGCTTGTTTTGGCTGTTACTGGCTTCCAGGAGCCGTCTCACAACGCCCCTCAGTTGACAATCCAATCAATACAAGAGCTCTTAGTGAGGGTGCACATTGCCAACACAGAGATAAGCGTGCACACACAGGGGATTTAATAACTGCAGTGGCCCAATGCAGATGTAAATTAGGTCAACGTAGTTTTGAACTGTAGATATGGCCGTAGTCTGCAGCAGCACTACTCCAGCCAGGAACATTCCTGCTGCCTTGCAGTGTTCCAGACTCCCTGGCCTTCCAACCTGCTCTTAATCCATCTCATGTGCCTGCGCCCAGCTTTGCCTGAGCCTTGTTCCAGCCTACTTCAGCCGTGTCTGTGTCCCACCCTGATTCTGCTGCAGCCCTGTTCCTGACCCACTCCAGTCCTGCACCTGCCTTCGGACCTCCAACCCGGCTTGATCTTCTGCCTGCTTCCTTACTCTGACACGATCCTGATTTGGCTTGTCCATGAACTCTGACCCCAGTTCTGACCCGTAGCCTGTCTCCAGACCCTGGTTTCAGTGTTGTCCTCAGACTGGTCCCAACCCTAGGTCTGGCTTTGACCAGTGCTCCAACCACCAAGGCTGTCCTCCTAGAACCCAGAGCCTGATTCAGATGGACAGAGATTAGGGGAAAGGTGGATTGCGGAGCACCTCTTCCCATCCTCTTCCCTCAGCTGGCAGGAGCAGAAATGACTGAATCGGGGAGAAGCTTTGCAGCTCCTTCCCCACTTTGTTGACTGGCAGCAGGAGGGGAGGTGGAGCCCAGGGGCACCTCATAGTTGCAACCCCTGCACCCAATGCATTAAAGAGTAGTGCCCTTCTAGATTTCAGCAGAGTCTATTAAGGAAGGCTTTCTCCCCCGTTATTTCTGTTGTTCTGAAGCATGGTATAATTAAAATAAATAAATAAATAGAAAACTTTCTGAACTTAAATGAACAGCTGTATTTTTAGGGTATCCTAATAAACCCCATACCTAATTCACTTCAGATAGAAGTAGGAAATGTTACCTCTTTCCAAGGTGTAGCCACCCAGTTTTGACACTGACGTGATGTTTTGTGTGCGAGATTTTTGGAAATGATCAAAATCAGGCTTATAATGGAAACTCATGATGGGAAGTTGAATTTTCACAGTGGTGTTAGTCTGTTACCTGTTCATAATATACTGAGTTTCTCACGTTTTGTAGGTGATAAGGAGTCTTCATCTCTTTGTATAACTTAAAATATCAGCAGACACCACCTTACTGAGTCAAGCCCTTGCAGACCCTGCAATCAAGACAGTAGGAAGTAAGGCAAGCAGTGTCAAATCATATGGTGCCTGGCTGAATCCCATCCAGAGTAATAATTCAAGTCAGTAAAATGGACAGCAGAGTAAAACAAAAAAATTGTGTCAAATAAGCAGATTTAACTTTACATCAAAAAGCATTGACACATGTATTTTAGACAGTTGGCTCACCTTTTGTTTATTTTATGAGAACCTTCGCCCTAAATAATAAGGTTTGTGTTCCTGTATAGATTATGCTTAAAATGTAATTTCATTTGTTTATTTCATATACATGTAAAAGCAGTTTTGCACACTAAGTGTATTGTATCCCTGAAATTAATGCTGTGGCTTTGAGGAAGAAAGATGCAAAGAAATGAACAAGCATGCAGAACTATGTTCCTCCCTCAGTTCTTTTATAGAATGTCTACTTCCCATCTTCAGTTCTTCCAGTGAAATTAACAGCAATTTGAGTTCAGAAAACATTAGACAACTTGGAAATGAACTTTGAAACAGAATCATTAGTTTATAGGCCTTATCAATGTATTTCCTGAGTAGTTTTGTTCCATAATGCAGTTAATGTTTTGAAAACATGTTTTAAAACAATGTTTTAAAAACTAATTCACAGATTTGGGTCTGATAAATGTTTAAACATTTCTTGTGTTTTCATGTCATTTAGTATCCTGGAGCTTAATTTTATCTAACTCAGTTTTTTCATTTAGTGAAAGTTTTTTAAAGAACTTACAAATACTTGATTCTTCTAGAATTTTAATTATGCCTTCTGTTCACTTTATAGAAATCCGTGTAATACACTGAAATGCCTGACTTGACTGATAGCCAGATTTTAAAACCTTAAGGGTTAATTTCCCAGTTTTTTGCTTTTTTGTTCAGTTTACTCCCCCCCTCCCCCAATTCTCTCTCCATTTTGACTCAGATTGTGCTACCTATACTTTACAGTGAGTGTTATTTATTCCTTAAATAGACCCATTGACTTCACTGAGATTACTTGTGGAGTAGGATACTGTCCTATTTCCTCTGGGTAAGAACGACAGAATGTAGTCCTCTGAGATTTTGTTTTCTACCAGGAAAGCAGGTGAGGCAATTCCTACACAAGTCAGTGAATCAGGTCACAGCCAATTGCAAATAAAGAATTTCCCCTAAGATTCTTATTGTTCCCAAAATCTCTTTTTCCTTTTCCCTGTGCAGAGTGGTTCAGCAAGTAGCCACTCTGTGAAGTCATCTTCTTCGACTTTCCATTTCCTTTTTTCAGTCACTAGTTTATTTTTTCAAATGTTTGCCTTTTGTGTGCCACTCATTTACTGCTTGACCTCTTATTAAAGAAAACTGCCTCTCCAGATCATTCTGGGAAGGGGGAGGGGGGATCAGGCAGGTCACCCCTCCTTCACCTGCTACAAAAGAATTGTTATATTCTGTAAAAATATTAATTCACTTTCACAATACTCTAAAATTTAGGCTGAGGCATAAGAGAGATTTCATGCTACACTGCTTGGGTAGGAAGAATTATAAACAAACTGAATTGTGGTTGCAGACTAGAATAAACTCTTGAGTTCTTCACTATATGTAGATTTAGTATATGCAGAAGATTTCTATAGAATCAGTCACATACTCAAACTTATTTTTCAAAATTCCTATTCAAGCTACAAGTGTGGCACTTGATTACGTTAGAAAGGTGTGCCAGTGCAGGTAGAGACGTACATCCAGCATGGCACATGAAATTTGTAAGAATGAAATTGTAATTGACAAACGTAGGATTCATCAACCACAACTGATCAGTTTGCAGCCATATTGGAATTTTAGTGAGTGCTGATAGCTAGATAAGCACTGGTGCACCAAGGCCATCAGCTCTGAAGCACAGATGACTGATCTAAAGTACCACTGATGCTTCAAACATCAGTGGTACCCTTCATTGTCTCCCTCAAGTGCATAAATGTTAATGGAGAGTCATGATGTGGGAGGGATGGAAAGGGGATTCCCTTAAACATCATGATGTGCCCTAGAATGGAGAAATCACCAATGCACTGAGGATTGGGTTTTCTCTGTCAAAAGTTTCAAAGCAATATAGAGTTGACCTGGTAATAAGTGTGAGTAAGTAAGGTACTGATGTACCAAGGAATTAAGTCAACAGAACTCCATATGCATACAGAGTGTTGGTGTCTTGGCATAGCTGTGTGAACTGTCATTGGAGAATCCACTTATGGACACCTCATCAGAGTCCCACCAAAAGATTTTGGCAGACAGCTAGTTGCATACATGGAATTTCATTAGCGCTCCACAGACTGTAGTCAGTGACAGCTTTTGTGCTTTATACTTTTTGAAGGGATCTCATTGGCCAATACCGCAACCTCACCAGTGATAACAGAGATCAGACCACTGACGGGCAAGGTGGTGCAAAGCGTTGGGGTCATGCTGGACAAAGATTGCTGTGGTAGTAAGGAATGCATTTTCAAATTACAGGACAGAGGTAAAAGAGAGCTTTAGAAATTTTTAGTCTGCAAAAGTTGGGAGATCTATTGCAATTGACATATTTGGAGAAATGGTAATTACTTATCTGTAACTGAAATTCTCTGATGCATTGCAATAGATCACCCACCTGACTTCCCCCACAGACTTGGTGGTACATTTGGGTATTCTTTAATGCTTTCTAATGTCTTTAAATAAGGAAATAATTCTAGGGATTCCTGCACTGTTCTAGTATGGAGGTGAGGAGTCTGCACACCAAATTGTGAAGCTTTGGTAGGTTCCCATCAGTCATGCACTGGGAGAAAGAGTGGGAGTCTGTTACAGCATACAGCTTCTGACAACAGCAGTTCCAGAAAAGTAATTTATTTTTACTGTAATGTAAAATGTTAGTGTACATAGGTCTTTGGGTAAAAGTTCCTAACGTTTTAATTTATGATATTATCTATTTTAAAATAAGCTATTATTATTATTATTATTTCCTCTATTAGCAGAGGAAAATGCTTCACTTCTAGTAGTGGTATTGCTAAGAAGGGTAGTGAGTGCTAAATCATTCAAATCTATTGTGATCTGCTGTTACTTTATCATGTTAGTTTAAGTGGCCATTTCCAAAGACTCTAAAATCTTGAACTGTCTGCATATAATTATTCTGTAATATTCAACACACATCCAGTTGGTGCTGGACTGTGATTACAAACAGTTATCAAATGACTGTAGACAAGGATTTATTCTGTCATTTTTATTCTGTCACAATATTTATTTAAACGGCACACAACATAGTCTCAGTTTCTTGTTTTCAATCCCTAGGGCAAAATAAATAACATACGTCTCTAATACAAATGTACGTATGTTGTAGTTACAGCAGGGTTCCTTCAGAGGGAATGGAATGATTCCCCTGACGCAAGTACGCTCCATACTGGATCACTATGGTATTCCCATGTGGTAACCTATCATCTCAACTGCTAATGATCTTCTTACCCTTGTTGACGTTAGCAGACTATTCCCCCAGGGTGTTTTCTTTTGTTTCCCTTGTCAGCTGATCTAAAGAGACCAGAGAACTGCTCAAGATCTAAAGAGAAGAGAGAACTGACTTTTCTGCAGATGTTGAGAGTTCCACCGCAAAGTTCAGCAAAAGTCTGTTTAAAGTGTAGAAAGTGAACAGGAAGCACAGCTCCTCCGTCTATTTCATTTTCTGTGCCTGATGAGCAGTGCACGCTGAGAGTTTGGAACAACTTCCCAGTGGTATAACAACTTCATGACTTCTCTTGTGCCACAGGAATAGTTTTTTGTTCATTTCCTTTAAAAAACTAAATCTCTTAACGTTCACAGGTGGAAAATGTGGCAAATACATAAATAAAATGGAGAGTAATGAGAACAGGCAACAAAGGGAAAAATGCAAAACTGACATAAAAATATTTGCATCCATCTTGACATTTTTCCAGGGCTTCTACAATGCAGTGAGCAAGGACCATCATATCTTATTCCTATTACAGTGCCAGATTTTTTTTTTTTTTTGCTGCTTCAAAGGCACAGAGTTGAGCCAATACTCCTGGCCCCGTTGGAGTCCCTGAAACACTGCTTCTGGTCAGAGGTGAAAACTCCCCATGGCATTATCTCAGCCATCCAGGCCTGCCTTCTCTTCTGTATATAGTATGGATTCCACTCCATACTATACATGGCTGAGGAGATTCACTCAGGACTTGAGAGAGGAGAAAGCAGTGCCTGTCCTTTGACCCTTACATAAAGATCAGGACTCTCTGGGTAAGAGAATTATCAGGTCATTCATGCACGTAGCTTCCCAATTTGTGCATGTGGTCATGGCAACTGAGTGCAAAAATTAGATATCCAGTTTCACTTACCTTTTTAAACACTATATTGCATGGCTGACCTTCTGTAAATGTCTTCTGAATATGTCTGTCAGCGTGTGCTAACTAATATACCTTGAAGAAAGAATCCTAATCCAACAGTGTCAAGTCTTGGTCTGCACACACCTTTTGACAGCATGTATTATATCACTAGCCAGTATCAACCAATACATACTTCACCATTTAATCAGGAACACAATGGAGAAGCAGTGATGACTAATTTTGTAATTTTAGCTAGGCCTGGTTTCAATATATACAGTGTATATATAGACATTTAGAGTTCTCTGTTACACAGACTCACTTGCTATTACTCTTTTTTCCATTCCTGTGTTTGTACTTAGTTCCTTGGGTTCAGACTCTTAGAAGCTGGGAGTAGCTGGCCAATGGATAGATAGGCTAAAGTTCTCAAGGATGTTGTCACGTGAAACATTGGTTCCATGAAACTAGTGATCGTTAAGTAGCATTTCTGTAGCAAGATTTGTTCTAGGGAACGTTGAGTGCACGTAACCAGTGTCCACACAAGCCAGTTAATGCTCAACAGATTAGTGCACAAATAGTGTTTACATCCCTTTTGTGTGGACTAATGCACCATGAACACAGGCCCATAATGATCACTCTTCTTGTATGTTATATCCCTATCATCTGTCTGTCTAGATTGTAAACTGTTTGGGGCAGACACAATCTCCTACTACATTATACACACACATACTATGTTAAAAGCACATGATTAAGGCTGTGGAAATGTCAGAGTTAAGTTAAGCAAATTTAATTCAGTACTCTTATGTATATGCTTTATGATATAGACTTTAACTACGTGTTCATGGATATTTGTTTCACAGGATCCCTGCCTTTGTCAGTGCACAGGATGGATAATGCACACTCAATGAGCAGTTCCTCTGAATTTTGTTTTATCTTCATTGTTCAATACCTCATTTACTGCACATTGTTCAAATTCTGCTCTGAAGATAATTAATTTTCTCATGAGATTTTCTATAGCACTCATCACTATATTATCTGAGAGCTTTACAAATATGAATTAATGTATTTTTAACGCACCCCTGTGAGATGACTGGGTGTTATTCCCCTTTTACAGGTGGGGAACAGAGGCACAGAGAGTTTAATGTTCAAAGTATCCACTAATTTGGGATGCCCAATTTGAGATGCCTGGGATCTGATTTTTCAGAGTATTAGCTTTATATGATAATTTGTGTTCAAAGTACAGTTTCCATTGACTTCAGTTGTAGCTCTGAGTGCTGAGCACCTCTGCAACTCAAACTCCAGGGTCGTGTGTTTTTTAATACTCACAAAACAAAGAACACATAATTAGTGGCCACCTGTGAAAAGTTTAGTTTAAGTAACTTGTTTAGCAGAAGACTATTTTCTGCAATCCCCTGCCTCTTTCACTACATACCTTCCTGATGTCGCAATTAATGAGGCCAGGGTCCTACAGGCAACAGTACTATGCAACAGTGATGTATTTGCAGTCCACGTCCACCTGTGTATCAACGTGCATAGACACAAAGGGACCAAATTAATGCTGCATAGGCAAACTTTAATTCAGGTATTTCCTAACTTTTGAGTGCTTGACTTTATAACATTAATAATCTGTTAACATACTTGTTTTGTGTGTAACTTCGTAGCTTTTTTAAAAAAGTCAGCTGAAAAGAGACATTTTATCATATGGCTCAGTTAGATTGGAACCTTTAGATCCACCACACAGACTTGTGCCACTTGACCTAATGGAATAATTGATAGGAGAAGTAAGTTGTCATCCTGTATGTGGACTTTGGGACACTTTGCTAGTGGGTTTCCTAGGTACTTGCTGACAGCAGAAAAATGGTGGCACTCAGGAGTCTTGGGTTCCATTCGAGGCTCTGGGAGAGAATGCATTCTAGTGGGGTGCAGACTTTTTTTGCCCTTTTACCCCCAAGCTTGATTCACTCCTTCCCTCCAACCTGTCTCTGTCCATTCCTTTCTCTCCCCCTCCCCCCAGCTCCATGTACCAGTCCCATTCTCCTTGCATACCCAATCCCAGTCTCCACTCTTCAAGCTTCCTATCCCAGTCCCAGTCTCCTTTCCCAGCCCATCGTAGTCTCCTCCTCCACATTCACTGTCTGAGGCCCTATTTTCCCCACACCAAGCCTTAGTCTCTTTGCCAAACCAATCCCAGTTTCCCCCTCACTGCTCTTTCATGGTCCTTTGTCCAGTCTTTCTCCTATTTGCTCTGCTGGTTCCCAGTCTCCCTCTCTGGGCTCCTCATCCAATCTCAGTCTACCTCCTAGTCCTACTCCAGCCTCCCTTCTTCTTGGCACCTTGTATCAGTCTCTTTGCCTAGTCAATCCCAGTTCTCCTCCTGTATCATAGCCCATTTTCAGATCTGTCTTCTCTCCCTCCATTCTGTTTTCCCCTCAACGGTTTCTAGTTCCTGTATCCTTGTTTAGACAGTTCCAATCTGTCCCAATCTACTTCTTTCTCTCTCCCTGGTTCATCTTTTGCCCCTCTGCATTTGAATCAGACAGCTTCCGCCTCCAGGCTTACTAGGTGCCAGCAAGAGGATCATTGTAAGCACAGGAGAGACAGGCTCCCTGCTTTCAGTTCCAGTGCTCAGCCTCACTCTGGCCTAGAGCAACTTGAGCGGGGAAAGTCCAGTTTTGCCCCTGTAGTCTTGGGCTGAAGGGAGCATGTTTAGTCGCTCTGTAGGAATGGCATATGCGTAGTCTGGTCAACACTGGGTGTTGTGAGACGCTCAAGCATGGGCAGTGAGAACAGAATCTTCAGAGAATTTCACTTCTAAAATGAAAAAAATCTCTGTTGAATGTGGGCAAACTGTGACTTGTTCAAAGACTTATAACTTGGCAAAAAGTCACTGAAACTCTCTGTGCACCAGTTCCCCATATGTAAAATGGGGATAATAGCACTTCCCTACCTCGCAGGGGTATTGTGAGGGGAAGCACATTAAAGATTGTGAGATCTACTGCTGCAAAGTGATATAGCAGAGACCGGCTTTACTACTAATAGTATGTAGTAGTAGTAGTTATGAGTCTTCTCATTGTGCCTGCTGCTCCCACAGTCTCTCCAAGTCACTTGACAGTTTGTTCTTGTCCTCCGGTTCATTTCCTGCCCCTTCAATTTTGGTGTCATCAAGAACTGACTGTGCTTGGATTAACAACAAAGAACCTTATCAGACTGCAGCTTCTAAACAGCAGCCTAAACTGAAGATTGACACACGTGCATTTGCAAGTTTTTAGAATGGGAAACGCATTTCTTGTATCAGTTGCACATTCTTCAGTGTTGTAATGGAAGCAGCTCTTCTAACGAACTGAAGCTGCTTCATACACCACAGTTTGAGCCAGTGTATTAAAGTATACAACTATAAGCAGTGTTGCCTAAGAGTTCCCAGAAATATGGCATATTTCATCTTTTGAAATCCAGGTGTTTGTTTTTTGTTCTTTTTTTCTGGGAATTACCGTCTATACACATATTGAACTGTACCAGGAATGGTTATCAGTTAGTTTCTCTGCATAGCCACCCAGATTGTAGTAACTTCCTAAGGGATTCTAATATCTGAACAATGGAACATAAATATGTTGCTTCTGCAAGAGTCGGTGACGATGCTAACGCAAACAATGCAAGAGCTAAATTCCTGAGATTCTTTACACAACACTTAGTTTTAATGATTCCAGAGACTATCTCAGGACATCTTAAGTTATATCCTGATGATAGATACTAAGCTGGAAATAAAGTAGATGCACTCTCCTAAGCTCTGTTCACAAAGAAAGATCAATCTGTGTGATATGCCAAAAGCAATCACCGTCGAATGCGCAGGTTTTCTTGCATGATTTGCTATTTTAACAACAGTTAACAATGTCAATTAAATTATTGTCCTTGTTATGCTTCAGAGTTAACAGCTACTGAAACAGATAGGAACAATTTGTGCTTCTTTGAATCGTTTCAGGTTGTCTGTGGAATCAGGGAGACATTGCTGCACTGTGTTAGACTATGTTCATATTGCAAAAATTTTCAACCATAAGAACTAGAGAATTTGTATGTTAATTGAAAGTTTTGAGTCTGGAGCACAAGATGATGGCTTCTTCAAAAAAATAAAATAAAAGTACTCTCTTGCCAAGCCACTCAGAGAGTGCTATCCCAGCGTGACCCTTGCTTGAAACCCTGCATTCAGGAAAGTGAAAGAAGGACTGATATTATTGATTTTTTATATATATATAGTTTCATGATAGTGACAATACAGCAGTTATTCCAGGGGAAAATTTCATTCTAAACCCTGTTTTTTTAAAAAATGTTTATAACTTTCTGGGGAAGCAGGCGCGTGGCTGGTTTTTCTTTTTCTTTTTTCCCCCCGTCAGCCCAAAGCATTATTTTTTTGCAAATCTAACATCATTTTGTTCAGTCATTTTACATTAACAGATTATGATAATAGAAGACTTTCCCAGCATGCTCTTTTGCATTCCCATAACCGCAACCTTTAACTTGCCATGGACCTAGTTGTCAATAAAGACAGACACTGCGGGCTGCTTAGATAAAACTTACTGCAAAAATTGTATTGAAAATTGTGTACTACATTTATTTGGAATTCCTCTTTCCACTAAGGGCCAAATTCTGTCAGTTCTGCCTATCTCCATTGACTAAATGACAATCATCTACATGCAAGGACAGAATTTTGCCCTAGGCTTTTAACTCTACAATAAGGCAGAGTTTACGTACTAAATGTTAAGATAAATGCATCTTTGTATACCTTTAATTACTAGTCAATTTATTTGAATGTTTCATAACTCTTAAAGGAGCAGAACTGGAATTACAAGCAAGGACTTGGTGTGTTTATGTGCTGCCTTTTAAATAAACAGATGTATAGATTCAGGGCATTCTCTTTCATACCCACATCCTCCATTTTTGTGGCTGTATTAACTGATTCTGTTAGCAATCTGCCATTGAAAAAAAGTCACTAATGAAAAGAGGCTATTCTACCAGTAATGTCTGTTGTATTGATTGCGTGGAAACAATCCACAGAGGAGGACTGTTTCACATTATGGTGTAGACTTGAAGAATAGTGCAGGTATGAACACATCAAACTGAGGTTAGCAAATATTCCACATGCTTCCTTCAACACTGGATGTCCCTAGGCATTAAATTTTCCTAAACTCCAAAAGAATAAAACATCAGGCCCTCCAGGTCACCTCTCTTCTTTTACTCCTGTAAAAAGATCCCTCAGGGCTTTTTCTTTTTTAAAGCTGCAAGGGCTTCATCAACTCATCCTATGGAAGTTGAACTTAGTTCTGAATGTGTTAACAAAGCATCCCTTCAAATCTCTTTCTTCCATTTTACTCTCCTTTGTCCCCTTAAAATAGTCTTCCTGCTTTCAGTCAATTCATGCACAGAATCCTGAGCTGAAACTACATGAGAACTTTCCTTGCTCCTCAATACAAGCTGTTCCTGGGAAGAGTGTAATAGAAAAATCTGCAACACCACTATATTGTCCTCGAAATTCCTCCTTAAAACTCACCATTGTGATGCCCTGTCCCCGTCCCCCCAAAAAAACCAAACCACTAGACTGCGGCTAAGAGGCTAGTGTGTTGTGCCAGCTGCTTATTGCATAATTATCATAATTATCTCACTGATACCTTGTGTGTGTCATCCCCTCCTCCCCATCTGTTTGTTGTATCTACCTATTGAATCATGAAACGCTTAGATTGTAAATTCTTTGGGACAGGGACCATCTTTTCATATGGTATGTACTGTGCCTAGCATAATGAGGTCCATGGCTTGATTGGGGCCTTTAGATGCTTCCTCATTACAAAATATAAATAATAAAGGAATTAACTGTGAACTGCGAGAGAAGTAGTGACCTCAAAATGTCTGATAACATGTATACAAAACTTTGCACAAAATATTTACAGGAAGAATGAAATACTGCTTCACATTATGCAGATTATACACCTAAAATTATTTAGCTCTGAGAGGAATCTGAGATCATAATGTCATCGTGAAGGCTCTCAACAATATATAGCAATGGATCTGTGTTTGACATTGCCATTACCATTACCTTAAATGGAGGTCTCATCCGGGTGCATGTAGCATGGCAGACTCTTTGCTGTGCAATAGGTTTTAGGTTTGTGGCATTTGGTTTATCCATGTTCCAACTATTCATTAGGAGTTGTAGTGAGAATTAGGTCCTGAAGTGCTATGAAAGCTATCTGATTGCAAGGACTACTATATTAGACTGATCCAACCAGGGAAGGTAACCTACTGTGTTTGATACATACTTCAGTGTACAATCGGTATGTCACATTGCAAAGTGCCTGGAGTACGCTGAGAAGTATTTAACAGGACTAATTAAAATGGCTTAGCTGGGCATGTCTCTGTATTCTGTGTGCAGATTTATCACTGTAAGTTTTATTTTTTTGGAACTAAGGTAAGGCATAATGCTGATTCATAAACATGAAATCTGTTATTTTACGTATCCTTCAAACAAATTTGGGGAGATGAACACGATTAGTGATATCAGACTTTCCTTGTAAGGTTTGTCCAGGACTGATTGTCTGACTTTTTTTTTTTTATATAAGTTCCTTTGATAGTGGATATGAGATGCAGTAAACCCTGTTCAGAGGAACAAAGTGTGTCCAAGTGAAGGCAGTCATGGTTGTACTTGAGTTTTGCTATGACCACATTTGGCAGAGATGCAGTATTTGAAAATCCACATCTGCGCAGTTACACACAAATATGTATAAATATGGGATGCAGTGATAAGGCTGTGACCTCTTTTATATGATGAAATCCATTTGTGATTTGGAGTTAATTTCCAAAAAGTAGTAATTTAGCTTGTGGTATCAGAAAGAGAAAGATACAGATTGTTCCGTATTTCTTATAAGAAATAATTATACAGCAGAAGACACATGAGGCTGTAGGTTCATAATCACCTTCTTGTGGCAGATGTCGCTTATTGTATGACTGCTTTTCCTTTATTCACTTTCTGAAATGTTGCACAATGCCTACAAAGATATGCTGCATTGCTATATTTATCTTTATAACTTTAAATGTAAACTTAAAACATGCACAATACTGCCTGAATGTATTCTAAAAAGAGGAGACATAATGAAATATATTTCTATAATTTATGCTTTCTTCCCCCCCCCCCCTTATGCCAGACAACATCAGCAATGTGCTCATGGTCACTAAGGCTTGCCCCTGCATCCACAGAAGTAAAATGGGAGTCGTGTTGTCTTCAAGTGGAGCAGAATCAAGCCTTCAGTTTCTAGCATTGCACATGTGGGATCTGGTGGCAGAGTTTTGTTCGTAGACAGTCTTTGCTTCTGCAACTCACTTTCCCCAACTTGTCTAATAGAGACCTAATATAAGTGAAAGGGCACATGGCAAAGTTCATCTGTTTAATCAGACTATTGCTGTGGTTCTAGGTGTGGATTTTATACTAATTGATTATGGGGCAAGACAGTTGACTATTTTAATGCTCATTTTAATTGGTTTCCAAATACAGAAGTGAGGATCCATTTTTAAAATTGCAATTTAAATAAATATATCTGTAGAAACAAACATTTCAACCAAAATATTGAACTAAGTGAGAGAAAGTCTTGTACAGCAGTACAAAAGTTTCTTGAAGGATAATATCTTGTTCTACATTGATTCTAGAACCTTCCCAGAGTGCCTAATTATTTGCTTTGTTTCCTCACAGATGAATCGACTCCTAAGGAAGTCAGCAGGGTAAGTACGGCTTACAGATGTCTCTCCATCCCACACTAGAAAAAAAGAGTGGTCTCTGTGGCCCACTGTTCACTTGAGACAACTTTCTTTCAGTCTCTGATCAAGGCTGCGCTCTATTCCCTGAACGGTCCAGGTCTCCAGAGCAGTGTATCTAACTGACAACTTGCAGAGCAATTAAAAAACAAAATCCTAGCACTCAAAACATTTGATTAGTTGTAAACAGGTGAAACATTTTCATTAGCAAACAGTGGTAAACATTTTCATTAGCAAAATGAGGGTACTTATACAGGAGCTACTGCTATGATCTCATGTGAACAAGGCTGCTTCAATGAAAAGAGGAAATTCATGACAACTTTGAACTTTGACTAGTTAATAGTATGACTACCCATTATTTAATCAGTATTACTACCATGAGAGATGGTGTGCATGATAGCATTGAAGAGGAAACAAGGCAAGAATTGTGTCCTATCTAATTATGCCCTTTGAGATGTGGGTACAGAAGAACTAAATTCATTGACATGAAATATTTTGCAATCTACTGAATTAAATCTAATCTGGCATACAACTTCAGTGTTTGAGAATTATGTATTTCTTTCTGATTGAGTGCCCTATTTATTTGGGCAATATACAGTGAACAAATACTACATGTTGAATGAGTTACCATAAACTGCCATGCTGTATCTTGTGATAATTAGGTGGTGATATCTTTCTGCTCCCATGTTACATCTTGATATTTTGGTCAGTAATTCTGCTCTACTTTGTCGTCTTAACCTTCCATGTGCCACACAAACAAATGGTTGCCACCTTTTCTATTCCTTCTAAAAAGAGTTCTCTGTTCTGCCCTTTGTCACTGTTGACTCTCCTATACCAGTGGCATTATCATGTCTGTCTTGTGTCATCAGCCATTCCTAGATTTAATCATGCCATCAAGGGACATCACCAGCCTCTTCTGCATTTTGCTTGTGAGTGGTGGATTTGCTTGATGCATCAGCCCTAGCCAAAGGATGGTCTGTTTCAGTGCCCTCTTTCTCTCAGACCTATTAAGGCTACCCTTGCAGAGGAAAGAAAAGAAAAAAGGAACATCAGCACAATAACCATCAGTCTCATGATAACTTTGAATAAGCTAAAGATAGAAAGTTTTGTAAACAATCAAATTCCATATCTTTCAGTAAAAATAATTGTTTACAGTTTTTCTCAAGATTTACAAATGTTTTATTTTGTTGATTCATTTTTATGTAACATCTTTAACTTTTAACAGTACCAAAAGTCACCACAGAAGACTGCAACATAAAAAACCAAAATCTAGAGTAACAATTCTATTACTTCAGAATATAATTTGAGTATATATTGCACTTAAAGGTAAAACCAACGGTGATCAGTTTATTTTTTAAGGATAATTTCAATACATTTGTCATCCAAACCTTTTAGTATCCTCCTATGAAGGAGAAGTGATGATAAAATAAACTTTAAGAAAACCTTCTGCCCAGAAATAGGTTTGACAGGGAAGAAATGTAAAGAATAAGGACATGCTTTAAAGCCCATCTTTCCAAATTTCTTAAACATTACTAAGATCACAATATCTTATAATCCTTATTACAATCATTCATCATAAAATAAAAGAAAAGGAAGAGGAAATTAAAAAAGCATTGTGTAGCCTTAATTACTGTTATGACACTATCCTGATATTTAAGCTATTAATATAAATAATTATACGTGTGTAAATAATTACTCTCAAACTTATCCAGTAGCATCAGTGTCTGATTTAAGACTAGCCTTTCAGGTTTCCGTTTCACACAGGATTGTATTGTATGTCTGCAGTTTTGCCTTCACAGTGATCTGAACCCTTGAGGGGATAAGTCCGGTAGAAACCATTTATCCAAGAAATAAACTGAAATCTGTTGAAGTCCCAGCAATTACATGCACGGCCGTTAACTTCTTAAACCTAACTACTGGGTTCAAATTGTGTATTATAATCTTGAAACACCATATCTTGTCTTAAGAAAGAAATAAGCATTGTACAATTCGCCTTTTGCATGCAAGCACTTTACAAACCTGTTAGTCACAGCAAATTATGTCTTTCTCTCTATATTATATATATCTATGGCAAGAGTCCTAGACCATTGTGTTTTGAGAGGTAACTCAATCAATCACCACTCTCACTCTACAGCTAATATGCATGCAACAGTTTCATTGGTTGTAATCAGTCAATGGTATGAAAAAGACTTAACAGATGGTGGACTGCTTGGTCCAACTGCCATAGTTCTTCGAGGATTGATTTGCCACTCAAACAACTCTCAACACTAACTCTGTAGCACAAGCCACACAAAGGAGCACAAAATTCCCAAGCACAACCCACAAATCAACAGAAAAGTGACAAAAAATTGTCACCACAAACCACATGCAAATCAACACACAAACACTGAGCACAATCCCCAGAGAAAAATCAAACTACCCACACAGCAACACAACCAGCGCACGCAGTAATCCCAGGCACACGCAGCCCCACACTCCAGTACACATCCCTCATTCACCACATGCACAAATCAACACAAATCTCCCAGCACAACACACACACTTGCCCAGGTCATCAGTTTAAAGTTTGGTAAAGTCACCCGGGCATGGAGTCTAGAACCTTCCACCCTACCACCTCCCTGACTAGCTGCCAGCCAGCAGAGTTATGCCAACAGTCACTTAGTTGAGCTGAGCATGAATCAAACCTAGCTAGATTCATTAAAATTACCATGATGTGGGAGGGTGACTAGTGAGAGGAGTGTTGTTTTACCAAATGATAGAAAACGAGAAACGCCATCTTCTCTCATCTCACAGCAATCTGAACCTGACTGAAATTTGTCATACTTACCAAATAAAACCATAAACTTGAGTGGCGAAGTCAAAGGTATTGCGTGTGTGTAAATAATGCCGAGTATTGAATTTTCTCCTTAGTTTCCTCCAAAATGTTCACTACAGGGGGAGAAGTTTGTGCCTTTTTAGTTGTCTTGTTTGTGGAAAATCAAAATCTGTTTGAGGCCTGGTCTACACTTACCCAAGAATTCGGCGGCAGTCGATGGGAGAAATGCAGGCTACATAGAGTAGCTTGCATAACTCCCATCAAATTCGTAATTTCTTTTTTGCGCACCGTGTTCACTATGCTGCACCAATGGGAAAAGTGTACCCGTCGATGTAGGGTTAGCTACGCTTTTTCTGGAAGTGGTTTTAATAGATTGATTTCTGGATCGATTGAGTGGGTTTTCACTTCCGCTCAATCAATCTGGATAGGTCTATCTGCCAGTGGTGAATTGGCTGCCATCAGTGTAGACATAGCCTGAATAAATACAAGTTCCTGGGAATGGAGAAGTTTAACTTTCTTACCTCATAATGGCGGGAATCAACTGATCTGGCCATTACTCATGTTAGCCTTTCTCATTTCACAACAATAGAGGCCGTCTTAAGCATTTTTTATTCCTTCTTTCCTTCCTTGCTTTGGATTCAGACTCCTTTTGTGGGACGGCTGTAGTACCACACTCTTATCACAGATGAAGTCTTCCAAAGCTGAAACTATGTAAACTATTTAGAAGAGACAGGTACACTCCCGTAGATTGTACATTTAATAGAATAAAGGGTATAACATCTGTGTCTGTTTTATCAAAACGTTTTGCTATATAGGAGTTGTTTATCCAGACCAGATGCTTCCTGTTATGGAAAATAAAATTTACAAATAAGGAAACTAATTTTCTCTTTCTCAGTCATGGATAGTCAAATGTCTGGACATAGCTTATGGGAAGTAACGAGCAAGAGGCTAATTCCTGGAGTGACAGCTGGTACCCAAAATAAGTGGTGGGGCTGCAAGTAGCAATCTGCAATCCCCTCTCCAATGCCTCCCCAAGTTGATGGTATTTTTGAAGTGAAAAACTGGGGCACTTTGCAGAAAAGGAAAGTATGGGAGACAATATTTTCACCGTTACCCCGTAAGTGTTCTCTCTCAAACCAGTTTCTGTTCCTCCAGTCTAGCTCTGATCCTACCATCTCCTGCCTAATTCACACACAATCTCATTCACCAGTTGACTCCCCTGCCAACCTAACACGTTCTGTCCCAGCTCACAGTCTCCCAAATCAGCTCAGAAATACCTCTCCTCATACTCACTCCCCTCCTCCTAATTAACATTTCCACAGTTTAGTTTCTCTGCATACACCCAATCCTGCTGGGAAAGGAAACCCACCCTCAGTCACAGAAATCTTCTCCCTCAAACCTGACATTCTCCACCAGCACCAGGCTCAGAAGCTCCACTCCACCCAGCTCAGAAATTCCCCATGACCTGTTGCTGAGTCCGGAAAAGCAGTAGCAGAAGCTGCAGAGAGCAAGTGATCTGAAATAACATGTTCTGTGCTTTCCTCATATTCTGTATGGATTTCAGTATCTTGAGGGAGAAGTCCCCTAGTGGCAGCGACGTATATTGCAGCTTCCAAAGGCTGGAAAAAGCTGCTGTCCCACCAAGTCCGACCAGTAGCATCAGGTGCTACTGCACTGTGCAGTACATCAGACACACTACACCATTGTGACTTTACTGGTGGGACTTAGCCCCATTAACTACTAGTGGCTAACCGCTTTTTCCAGGAAAGGAAGAAACATCAGTACAAGGTAATATATTTCCCTCTAAGACAGTGGTGTCCAAACTTTTCAGCCTGAGGTCCAAAAATATTTTGAAAAGTGGGGACTCATGATCAACATTTGGGGCAGATTCATAGATCCAAGGCCAGATGGGACTATTGTGATCATCTAGTCTGACTTCCTGTATAACACAGACTATAGAACTTCCCCAAAATAATTTCTGGAACATGTCTTTTAGAAAAACAACCAGTTTTGATTTAAAAATCAGCTGTGAGGGAAAATCTACCATGACACTTGGCAAAGTATTCCAATAGTTAGTTACTCTCACTGTTAAAAATTTGTGCCTATTCCAGTGTTAATTTGTCTAACTTCAATTTCCAGCCATTGGATCATGGTAGATTGAAGAGCCAATTATTCAATATTTGTTCCCCAGGAAGATACTTGTAGACTGTAATCAAGTCACCTCTTAACTTTCTCTTTGATAAGCTCAATAAAATCAAGTTCTTTGAGTCCATTGCTATTAAGCATATTTTCTAATCCTTTATACATTATTATGGCGTTTCTCTGAAGCCTCTTCAATTTGTCAGCTTCCTTCTTGAATTGTCCATACCAGAATTGGACATGGTATTCCAGCAGCCATCATACCTGTGCCAAATATAAAGGTAACCTCTCTACTCCTACTCAAGAAACACATATATATACATCCTAGCATCGCATTAGCTCTTTTGGTCATCACAATGCACTGGGGCTTATGTTCAGCTTATTATCTACCACAAACTCCAAATCTTTTAGAATCACTGCTTCCCAGGATAGAGTCCCCCATCCTATAACTATGGCCTACATTCTTTGTTCTTAGATGTATACATCTACATTTATCTGTATTAAAATGTATATTGTTTGCTTGCAATCTACAAACTTTATTTGTGCTAAATTTATGTTTTCTTCCAGGCCATTGAATAAAAATTTTAAATCGTGTAGGGCTAAGAACACATCCTTGCAGGACCCAACTAGAGATACTTCTGCTCAGTGAGGATTCTCATTTACAGTCACTTTTTGAGACCTATCAGTTATCCAGTTTTTAATTCATTTAATGTGTGCAAGTTAATTTTATATCATTCTAGTTTTTTATCAAAATGTCATGGGGTTCCAAGTCAAACACTTTACAGAAGTCTAAGAATATTACATCTGCACTATTATCTCTAGCAACCAAACGTGTAATCTCATAAAAAAAAAAGAGAGATATCAAGTTAATTTGAAAGGATCTGTTTTTCATAAATCCATGCTGACAGATGTGGATTTACATTGCCCTTCTTTAACTCGTTAGCAATAGAGTCCTGTATCAGCTGCTCCATTATTTTTCCTGAGATCAATGTCAGACTGACAAGCCTGTAGTTCCCCAGGTCATGCCTTTTAAACTTTTAAATATTGGCACATTAGCTTTCTCCCCATCTTCTGGATCTTCCCCGGTGCTCCAAGACTTCTTGAAAATCAGTATTACTGGTCCAGCAAGCTCCTCAACCAGCTTGTTTAAAACTCTTCAGTGCAAGGTATATGGACATGCTAATTTTAAAATGTCTAATTTTTGTAATTTCTGTTTAACATTCTCCTGAGGTACCAATGGAATGGAAACAGCATTGTTATCCTCATATGATGAGACTAGATAATCTGTATTTGGGGAAAAAGCAGAACAGAAATATTAATTGAACATGTCTGCCTTTTCCGCATTATTATTGAAATCTGAAGCAGAACGAAAACATTTCTTTATACATTAACTTGTTGTAATTTTTCATTTTATGTTTGTTTATTATTTATTAAAATATTTTATTAAAAATAATAATTTTATTTGATATTTTATTTTTAATAAAATAAATAATAATAATAATTTAATAAATAAATTTTATTTGCTCACTTAATTTGAATCAACGGAAGCTGGCAGAATCATAGGTTGCATCAGCCAAGGATGAAATATCAGTCTTGTAGTGCTCAGTGAAAGAATTTCAAGCATGAGAGAGTCATATTGCGTATCAGGTCAAGGCTTTGGGGAAACAGCTTGTAAAATGTATTTTGCTACCCTTAGGAGGTCTTTTATGGAATGCTTTGCAAGTTTGATGTATGTTTTATATGATGCATCAAGTAACTGATTACTGGAGGCCTTCAAGCTTTTTTTTTTTTCTTTTTCTTCCCATGAAGAAAGAATAAGGTCTTTGACTTTCTCTGTGCTTTAATCCAATGTAAATGGACTTTTTAAAGCTGATTTCACATCCAGAGTATAAAAATTAAAGAAATAAATAGAATTGTTATTTTGAATTCTGTTTTTTGTTTTGTGCAAAGTCAGAAGAAAAATTTAAAGATAGGCCAGGCCCAGGCTGAAGAACCCTTTCTTAGACAACCTTCTTCTTTATCTTCTAGTGGAGACCTGACTATAGAGGTTTCTGTCTCCTTCCTTTAGCAATTACTTCAGTGAGAGTAACTAGAGGATTAAGAAGAAGGTTGTCTGAGACTCCAGACCCAGGCTGAAGTTTCATGGTTGTACTGTGAATCTTTTTTGCATGATAGCTATGAAGAAAGGACTTGTGAAGGCACAGGAGAAGCCTGATACCAGGTAGCTTGGATTAGTAACCCTGAAGGTGGAGAACTGACCTGTTAGATGACTGATGCTTAATTCCTAATGCAGGCCACTTATGAGAAACTGAAGAATTTCTGCGTGGATGAGGGTAGGGCAATTAACTATAAAAACTAACTTATCTGTATACTCATGATACTGTTATGTATAGTTCAGGAGATATTTAAAAATTAATTTATTTTGTTTAGATTTAAAACAATTAAAAAGATGCCTATCCAGGCTCTAGATGCCCTAACACATCATCAACAATACAATAAAACCCCAGCAGCATTAATCATTTCAACAGGAATTCAGCCAGCCAGTTGGCCACCTGCAGAAACTTCTTTCCAGCCCTTAATTGTTCTGGGAAGCATTTCCTCACTCCTCTCCAAAAGCCCTATCAAATTTATTTTGCAACATGCCGAGAAGGCCTCCAGATTCAGGTTATTTAAGACCAAACAGGGAAACGGTTTCCAGAGTCCTGAGGCCCTCATAGAGAATGCCCTGCCAGCTGTCCCCTCTCTTATATTGTGTGGGGGATCCAGCTTGGGCACTTCCCATTAACTGCACCTATGGCAGTATGGCAGAGGGAGAGAGACAATTCCTCTGATAGGTTAGTCCAAGTCCTTTTAGAAGTGTATAGGTCATAACCAACACTGGTAAACTGCAGCCAGAGATCAATGGGGCCTCAATACTGATCTTGGAGCCAACTGAATACAAAGCTAATTTGTCTGCATACAAATATACAGTGCAGAATTTTGGGGATGTAAATGTGGGTGTTTCTATACCTCAGCAGTTTAATATCAATCGCTGTGTATGTAATATGTCATATACTACATAAGTATGTTTCACTTTTCATGTGCGTAATTTTCATGGCCTCTGTCTGGCATGCAAAGGTTAATATACAGTACTACAAATGGACATGTGTGTATTTAAAGTTGTAGAAATCTTTGTTAACACCCGAGAAATAATATATAATGTAGACTATGGTAGTCCACTGCTTACTTTGAGTAACAAACCAAAACAGGTTCAAATTTAATTGGATTTTAAATATATCTCTGATCAAGATTTGAATTCTGAAAATAATAAACTTGAATAGTTTGAGTTCTCTGTACCTAACAAAAGTATGGTTTTTAAAGTAGTAGTTAAGTCCATGTGGGAGTTTTAAAAGGAATAAATGGTACATTTTAATTTCTGGAAATATTGCAGAACAGAGCTTTTGTCTATATCACAAGCAATTTTACATTATAAACATAGAGTTTAATGAAAGCTATTTTATTGCAGAAAAAAATGAGCGCATAGATGGAAAAATCTTAAATTATTCAAAGTTCTAAAATGGAAATTTACTTTTTTTCCTCTTGCTAAATCATTTTTCTTTACACCATGTGTCATGAAAAAATTAACTTTAAAATGAAACCTCAGACTCATCTGCCATCAGCTTGCTTCAGTACTCTTTTGCTCAATTAATAATGGTCTTTGCAAAGCAAAACATTGTTGTGAAAAACTTTGATTTAAGGATAGTTTTGTATGGAGAGGGAGTTGTTGCAACTGAAAATTTTGAATTATTTTGTTTTCCCCTCCCACTTTTTTCTTTTATTCCTTTCTGTTACTACAGTCAATTCCATTTTTTTTTCCACTCTAACTTTTCATAATTTGTTCAGCTTTTGAAAAAGTGCAGAATGGAAAATGGAAAAATGAAGATGTCACTCTAACTTTTGAAAAGTTGGAGAAGCGTTAAAAAAATTAGAAACTCCCAGAGTTACAGTTTCATTTTTCCTTTCTGCAACTTTTCAAAGGGTGGCAAAGTTTTGAAAAGTCACAGAATAGCAAAAGAAATAATGAGACTAAAAGAAAAAATGAAACATGAAACAAAACTCTTAGACATCATCACTTTATATTGCAGTCTTTGACAAAAAGCTTTAAAAAAGGGTGACAGTGAGCAGAACTGGATCTGAAAAGTTGAAATTAAAAAAAGGAACAAAAACTAAAGAATTGTTTCACTTTGAATCTGGCAAAATAGAAATTCTTTTAGTTTTTAACTAATTTGGATTGAGAAATTTAAAGTAAAGATGTGTTAGATTGCCTTGATTTAAATATTGACCCCCACAAAAATGGAAATCATTTTACCAAGGATTTCCTGATCACAGAGAGCTGTTATCACCAGCAAAAATGCAAGAACCATGGTCACGGATGTTTATTAAACATTCTGTGACCAAACTTTTAACTTATCACCTTTTTTCTGCATGTTACCACTCGAACTTTATAACGTTTGTGAAATATCTTTCACTATATGTGATGGGTGGCAAGAGCCTGCTTTTGAACCATCCTGTGAATAAATGTTAGGAACCAATATGGAAATACCGATTGATTCCTGCTCACTTACTGGGTAGATGTGGTCTTGGCAATTGCACCCTGCATACATGTAGAGATGGTTGAAAAACGGAAAGATAGTTTTGCTTTGTTGTTTCTGTTTTGTAGGGTTCAAAGTGAAACATTTTTTTGTTTTGTTTTGAAAATTTCAAGTTTTTGAGATTGTTACCCCCCCCACCCCACTCCCACCCTTTAAAAAACCTTTTTGTCATTGAATGCAATATAAAATGATGTCCAGGAGTTTTGGTTCATGTTTCATTTTTTCTTTTAGTCTCATTTTTCCTTTTCCTGGGTACGGTAGTGGTGGGTGAGGCTATCTAGGCAGAGGGTCTTGGGACAGTGGTTCTGGATGTAAAACATAGATTCGGGTTAGTGGAGAACCTAGTTTAGTGGAGAAAGCTTAGGTTGGGCTTTATATTGTGTTATCATTCTTTTACCTCCTAAGAAAAGAACTATTACAAGAAGAAGGATGAGTTTGGGCACTAATCTTGCATGTGTGTGCATTCTGTGCTAGAATGGGGTAAGGATTAATTCCATTCACGATATTCGTAAAACACTCTGAATTAGAAAGGTGTCAGTCTTCTATGATTGTCAAAACTAGGGAAAACTCCTTAATTCTACCTCATTTAGATATTAGAGAGACATTAAGCATGTACAGTGTCCGTCCAAGACTGCATGGGAGTGAACTGGTGAAACTAAATTGACCACAAAGTCTAGTTAAGATATCTTCCATCGGAGTGCAGAACTTTTCAGGATGTAGAAACCTCTCCTGGTGTTCTGGAAAGTGAAGGACGTGGCCTTCTAAGTAGCCCAATGCATCAAAATCACTATGAATGCATCTGGTTCCAGCCACTTTCTTTCCTCTGTGGTAACTACATGGAAGTTACCGTGTGTCTGCTTTCCCAGCCTCTCGGTAGAAAAGGACTGGGATCACAGACAGCTGTGTGGGGAGGAGAGGAGACAGGAAATCCCTTGAGTGGTGGTGGATGGGCCTGGTGCAGAGCTGGCATGTGTATACAGGCTAAGCGTTAACGTATCTCTTACTGATGCTTAAATCATGGTCAGGATTTTGTCCTGTACGCTGCTTCCTTTTCCCCTTTTGCCTCTGTGTGCCACGTTGTACCTCAGAACCTTAAACTTAAACAAAAATGTTCAGTGGGCCTGATATGATCACTGTGAAATCATCCCTTGTTCATTTCAAATAATGGCGTCCTGTCTGTTCCACTTTTACTCGTACAGTGCCCCTAGTGAAGTTGCACTGTGGCAAGCATGTTTGCTTTGTAAACTGTGGTGATCCCAGCAGCAGTTCACTTTGCTATAGTTTTCAGTATAAACACCATGAAATTACCTTGCAAGTGACTTACTCATTTACAGTACTTTATTCTTGGAAATGGCAATAATATTTCAATGCTCTCCTTTTCCCCTCTTTGGATTTAGGGCTTTTGGCGGTTGCCGTGGCACCATGTATCACCTTTGCACAATATGCCACTGAAAGTTACAGAAATAGTAGCTTTTCCATTAATAATTGCAAGACTTCTCTGTACCATTAAATAAGGGTTTGTGCTTCCATATCTCCATGTCCATGTCACAGCAAGTTCATTCTTCACATTGTTGCTTTATTGATCGTAGGATTTAAACATTTTCACAATGAACTAAAAATGAATGCTGTGATGAAAAGTTAAAAAGAAAACAGGACAGCAAACATACATACTGTATGCATGCTTCAGAAGATAATGCATATAATATATGGCACCCAGTGTTATCAGAGTAAGATGCTTGTGTGTTACGAATCTTGGATGGAGAATGAGGCTTGTGGATACTGATGGTAGTGATAAGAGACTAGGGAAAAGGGCAGAGAAGCAGCACAGAGACGGGAAAAGGTTTGACCATGCCAGTGAACAGCGACTATATGGCAAGAAGTTAATGTTCGGAAGACAGTGTGTTCTGTTTCTGTAAGATGAGGCCTGAAAATCAGCTGCATATGCAATCTGGGAAATGTATGCCTTCAAAATTTGTGAGCTTTTTCTGTGTAGTGCTAGAGCTGTTTTGCGTCCTTTAACTTAATAATAGGGCATGTCCTGCCAACTGTCATTTCATGTTTTTCCTTCCTTTGATTTTGTCATGAGTAGTGTTTGATGTGTGAACAAACAATTCATAAATACCTGTGTATGGTGCTGCAAAGTTAAGCTTTATTTACTGAGCAAGTTATAACCCATGTCCTCTTCAGTCAAAACAAGCAGAATAGACGTCAGAAAAATACGTGTAGCAGCAGTTTTCTCTCAGGCTATGTACAAGCATTAAAATTAATCACAGCCGAGCCAGCTTTTTATAGCTTCATGCTTTCCAGTGTCTGAGCTTAAACAGAACTGCTCACACAAGCCAAGCCGGGTTACCTTTTCTGATTTCAGATCAAAGAGATTTCTTTATGCTTCCTGTCTTCAAAATCTCTATTGCTTTAAAAGCTAGGTGGATACTTTAAGCCTATGTATTGTGTTTCTCTGTACTTTTATTTTTGAATCCAGAAGTATGATATCTAATAGCTCAGTGCCTTGGCCCTCAAAAATCAAACTTTTTACTTAACCAAATTTCATGACTTGCCATAATTTTGGGGGGTGGCAAATTGTGTCCCATATTTCAGTTCTTCAGAGATGTGGTTTAACTTTCTTCTCAGTATCATTGCACTGTAGCTGCAATATGCCACTGTTACTCGTGACCTGAAATGGGAATGTCAGTTTACATATATGAAGGGTGTAGCTGTCAGTGCAGCCAGGCACTGCAAAATCTGGCAGCTCTGTGAAAGTACCAGGTAGGCTGAGGTTGACAAACAAAAATTTCCCCTGTGTTCCTTTTGTAATAGTTTTTCAAAGTAGGTAACAAAGGAAGATGGGAAAAGAGAATGCATTTTTGTATGAAAAGCAAATTAGGAGAAAGGTAGCTAGGTGGACAAATAAGCCAATGGTCAGACCAGTCTTCATCCAGTATATCTTGATTTTTTTTTAATGATACGAAAGATCAACAACCTTAATACTCTGCTGCGAATAAAGATGATGGTATAGACCAGAGTTTCTCAACCTTTTAAGTAGCAAGTACCCCTAACTTCTGAAAATTTTAATAAGTGCCCCAACACTCAACTTTCCATTGGATTTTATATTTACAGACTAATGCGAGCCATGTGTTGGAAGAAGGGCTGAGTGTATAAGGCTGTGATAGGACAGATGTCAGATCTAGTGCAGGTAGGGTTACCACCTATACATCAGGGGTTTGCAACTCAAGTGTGTACCTCGGCTAGAGGTGACGTTGGCCAAAGCTACGAGGCTTTGAGCGGCATGCCAATGCTGAGGACTAGAAAGCGCCGCACCAAATTTTTTGCCAAAGATCTTAGAGGAGGAAGGGGTGAGAGAGAAAGGGAAGGAGGGTGAGAGAGAGAGAGACAGGAAAAGAGGGTAACTGGTGAAATCTGGGGCTGTCATAGTTGTCAATTTCATTGCTCAACTAGAGCAGTGAAATTGAGAAGTTTTCTGGGCACTGGGCTTTGAGCCAAGGAGCGGGGGCTGCAACCTGGGCAAGTTGTAGGTGACTGCTGCCTGGCTGCCGGCCCGGGAAATGGGTGACTGCCACCCAATCCGAGCTGGGGCAGAGGAGGCTTCCACACCAGCTGGGATCCAGGGATGTGGGCAGGTGGCTGCTGTCCATTTTCAAGCTGGGGCGCTTAAGGCTGTCCCTCGGCTTGGAGCTGGGTGCGGGTGTGTGCCCAGTTCGCGAGACACAGGAGGCTGCCACTGGGTTCCCACCTGGGAGCTGTGACTGGGCGAGAAGTGGGGGGCTGCTGCCTGCCTCCCCCAGAAGCTGGGGGCTGCCGCTCACTTCCCAGCTGGGGCTGGGTGAAAAGCAGGGGATTGCTGCTAGACTTTCCCAGAAGTCAGCAGCTGCCGCCTGCCTCCCCTTCACTTTTTCCCCGGGTACACTCTGCCTGTGTCTTGCATACACCCAAGGGTACGTGTACCACAGGCTGAGAAACGATGGTGTATACAGTGCATAAATCACGTGTGGAGAATCAATCCATGCAGTACACCTTCACCTAGTCATTGTCTTTCTTTTTTCATCAGAGCACAATACTACCAAAAAAGAAAGTCAGCCAATCATTTAAACAAAATACATCAAATCATTTTAATTATCCATAATTTTTTAAAATTATTGAATAATATAGTAATAGGGAAAGGTGCAGGATTGTAGCTGCGGGAGTGAAATCTATTAATTATCTACAAAACAGGTATACTACAACAGTGGCACTGCAAACTTCCCCAGGTAACACTATCAGTGTTCCTCAGTCCTGACCTGGATTGAATGCACTGAGGATCCACATAGGGTTGTTTTTTTTATTTGCATCCAGGGAAAATATTATTCAAGCCATTCAAACTTTAACAAATAATGTATATTTATTTGCTTTTCAGTTAATCTTTTAACAGGGCCTGAGTATAATTTTTTTGGGCCCAGTACAAACTTGGAACATGGGCCGCCTCCCACACACATACCCATGGGAGTTGCAGTTTTGGCCGGGCCTTAGTAGAGTGTACCCTTCCCCGCAGATTTCTTGTCATTGACCCAGCAGTACTGAAATATTCTCTCTTTTAAAGGCTGCGTAAAAGTACTTGTCTTGGTGGCACAGCAAGATGCATTGTTATGGCCAAGACACACTGTCATATTACCTACACTCTAGCAGAATATCTACTTCATTTTGCAGGAGTGGATAATCCATCCCAAGGCCAGAGAATATTGTCATGGTTACAGGGCCCAGCTGCCCTTTCGACCTCTCTCTGGTTTCTCTGAGTGCAGGCCTTCAGATGTCAGACCTCATGCACTTACCTTTTCTGGGGTGGAATCCCCTGATTCTTCTCTTCTTAGATCAGGTCCCAGCCTACAGAAGCCTTGGAATCAACTGTGATTACTCAACAGGCCTGACAGGGTTTAACACCTGCAAGTCTTCCTTTTGGCAGCTGTGACAAGTGGTTAATATAGGTCTTAGTTTCTCAACCTGTGGTATGTGTACTCCCAGGTAGTGGGTACCTGGGGAAAAACAGAGTGAAGGGGAGGCCAGTCCCAGCTCCCAGGTGGGAGCCCGGTGGCAGCCTCCTGCATCTCACAGTCGGGGCTCACAGCTGGGTGGCAGCCACCTGCACCCCGGATCCAAGCCAAGGAATAGCCTCCAGTGCCCTGGCTTGAACACGGGCAGCAGGTGCCTGCCCACATCCCCGGGTCCCAGCCAGCGTGGAAGCCTCCTCTGCCCCAGCTCAGGTTGGGTGGCAGTTGCCCACCTCTGGGCAGCCCCCCTCCTTGGCTCAAAGCCCAGTGCCCAGAAAACTTGTCAATTTCACTGCTTTAGCTGAGAAGTGAAATTGACAATTATGATAGCCCTGGATTTTACCAGTTACCCTCTTTTCCTGTCTTTCGCCCTCCTTCCCGGTCTCTCTCTCACCCCTTCCTCCTCTCAAATCTATGGCAAAAAATTTGGCGCGGCACTTTATATTCCCCAGCACTGGCATGCTGCTCAAAGCCTCCTAGCTTTGGCCAACATCACCTCTAGCCCAGGTACATACATGAGTTGCGCGCCCATGGTGTAAAGGTGGTAACCCTACCCACACTAGATCTGACATCTGTCATATCACGGCCTTATATACTCAGCCCTTTTTCCAACATATGGCTCACATTAGTTTGTAAATATAAAATCCTGTGGAAAATTGAGTGAGTGTTGGGGTACTTATTAAAATTTTCAGTAGTTAGGGGTACTTTCTACTTAAAAGGTTGAGAAACACTGATATAGGTGACCAGTCCCCCTTCTTCAAACTCCTGTTTATTTACCACAATAGTAACAAAGCAAAACATAAAAAAATAAAAGATTTTAAACCAATAAAAGGGCTATACATATGTCTGTTTTACCTGAAGGCTTGTCATCCCTGGCAGAGACTCTAGGGGTCTGTGTCTGTGGGTAGGTTTAACCTGTCTAACCCCCTCTTTGTTCTTCCCCCCCAAAAAACCCATAGCAGAAAGCCTTGGGGGCCGGGTCTGCTGCCTTGGACTCATGCTACAGTGCTAAAAATAGTAATGTAGATGTTACTGGTTGGGCTTAGAACCTGGTGACAGTGATGGGTTCTTGGTACCTGAGTTCCAGCCCAGGTGAGAACAACTGAAGTGCTATTTTTAGTGCTGTAGCGCAAGCCTGAGTGTGTAGACCTGGGCTCTGAGGTATAGTGTGAACAGTTGGCTTGTTTTGCACTGTAGACATACCCAGTGAGAACTGCTTCTCATCTGCAACTCCCAAAGCCCACTCCCCACTCTCAAGAATAGCATTTTTATCCCTCCAAGCTTTTTGGTTCTCCTGTGTTTACAAACTGAGATTCCTTCAATGACAAACTGGTCCCCGAGGCTTCATAGAGGGTTGGATGTAGGACGTTAAAGTGAATAGGTTGAATATGTTCCCTGAAGCATGGGCTGTTTGAGGCTGTTATCCTTTATCTTGCATATGTGTTGTTGGTCCCTATTTGAATTAACCCTTTGTATTCATACAGTAACCTCCACTTACAACAATCAAATGATTAGAATATATAATATTCATACATTATTACAGAGTAGCTCCAAATCCATCATAAGTATTTTCCAGCTCTCTGTCCAGTTCATTTTTTAAACATCTCAAGCAACATTTTTAAATATTGCCATCTTTCGTACTTACTCTCTTCCATCCACCATATTTTGTGGCTTCCTCACCTCTCATCCACTCATCTAGGGAGGTTCCTGAGTTCTAATCCTTCTGCACTCCCAAAATGAATCTGGCACTCTCTTCTCCCACATCAAAGGGAAGCTACAGTCCTAGTTTTTTAAAATTCCTTCTACCCTCCAGGTAATTTTATGCACTACAGCATGAATGCTGCTGAATAATTGAGATCTTATAAAAAGCCAGGGCTGTAGCTCACAGGCTGGGAATCACTGATTTGGGGGGAGAATGCTATAATAATAATAATCAATAACAAAATTGCTGTTATAGTAACAGATTATTTTGCCACAGCAACTCTGCAAATACTATAGGAAGTTATAGATCACACTAAGAAAGGCACGTGTCTGCTTTTGATTTTTAACTTCATGCTTACTGACATTGACCCCTGTTACCGTAGCCCTTCTGTTACAGCAGATTGTAGCCATCAGTTTTGTTTTTTTCCCCACAATACCAAAAGGAAGAATGTCCCTGGCACAATTACCTTATAAGCAGCGAAGCATACAGATTAATCTGTCACTTTAGTTCTTCATACTTATTCATATTTCATTTAATTTTACATGCACTTGACTTTTTGATTACTTAATTCTTCACATTGAATGAATCACATCCATCTGACTCTTTCTAAAGTCACAGTATCTCTGCATGGACTAACCTAGCATTGTAATTTTTGTGTTAGCTTTTTTTAAAAAAGTGTGCATCCTTTTGTTTAAATAGAAAATCTAGCAGTATTTGTCCAATTATCTTTCATTGTTCATTTGCTGTCAGCTGTTGTGCACTACTTCTATGTTCTAAAGACAAACAGGTGCTAGAAGTATTTCTGAAAAAGCTCTGCAAAAAGTTCTTCAATCATGGATGTTTACAAAGTGATTTGTCCTCTAAATTATTATCCCATTTTACAGTACTGTACAATGATTTAGGTGATTAGTTTAATTAACATGTCAGTAGGACACAGTTTTATCACTGGCGCTGATAAAGTTAATTAACATGGACTAATCCTGCTTTATCTTAGTGTAGTACCATTGAAATTGAGATTTCCCAAGTAAAAGCCCCAAAATATTGGTAGGTTATCTGTTTGGTACAGAAAGAGCTGAGTGGTGAGAGGAATGGGTTAGAAAGATTAGAGTATTGTTGGTAATTTTTAAACCTTAGGACACCTGTTAAATATGAAACAATATTGAAACTGTGTGATGGCAAATAACCATATTTGCATGCCTTTTTCTTCCACTGAAGGTTGCATCATTTGATTAATTTCTTTCATCGGCTGGGATCAGTTTTGATTTTATTTTGCCCAGCCTGTATGAAATGTGTTTATCGTGTTATAAACTGATTCCAGTACGGGTCCAGCACTGAATAGTGATTTGATTTAGTTTTTTGTTTTCCACTTGTCATAGACCTCATCAACCTTTTATACAATGATGTGATTATGATTCTAAACAAATTTTACTCATCTTGCCAGTTGTCAAATCCAGATAATCTCAGATGGAAATCTGCCATGTTACAAATTAATACTCTTGTTATGCAGCTAGTATTTTTACAGTTGCACAAATGTGTGCAGGAACTTGAATCTGCTTAGATTTATGAAATGTTTGCTAACACATGTTACAAAGGTGACATAGTTTATTCATGTAGTTAATTGCATAATTACAATGTGTACATAGTTCTTAGTTACATGGAAGTTGAGTAAATGGTTATAATATTGTGCTGATAGATGCATGAAGATGATAGAGTAAGTTAAAGTACAAGCCTTAAACTCTGAAGATTTAGCTTCAAATCCTGATGCTCTAGATCACAGGTGAAAATGAATTTAGTCACCTACAGGTCCTTTAAGGACATTTTTCCACATAACAAAACCACTGTGTAATTTTTCATGATTTACAATCTTGGCTTGAGAGAAACCCAGAGTGTTACAACATGAATTTGTAGATCTGGGATCAAATGTGCTGGCAATCCCAGACCTTATTCTTCATTGCCTTGCTCTTTATGTAGTTACTTGTACCTGTGAAAAGTGAGTGCTAAGTTTGGGCTAGTTTATACTTAAAATTTAGAGTGGCACAGCTGTAGCTGTAACAGCACTTGTGTAGCTGCGTTATGTCGACAGGAGAGAGTTCTCCCGCCAACATCATAAAAACACCTAAGTGAGTGGAGGAAGCTATGTTGGCAGGAGATGCTCTCCTGCCAACATAGTGCTGTACACATAAACGCTTATGCCAACAAAACTTACAGCGCTCAGGGGTGTGTTTTTTCACACCTCTGGATGACAAAAGTTTTGCTGGCATAAGCGCTGGTATACACAAGGCCTTATATGTAAAATACAATCATTCTGATTGTACTCCCTTTGCAAAGGTGTATATGACTATCTTCACAAGATAGTGAAGAACCAGGCCAAGTATGTAGATGAAGCTTGCCAAGCACCTTACTTGCACTGTGTGCACCTCTAAAAAGTATTAGTAGATGTTCTTTTTGGTAAGTACCAGACTCTTCTGAAATGTAAACATGAACATCCTTTGTCATGTAATATTGGTGCAGGAGTGTTTGTAATAAATAAAGTTTTTATATCATTTAGAAACAGTTTGTTATAAATTGTTATGCATTAACCTCAAGGAGGATATCTAGAGCTTTTGGTGTCTTGCAGTTCTGCATGCCTATTGGAGCAATAGATGGACACAGTATTAAGGTAGTTAAGAAGAGGTTATGGTTCGAACAATGTGTTCTTCTCCCCTCAGCATTTTTGGTCAAGATTAAGCTTTGTTGATGACAAAAGTTAAATTTAAAGAAGGCTGTTGGGAATTATGCTATTCACTCAGCAAGCATTTACTTGTTTTGAAATAAGGTAACCAAATGACTATATGATATGCTCTGTATTCATGGCAGAAAGTGTGGCGGGAGTAATACAAGTGGTAGAAATCTATGCAAGAAAGCGATAGCAGAAACAGTTTACCATATTCTGGGATGCTCAGGACAAGCTGTGTGTTGAATCCATCAATGAGTGTGGTTAGCCAAACGTGCCTGCACGCCCGAAAGAAGCGGATTGAAAGGCCTTATACCGGCGTACAAATGCAGCCCTGTTTATTCCTGTACAGTGATAGGTTGTGATGCTCAGAATCTTTTTACGGGGTAATTCTTAGTACTACTAATTCTGGTCTGACTTCACATTTGAGTCTACAGTGTGAGCTGGCAGGAGAATGGGACCTACTGCATTTTCACACACAGTTAATTGGTGCCTTTTTCACCTACTGCTTTCTGCTTTTGTTTTATTTTTGGCTCAGTGATACAATTTACTATACTCTCGGCTTCCTCCCCTCTTTCCAATAACTGCCTCACCAGTTTTGGTTATAGTCCTGAACCTGTGCTCACTGTCATGTGCTGCCTATTTATGATGCTGTATTTGCTATGGAGTCATGCCATATTTACTGTACAATTGCACTGGCATCCAGGAAATGGATGCCTGACTCTTGAGGTTTGTGACAACCAGGATGCAGCTGGGGCTTTTGGCAGTAGGGTGAGGATACATCTCCTTTTCCCCACAACGTTGTAGGGAGGGTTGGAGATGACCCAATTCTTTGTAGAAACTCCTGTTTCTTCAAACCAGCAGCTCTTCACACCAACCAGCTTCCCTACTGTCTCCACTTCAATGTCCTAATTTTTGCAGTGAATCTCTTCTCCCGCCCAGTTCCCTATGTCTTTTATTTTTACTTGCAGTGAATGACTACTAAGCCACAGCAGCTAGCATTTTTACTGTTCCTGAAACTTTTCTAGAACTCATATAAAATGCAAAACACTTTGTTGCCAGCTGATGCAAGGATTGAGTTGCTTATGCCTGCTTCTCAAAACTGTGATGCTCCCACTTCAAAAGTCATGACACATATTCTAGCTTCTTGGGGCACCACTGCACGCCAGTGTCCTCAATATCAGTTGCCAGGAAGCTCAGATGCACTGTGACATCTGGTGGAGAGGATTCTAGGACAGAGTTGAGCCTCCAAATATATCTGAGGCTGTGAGGGGAAAATAGACACCGGCTGGAGTACTAGAGAAGTAGGTAATGAGGTCAGAAGATGGGGGCTAAAATAGCTGCCTTTTTATAATAGAGAAAAGAGGCTAAAGGGAGGTATACGAAGGGTACCTGCCTATTAACTGTCACACACATCAGTTTCTTGATATATGATCATGTTATTCTGGTCACGTGTAGCCAAATAATAATTGATCATTGGTTTAGCATAATACATTTTGAACAATTGACTAGCTGGCCATAGCATGGAATGCTAATTCATATCACATAGCCATGGCATGAGGATCAGGCAGTTGGCTTATGGCTGACAATTGAGGATTGATTAGATGCATAACATCCACTGTATATTTTTATACATGTATGCCGAGAACACTTTTTTTCCAAGTTGTAGAATACATTTGTTTGTTCTAAACTGGGTTTTTCCTCTTTGGTTCAATAGTACCAGGATACGAACATGCAAGGAGTGGTATACGAACTGAACAGCTACATAGAACAACGGTTGGATACGGGAGGAGACAACCAACTACTACTATATGAACTGAGCAGCATCATTAAAATAGGTAAGGAAAAGGATTTGATGTCCAGTGGCTAAAGCCTTGTCGTGGCACTCTGCATTAGTTGTGCTATTTAATAAATAAATATAGCTATTACAGAATAACTGCACGTGCTCAGTACACCATCCCGTAACTCCCTCCACAACAAGCAGCCCTTGCACCGGTATGGAGTCCCTGGATGTCAGTGCAGCTCCAGCTTGGGGCCAGGGTTCACCCAGCTGTGAGTCCAATTGCAGGATCAGGGCCAATTGCAAAGCAAACCACTCGATAGAATATTTTGATTTTGGTGTCACCTGCCTGATCAATTTGTAAAGTTGTAGAATTAGCTGTCAGCAATATTATTGAAAACCTTGACTGCTCCTTTAACAAACGTGAGGTGATTTGGGTGTATTTTTTTAGAAGAGAAAATAAAACTTAATAGCATTTTTTGATGTGCTCTAGGTACCTCTTTATGAAAAAGATATGGTCCATGAATAAAAGTGAAACACGTGTCCTGTAAAAATTCAAAGCTTCCATCAGCTCCCTCCCCTGAAGTGTACTCCCAAAGTGAGTACAGATTGATTTGCATTGAAAGCATCTGTCCAGGCGTGTTTGCCTCACATACTTTTCAAACAACTGTTTTACAACCTTTTCCCCGCATCCCTACTTCTCCAACACTTAGTAACATGAAGCTGGTTCTTCTATTTTATGTGTATTGTGTTTCAAATGGACTACATTTGTTTACAGTCACTATAATGGATGGCTGGGTTCTGATTCAACTTTAACCCATCTGGTCAGCTCTGGTTTGTGTTAGAAAGCAAATTAGGCTGGAGGAGAGACGGAGACAGCAAGCACATCATTCCATATTCCTAGTAGACTAGAGATTAGGTTTTCATTCCTTAACTTACAATGCTCCTCTTTCCTGTCATGTCCAATAGACATATAATATTAATATTCTCCCTTGAAATGACTTTGGAACTCAAATACAAATGAGCTTCTCAATGACCGACAATGATGTCATTCATATCCGTGTCGCTAATTAAGCAATCAGACAGTGGATTTTTGGTTCTGTCAAACACATGTGGAAGACCAGCTGACTTTAACCACCCCCAAAATGTAATCATTTCCCTGAAATGCACTGCCTGTGCATGTACAGGATATAGCATTACTGACAGAGAGGTGTACTTGTGCCCAAAGTGTTGAACCTACTTTGTAATGCTGAGTAAAAAAGCACATGCCTGATGTATTCTTCTATTTCTGAGAGTTCTTTTTTGTTTTATCAATTAGATACCCCTGATGGTTTATTTCTAAGGGATTATAGCACTTTTTTCTACTTAAAGCACTCAGCTTTTGGCCTTATGCCTCACACCACCACCTGAGTCTTGCAGTAATTGCCAGCAGATACTTATTCCCTGGAGTGTCTTAACATATTTAATACAGGACAGCTATGGAAAACATAGGCCCCCACATGTCATGGAAACAATCCTGTCATACACACTGAGTGGTAGCATTTGAGGCTTATTCATTGTTTTGCCGTGCTTATGTATCTTAAGGCAAGGACAGAGAGAGTTTACACTCTGTACATGGGATGCAACTTTTCTTTCGTTAATGGAAAACGTGCTATCTGTGTTTTATATCATAGTGGCTCAATCTGTGGTACACGAGACACAGGCAGGGGGTACCTGGGGAAAAACAGAGTGAAGGGTTGGCGGGCGGCAGCAGCCCATTTCCCACCTGGTCACGGCTCCCAGCTGGGAAGTGAGCAGCAGCCCCCATCTTCTGGGGAAGGCGGGTGGCAGCCCCCTGCTTCCTGCCTGTTCCCAGCTCCCAGCTGGGAGGTGGGCGGCAGCTGCTACAGTCCCGGGAAGCCAGGCTGCAGCTACCTGCTTCCTGCCTAGTCCCAGCTGAGAGGCAGGTGGCAGCCGCCAGCTTTTGGGGAAGGTGCGCAGCAGCCACCCATTTCCCACCCACTCCCAGCTCCCAGCTGGGCAGTGAGCAGCAGCCGCCGGCTCTTGGGGGACGTGGGCAGCAGCCACTTGCTTCCTGCCAGGTCCCAGCTCCCAGCTGGGAGGCGGACGGCCGCCCCCAGCTTCTGAGGAGGGCGGCAGCCGCTTACTTCCCACTTGGTCACAGCTCCCAGCTGGGAGGCGGATGGCCGCCCCCAGCTTCTGGGGAAGGCGGGCGGCAGCCGCTTACTTCCCACTTGGTCACACCTCCCAGCTGGGAGGCAGGCTACAGCCGCTAGCTGCTGGGGGAGGCGGGCAGCGGCCTCCCACTCTCCGTTGGGTACCAGGTCCCATATGGGAGCCCAGGGGCAGCCTCCTGCATCTTGCAAGCTGGGTGGCAGCCACCCATGTCCCGGCTCTGAGCTGAGGGACACCCTCCAGCGCCCCAACTTGAAAACAGGCAGCCACCACCTGGCCACATCCCTGGGTCCCAGCTGGCGCAAAAGCCTCCTCTGCCCCAGCTCCGATTGGGTGGCAGTTGCCTACATCCCAGGCTGGCAGCCAGGTGGCAGCCGCCTGCAACTTGCCCAAGTGGCAGCCCCCCTCCCTGGCTCAAAGCCCAGCGCCCAGAATACTTGTCTATTTCACGGCTCTAGCTTTTCCTGTCTGTCTGTCTGTCTGTCTCTCTCACCCTCCTTCCCGGTCTCTCTCTCACCCCTTCGTCCTCTCAAATCTATGGCAAAAAATTTGGCATGAAGCTTTATATTCCCCAGCATTGGCATGCCGCTCAAAGCCTCCTAGCTTTGGCCAACATCATCTCTAGCCCAGGTACATATTTGAGTTGCGCACCCCTGGTGTAAAGGTGGTAACCTTACCCACACTAGATCTGACATCTGTCATATCACGCACGGCCTTATATACTCAGCCCATCTTCCATCACATGGCTCACATTAGTCTGTAAATATAAAATCTGGTGGAAAATTGAGTGTTGGGGTACTTATTAAAATTTAAAAAGTTAGGGGGTACTTGCTACTTAAAAGATGGAGAAACACTGTTCTATATGATTACATTGTGGATGTGTATTTTACTTAATTGGTATACCGGAATATGTATTCATCCAATATAATATTTACTAGAGATGAAGTAAAGACTAGGTAAGTTTATCAGGGTGCAGCTTCCAATTATGTCTCAAATATATTAAATTTGAATGGGGGAAAACAGTTAGTATTATCATATGCCACTAACTTTGCAAGGTTTCTGTGCAGTTTCAGGGGATACAGCAACTGCATTGCACGCTCAGAAGTTTAGCTGATTGTCCTAAGTGGAATGAGTCATTGGTTTCATCTTGGAGAACATGCATAAGTTTGATTCTCCCTCTGAGTACAATTACTTCTTTTATTATTGCTTTGGCAGCTACAAAAGCTGATGGATTTGCACTATATTTCCTGGGAGAATGCAATAATGTAAGTATTCTGGATTTAGATGCTGCTTTTCTGTACAGTTAACTAAAAGTGCATTTTCCACTTTCACAAAGACTCTGTAATCTTATTTTGTACATCATTTAGCAGGAAATGCTAGCTAAGTGCTGAATATTAGTTTTACATTATTTTTGTTTCTGTAGATGCAATTTTGCTGAATGTAGTGATGAGAAAAGTATTTTCTGCACCGAGCTTTCAAGGGCCTTGCTTTTTAATCAATATTCTTTAGCTTTACGCATACAGTGCTATTCTTTTTCTCTAAAGTCTAGCAACTTCTTTAATAGAAGGCAGCGGTTTAAAACAAACAAAAGGCAGTACTTTTTTTGCACAACACACAGTCAACCTGTGGAACTAGTTGCAAGGGGATGTTGTGAAGACCAAAAGTGTAATGGTCAAAAAAAAAAATTAGACAAGTTCACAAAGGATAGATCCATCAATGGCTATTAGCCCAGATGGTCAGGGATGCAGCCCCATGTTCTAGTTGTCCCTAAGCCTCTGACTGCCCGGAGCTGGGACTGGATGACAGAGGATAGATCACTCAATAATTGCCCTGTTCTGTTCATTCCATTTGAAGCATCCCGCGCCGGCCACTGTTGGAAGACAGAATACTGGACTAGATGGACACTGATCTGACCCAGTATGGCCATTTTTATGAAGCTGAAAGACTGCATTCTTATACAGATTTCCCCACAACATAGCCAGGCCCAAGTCCTGGCATTTATCCAGAGCTGTTCTCTTTAAAGAGAGAAAAAGTAACTTTGATTTCCTCTAAATGTGACTTATTCTTTTTATCCTTTTAAGTTTCTGGTTTCTAAACTTAATCGGTTTTTGTTGTTGTCTACAGCAACCTGAAAATGAAGTGTCCTAAATTTCAAAGTCAGGCATTGATTAACATGAAGAAATATTTACATACATTGAAAATGCGTGAGCCAAATTAATTTCTGGTGTAAATTAATTGGGGACAACAATTACAACAGGAATGAGCTTTAGTCCAGTGTTGTTAGTTGCATAACATATATATGCCATTCAGTATAGTTAGTTGCACTGTATTCCTGTGGTATTTGGAATGGATTAAGTTAAGCAAAAATGCTTATCTTGGTAATTCTATCCAGATACTGTCATAGAAGACTTAGTTACTTGACAAGATTGCAGGCAGCAAAATGTAGTTACACTTTAAAGGGACACCATCGCGTTAAAAAAACCACACTTTTGTCTGAAAAAAATGTATACCTACTGTTGGTACAAGGAACACCTCACGCCCTTATAAGAGCAACTGATTAGAGAGGCAAAACGTTTTTCTCCATTGTTTTAGTTTAAACTTACCCATTAGTCAGCTCTGATGGTTTATCCCTCCATAGTCCATTAGTCAATTTCCGCTGCTGCTGTTGTGTGGGTCTTTCATGCAGCAGAGGGCAGAGAAAGTACTTATAAAACAGTAGGAAAAGATGAATGTAAAGGTGCACAAACTGACAGAGGGCTTGTGTACTACCTGAAAGTCCTTTTAACTCATTTTTTAAAAACAATCTAGTTGACAGTGTCTCATTCAAAGGTATGAATTAAAGGTCATAGAGGAGCTCTTCGTAAGTAAGAAATGATTCTAACTTTAATAAATACTTGATCTAATAAAGATAACCCAATTTATCATTCAGAAATCAATCCTGTTCTGAGAGTTTTGTAATGTAGGTATTTCTTGCATAAGGCTTATCATTTTTCTTCACCACACATTGCCCGTATACTGTGAATACCATCTTAGTTTTTTCTGCCAAATTCTGGCATTTAATCATTTGTTCCATGCTGGGGGTGATGCAAATCTCCTCTGTGCTCACAGGAAGTTTAGCCTTCACTTAGGAGGATTCAGCATGTGTGTGGCTGGCCAGCTCTGCTCGGGGCAGTGCTGTGTGAGAATTGAACAATGGCCCTACCTCCTCCGCTTCCTCTTTGTAGCAGCACTAGCCTTACAGCTCAAGATTTCAGATTATGCTCAGCTTCTGCATGGAGGGCGCAAGATGAAGAGGGGTCTCTTACAGCCTCATGACCTGTTAAGCATCTGATACGGGACTGTGCGCAAACTGGCCTTTGCTGTTTTTATTGCTTTTTAGACAAACGAGATAATGCGCTCCATTATAATTAAACCTACTACTGGCAAAAACAAACAAACAAAAACCAGCTGCATTAAAAATACACATTGATTGCACTCGTCACTGAAACGTTATTGCAGTTGCCCCACAATGGTGTGGTGTACATCTGCTCATGTAGGGCCTGATCAAAAGCCCATCAAAACCAATGTGACATCTTTTTGTTCACTTCAGTGGCTTTAGGTTAGGCCCATATTGTACTCCTGTCACTTAACAATAATGCAGCAGACTACTTTTGTAAGAGATTGTAACTAAAAGTTAACCTGGGGATTCTCGTTTCCTGTGTACAATATTTATAACATTTTTGTTTTAACCTAATTTTTGTGGTTTTAAGGATGTTACATTTTCAAAGGTACAAATGGCAGTGAGGTGTCTAACTCCCATTGACTTTCAGTGTGTGATAGGTATCTCTCACTGCCAGTTGTGCATTTGAAAGTATCCCCTGTGGTGGTTTAGTTACAGTTATTTCAGTTGCACAGATAAAACTTCCTGTGTTTTGCTCTGCTGTTCTAAGTAGCATATATAAATGCAAAATTATACAAGTTGATAAAGTTTATGAATTAAGCAGTTAAATATTTACACCCACATTTTCAAAAGTTGCCTCTAATTTTTGGTGTTTTGGGTATCCAGTTTGAGATATGGATAGCTATATCAATTTTGGCAACCAAAAATAGAGGACAATTTTGAAATGTTGGCTTTAGGTTTTTTTAGCTAGCTTCAGAAAGATGTGTAAGTCTTATTGAATCCATCCAGTCAGGACAACAGTCAGGATGACTACTTTAATATTAAACCAATCTTTGTTTGAGCTTCGTAGCACCATGCTTTTTGAAGAAGTAACTAAAAATCTTGATGCCTGAGACTGCTGATTGCACTGTGTGCGTGCATGTGTGTACATAGGTATTGGAGGGAGGAGAGGTGGGGGAGGTATTGTGTAAGAACCTAGGACTCCTGATAACTAGTGTTCCGCTGTTGTCTCGCAACTAGTAGTGTGTTCTGTGACCCCCTCTAAGGACTGACAAAGTCAGGATCAAGGATAAAATGAAGGCGACCACTCTGTTAAGTTGGGGATTCCATTATGAATCCTTATTTGTATAGTTTATAGCCGCTATAAAAGCTCACTCTGGGAATACCGCCATGCAAAGTTCCTAGCCACAGAACTGCTTTTTGGAACAAGATTTCTAATAATTACCTTTGACCAATTTTAATGTATGAATTTATACACAGCACAGAAGAAAATGTCCTTGTTTCAGGTACTTTAGAGTCTAGGTTTACAAAGTGAGACCCAACAAGTGATTACTTCATATCATGCAAGATGTTTGTGGTTTTGTTTTGTTTTGTAAAATGTTGAAGGAACAGGGAAACAGCCTTGTCATTGCAGTTTTAAAATTGGCTATAATAAATTAATCATAAATGCTTCCCACTCTGTTGAGTTTAGTATGGCTAGCCCTTTTTGTACTTGAAAATTGTATTTGAATATGGTGAAATGAGTATGCTTTAAAAAAATTAGTGCATATCTGACTAATTCAAAAGAAAGCTCTGAATTAGTCTGTCTGCTGTATTCTGTTTTGTGCATAATACAGGTACCTCAGTGGCTTCCAAAGGGGCATCGCACCAATGGAGAAAAGCCCTATATAATTTAACAGAACAAGATACCTTTCTGTAAATGTTTTAACCAGCTTACAGAATTGAATAGGAAATTATATCCCTGCTCTTTAATTTCATAAGGTTGTTAAAATATATGTAAAATAGTTGTCACTCCTAATACAGTTCCATAGGTTTTCAGAGTAATTTCTGTATAACTGTTGATTTTATTCCTATTAAATTCTACAAGACTTTTCTGTCAAGGTATGTTGGAGTCATGGTGATACAATGTATCTGTGGCAATTTTCTGCTGAGAAAAGAGGGAAGTAGATTGCCCCCCAGATCTGTGGAGTAAGATCTCTGAGGTGGCAGCTGCCACACCAATGTAAAGTGTTCACTGTATTTTCTCACACAACCCATCAGCTGTACAGGATGCGGAAGGGGACATGGCCCTTGGGTTGTCTAGAACTGCTGGCAGTGCTAACACTCCCTTCACTTTGTGCTCAGGAAGTGCAAGCACTAAGATTATGCTGCTGCCTAAATTGTTGCCAGGAAGAGTCTAAAGGGTTCCTTGTGTCCCTTTTACCCCCCTCTCGCACACACGTACCCTGTGCCCGTGTCCTGCTATTCTAAGAAGTGGTCTACTTGCAAGTTTCTCTTATAGGCTAGTATGATTACAAATAAGACACTTGATCTTAACGTGCATTTGAATATACCAACTAATTGTGTGTTTACCTTGGAGACTGGAACAGCCTTCTAAGCAAATGGTAATGTTTTTCAACTCTCAGGGAAAAGACAGTTACGATCCCATTTTGTTCCTTCAGTTTTATTACCCGAACCAGGGAATTACACACAGTTCAAAACTTTTGCAGTTATGGTCTTAATTGAGCTTAGCATTTAATCATGTGATTAACTTGAAGGACTTGATTAAGTCCTATTGAATGCAGAGGGATTTACTCATGTTTCTAAATGCTATATTAAATAGGGATGGACTTAAGCACATGCTTCCAGTTTGAGGCCTCTGTGTGAAAGTTCCCAAAACTTTGTATTTTGTGTCACAACTGCAATATTTATGTAATGATATATGAGCTGTTCCTACAAATGCTTTCTCACGCATGTAGTTCTTATTCATGTGAGTAATTCCACAGTGGATAGTTATACTCACATGAGTAAGGATATGCAGTTTGGACCCATTCAACATTTTTAAAATGTAATAACAATATACCTACATTAGTTTCTACCTGATCTTGTGAGCATTACCTATTTCCTGATGCTGTAAATTGCTGTGACAGACCAATCACCCTCCCTTCAGATGATGATTCACAACAGCTTTATTATAAAGAGAATTGTCAGAGACCACAAATATGTGTGCATACTCTGCACTTCAGGGTGAATGGAATAGGGCTCTTATTCTAGAATTTCTACAGTATGTAGAAATTATTGTTCTAGCTTGATACACAGCGCCATCTAGTGACTTTATGTAGAAGGGAAGATTGTCTATATTAAGAACACTGGAGTAAATTTTCCTAAGTGATTAGTGATTGTAGCTGTCTCAGTTTTTGGATGGCCAAATGGAGACATCGTAAAGACCACTGATTTTTGTGAAAGTGCAGAGCATCCGTTCTCTGAAAATCAATCCCCTTTAAGGAATCTCAAGTTCAGAGCACCCAAAATCACTAGAATTATTTCTGTCATTATGAATCCTTTGTATATGTAAAGAGAAAAATCTTTCTTCATATTTGTCGGTGTACAATGCTCTATTGCTGCTCAGTAGCAAAGTCTCCAGCAATTAAATACATGTAGAAGTGGTAGCTTCCATCTTAAAAACAAACAACACCCCCCTGAAAATATACCAACTAACTTGGAATTTTAGCACAACTTTTAATAATGGTGATATGTAGCACTCCAGTCATTCAGCTTCACGATCCCAATGATTAGTTTATCATGGGCCCCCCAAATTATCAGCTACATTTCAAATTGTTTTGCAATGTACAAATATATTGTCTTTCCTTCCTTTGTCTAATATGTATATGTTTTTCCAGCATATCTGATACTGTATAATAGAAAAACGCAGAGCTCTCCATGAGTTATCAGCGTTTCTATAAAAATGCAAGAAGTTGTTTGTTCTTTTCCCCCCTTGCCTACTTCTCCTAGCAGTGGGATTACTGGCACTTGTGTTCAAACACAGGATACAGTTGGCTCTAATTGTGAAAGCTTTTAGAGATATAGCATCTGGCTGGTTCTTCAACTTGGGCATTTTACAGTTCCAAGTTTTTCTCCTGGGGATACTTTCCATTATTGATTTGGTTTGTTAAGTTTTGATGGTCTTTATTTCTATTCAGCTTTTTTGTACATAGTCTTCTAGTTGTATCCAGTCACCCCATTGTAAGTTATGCTTCCCTGTTGGACTTCTCCCTCCCACTTCTGAGATGTGGTTCTGCTATTCCTGGGGTGCTGATGCCCAGTGACCGATATGCTTGGCCCTGTTGGCCTTCTTATGACTCTTACAGGGATCACAGGGTGCTGCCACTGCTGTTTGACTGACCATCCCCTGCCTGCACTTCACCTCCCTCTGTTTATGATGAATCGCAGGACACTCCCATTCCACCAGTACCCGCGGTACCCATCGGGGCCTTGTCATCCTTGGTTGACACACTTAGTCCACCTTCCTCCGGATGACCATAGCTAGTACTATGACCTGCTTTGGCACATGGCTCCAGCCCTCAAGCTTCCAGTGGAGGAGGTTCAGGGCATGCAGTACCAGTTCCTGGATATTCTGTAAGCACCGGGGCCTGCCTAGAGTGCCCTCACTTTCCACCAGGCCGTCCTCCAACCAGCCCAGGCAATCTGGCACAGCCCAGCTTCCTGTGTCACTGAGCACTGAGTGCGCTGAGCACTGCCACTTTGTCTCATCTAAGGGTATGGGCTTCCTGTTTACCCATCTGCCCCCCAATTCACCCATGGTCCACTTGGCACCAGAACTCACTCGATAGCAACACCTCAAGGCCACCCCAGGACAGGGTGGTGATGAAACTGGACCTTCTATGGCCCAAAGTATATTCCTCTGTGGGCCTTCAGTTCTGTATTGTCAGTTACCAAGCCATCTTGGCAAAATATGATTTCCTCTCCTGCTCAAAGCTGGCAGAGTTCAAGGTGTTCTCCGAGTGGAGAAACAGTAGGATTATCAGATGTTGGTAGATGAGAGCAAGCTCATCACCAAAGTGGCCCTCCAAGCCATGGTCAATGCCATTGACACCACATCCCATGCTCTAGCGACTGATGTCATGCTCTGCTGGGATTCCTGGCTCGAGTCCTCTGGCTTCTCCAAGGAGGTCCAGACCACTCTTGAGATCTCCCCTTTGACAACTGAAAACTCTTCAGTGACAAGACAGACAAATCCCTCCGCTCTCTCAAGGATTCCCATGCCACTCTGCAGTTGCTTGGAATTTACACCCTGGCTCTGATCCGCAGGGAGCAGAGGCCGTCTATCTGCTTATGTCCCCATGCCACCTATTTGCCCTACTTTCAACACCCCCAGGAGCCGTCTTGCCATCATCTGCGCATCCAATGACCCCATTATTCCACTGCAACCACTTCCGCCATCTCAGCTTCTCTGCAACACCATCCAAACAACTGTTTTAACTCTTCTCTTGAGACCCTCGAATCTCTTCCTGCCTCTCCTGTAGCACCCCAAATTATCTTGGCTTGACCTGTTCACTCACAATTAGGGCAAGATCACCTTCAATCAATGTGTGGTGGGCATCATCCACTCATTGTATTGAATAGAGTTTGTCTCATTTCCCCTTCATCACGCATCCCTTGGTGGCCATAGGTATCCTTCCCACCATGACCTCCTCTGAGAGGAAGCAGAAACTCTCCTCTAGAAAGGGTAGCCATGGAATGCATCCCACACCGTTACTGTGGATTCTATTCCTCATATTTCCTTGTGCCAAAAAAAGGGGGTGGCCGCTGCCCCATTTTGGACCTCCAGTGGCTGAACAAGTATATATGCAAATTCCAGTTTCAGATGGTCATGCTCCCTCTCATTCCCCCATTCCTCCCTCACAGGGCCTGGTTCATGGCTCTCGATATGAAGGATGCCTGCTTCCATATCAACATCCATCTGGCTCATTGGAAGTTCCTCCTTTTCACAGTGGGGCACTGTTCATTATCAGTTCCAAGTCCTCCCCTTTGGTATTGCCACTGCTCCTGCTGTGTCTACAAAGGTCTTCACCATTGTCACACCCCATACGTATCATCTCAACCACTCTGTTTTTCCTTACCTGGAGGACTAGCTCCTCATTGTGCTGTGTTGCAACTACTTCCTCTCCACTGTCTGGACTCTTCGTGATTTCCTTGCTGGCCTGTATATCCGTATTAACAAGGACAAGTCATTTCTCATCCCCACTTGTACACTCATCTTCATCAGGCACATCTGTACTTTCTCGCAAGCCAAGCCTTTCTCTCAATGGACTGTTTCAACACCCTCCCCTCTCTCATTGCACAGCTACACTGCAACCCGCGTATATTTATCCACAGGTGCATTTCCCTTTTTCGCCACATGGCAGCCTGCACCTTTGTAACACCCACCTGTGTACATGCTGCCTTCAATTGTGCCTCTGGTTAATCCACAAGCTACAGTCAGACCACTTGAGCAAGCTGGTCTTGCTCCCCCCCTTCCATCCTGGCTTTCCTTATATGGAGGACCAACCCATCTAAAGTCTTGGCTGGCACCCCATTCACTCTTCCTGCTTGCCACACCACTGTTACCACAGATGCTTCCCTCGCTGGGTGGGGTGCTCATTTGGAGGGCTTATGGCCCAGGGCCTCTGGACACTGCAAGAGGCATGGATACACATCAACATGCTGGAATTGCAGGCCGCCCACCTTGCCTATTGGTTGTTCCTGCCCCTCATCAGATTCCGGAACATTCTACTGCTGTCTGACAACATGATGGCAGTTGTGTATATCAATAAGCAGAGTGGCGCTCGGTCCTCCTCCCTCTGCATGAAGGCCATTCAGCTATAGAACTGATGCCTCAGGCATGGGGTCACTCTCCAGGCCATTCATCTCCCTGGCACCAGCAACTCTCTGGTGGACACACTCAGCAGGTCCTTCCACATGAATTGTGAGTGGGAGCTCCACAACCCCATGCTTTGCTCGGTCTTTCACCAGTGGGGCATGCTGCGCTGGGACCTCTTCACGACACCTGTGATCCACAAACTGCCTCTCTTCTACTCCAGAGGAACCCTTGGGACTCTTACTCTGCAGGACAGTGCTAGCTTCCAGAGCTTCAAAATCAAACCAATTCTTCCATCCGTTTGATGTTCACCCATTACTAGACATAGCTGTTTCCTGGCTTGAGGACACAGTGGAAGGCTCATTAATGGAATGGGACAGCGGATCTTTTATTTTGATATTTTTGTTTTGCTTTGCTTTGTTGGGTTTTTTGGGGAAAAGGAGAGGGTCAGATTTGTGTCTATGGTTTTGGACGTGTTCCTGGAGCTATGTGGAAGAGCACATTTTATACATTTAATAAATAACTGAATAAAATAGCGATACCACTGCTCTGCTGAATTGTTTTACATATATTCAACTGGAACTATTATCTTGGGGAGGGACCAGATATGTTTTTAAGTGGGGGATCAGGAGATGGCTATGAAGCAAACTATTAGCTTTAAAGTCATCGTGGCTTGTCGGTGTCCTGTTAATTTAATGTAATTTCAGTTCATATTCCCACATTTCATTTACATAATTTTTACTCTCATCTTTATGTGTTTCATTGACCATTTGCATTTTTGGATATGGTACAATGTCAAGCACACTCTCAGTGCGAAACAATACTATTAGTATGCATATCAATAATAATAGTCTTATGTTTTTCTAAATCTTCAGTCCTTCCTTCCCCTAGAGATGTACAGTTAACAAACAAAAGATTTGTGAAGAAAGATATTTTCTATACTTTTATGTGCATGTAGGTTTATTAGCTTATTTGATTTAAAAAAAAAATTGATGGTGGTGATGAACTGCATTTTCTGTGCTGTGGTTTCCTGAGCTTTAGTAAGGAGATGCATTTCTATTCAGATCCCGAGACACCTGCTTTGTGTCTGTTGTATAAAATATTCTTGCTTTTGTTCAAATAAATTTAACATCAAACTCAGATTAAGTTTTAAGGCTTATGAAAGACAAGTAGCTAAGTGAATGTAAGATGCCCAGTTGAGTATAATAGTGGATATGCATTCCATCAGATTATAAGAATGTAAGTGAAAGCAGAATAAAAATACCTTTCTATTCTGTCAGGGTTTTGGAGGCTTATGTGGGTTTATCCAGTATATTGAAAAGGCGATTTCTATTGGATTCTTAAATTTGCTGTCCCGCCACATGTAAGAAACTATGCTTGTAAAGCAAAAAATCTTACTTGAACAGTTCTTTGCCCCTTCAAAAGGCCAAATGTAAAAAAAAGTTGTGAATTTATATGGGTTCAGTGCATAATGTCTCAGATTAGGTTTAAGTGAATAAGCATCAAACCTCAGTATTGCACCTGCCTCTACTAGGTGCAGCAGAAGAAAATGGGTTGTCTTGTGCTTGGTCACTAGCACTATCCTGTCCAAAGAAGTGTTGTTTCTTCAGACCACGTAAGTAGTACGGACTACAGCATGGTGGAATCTCAGAGCTCAAAAACTATTTATTTATTCTTTAAAAAAAATTTTTTTAAGACAATTTGGTTCCCATCTATGTGACAATATCAAACTGATATCACAAGTTATTGAAAACCTGTATCTACAAAACAGTTATAGCTTCTCCTCATGACCCCCATCAGTGTGCCTCAATCCTGATCTGGAGGGAGCACAGTCTTTCAGGCCTGTTCTGTGCTAAAGGCTTGTCTATACAGAGATCCAGTGAACAGCATGCTGGGATGTGAACCGACAGCACAGCCTATGGCTATGAGGACCCTGCTGCTGTGCACTAAAAGTTCCATAGTGTGATCTGACATACCGCTATTTGAAACAGGATACAGGACTTCAGCATCTGATTACATCATTCTGGTGCTGTAACTTCCATGGGAGCTAAAAGTTAGAAACAATGGTAGATCAAAGCACACTATGGAGCTTTCAGTGCATGGCAGGCTAGTGCACTGTAGATTCACAGCCTGGCTTGCCATGTACAAAATCTCTGTAGTGATAAGCCCTTACCCTCTCTTCTGACACTGTCAACAATTGTTTTAGTGGTATTTATGAGATCTAGACGCAGGACAGTCATCTAATTTCATGTAGGCCGCTGCAAGCAGATGGCATTTACTTTTATCATTCCCAACCAGACACACAGGTGAAAGGTTCCATATCCTCTAGCACAATCCCATTCTCAGTTCTCATCCCTTCTGCCTACTCTGCTTGAGTTCTGTACGGCTTCCGTTCCTCTGGCTTGACCATTCTTGTCACCTTCCCAACCATTTCTTTGTTCTCCTTCACAGCATCGAAACCCCGCACCTGACAAAACATTTAATACATGAAAAAATCTGCATGATTCATTAAGCACCACCAAAGTCAGCTCATGAGTCTGTATTTGTACCCCTTGTCCTTCTGGCCCCTTGCTATTCCTAGTCTTTGAGGTTTCTACCCATGTCGTATCTGCTTAGATTGTAAGCTCTTCAGGATAGGGATCTGCCTTTTTGGTGTTTTAATAACACACTTGGCACATTTTGGGTTCTGTAAAACAATCAATCAGATATAACACAAGAACCTACCAAGTAAGGAGTCAGTTGGATGGGACTACTCATGGTGGTAAGCACCGTGTCTGATAGTGTTTCCAGGATCAGGCCTTGAGATTATAAAATCTACTGGGATTTGCTGCTGCTTTGTCTACAACTGTCATTCACATTTCTGGCACTGTAATAGTTAAATAACAAAATTACTGCCAGTCTCCTCATTCAACGTTATGCCCAAACTGAAATCGTTTTAGGAAAATAAAAAGGCCTCAGAAAGAAGGTGGTTGTCTTGTTCTGGCTTTCAAGGTGATGCTCTGTTCTGAACTGTTTGTATTTCTCATAGTAGAAGGGTCATGCAGTATTGCTTTCCACTATTGGCAAACGAAGTTAGGTTTGACATACCTCGGATAGAGACAAAACGTCATTAATATTAATTATCATTAAAAATAATGTATGTGATACTATTTGAAGCTTAGGAAATGTAATCCCTATAATAGACTTAATGAAAGCAGTGTCTGATGGTAAAATTAACCAGTGAAATTATGTGACTGCATGTGTGTCTGGACAGTTAAAACTTTTGATGCCTAATGAAAAAGCTTGCAATAAATTTTTTTTGGAGAAATGTCTCCCTAAATATTATATATTTTCTGATTTTTGTTTCCATCATTTTTGTTGTTAGGGACATTTGCATGAATAAAGATCTTTCATCCATAACTTTTCTCCTGTCTATTTCTTACCAAAATCATAATGCTATTTAGTGTTGTTATTACTTACTCAATGGAAATTCTGCATATCGTTATTGGTTCAAACAGTTTTATTTAATTTTCATATTGAAATAAATCAAGCCACTCTGCCCCATTTGGACCAATTGTTTCATCATCAAACTAGTAATAAGCCACCTGTTTTCTGTTTAAAAAAAGTCTCTTAAAAGAGTGCTTTGGTTTTATCAACATAAAGCATGTATAAAAAAGGATAAGAAGGAAGGATGTTCCAGTGGTTAGAATAGGAGGCTTGAGACTTGGGAAGCCAGAATTTGATTCCCTGCTCTGCAAAAGACTTATATGACCTTGGGCAAGTCATCTAGCCTCTCTGTGTCTCAGTTTCCCATTTGTAAAATGAGGATAATAGTACTTTTCTGCCTCACTGGGGGTGGTTGGGAAGATAAATATCACAAGGCACTTCGATACTATGATATCAGGGGCCACATGGTAACTAAAGGAGATAAATAGAAGGGCATGAAATCCTGGCCCCTTGAAGTCAAAGGGTATTTTGCTATTGATTTCAGTAGAGCCAGGATTTAACTTATGGTTTGAAATATCATTCAGCTTCCTGTGCATATAATAATCTTACGTGACTGTTACAACTGACCATCACTAACACATTGCTTTATTGTTTTGCCATTCATCTTTGGGTATCTAATTATTTGAGAAGTAAAAAGAAATTATTTCTTTTATGGGAAGTGGTTAGAAGCAGGGAAGAGAAGATAACATTCTGACAGTATAGAATGGTATATGTGGATTTATTTTTACTAACAAGCAAAGAGTAAAGTAAGTAGAAAACTCCCGCTTGCTGGAAATACAACTTGAATAATGATTTAATCCATTACTCAACATTTCAGCTAATTTTCTTGCCGATATGCATGATTCTCACAGCATTTCAGCCACTGGTGGCAGCTTGTGAGATGCTTTTGAATGACTGAGCAAACCTTGGAATTGTACGGCTAGTACAATGTCAACTGGCTAGTGAAGAAAGCCAAATGGGTCCGAAGCAGTGGCCAGCAAAAAACAGTAACTCAAACGGCATTGTCATTGCAATAGCAAACAGGCAAATAGTACTAAAACTGAGTGTTAGTTTCTTATTGAAGACAATGGAGCTACTTTGAGTCATAGCGGGTTGGGAAACTTGTCCCATTTATCTAGCAATAAATACCTTACAGAAAACCATAACTATTTCCACAGACTCATGAAATGGAAGATGGTGATCATTTAGTCCACTTCCCCTCCAGCACGTGATTATTCCTTATAGTATGCAGTTTGATCCTAAAATCCCTGTGAACATCACTCTCCTAGACTCCTTCTGGGAGATGGGCACATTGGGGGCTGGCAGAATAGCCTCTGTGTATGCTAGTAGTTGTGTTCAACCTATTTATTTTTTATAATGTAATGTTTGATTTTAAATAATAAAGAGGAAAAAATAGATGCACTAGTCTAATCTGCCTTAGGCCTTGATGCTGTAGCTGGATCTATATGGCCAGGAGCTTTTTTGTCTGTGCTGACTTCATTTACTTTAATAGTGCTACCTTGTTGTATACTTCAGCGTTATTTAAAAAAATAGTCATTGTTTTGTGGAAGGCTTTCATAAAGTGAAAGTTGTCATAACTACTCCCGAGTCTTCAGCAACATAATCAGCTCAGAATAATCTTGGGTAGCAAAGGCAGCAAACTAGAATGCATGCAGGGGGACACTTTTATACTTGCTCAGAGGCCCCACTAAAGTTAGTTGTGCTCCACATGGGTTCAGATATCTGTCTGCCTGCATACAATTGGAGGATCAGGGCCAAAGACACCTGTCTGTGGAGATAGTGGTGGGGGAGTAATGGGGAAGAGAAATGAGAGCTTGGAGTTATCCATGTTTGTTAAACCTTTTCTATGGAAAGAGGGAAGTACACGTATCCTAGACAAATGAGTAGTTTTCTGTTACCTGGTCACTTACTTCACTAGAGTTCTATCTATGATACATAATGTATTCAAAAGGGCAGAATCCATCCCTGATGTGTCAGCACAGCTGATATTGACTATAATAGGTGTTGCGTCAGGATTGAATTTGCTATAATCTCCAAACACAGTTGTTGACAGAATGAAGCTGAGTCCATCTGTACACTTCAGTTTCATCGTCATCAGCTCAAAAACCAATCTACTTAAATTATTTCCATTTATCCTTTCATTCTTTTTATTTATTTATTGTATGTATGTAATAACACAAATTACTACGCAAATTCAGCCAAACTTTCTCACAATGTTTTCCTTTCTTATTCTGACTAGAGTCTCTGTGTGTTCACACCTCCGGGAGCTAAGGAAGGACAACCACGGCTCATTCCTGCAGGGCCCATTGCACTTGGCACCACAATATCCGCATACGTAGCGAAATACAGAAAAACTTTGTTAGTAGAAGATATTCTGGGGGTAAATTGCTTACTCTTTTTTAAGAGATACAGATGACTTTTATTTTTAATTTTTTTTCAAAAAATGTATTACTGCTGATTATTCATACAGTAAATAATGTACAGTGATACTAGTAGTGTCTGTCGGGAACCATGACTCCTCCCTGTCTGGATTAGTTTAATAAAGACTCTTCCCTATATACTATTTAACTTTTACAGATATTGTACATTTTTTTAAAAAGTTAACATTTTGTGCCAGAGAAGGGAAATACACTGCTGTGCAGTAAAAATGCATAGCCACTCTGGGCAGGGGGGAAGCACGATCAGCCAAAAATGACCTTCCTAGCCCTTTGGAATAGGCAACATGCTGAGCCCAAATGCTAAAGTGGCTCACACTCTAGTAACATGCACTCAGTCAGTTGAATTTTGATTTAAATACCAGACACTATTTGATTCTGTCACCGTATAATTTTCTCACTAGTCTTCAGAGAATACTTTAATGTTTCATATATGTACTATATATTTTTCATAATCAAATCCTAGAGGTTTTTTTTTGGGGGGGTGAGGGGGAGAAACGGATGAATTATGTTTTCTGACTTACACTCTCTCACCAGAGCACCAATATAACATGGCAGCTTTTCTCATATAAAATAGATCTTAATTTGCAAAGTTTGTGCCTAGCCATACATATACAACATGTGCCAACTCACTCACCCTCAGCTCAGAAGACATCTGTGCTGTTTAGCGTATGCTCTTCTAGAATTCAAGCTCTCCATCTCAGCAGAGAGTGAGCAGTGTTACAGGGGCCTGTGGGCTGGTGCTGAAAAAAGTGAAGGGGCTGCTTCCACCTGGCCCATTTTCCTCTTCTCCCAGCCCCCTTATTCTTGTTTGCTTGACCCCTCTCCATGGAAGCAGACACTAAAAGAGTCAGCCAGCGGAAGTAGGATCCTCCTGTTGTGTTCCTTCCTGGCAGCTGGAAGTGCTCCATAGTCTTCTTCCCTAGGGTTCCCAGAGGGAGGAACTATTTCCCATTGGTCTGAGTGACAATTGCTTTCAGGCCAGGGTGGCATTCAGATTGATCCTCACTGGCATTCTCAAGGTGAAGCTGATCACCTTATTTGGGGCAAGGAAGGAATTTTTTTCCATTTCAGCCAACCTAGAGGAGGGGTGCTCACCTTTCCTTGGAGCATCCTGCAGAGATCATCTGTTGAGACTAGGGGCCTGAGGGGCTGGTGCTGAAGAGTGCGGGCCCACAATAATTGCGAGGGACTAGTTACAACCCTAGTGAAAAATGACATATGGGCCATTTTTCTATTCATGATAAGTTCCCTGTCATGGTACGTTTGGGCTGTAAAGTCTGGGGCATATCTTATTAATGGCACAGCTTGACAGACTGGAGCCCTTTGTGGTAGCAGCTAGTTGTCATGACATTATTTCCTGTAACTTTTGCAGAAGTTTGAGAACAGGTGTGCTAAGGATGGTTGGTAAAGCACAACGGGGAAGAGTCTTTCTGTCTTGCATAGATGTAGAGAGAAAATGCTTTTGTCCTCGCTATTGGAATAGTTTGGGAATTGTTAGTCCAGATTTGTGTCTCCATGGGACCTTTGACACTTGGTGGGTGCCTCAAGCTTTGATTACTTACTGCCACAGAGGTTATTGCCTGCTCGGTAACACTGTGCTTTGAGTTGCTGCAATTCAATTCACGGTTACCAGTGGATTTAGTTTTCTTTCTGACATTGTCCAGACTAGTCTCAGCAATAAAGTACAATTTCTGCTGCCTGTGAAGTTCAAGGAGATGTACTTTAAAAATAAATAAATAAATAGAAAGCTTGCATATAATATCATGCCTGACTACCTTTGGATACAATCATTTGTATTTGTAAAATAGCCATGGTGAGACATTTTTGATTGAATTCTTGAATGTGAAGGGCTTCACTGTTCGCGCTAAGTAGGTTAGCCAGATTAGAGAGAAATGTTGATTTATTTTTTATATTAATGTTATAATATTTACATTTGATTAAACGTTGTTTGCCCTTTTTTAGGATGAACGATTTCCCAAAGGTACTGGACTGGAATCAGGGACTCGTATCCAATCTGTTCTTTGTTTACCAATTGTCACTGCAATTGGTGATTTGATTGGTATCCTGGAGCTTTATCGGCATTGGGGCAAAGAAGCCTTCCATCTCAGTCACCAGGAGGTAAGGCCTAACATGCTGCAGCTGTTTTTTTTTTAAATTTCTCCCTTCAAGATGGTGCCAGCCACTTCTCATTTTAGACTTCCTTCTTTCCTTCCTCATTTTGTTTTCATATTTTTTGAGAATTAGCCTTGTTATACATAGTTGGAGAGTGGGCCTTATAAGGATGGTTAATGCTGATTGGTATTCTGAACGGCAAGTGGTAAGATTCATTTCAGACACACAAAAGTACATGGATACTCTAAAATTCTCTAATTGTTTTGTTTCATTTTATGGGAATAATTTCAAACATGTTGTTATCAATTGTTTGTTGATTATGAATTTTAAGATAACAGATGTTGTTAGCACCTTTCTGGAAGAGTGGATTAGTGAAAGCTCGTGCTATTACAAGTGCATGAACTAGTGTTCCAGAATGAAACTGCTCTGGTTTAAAAGGACATTACCAAGTTACACAGAACTCAATTTTAACTTTCCTCTAAAGCTATATTTTGCAATATGGGTAGGTAATATTTCTACACTGGTCAACTTTTTCAAAGCATTTCTTCTTCGAGTATTGTGCTTGTGGGTACTCCACTTCAGGGGTGCCCGTGTTACATGCACTTTTGATAAAAAATGTTCTGTAGCAATGTCTTTCCTTGGTCTCCTCCACCCTCCTTTTGGGAGGTTTTCCTTCCATTTGAGGGGGTATGCCAGGATCACAGAGATTCATGTGTTGCTTCACCTGCCGATAGACTATCCCAATCAGCAATGGACATTCCTTGTCTGGGGGCACGCACATCTCTTAGCAGTGCAATTTCTGCTCAACCTTTAAGAGCTGAGGTGCAGTACCATTAGAGGTGTGATGGCTGAGTGGTTAGGTGCTTGACTATACTCCTGAAGGTCAGGACTTTGAATCTAGTTCAGTCTCACACTGAAAGGCCACCTCCAGTACATCCAGGTGCAAAAGAGGTCCTCAATCCTTTGGGTTAGGGCAGTCAAAGACAGTTGGATGTGATGCTGGCACATGCCTTAACTGCATCAGCCCAGTGAGTCATTGCCTTGGGGATCTTTGATGTAAGAGCAGGGCTGAGAAGAACTGAAACATTAGACTGTAATTCTTTATGGTGGAGTGCACTCTTCACCCTGCCTTGGACCCAGGTTACAAGACATCCTTCATTCATCAGTCTCCAGCTGAGCATGCTGGCCTCTCTATCTTGACACTGTGTCCTAGACCTTTGAAGTAAAATGCATTAGACAGTTCTGGGGATGCCTTTAAGAAAAGGAGTTTTAGCTTTCCTCACAAAGAGCCTGTTTCAGGAAATCTTGGTCTCCTCACAAGTTGACCATGTCCAAGCCGTCAGGTCCTGGGCAGAGTACCGTTGAGGCTCCATGCTCTTCCTATACCAATAGTATTTTTAAGACTCTGAGTTCCTCTAGGAACCACAGTTCCAAGTGTGCATTGGTACCTAAACCATTTCTGGTACCATCAAACTCAATCAGGACAGCAAAGAGAAACAGCCTGCTTCTAGCAAGATGGTCCCAACGGACCTGCTTCCATAACCTCTGGTACCTAGCACCATGACTTCCTCAGTACCGCAGATGTCTAAGCAGCCACCTCAGACCTCACTCTCTTTGAGGCAGTGAGCATTGTTGGTACCGATGACTTTCACTGCAACAGACTTATCTAGGTAGACTCCTCCCTCGATACCATTAACCCACTCAGTGTCACAGGAGATTAGGTATTCCAATGACCTGTTAGTTTCAGATGAGCCAGAGTCTCCCCTCCCCTGAGGGTACTGAGCACCCATTGGTACTGAGATCAACACAGTTGCTGGAATTACACCTCTCTCTGGGACCACCTGACTTTCCATTTGAACTTGAAGGTTATAAGATCAGGTTACTGTGTTCATTTTACCAGTGTCCCCACCTCACACCTCTTCCCTGTCCCTTTTCAAGGACCCCACTCACAAACACTTGAGGCAGGAAATCACATCTCTTCTATTCTTAGGAGCCATAGAACCAATTACTGCTCAGCAGAGGGGGAAGGGATTTTAATCCAGGTATTCTCTGGTCCCATAGAAGAATGGAGACCTCCTCTAGCTCTAAGACTCAAGAACAATTTAGTGAAAGCACAGAAATTCAGGATGGGGACTCTTGTAGCTAAAAGTCCATCATTGCATCTAGGGGATTGGTGTTCAGCCCTTGACTTTCAGGATGCCTATTTTCATATCGCATTTCACCCAAGAGATTCCTTCAGTTTCTGGTCAGCCAAGACCACTTCCAGTGTTGGGTACTTCCATTTGGCCTTTCCTTTGCTCTGAGAGTATTCTCAAAGGTTTTGGCAGTGGTTGTCACCTACCTGCATTGGTGGGTGATGATAGTTTTTCCATACCTCAACAATAGGCTGCTCAAAACCGGGTCTTTCAGTGAGGTGCTTTCCATCACGAAGACAGCTTTGTTCCTGTTCCTTATGCTAGTTCTCCAGGTCAACAGAAAAGTCCACTTTGACCCCTGTACAAAGGATAGAATTCATAGGGGCCAGAGCTTACCTCCCCATGGGCTCTTTCTTGACTCTATCAAACCTCATTGCAATGATTCATATAAGCCCCCAGCTGTTCTTCAGCTTCTGGGACACACGACAGCCTCTACATTTGTAACTCATCATGTAAGGTGATGCCTTCGCTGCTTCCAGTTTATATACCAAACAAACACAGGGTGGTATCAGTCCCTTATGAAGTACAAGACTCAATTGGTGGAAGAACCCTCACAATGTCTGTGCCAGTGTCCCCTTTATCCAGCCAGTTCCAACCATCAATATAAAGACAGATTTAACTTGGGTTGGGGGGGGATTCATCTAGGGAGACATACCATGTAGGGCAGATGGCCTGTTCAAGATTTTCATTTACCCATCAGCCTTCTGGAGCTGAAGGCAGTCAGAAATGCCTGTATTCACTTTCACCCATTAATTCAAGACACATCTGTGAAAATCATGACAAATAACATAGCCTGCATGATTTATATCAACCAACAAGGAGTGGCAAGATCTTCTCTTTGGGCTGAAGCAGTAAAGCAATGGAACTTGTGTATGGTCAATCACATCCTTATTTTAGCAGCACAGCTTCCAAGCATACAAAACACCATCACCAATGCTTTAAGTGTGCATTTCTATCAAGATTATGAGTTGGAGTTAGACTCATCATATTTTTCTCACTTGGGGGTTTCCAGAGGTGGACCTTTTTGCCACCATCACCAACAGAAGTTGCAGAGAGTTTTGCTTACACAGGGAGTTGGGCCCTCACTCACTGGGAGATGCTTCTCTTGTTCCATGGACTTAAGTCCTTCCATATGCATTTACTTTAGTGTCTCTGATTTTGAAAGTTGTAAACAAGGCAAAGCCAAGATCACATTAATGGTTCCAGCATGGCCCAGGTAGTCCTGGTACCCTTACCTGATTCCCCTTGTCTTTTACCCAGTGATCAATCTTCTGTCCATTTCTCATTTCTCTCAAGACGCTGGTCAGTCTCACCATCACAGCCTAAGAATTCTCTGCTTCAGGGCTTTGGTTTAGATTTCCCTGTGGTTCGCAGGTTTAGATTCTTCTGGTTCCTCTGTGGTTCTGCAGAGGTACATCAGTTGTTGTTAAACAGTAGGAAAATTTCTACGTGGAGCACTTACCTTCAAAAATGAAAAAGATTCCACCATTGGTGGAACCAATGTCTTTCTTCTGCTCATTCCTTTCTCCTTCTGTGCTGCCCTTGACTATCTGTTGGCATTAAAAAAATCAGGATTATCTATGAGTTCTATCAGAGTCCACTTGGTAGCTATAACAGCCTTCCATTCTTTAGTTGATAGATTCTCTATGTTTGCTCATCCCACAATGGTACAATTTATTGAGATTGAGAAACCTTTTTCCTCAAAGTAGATAATCCCCTCTGTGTGAGATCTAAACTTTAGTACTGAAGTGTCTTATGAGATGTCCCTTTGAACGATGGCTACCTATTCTCTTCTTGACCTATCCATGAAAACATCCTTCTCGGTGGCCATCACTTTGGCCCAAAGAATTAGAGAAAGGGGGGGATTTAACGGTGGATTCTTCGTTTATGGTGTTTTCCAAGGAAAATGTTTTGTTATGCCTTCAGTTACTTCCCCTCAGCAAGGGGAGTTCTATCAGGATCATGATGGACTATGTGGCTTGCATGTTCTATATCAACAAACAGGGAGAAGCAAGATTCCCCTCCCTGTACGCTGAAGCTATAAAATTGGTGGTGTGTAACCCATCAGATTCAGATCTCATCTTTTTACCTTCCTGTAATCCAGAATGTCACAGCTGACAAGCTCAGCAAGAACTTCTGCCAGGACTGTGAATGGGAATTGGACTCTCAAATTCTTCATGGGATATTCCAAAGGTAGAAATTTCTAGAGGTGGACCTATTTGCCACATTCAGCCACAAGAAGTGACCATGATTTTGCTCAAAAGAAGGTCTAGGTCACCATTCTTTTGGAGATACCTTTCTCCTTCCCTGTTCTATGCTTGTTCTATGCATTCCCTCCAGCACTGCTAATACTAAAAATGATGAACAAGATCAGATAGAACAAGGCCAGGGTTATCCTTATAGTACTGACCTGGCCAAGAGAAGCTTGGTATCCTTACTTGCTTCACCTGTGTCTCCAACCAGCGTTCAAGCTTCCAGCCATCCTTCATCTCCTCTCCCAGGACACAGGTCATGTGCTTTACCTTATTCTAAAGGTCCTCTGCCTCCAAGCATGGCTCCTAAATGGGTCACAAGATTAGAATCATCTGCTTGACAGAGGCACAATAAATATTACTAGACACTAGAAGTGAGTCAACTCCAATTATTTACTGTCAGAAATCGAAAAGATTCAACCACTGATGTCACTGCCACCACCTTGTGTCTGGATCCACATCATTCTCAACCATTCTGGATTACCTGTTGGATTTAAAGAAATCAGAGTTATCCATTAGCTCAATTAAAGTTCACCTGGCAGTGATATCAGCATTTCACCCTCCACTAGAAGGGTCTTCCATGTTTGCTTACCCTACATCTTGAAGATTTATTAAGGGTTTGAAGAACCTCTATCCTCAGGTTAAGGACCCTACTCAGACTTGGCAGCTCAACCGCATACTTAAATATCTCATGAGATTTCTTTGCACCTGTGGCAATCTGCTCTGTGCTTCACTTGTCTATGACAATGGCCTTTCTAGTAGCCATCATGGTGTATAAAGCACACCGGCAGATCAAACAGACACCAATGGAAAATCTCCAATCAAGGGCTTGAGAGGCGCATGCACCTGAAGTGGAGCACCCATAAGGTCACACATCTGGAAAAAATACAGTTACTGCACAGGGTGAGTAACCTCACCTTCCATATAGTAACTTCAGCAATTAACAAAGTCACACTTCCTGTAGGTCTTACACATATGTTGTTCTGTCCAAAACTGTGTGTATATTGGGTAATTTATGTTTATATTTGGGACATACTTTATGTTATTTGCCATATCTCCAATCGTTAGCTTTTTGTTTAAGAAAGAAATAATATTTCATAAAATGTTTTGCTTCTAAACTGAGAATTTTTAAGGTTTGTTTAAGTGTCCTTTTAAGCTTTTTAATTTTGTCTCACAAAAAGTCTTATGCCACAGTTCAGCAGTTTAAAAAAAATACTTACAGTATCTTCTATAGGAAAATGTATATTAATAAATTATATAGCAGTGGACTTTTTACAATTCTGTTTTTTTCCAACAAAACCTGTGTGCTTTAAGGACAGGAAATTATGCTGGTAGCACAACTTATTTAAACTTAATTAACTGAAAATTACATGACATTGTCCAAAAATTGATATACTTTAAACAGTAGCCTTGCGTTTAGTGATCATATCTGATTCTTCTGCAACACAGATGGCAATGAAAAAAGCAGTGCCAATCTACAAGTAGAGATTTTCCCTTAGAAATCTTAGTGGCTAAATAGATTGGTCCTCACTAAGAATATTTCATTGTCATGGAATCTTTCATTGTGTAGCAGAAACATTTTAACAACGTATGAAATGTAATATTTCAAAGCCTTTCTTGAGTTCTTGAAAGGGCTGCTTCTGTCTTGCATTTGTTGATGGGTGAATCCTTCATGCTGCCTCTGGAGAGCACAGTTCTGTGAGCATGCCAATAGCACAAAACAAATGAGAAGTATTGAACTCTTCTCCTGTGTGACCGGAATACTCTTTTAGAACAGTGAAACACTGATAGTCATGTTACACCTTTCTTACATTCTTTGTCTATCCTCTCCCCCACCAGATATAGTTCCCTAACTGTGATCTAAAACATCTCAACAGGTGAAGCGTTAGGACATTCAAAGACATTTAGTAGCTGGATCAAAAAAAAAAAAAAAAGGATGATAGAACGGGTGTGAAATTTACCAGATTTCCTTGAAGTTACAGTTTCTTGTATTTTGTTTTAGGTTGCAACAGCAAATCTTGCATGGGCCTCAGTAGCAATACATCAAGTACAGGTGAGTGTGCATTCATAGACCGTAGGCTCATAGGGACCATTATGATCACCTAATCTGACTTCTTTCATAATATAGACTATAGGACTTCCCTGAATTAATTCAAGTTTGAACTAGGGCAAGGCCCAGATTTTAAAGGTATTTAGGTGTTGCGGAACTCTGCTTTGCAACATCTGATTTAGGAACATAAAACTTATTTTCGAAAGGGATTTAGGCAGTTAGGAAGCTAAATCCCATTGCCTGTTGTCTAGACTCAGAGCCTAAACCCCATTTGGAAATGAATCACAGGCTCCTAAATTAGTTAGGCATTGCAAGACTGAGTTCAGCAATGCCTTAATGCCTTTAAAAGTATGGGCATTTAACTTTTAGAAAAATATCTAACTTGATTTAAAAGTAGGCAGTGATGGAGAATCCATCAGGACCCTTGGTAAGTTCTTCCAATGTTTAATTATCCTCACTGTTAAAAATGTGCCTTATTCCAGTGTGAATTAGTCTTGCTTCAACTTCCATCCATTGGATCTTGTTATACTTTTTTCTGCTTTAAACTGAAGAACCCATTATCAAAGGTTTGTTCTCCAAAGGCTGTGATCAAGTCATCCTTTAACCCAATTGTCAGTTTTTTCATACCACTTTTAAGGAACCATAGAGTAAATCTATATCTCATACCTAGTGTGCAAGCACCTAAGTAGAAACTGAGAGTCTGATTCTTCACAATTTGTGTAGTTATTTACATCCACTTTGTACTCCGATTAAAGTATTATCGGATTTGAATGCTATTTTTATGGTGTAAAAGGTGCATCGTGATAAAGGCCTGTTTTCTTTTTTCTTTCTGTAAACCTCCATGTACATTCTACTTTTGTAAAATTGCTTTGTCAACTAATATGAAATCTAGGGAAGGAGCAATGGGTTTCAAAATCCTAACTTCATCCAGCAATATTTTCCTTTCCCTGCACTGTTAATTGTGTTTGGTGTCTGTAATCCTGTTGACTTCCCCAAAGAAGGAGCATGGGGAAGGGGAGTCTTTAGCAATAGTGCTTCACATTACTCATTAGGTGCCTTTATGAGATAATTTGGCAAGCTGAGAGATGTGATGAAGGAACAGGATAAAGGAAACAAACACTATAAACGTTCTCAGCAAGGTTGTAGAATTTAGTATGGGAGTGCAGTAGTTAAGTTGATTTCATAACCGTACTCAAAGGTGTCAGTCAATGGCACCCTCAAATTTTACAACAATGAACAAACATAACAGGCAATATTATTTTTTTAGCAGAGATGGAGAAATGTATTGCTTAACTGTGTTAGTGAATCCATAGCTCTGCAATAAGATATCGAATCTTGAAGCCCAACACACAAACCTGTAATAGCTTTTTGGTACATTTCAGGCCTGGTCTGAATTTGCAATTTGCGGCAGTCGACGGGAGACACGCAAGTGATGCAAATCACTTGCACATCTCCAGTCGACTTTGCAGCGTCTCCTCCTATGCAGTGTCCATACTGTGCTGCGTCAAAGGGAACAGCGCTCCCTTCGACGCAGCACTACTCCACTTACCGGGGTGGTTTTCCTGCATTGCTTCCTGGATCAACTGAGTGTGTCTATACAGACCGCTCAGTCGATCCAGAGCAATAGATGTAAGGCATTGTGGACCCAGACTTACACAGTGTTATTGTACGTACCAATTTACACTTGTTTGTTTATATACATATTAGACAAGTAAAATATTTGTCCTACAGTTTCACTATGAATCTAGTGCTCTCCTGGAAGAAGTAATAATGTATAATAATATCTTTCCCTCAGGTGTGCAGGGGCCTTGCCAAACAGACTGAACTGAATGACTTCCTACTTGACGTATCAAAGTAAGTGTGAGTTGCAAGATGATCTGTTCAGCTGTATGATTGCTTTTGTAACAGGCTCTTTTTTTGATTAGTGAGAGTTACCAATTCATATTTTTCTTTGGTAATTTGTACATTTGTCCTTCCCTTCTATTCCCCCTGTTTGGTTATGGATTTCCTGTATCTGCATTTGCTACTTTATTTGGGAATTTTTGTACTGCTGCTTGAGGCTTTCTCTTGCACAATACGAGTCTTGCAAAGGCCAATTTTATTCACTATTCACATGAGAAATATTTGTATTTTTGAGTCAGGATCACTTACTGTGTTTAGTGTCTCTTCTGATCATTACTTTTCAAATTTAAGACATGTCACCACATCTCTATCTTTTATAGAAATGTGTAAAGTTGCTAATTTGTAGATTGGAATTGGAGTTGGCTACAATACAAATACATTCTTTTACATCCTTGTTAGAAATTTTTCATTTGGAGTCCATTGTTTCCCTATAATTAAGCTATACATTTAATTAGGAAAATAGGAAAAGAACTAATAAACACAAATAACATCTTAATTTGGCTGTTAGTTGGCGTTTACTGGCTTGTTTTGATTTTTTAACTCTTCACTTAAGAAGATAAGAATGATCATAGTGACTCAGACTAATGGTCCAGCTAGGCCAGTATCTTCTCTTTTCATGGTGGCCAGTGCCAGATACCTCAGTGGGAATGAACAGAACACAGCAATTATTGAGAGATCCATCTTCTGGCATCCAGTCCCAACTTCTGGCAATCAGAGGTTTAGGGACACCGAGAACACAGGGTTGCATCTCTGACCATCTTGGCAAATAGTCATTGATGGATCTGTTCTCCGTGAACTTGTCTAATTTCTTTTTGAACACATTTATACTTTTGGTTTTCACAGCATCCTTTGGCAACAAGTTCCATAGGCTGACTGTGTATTATGTAAAGAATTCCTTCCTTATATTGGTTTTAAATCATTGGGTGACCACTGGTTCTTGTGTTATGTGAAGTGATAAATAACACTTTCACTTTCTCTGCACCATTCATGATTTTATAGACCTCTACAATGTTCCACCCCTTGTCTCTTTTCTAAGTTGAACAGTCTCAGTATTTAATCTTTCCTCATATAGAATCTGTTCCATATCCTAATCAATTTTGTTGCTCTTCTGTGTACCTTTTCCAATTCTAATATATCTTTTTTGAGATGGGCAACCAGAACTGCATGCAGTATTTGAAGTGTGGGCATACAGTCTATTTATATAGTGACATTATATCACTTTCCTAATGGTTCGTAACATTCTGTTAGCTTGTTTTGTTTTATTGCAACTGCACACTGAGTGGATGTTTTCAGAGAATGATGTGCAATGACTCCAAGGTCCCTTTCTTGAGTGTTAATAGTTAATTTATACCCCATCATTTTTTATGTATAGGTGGGATCATGTTTTTCTATTTGCGTTACTTTGCATTTATCAACAGTGAATTTCATCTGCCATTTTGTTGCCCAATCACCCAGTTTTATGAGATCCCTTTGTAACTCTTCACAGTTAGCTTTGGACTTAACTGTCTTGAGTAGTTTTCTTTCATCTGCAAACTTTGCACCCCTTTTTCCAGATCATTTATGAATATGTTAAACAGCATAGGTCCCAGTGCAGATCTTTGGGGGACCTTGCTATTTGCCACTGTCCACTGTGAAAAATGACCATTTATTCCTACCCTTTGTTTTCTATCTTTTTAACAGTTACTTTCCCTCTTATCACATGACTGGTTACTTTGCTTAAGATCCTTTGATGTGGGACTTTATCTGATGTTTTCTGAAAATCCAGCTATGCTGTATCAACTGGATCACACTTGTCCACATGTTTGTTTGACTCCCTCAAAGAAATCTAACAGATTCATGAGGCATGTTTTCCCTTTACAAAAATTGTGTTGACTCTGCCCCAACGTGTCTGATAATTCTGTTCTTTACTATAGTTTTAACCAGTTTGCCTAGTACTGAAGTTAGTCTTACTGGCCTCTAATTGCCAGGATCATCTCTGTAACATTAGCTATCTGCTGGTCATTTGATGCAGAGGGTAGTAAGTTACATACCATAGTTAGTAGTTCTGCATTGTCATATTTGAGTTTACCGAAGAGTTGTGAAGAAATAACATCTGAACCTGGTGACTTATTTTTGTTCAGTGTATTAGTTTGTTCCGAAACCTCCTCTACTGACACCTCAGTCTGGGGCAGTTCCTCAGATTTGTCACATAAAAAGAATGGCTTAGGTGTGGGAATCTCCCTTACAGCTTCAGCAGTGATGACAGATGCAGAGAATTCATTTAGCTTCTCCACAATGGCCTTGTCTTTCTTGAGTACTCCTTTAGTACTCTGATCGTCCAGTGGCCCCACTGATTGTTTAGCAGGCTTCTTGCTTCTGATGTAGTTCAAAATTCTTCTTCTCTTTGTTTTTATGTCTTTTGCTGGTTGCTCTTCAGATTATTTTTTTGGCTTGCTTAATTGTACTTTTATACTTCACTTGCCAGAGTTTGTCCCTTTCTATTTTCCTCAGTAGGATTTGACTTCCAATTTTTAAAGGATGCCTTTTTGTCTCTAACCACCTCTTTTACTCTGCTGTTTAGTCATGATGGTGTTTTTTGATCCACTTACAGCTCTTTTTATTTGGAATATTTCTTTAGTTTGAGTCTCTATTATGGTGTATTTAAATAATTTCCAAGCCACTAGCAGGCATTTCACTCTTGTGACTTTCTTTTAATTTCCATTTAACTAGCTTCCTCAGTTTCGTGTATTTCCCCTTTTTGAAGTTAAATACTACTGTGGTGGGTTTCTTTGGTATTCCCCCCACTTTGATCCCTAGGAATGTTGCATTTAATTACATTATGGTTGCTGTTATGGTGCAGTACATCTGTGTTCATCTCTTGGCCCAGATCCTCTGCTCCATTTAGGATTAAGTTAAGAATTACCTGTCCCCTTTTTGGTTCCCAGATTAGCTGCTCTAAGCAAGTCATTAATGAGGTCTATAAATTTTATCCCTGCATCCCATCCTGAGGTGACGTGTCCCATCAGAATGGAGACAGTTGAAATCTACTATTTTAATGAGTTTTCTGTTTTTCGTAGCATGTCTAATCTCACTGAACATTTCATAGTTACTGTCACCATCCTGGTCAGGTGGTCTGTAACGTATTCTTATTTCTATACACTTATTATTCAAGCAAGGAATTTCTATCCCTGGAGATTCAATGGTACAATTTGATTCATTTTAGATTTTTACTATATTTGAGTCCATGCTTTCTTTCACATATATTGCCCCTTCCTCACCAGCACAACCTACTCTGTCATTCCTGTATATTTTGTACCCAGGTATTACCATGTCCCATTTGTTGTCATCATTTTACCGACTTTCTGTGATGCCTATTATATCAATATCCTAATTTAATATCAGGCACTCACATTCACCCATCTTAGTATTTAGGTTTCTTGCATTTATATACAAACACTTATAAAATTTGTCAAGATTTAGTTGTCTGCCTTCATGCGATGTAATTGAATGGGACTCTTTTTGTTTCTCTTCAACCCCTACCTGTACTCTATCAATTTTTATCCTCTCCTCTTTAATATTATATAGATTATCTTTTTAAATAAATCCTCCAATATGGGGTGCGTCTGCCCAAATCATGAACTCCTGCACACTTGTTGGCTTTACCCCAGCCCTTGGTTTAAAAGCTCCTGTGCTACACTTTGAAACATGCCAGCAATCTGGTTCCATTTTGGTTTAAGTGAAGCCCATACTTCCTGTACAAGATTCTCCTTTCACCAAAGATACCTAGTTATTAATAAACCTAAAGCCTTCCTTCCAACACCATCATCTCATCCACATATAGAAACACTGCAGTTTTGCCTGTCTAACTGGCCCTGAGCTCAGAACTGGAAGCATTTCAGAGAAGGCTACCATAAAGATCTTGGTCTTCATTCTCTTATCTCCAGCCAAAATTTGGCCTCCTAGACCTCTCTCCTACCTTTCCCTATGCCACTGGTATCCACATGTACCACAACCACCAGTTTCTCCCCAGCACTGCACATACATCTATCTAGATGTCTCAAGCGGTCTGCAATATTCACACCCAGTGGGCAGTTCACCATGAAGTTCTCCTGGTCACCACAAACCCAGCTATCTATATTTCTAATAATCAAATCACCCATTACTATTTTCTGTCTCTTTCTAATAACTGGGATCCCATCCCCAGAAAAGGTATCCTGAATTCAAGAGGATATCATGACATCATTTAGAAGGAGGGTCCAAATATGAGGTCATTTCCCTCTGCTCCTTCTCTGAGGCTTTCATCTTCCTCAGCAGCACAGAGGCTGTCACTCTAGGTGTGGAACTGCTCTATTGTGTCTCGGAAAGTCTTCTCTGTGTACCTCTCTCTCTCCCTTAGCTCCTCCAGTTCAGATGCTTTGGTCTCAAGAGGCTATACCCGGTCTCTGAGGGCCATGAGTTTCTTACACCAAATATATAATACAGCACCTGCAAACAAGGCAGGTAGCCGTACATGCTGTATTCAGTTAAATAAACTGGATAGCCCCACTCTGCTGCTGGACTTCTGCCTGCCTTATTTCTACTCTCGCAGGAATATTTTTGGTGGGTTGTTTCTTGTGGGGTTATTGGCCTAAGTTTAGAGTGTGTTTGTGAGGTATATCTGCCTTTCATGCTTCCTTGCAAAATTCCCGTTTGCTAGCTCCTCTGGTTGCTTAGGAACTGGCATTTTTAAACCCCATGTTCTCCCTGAGTTAACCCTCCCCTTCTCCTTCATCAAGGGATCTTAAAGCAGTTAGGGACCAAAGGGTGCCAGGCCAGAGCCTTGTTAGGAAATTGTCAGCCTAGCCTACCAGGCTCCTTGGGTCAGCAACTGCCCCCACAACAGACCACACTATGCTCTTTAATCAAGCAAGCACATGGCAAGCAAGGGAAGCAGACAACAAACTGACAGACAAATTCACCCCAAGGGCAAGAGTCACATAGTCTCTCCTCCTTCACTGGGAGAACTCCCTCACTAAACTGCCCAGTTCGCTGCTTCTGTTTCCTAGCTCCTCTGATTCCTTAGGAGCTGACGTTTTAAATCCATTCTCCCGGAGTTACCGTAAGTCCCTTATCAAGAGATCGTAAAAAAGGGATCATTGCATTAACATCAGCTCAATATTTTTTCCCCACTTAATTACCTTGTTTATTTTAAACAAGGAAAGGAGAAGAAAGTTAACTGTACTTAATAATAGCATTTGAATGGTGTCACTTAGACTGAAATTCACATCTCATTAAAACAAGAGTAAGGTGTTATATGTGCTGCTGTTCTCTATTTGGGTTGTTAGTTTTTGTTTGTTTGTTCCTGTCTCCATGATTTTCCCTTCTCTCCAGTGTTAAAGATGACCTGCTACAGAAACATCATAAATTAATAAATATTATTTATCATAACTTCAAATACAAAACCCAAATACATTGCAAGTATTGCAGTTCATATTTTCCATGCCATATATGCTCTGTAAAATGTTACTGAAAAATGACTGGAGTGACAAAAGGAAGTTAACATCACATGTATAGACTGTGCAGCAGCTTTTGACTCAGTGCATTGATCAACACTGTGGATACTGTTTCACCAATATGGGGTGCCTGAGGACTTTGTGTGCCTAGTGGAGGAACTTTATATGGTACCTATGTGAGGGTCAATGGTTGTATTACAGACTGGTTTTCTGTAGAATCAAGGCTACACCAGGGATGATTCTCACCGAAGTTATTTAATGTCATAAAAGACTATCTGATGACACAGCTGATTGAGGCCAAAGGAGGCGTGAAATTTAAAGATTAAACTTTAGAGGATCTTGAGTATACAGATGATATTGCTTCATTTGGAGAGATTATTGACTAACTACAGCTAATGTTGGAAGAGCTGTGAAAAACTGCAGACTCAATAGGATTTAAAATCAATTGAGATAAAAGCAAATTTACGCAGGCCTCCTATAAAATGGAAATGAATGACCTGCTGATGCTGCATGTAGTTGGCAATGACACTGAATGGATGAATAGTTTTATCTATCTAGGTAATCAGTTGACAACAGAAAGTTCTATTTCTGAAGTCGTCACTCGTTGGATTGGTCTTGCATCGTTGGCATTTCAGCAATATCAGAGATCTTTGTTTGGGTGGCAAGATGTTTGTGTGACAGCTAAGATACAAGTGTTCAACATGACAGTGATTACAGCTCTATTATATGGAGATGAAACATGACCCATTAAAAACAGCTGATTAGAGGAAGGAATCTAAACAGTTTTCATTGTCAAAAGTTATGGAGTATTCTTGTAGCAGGCCATGTGGCCAGACACTCCTGTTCACCTCCACAGGCTTCACTCCCATTGCACAAAGGACTCACCACACCTTGCTTGTGATTGTTTGCAGTCACCTGTGCTTCTTTATTTACAGTGCATACAGCTCATTCCCTGTTCCTGCCCCAGGCACTCTAGGAACTCAGAGGCTCAGGGTTTTTGCATCCCTCCTGGCTGGCAGGAAGCCTGTCTTGCAGTCTTCCCCTGCCCTGCTTGGCCACCACCCTCCTCTTGGTTTCCTGTGCCGGCCTATTTATCTCCTGGTGCCAGGTCACCAGCTGTTCCCTTTTTCCTCAATAGGCTAGGGCCCTGATTCAGCTTAATCAGGATCTCAGCTGTTACCTGTATTGTCATAGCTCCCTGGGTCAGGGCCGGCAGAGGTAAGAGGCCCACACTTCCCCTAATCTTCCTCTTGTTGGTAACATACCTGTAGAAACCCTTCTTGTTCCCTTTCACGTCCCTTGCTAGCTGCAATTCCAGTTGCGTTTTGGCCTTTCTGATTTCATTCCTGCATATTCGAGCAATATTTTTATAATCCTCCTTAGTTATCTGACCACGCTTCCACTTCTTGTAAGCTTCTTTTTTGTGTTTAAGCTCACCAAAGACTTCTTTGTTAAGCCAAGCTGGTCACCTACCATATTTGCTATTCTTTCTGCACATTGGGATGGTTTGTTCCTGCGCCCTTAATAAGGTTTATTTAAAATACAGCCAGCTCTCTTGGATTCCTTTCCCTTTCATATTAGCCTCCCAGGAGATCCTGCCCATCAGCTCCCTGAGGGAATCAAAGTCTGCTTTTCTGAAGTCCATGGTCTGTATCCTGCTGTTCTCCTTTCTTCCTTTTGTCAGGATCCTGAACTTGACCATCTCACGGTCACTGCTACCTAGGTTGCCACCCACTTCTGCGTCCCCTACCAAATTTTTCATGTTTGTGAGCAGCGGGTCAAGAGGAGCATGGCCCCTAGTTGGTTGCTCCAGCACTTGCACCAGGAAGTTGTCTGCAACAGTCTCCAAAAACTTCCTGGATTGTTTGTGCTCTGCTGTATTGCTCTTCCAGCAGATGTCAGGGTGATTGAAGTCCCCCATGAGAACCAGGTCCTGTGAACTGGAAACTTTACCTAGTTGATGGAAGAAAGCCTCATCTACCTTGTCCTCCTGGTCTGGTGGTCTATAACAGGCACCCACCACAACAATACCCTTATTGTTCTTACTTCTAAGCTTAACCCAGAGGCTCTCAGCTGGCTTATCTCCAGTTTCATACTGGAGCTCAGAGCAATCATAGTGCTCTCTTGCATACAGTGCAACTCCTCCATCCTTTTGCTGCTGCCTGTCCTTCCTGAACCGTTTATACCCATCAATGACAGTGCTCCAGTCATGTGAGTTACCCCACCAAGTCTCGGTTATTCCAATCATATCATAGTTTCATGATTGTGCCAGGACTTCCAATTCCTCCTGTTTGTTTCCCAGGCTTCCTGCATTTGTGCATAGGCACTTGAGATAACTGGCCGATTGTTCTACTTTCTCAGTGCAATTCCAAAGGCCTCCCCTGTTGCAGCCTCCTTCTTCTGCTTCCTCATGGTGTCCCCACTTACCTTCAGGTTTAGGTCTCCATCCCCAATCGAACCTAGTTTAAAGCCCTCCTCTCTAGGTTAGCCAGCTTGTCTGTGAAGATACTCTTCCCTCTCTTCATTAGGTGAATTCCGTCTCTTCCTAGTAATCCGTGTGGGATCTCTTTGCATCTTAGGGGAACAAGAAATGCCTGTCCTACTGTTTCAGAGTGACTCAGGGCCACACTTTTAGATGCGGCATATTTCTAGTTCAGTGGTCAGAACAGCTAGTGTACACATTTCTGCTCATTCCCCTCTTACCTCAAGTTCTGAGGAAAATCAAACAAGACAAAGAGCTGATTATACTGATTACTCCTTGGTGGCTCAGACAGTTTTGGTTTCTGAGCATTCTCCAGATGGCCTCATGCCCAAGTGTCAATAATTACCTCTTCCCAGGCCTGTTGACTCAAGACGAAGGCAAAATCAAACACTCCAACCCATTAGCCTTTCATCTACTAGCAAGATATTTGGATGGATGACTGCCATAGAAAAGGCACACTCAGAGGCAGTACAGTCCATTCTTAGCAATAGTAGGAAAGATTCCACAAGAAAAAACTATGCCACAAAATGAAAGTTTTTCTACCTGATACCAGCATTAGTGAATACTTCCAGAAACTTTTGAGACTAGTTCCTCCCTCGAAAGACATCAGGACTATCCCTCAGCTCCTTGCATGTATATGTGGTGGCTATTAGTGGTTTTCAACCTCTATTAGGCAGCCAGTCGGTCTTTGCCCATTCTACTACAACAAGGTTCTAAAAGGGCTTGTCAGAACCTTTCCTCTGGTGCTGAGACACACCTCAACATGCACTCTAAATCTCATTTTATCAGCAGTGATGAAGACCCCATTTGAACCATCAGTTTCATGCTCATTCACACATCTCTCAATGAATGGAATTTCAGGTGGCAATTACCTCAGGCAGAAGAGTCAGTAAGCTGTATGCTCTTATGGCTGACCGTCCACGTAGAGTCTTCCATCAGGATAAGGACTCACTGAATTTAGGATGTAGTCTCCTAAAGTAATCTCAGAAATCCATTTGAACCAAGTCATACACTTACCTGTCTTGTAGCCGAATCCCAACGTCACTAGAGAGGACAGAATATTCCATTCTGTGGATGTTTGCTTAGCCCTGGTCTTTTACCTACAGGGATGAACCCCCTAGAAAATCTTCTAAAATGTTTGTTTCCTTTGCCAAAAGCGTAAGAAGAGAAGATGTCTCTTCATAGAGATTTTGGTCTGTGTCCTGATTTGTTAAAAACTATCAGTGACTACTCTCCCTCAGATGGTGAGGGCCATTCAACCAGAGCCCAAGTTATGTCAGTAGCCTCACTTTGAGACATCCTTCTAGATATCTGCCAAGTGGCAATGTGGGTCTCCATCCATATCTTTGTTAGACATTTTGCCCTGGTACAGGCTTCTACAGCAGAAGCTTCTGTTGGTTTATCAGTCCTCCAATATGTATAGCCAGTAAAAGATATTACTTCACCCATCTTATCTCACTAAATTACCTTAGAATGTTCTAAAAGCACTTGTGGCTTTAATATTTTAAATAATAGTCAATATTTTAATGCTTTAGATTGTATAGGTAAATACATGATTCATCATGTTAGTGATTAAGATTATCACTATCTGCAGAAAAATATATTTCACCCACAAAACTAGGAACTCATTTAGTGACAACTGTCCAGTCATTGCAGGTGAAAGGCTTGCTCTAGCAATAAAATAATATGGTTTGGCTTGAAAAATGGTCTGTGCCTTATATTTTATAGCACGCAGGTTTCCAATTCATTGGGTGAATAGTTGACATGCAGTGTTAACAGGATATTTTCTGTAAGGTTTTAAAATGGGTATAGAATACAAATGCTCAAATTTCATGCAGTCACTGGAAACACAAAATTAATTTATTATATATTTCCTTCCCCCTGGGCCCAACACAAAAGGGAGCTATATCTGTGCTCAAGGCCATGGGACAACATCTTTTTCTGTCAGTTAGGAATGTTGTAATCCAAGGGTTATTAAATCTGGATTTGTGGAATATTTAGGCTTCTTTTACTAATAAGTTTGACCTTTATCTTTCAATACTTTTGTCTGTCCTTGGACAGTCTCAGTTTCATAGTGAGAGTGAAATATCAGTTCTTCTTTCTTTGCAACCCCAAGGTCAGTCTTTTTCTCCAGCCACAACATGCTACACCTGGATTAGTAAAGAACATTCATTTAAGTGTCTTCTAGGTTGTTGCTTCCATAGCATTATTAAAAGTGGTTTAGTATGACATTAATTTTGACAGGTAACTTGATTCAGAAATCTAATGAAATATATTTGGAAGCATTTAAATAATACATTTTTAAAGCATTTTAGCAACAAAAAAAAGTGTGTGCGCACGCACGTGTGTGTAAGTGTAAAAAGAACATCCACTATGAAAGACAATAAAGCTCTGAAGCATGTGCTGAAGTGTTTTGTGAATAGGGACCTGAATCAACACCTGGTAGGCTCTCTCTTTTATTTTTATGTATTTATTGTAACAGAGTTGTTTGTTTATCGAAAGGGAACTAAAACTTGAAATCTGCCCAGAACCTTGTGCTGATTTTGTATGTCTTCTTCTACAGAACCTATTTTGATAATATAGTTGCAATAGATGCTCTACTTGAACATATAATGGTAAGCTCTCTTTTTTTCCACCTTTACATTCATATATCACATCTGTTAGTCTTCCTGTCTCCTTTTCATTGAAATAAAGTGCAGCATTGTTGAACCAGAGAACTGTTTATAATGAGTTAATATGAGAAGCAATTCTGAGGATGGTCTGCAAGGAGATAGTCATAAGGGTCCCCTTGGTTTTATTTATTGCAAAAACTTCATTTCACAGTTTCATAAGTACTAAATTATGAGATCTCTGTGAACTAAATGTTGAGCTCAGATTTGCTAGATAAATGGAATATTTGTGTATAGAAAGGCACCAGTTTTCCTTAGCATTTCAACTTGTTCCTCTGACTGATTCGTTCTACTTTCAAATCTGCACGTTGCAATACACTCCTCAAAAACAAACAAACAAAACCCACAAACAAACCACACACACAAAAAATAGCCCTTCAGATTGAACAGCATTGTCTGTATGATGCCATGGGAAAATAACCAGCATTACCCATAAATAGTTTATCCAGTGACAGGTGATATGTACAGAAGAGGGTTGTTACCTCCCAGTTAGGATATAAACTGATTTATGTTCCTCAACTACAGAGTGGCACAGTCAGTCACAGAACATTATGGCAGCAATTAACACTCATTGCATAGTAATAACTAACAGATTATTTAGTCAATGGATTTCACTTTTTTTAGTTCATAAACAGATCACAATTTTTTTGAATTTGTTCATTATTCAGAATTATTCAGTGAACAATGTCTGCAAATAAATTTGTCTATAGGTTGTTTGCTAAGTGTTTACAATGTGCATGGTGGTGGTTAGTTTTGGACAACAATGTTGAATAGTATAGTTCTCTTCCCTGACTGAATGAGTGTAAATAAGAGTTAGTTTTCTAATGAGCGCTTGCATTTTGACAAATTTAAAAATCATTATCCAGCAATATTCTCCAATGTTTGCCCAAATCTTATCAGTGAACTTTTTAGCGAGAATATTAAGTAAACACGCCAACAGTGCAAACAATATCAAAGCAAATTTGTTTAGAAATTTGAATCAATATTCATGAGAAATATTTTGCAATCAGCCTATTTTAGTTACTACACAGACAAGAATTGCTCTCTTCAATGCACAAGAAACGTTCCTCAGTTTCAGCAGCTTTGTCTATTCATATTTGCACAAATTGCTTCACAACATTGTTTAATATTTAAAAGAACTGTGGTAACATAATACACAGAATTTAATGATATTCTTCTCTGTGAACAGTCACCAAGTGGAACACACACATGGCAATGCAATATGCTTATTCTTTCATCTTCCTTCCCAACACCTGCTCTCTCAGCATTCTGCTGTACAACCTGCATGGATGCTTCACATTCAGCTTCCTTTGAAATCTGTGCCATTTGGCTTCTTCTGGGTCTAGCAGAAAAAGGAGGATGGATCTGCTAGTTTGTGCATCCACTGCAATTGTACTGGAATTGTCTCCACCATTGTATCATTTCTGTGACTCGCCATATCTCCTAGAGGGAGGGAACAGCAAGAGTCAATCTCCTCTCCCCAGTCTACTTCCTGGAGATTATAACGCAAGGTTTTGATGGTTCTTGCACTAATAATAGTAGCATTTCTCTGCTTTTGTCTTTTTAGCTTTTTCTTTCTTATTTGAACTGTCTAGAGAATTTAGTGCAGGTGAAAGGTGCCTAAAGGTACCTGCACTGTCACCTGCCTGCTCTCCTCCTTCCCCCATCTTTCCCCCTCCCCCGCCCCCAACATATTTTGCAAAATTTATGAGCAAAAACATAGAGTTCTTAAAATCTGAGATTAAGATCTGGCCCCTTTGTCTGCTGTAAATGAAACATATCTAGGAGTATTCTTCACATTGGCAAAGGAAATGATAGCAAAAAAGAATCAGGTGTGTGTGTTTTGTCCAGCTGTAATCATCATGATTAGAGCATTCAATTTTGGGGGTATCTCCTAAATTCCAGTTTGGATTTTACTTTGTGCATCCTTTTAAAAATCTGGTTGGGATCATTTCTGAAGGATTTCACGTGTCTGTGTGTCTGCGTGTCTGTCTCATGGAGACGCGTGAAGCTGTGTATACGCAAACCTTTATATTATTATATAAGGAGATGGCACACCCGCTGTACACCTGCTCTTATGATCTATATTTTCAAATGTCAGAATATAATTTATTTAATATATATGGTAGCATTAAATCCTGTGACTTCACAACAAAATGACTACTACGTTACACAATACCTTTTAAAAATATTATACTACATAAAGCCTTCTTTTACTTCAGCTTGAATCATATATTTGGATAGTCTCTGTACATTTCTGTCTCTCCTTTTTATAGTTGCTGTAAACTAATTTTCTGAAAATTGACCCCACAGATTAGCGTGTGGGAAGTGTTAACCTGTTCTCATTTGAAGTGAGAGGTGGAATTCAGAGATGATTTTTCCTCTGTTCTTAGATCACACTGTTGGGCCTAGATATGTCAGAACTCTTAGAAAAGAATGTGCGTGTGTACTTGAGTCAACCAAAAATATTTTGGACTTCATGCATAAAGTTATTTTTGAAAGCTTCTGCAATTGGGCAGTTAGATGTATTTGGGGCCCTTATGAGCTCAAATATCTCATACACTAGAGGGATTGTGTATATGTAATCAAGAGTAAGATCTTAATCCCAGAATTTTCTTGCTCTTGAATAATACTGAAATAACCCAGATAATCATTTTAGGAGTTAAATATAGTACGATTTTTAAACAACAAATAATTAGCTGGCTTCTTATTTAAAATGTGGAGCCTTTTAATTTTGAGAAGATGTGCTGAACCCCAAAGCGTTTGAAGTCTCTCTGTCTTTCAGGTAAGGGTTGTCATTTATTATATGCCTGTACAGTGCCTAACGCTATGGGGTCCCAACTTGACTGAGGCATCTAAATGTTACCACAATACAATAAATGCTATTCATGATAAATGACAAATAAATGAAAAGATGTAAGAAAGCAAAGTCGTGTCTTTCTTATTTTATAAAAAAGGGAGAAAGAAATGTGAGAAAAACCTTATCAAGCTCTAATTTAAAGTAGGATACGATGATGCTTCTCTCTTTGGCCTCAAAGCATATTTTGATAGGTGCATCTAGCTGTTATGCTGTAGTTACTGGTCAGTCTACATTTCCATTAGGAACAGTATTTATTTACAGTTTTAGAAGTCATAAAGCCCATAAAAATTTGGCATGTTGTTGAATCTTCAGGTATGTTGAAGTAATGGAAAGAAAATTGTTTTAAAAAGTAGGGGAAAGAGGGTCAGCCACTAAATACCCCTCTTCAATGAAGAGCTATTTTTCTCCTTTTTCACAACCTGCTGAAGCATCTAAAAAAAGTTTGACATTTTTTAATTTAAATGTTAACATTTTAAGTAGCTTCATTTAACTAAAGTATTGTATGAAACAAAAACATTTGTATGTGTTAAGTTGTAATCTAAATTGGTGTGGTTGAGGAAACTTCTGGAAAATATTCTTTGTAAAAGCTGGTAGAACTTTAACATTAGAAGGGTTTACCCTCATTAATAGATTAATGAGTAAAGTCCACCTGAGCCTCATTATGGTTAATCCTGGTTTTGTTCTCTGTCTGTAGATATATGCAAAAAACCTGGTGAATGCAGACCGCTGTGCACTCTTCCAGGTTGATCACAAGAACAAGGAGCTGTATTCAGACCTTTTTGATATTGGAGAGGAGAAGGAAGGGAAACCTGTCTTCAAGAAGACCAAAGAAATAAGGTAAGAACAGCAGAAGAATGCAATTTAATCCTAACTAGTGATGTGCAGGTATTTTGTTACCCAGTGTCTGTGCCTACTTGCAGGTGCCTACCCTGACAATACTTGTCATACTGTGATATCATTCCCACCAGGACCCGCCTCCAGAAGGTAGTACTTCTGGGAATGACATTGCAGTGCCATCGAAACAGCGTCTCTGAAGCTATAACGTCACTCCTGGAAATGCCGTCTTCCGGAGGCGGTCCTTTTGGAAATCATGTTGGAAAAAAACACAGGTGCTCCAAGGTAGGTAAAGGAGCAGGTGTTAAATTAAACCCCCTTATGTACAGTTCTGCGTTGGCGTTCCCAAGTTCAGTCTAAATGTGAGATGTTCTCTCACAGTCATCCAAACTAGGAAAATTACGGTGGATAATTCTGAACCAGGCATTGCCAGTAACTGGTCTAATCTAATCAATCCTTTTAAAATGCACAATCCATTTACTCTTAGTTTAGTTTCTCCTTGCCTCACCTGATGTGATGAATTGGGGACTTCGTTCTGACTTGAATAGTTGTGATTTTAAAGAGCACTTGAACTGGTCAATTCTAAGCTTTGCACAGGCATGGAAGGGTTACACAAGGTTCTATGACTATTTTTAAAACGGATGCATCCTCTGCCTGATACAAATTGCCTCATTAGTGTGTAAATTTTACACGTACCCCCATCCTTAGTGGAAAAAACAGCCAGAATAACCAGGTAATTTTTAAATACTTCAATTTTAGTAGAGAATGCTTATTTATATAGTGCCTTTCATCCCGGAAGATCCCTAATGGAGATAAATTGAGATTTTTCAAAGCAGGGCAGGGGGTTTGATCCACATCTTTTTATAGTCAGTGGAAAAACGTGTGACTAAATCCCACGCATTACTTCAGAACTTTTCAAACATAAAATACACATACATATCTCTTCACTCAGCAGACACATTCTAAAATGTTTTATTCAGTTGTTTCTTCAAGGTCATGGACCAGTGTCAGATATGGTTCATAAGGGAATGTAAATCAGATTCCCTTAGTCTCAATGAGACTCCCTTAGGCTGATGTTTCCCGTTTCTTACTACATTGTGTACCTGAGTGTAAGAGAGTCTATACTGGTGCAATTTACAAACTGAGGAGCAAGAAGATGGTGTAAATTAAAGAATTAAACCCTCCTGATATTGGATTTTCTCGTTTACAGTCTTCTCGTCTATCTCCTCAGTGCGAGAATTACACAGATTTTGACTTTGAATGTAAGGGAGTCTGTGAGGCAAATTCAGGGATGATGTGTAAGGGGAGAGGAATGTAACATACACATTTGTAAGAGGGTGAGAGTCTGTCTGACAAGTCTTAATTGGGCTAATGCTGTAATTGGAGTATATATTGTGGGGGTAGGCAAAAGAAGGTATAGCATACACCAACTTAAACTTTTTGACGTAGTGAGTAAAGTTCTGGCCCCAGTGGAGTCAGGCTTTTACCCATTTAGACTAACATCTGAGTGTGACCCAGCTTTGAGTGTCTCTGTTTATTCTCATCCATGTCTCTTTTGGATTATAGAAGCCAGAAGTGTGCTGCTGTTCAAAATGATCAAAATTATTTTGTTGTAATAATATTGACTGCAAGATTTGTATGAGTCAACCTCAGTATGCTTCGTGTATTTGATTTCATTGTAGAAGGTCTACAAGTTTCAGTTGCTACCAATGCATCTTAGCTTACTGTGAAATAAAATGTATCCATCCATTTTAAGGTCTGTGTGACCAAGTGCACATGAATTGCATTCTTGACATTTTCTCTTGACTTACTCCAAACTTATCTTTTTTTCCCCCGCTCCTCCCCCCAAAGAAACATATTACATGAGATTCATTCATAAACTAGTGGGGATATAAGAGATACAGTTAGAATCATAGAACATTAGAGTTGGAAAGGACCTCAGGAGGTCATCTAGTCCAACTCCCTGCTCAAAGCAGGACTAACCTCAGCTAAATCATCCCAGCGAAGGTTTTGTCAAGCTGCAGCTTAAAAACCTCTAAAGATGGAGATTCCACCACCTCCCTAGGTAAACCATTCCAGAGCTTCACCACTCTTCTAGTGAAAAACTTTTTCCTAATGTCCATCCTAGACCTCCCCCACTGCAACTTGAGACAGTTGCTCCTTCTGTCATCTGCCACTGAGAACAGCCTAGCTCCATCCTCCCTTGAACCCCCTTTCAAGTAGTTAAACGCTGCTATCAAATCCCCCCTCGTTCTTCTCTTCCACTGACTAAACAAGCCTAGGTCCCTCAGCCTCTCCTCATAAATCTTGTGCTCCAGCCCCCTAATCATTTTTGTTGCCCTCCGCTGGACTCTTTCCAACTTGTCCACATCCTTTTTGTAGTGGGGGATCCAAAACTGGACACAATACTCCAAATGCAGCCTCACCCATGCTGAATAGAGGGGAATAATCACTTCCCACAATCTGCTGGCAATTGATGACTTGTAAAGTAAACTGGTGACTTGAACACAAGTAATCAAATGGCACAAATATAATTGAATGTTATGAACATGAATTAGAAATAACCTCTAATCTTATTATGACAACGATCCCTTTTGAACCAAAACAGTTGTAGTATGGTTACTTTTTTTAGCTCTATATCTGTGTAAAATATTTTCAGTAGATATCTGCATTATTCCTTTCAATTTTTTTTGTCTTACAAGAACTGTATCCTTAAAAACAATTAAATTAAACAGGTTTGGCTAAATGCACATTTTTATGTCCAGGGTAAACTTCAGTGGAAAAATGTTTATTCAAACTGTTCACCTGCTGATTGATATGTCTCTTTTATTTGTGCAGATTTTCTATTGAGAAAGGAATAGCAGGTCAGGTAGCAAGAACAGGTGAAGTCCTTAACATTCCTGATGCCTATGCAGATCCACGCTTTAACAGGTAAGACATTCTTTAGTTACAACCAGGACAGGAAAAACAGCTAGCTTTTTACTTAACATTCCACTCAAATTTTAGAGATAGTATCAATTGATTAGTACTTTTTCATGGGTAAGGTATCCTGATGAAGAGAGACAAACTTGAGATATTTATTTTCATAGTGTGTACCCTGACTTTGTGACTATATTCTATTAAAATGATTGTGATTCTGTTTTACCAAATAATTAAGGAAGAGTACATTATTTTTTTCTAGATGGAAGTTTGGACAGCTGGATGGACTACTGCTCACTGTACCATTATTAACCTTAACTCAATCTGATTGGTTTAGAAAATAGGTATGCTCCAGTCACTTGAAGACCAGCTAAGTCATAAAAATAAAGTTTTAAAAACATTTTTGATATTTTTATGAATGAGCTGACTTAATTGGCTGAAGTGTCATTTCTTTAATTTTTAAATGCGGATTATAAAATTATAAAGCCTTTTCTAAAAATTGATGCATGAATGTTTTTAAGTGTTAGATTAGTGAATCTTGTGTATATCTAAAATGACATTTCTAGGGAAGAAGGGATTGCCATTAATTGTTGTCCTTCTTTTTCTCTTCCCCAGAGAAGTTGACCTCTACACAGGCTACACAACCAGGAACATTCTGTGCATGCCTATTGTGAGTCGAGGAAGTGTAATAGGTGTTGTGCAGATGGTGAACAAAATAAGTGGAAGTGCCTTCTCTAAAACGGATGAGAACAACTTTAAAATGTTTGCTGTCTTTTGTGCTTTAGCCTTACACTGTGCTAATGTAAGTTGATCCCCCAAAAGCCTAATATGAAGTGTAAAGAAAACACGTTTTCAGTTCTGTCGGCTATTGTAACATACAGAGTTTGGATCAGTTTAGGATTTTATCAATTCTGCTTCATCTTCAAAATCATTCAAATTGATTCATAATTCTGTTTTGTTGAACTAATGGGGCATCAGAAATATTTTGTTTCTTTCATGACAAGGATTCAGTTGATTTCTTCTGAAATAATTGTGCAGTTGATAAATCTGTTATATACAGCTAAAGTAAAACAATATACTCTAAGTGTAGAGCACTTCTTAACTCTGTTCAGATACGGTGCATGGGCTTGATTCATTTGTACAGGTTCAGAGTATGTATTTTATGCAGTTAACTGAATGGTCGAGGGAGCATATTCAAATACCTAGTGTGGTGGGAATATATCAAATACATTAGAGTGTTTAACATCCTGAGCTTTCCACGCATAGGTACCCATGCATCAAGGTGAGTGTTGTTGCCATTATTTATGAATCCACTTTTTAAAAATTCTATAACTATTCATTTAGAAAGTATAAAAAATTGTACAATCATTACCATATAGATATAAAAATGCAATATTGACCATTACAAAAGGGAACTTAACACATTTTGTTGAAGAGAGAGATTGTACAATGACATAGTCAGGTGAGAGTCTCATTTACACAAAGACCACCTTTACACTACTCTAGCAGTGTAAAGGGGAAGTAAATCATATTTACACCTCCTTTAAAGCCTCTTTACATGACTAGAGTGGTGTAAAGTGGCCTTATTGTAAATCAGAATCAGGAAATTCATGAATTGGGCATGGATCTACCATGTTGGAGGCATCTTTCTCCCAGGGATTTTCTTATACTGAAACATAAATATCTTTTTTCATTTACAAACCATGCCATGCCTATTACAGTTGAATTTCAGTCTTTTAATATAGAATTGAATTTGTTATTCCCTGGTGCTGGATAGTAATTTCTCCACTCTCTACTGTGGAAAATGCTGTTCCTGGGCTGACAGTGCAAATATATTTCCTGAAAAACTAGGTGAGAGATTGAAAATGTATAGAAAATACTGTTCTTTAAATAAGCTCTTTTGGGCCAGATTGTGGCTTGTTTAGTGCAGTGATGCAAAAGGGTGCAGTGTGACTCTTTCCAGTTCTGCACTTTCTACCCACATCACAGGCAGGAGTAAGGGCATTCGAGCAGGCTGTTTAGAGCTGCTACCTTTTTGGGCATCCCACTTTAGATAACTTTAAAGGGAAAGGACCTGATTTTCAGGAGTGCTGAGTACCCCGCTTCATAAAGTCTGGCCCCTGTAAAATGTGTCCGGGCCTCTAAAATAACTAGTCAGTTTTGCAAATGTAAACCTTTATTCTTAAGAATAAATGTTTGAACTTGAGAGAAACAGGCTTTATTGTCTTAACTAAAATCCCGTGTTCATGAATAACAATTGTTCTTTCAGATGTACCACAGAATTCGCCATTCGGAGTGTATTTACCGTGTCACAATGGAGAAGCTGTCCTATCACAGTGTTTGTACGGCAGAAGAGTGGCAAAATCTCATGCACTGCACACTCCCTACCCACATCTGCAAAGAAATTGAACTGTGAGTCTTTTATCATTTCAGCAGCAGCTGTAACCTGTCTTATACTCACAAAGTTAAAGTTTCCATGTACAGCAGGGGGTTTGTGGAAATCACTGTTATCAAGGAAACATCCTAAAACCATAGAGATTTATTTACAACTGCCTTGCACCTTGTTACATCTGTACAAAGTAAGTGCAACGCAGATGTAAAATGCTACAGCAACAGTATATCAAGCGCAACGAAGGCAGATAAAAAGTTCTGTTAGTTAGACTTTATTTGCATGGGCTGTCTGCTGGCCTAACCCTACCAGTTTGAGTGTAGTGAATGAACCTTCCAGGCTCAAAGTCAGGGAGACCTGACTTTCTAATCATGTAAAAAGTAAACCACAAAATGTATGAACGTACAAAAGCTCAGTGATGCAAAGCGTTAACACTCTGGCTCCAATCCAGCAAAGCATGCATGCACATGTTTAAATTTAACTGGGACTACTCCGGATCAAAGTTGAACATGCACTCAGGTGCTTTGCTTGTTGGGAGCCAGAGTGCTCAGCAGCTTTCAGGATTAAACCCTAATGTGGGATTGTTCTTTGCCGTATAATTTCTAATGCTTTGTTGAATGACCTCCTCAACAAAATGATTTTTATTTTTAAATATAGCAGGCTTTCTTTTCCAAAACACAACCCTAATCCCCCTCACCATGCCACTCCCCAGTTTTAGAATCTGAACACAGGTAACCATTTTCCAAACAATTCAGCTACCTTCAGATCTGACACATCTGCTGTGCTGTTCAGCGTATCACAGGCACTCTACCGTTTAGCTGCATTCAATGGGAAATGAATAGAACACTGCAGCACAGCAACTTCAAGGAAAGGGGGTTAATTAATAACCGAAGGACAAACAGCTCTGCTGTGCTGGCCCCCAACATGAGCTTATGAATGTTGGGAAAAAAACTTTGACTAATGAAGCATAAAAATACAGTATTAAATCCTTAAATTTTGATGTTTTTATTTAGTTTCTATTAAATGGTAACAGCTAATTTTTTTCCCTACAAAAATTAAACCTATAGGAGGTTGTATATCTAGTTCTCGAAATAAATCATTGATTTCAACCAGCCCTGAAAATGCTGATGAATTTCTCATTATACATGAGCCATGCTTCCAGCTTTTTGTGGGGAAGGATTAATTTGAGTTTGAATATTTGTGAATGATTTTTTAACTCCTCTCATTATCCTAATCTAACAAAGAAGATGCTGGCGAACTAGCTGATGCATTCTTTAAATGATATAGTTCACTTAAAAAGGGAAAGAGGTGGATATTTCTATTAAGCAACAAGGGCCAGGTCCTTAGCTGATGTATATTTCCATAGCTCCATCAAAGTCAGTGGAACTACGCTAACTTACACCAGCCGAGGATTTGGTCCATGACATCAGTTTAGTGTGCATGATCAGAAACAAGTCTATACTGTCAGGTGAGCATGTCATCTGGTAGTTTTTAGCCACATTTTAAGAAGAATTAAAGGATATTTGCTGCTGCTGCTGAACTTAAATATTCTTTACATCAGATACCACTTTGATATCGGTCCCTATGAGGATGTCTGGCCAGCCATTTTTGTCTACATGGTCCACCAGTCCTGTGGGGCAACCTGGTATGAATTACAAGTATTTTATGTCACTGTTATTTTGCTTCCGTGAATATTATTAGTATTTTCTTTTTCTTTTACTGAATGTTGCAATCAGACTTTTCAAATGCTTGGATTTTTTTAGCAACATACTATGCCTTGTCTGCACAGGAATCTAGTAAGCAAATTGGATTTCCAGGCCCAGTTTTTGTTCCTCGACTGCTAAGGGCTGGGGATATTGTGGCGTCAGTGAGTACTGTTCCAAATGAGGGAACTCTTCCCATTGAACAATGGCCTTTTGAGCAGCACTGCTTGGCTGTGATTGGAGTTGCAGCCGCTGCTCCTCAAACTGAAGGCTGATAGCAGCATTACAGGACCTCTCAATAGTAAAATGCTCCAAACGCCCATCTACACAGGATTTCAAATATAGCTGCTGTATTAGTTTAAAACATGATTTAAATAGTATTGAAAAAGATGTTCTCGATTAGGACCTTCTTTAGCATTCAATAACAGCAGATAAGAACAGAAAACATCAATGGCTCTTCTGGCCCCATTCCTAACCTACTCATAATCTGCTCCCTTCTGTCTGCCTCCATGCTGCAAAGTGGATGAGCAATACATACAGCACCCTATTGCGCAGCAAAATCATTTTGTTTCTAATATTAGATGTCTTTGGGTCCAGAGAAAGGGGCTCAATTTCCTCCTAAATGGCTTCTATTCTAAGCCTTGTTTTCCAGGGGTTTAAAATTTGCTGTGAAAAATTAGCACCAAGTAGAAACTTTTTTGCTTAGTGAGTCTCAGCCCACGGATACTTTTTAAAAAATAAATAAATGTGAGAAAAAGTATTTTAAAGGAACACTGTGAAGATTGGGAGGCCTGGAACATCCTTCAATAAGCCAAACATATTGATCTTTTTGAAATTTCTTCTGTTGTTTTTTAAATGTATAGATAGAGGAATTATCTCTGCTTATTCCTCCAAAACAAAGTATGCAATTGTCTTAATGTTGCATTTGGATTCTGAATGTGTTGAGGGCTAGAATTATACCATTCAGCACAGGCCTGTGTCAGGGTAGAGTGTAGTGAAAGAGCTATGACTCACAGTGGCAATACCTTGCTTGCTCCCAGCAAGAAGTAATACTGCTGCCCTCATTTGACTTCTAACGGGAGCACAGCAGTTGAGGGAATATTATATATCCTAGGCTGCGGTATCCTGTCTTCGTGATTTTACCTTTTGATGGTGATTTGTCCTTCAGTATTTTCTGAAAGTAGGTAAGCATGGACAGGTATTTGAACAGAATGGAAGTGAGCATTGTAATATATATATTCTGGGGAATATCCGATTTCAAACAGTATTTTTAACAAATATTTGAAAATGTCTGACTGAAACCTTTGGAATTTAAAAAAGAGAAATAAAAAAATACTAAAGCTTCTGTGAAAGACACTCCACCTCCATTTTTTCTGATGCAAGGCTAAAATTCTGTAAACAGTGTAGTAGTAAGTAATAAGCATATTCAGCATGCGAACATAAGAATATGTTTTTCTGTCTCAGTAGTGTCTTGTAGTAAATGTGTTTACATATTGACATGACAGATCAGAGCCATGCAGCTCTGGTTTTTCAGATCACATACACTGTAAAACCAGCACATTAATACTGCTATTGTATAAAACAGCAGCAAATCCAGAGGGAACTCGCCCAGATAAGGTCTAAGCCTTGTTCATTTACACTAACCAAAAGCAAGGGGTTTATGGTTAAAGGGTCCCTTTCATCCTTAACTTACCATGTTCAACTGTAGCATTGCAGAACTCACCATGTGGTTGGTAATCATACCTAGGACATACACTGCAGTACCCAGACATTTAAACCAGAGTGAAGGATGGTGTCTGAAATGTAACCATTAATGAGGAGCTATTATATATAATAAAAGTTTTAGTTAATCTTTGAGTGCTGACCCTTTTGTGTATTCCACACACGCATGTGTACCCACAAATAAAATATACATAGGAACCACGTATCTCGAAGAACCTCCCGTCACAGTCACTAACCTCCTGTTTTAGAGACACATAGTATAGTAACCAACTAATGTAATGTGCAAGGAATTATCATGCTACAGAACTAAAAAAAAACCCTCTCATTTCAAAGAAACTGCAATAATAGGTAGGAAAGATGGTCAGTTTGAAAGAACACTGAATTAGAGCTCAGGAGACTTGGATTTAATTTGAAACTCAGACAGACTTCCTATGTGACCTTGGACAGGTCACATAGGGGCTTTTGAAAGTTTTACCTTTAAACCATGCTGTGTAACAATGGAGATACTGCTTCCTGCAGTAGTAGTGTTATGTGGATAAAATCCATTAATGATTGTGAGCCACTGAGACTCTTTTGTGAGAAGGGCCACAGAAATGCACTGACAGTCAGAAACAGCAATGGTGGTAGATATTCTTAATGAACATCAGCACATAATACCGATTTAGGAATCCTTTTTATAACTACTCCCACCTCCTATTTCTTTTGACCACCAGTCTATTTTACGCTCGCATGGTAGGTAAGTAGGCTTATAGATAGGTTCCATTAAATAAAATAGCCACTCAAACTATATGGATTGAGACATGGATTATCATGTTCAGAAGATGTCAGTTATGTTTAAAGTGACAATAACCAAATAAAATTGCCAATGAGACTATTTTTCAGCTATTATTATTCTCTATGACTGTTAGAACCCAAATGTTTCATAATTCTAATTCAGGACCTTAGTAAGGGAACAAAATAATATGTTTTTAAAGTAATGGGTTAAACTAATTTAAAAATGGGTTATTTCTGGGTGAATTAAAATTACTGTCATTTTTTTCCATTCTATTTCTTCTCGCTCACCAATTTTTTTCTTTGAAGCTTTGAAATTGAAAAACTATGTCGTTTTACTATGTCTGTAAAGAAGAACTATCGCCGTGTGCCCTATCACAACTGGAAGCATGCGATTACAGTTGCACATTGCATGTATGCCATACTTCAGAACAACCAAGGGCTTTTCACAGACTTGGAGGTAAGCGTGCAGACCATACATAGTACAATCATGAAACCTCATAACTCAGACAGTAATGTTCTTCTGAGCTAGGATAGGAGGCATAAAATTGCCAAGAAATACATATAATATCTTTCCTCTATTATTGTTTTGCTTGGAGTTTTTCTGAAAACTTATTCTGTGTGGGCTTCGCAATAAAATTTGTCCTTTATGCACCCACAGTGGTGTGCTCAAGGTGGCACTCTCCCAGATGGTGATTGCCATGAAAAAGTCAGCATTTATCCATATTTACCGGACAGTGTTGCCAGCAATGTTGCAACTATTCTAAATACATGAAATAATGTGATATCTCTGGTACCACTAACTGGTAATTGTGTGTAAATACTGATTTTTTTAATGACAAATTCTGTAAAAGAAAAAGCCCACTGTTCTTTTAAAGCAAAAGGGATTCTTTATCTACGTTAAAGCTTGCTTTCTGTATAATTCAGACATAGGTCAGAATGGATAAAATGACCATCATGACGCGTACAATCATGAAGAATGATCTTGAAAGCAACTAAAATTAGCATCGTTACACAGCATGATGATGGTTGTTCAGAATTTTAACACTGGGCAAGAAATAATTTCTGGATCTGAAATAACCAAGTATTTTTACTGCAGCAGTTGATTTAGATAGAATCCATGAAATACAGGGTTTTGAAATGTATTGCTTAAATTGGGAGTTCTTCCAACATCAAGACAGAAGTTCTAGGGTTCAAATTTTACAACTATGGGTTGATTGGTTTGGGGATTTGTTGAGGGGGGAGCAGTTGCTTTTGTTTTTGTTTCTTAGGATGTAATATAAATCTCTTTTTCAACCTCTCAGAACTTAGATTAAAATAATTTGGTTTTACTCAGAGAGAGGTTCTTTGCCCAAATATAACATTCCATTTGGGTGGTATTTCAATTAACAATGTAAAAAGAGACACTGCAGCCAAATTAGGGGCCTCCTGTTCTCTGCGCGTGCAAAATTGTCATTTGAAGTCATGTAAAGCTTAATACATTCTCTGCACAAATTTCACTGTAAAATGGAGTGGTATTTCACAGAGAATTGTCTTCTCCTGCTTCAGAGGATCATCGCATTGGAAAGGACCCCCTGCTATCATAGGCAATTCAGTCATATAATTCCATTAATAAATTCATTAAACTCTATCTTAAATCCAGTTATCTTTCCCCCACGTCTGCTACTGGGTGGCTGTTCCAGAATCTCACTCCTCTGTTGGTTAGATAGTCTTCTAATTTCCAGCCTAAATTTATTTGTGGCCATTTTATACCCATTTGTTCTTGTGCCAACATTGTCCTTTAGTTTAAATAGTTCTTCTCCATCCCTGGTGCTTACCCCCTAGATGTATTTATTGAGAGCAATCTCATTCCCTCTCAGCCTTCATTTTGCTAAACTAAACAAGCCAAAGTCTTTTAGTTTCCTCTCTTAAGATGGATTCTCCATTCCCCTTATCATCCTATTATTCCTTCTCTGCATCTGTTCTAGTTTAAGTTAATCTTTCTTCAGCATGGGAAATCAGTACTGTACATAGCATTCCAGATGAAGCCTTACCAGTGTCTTGTACAGTGGCATTAATACTTCCCCATCTCTACGGGATAATTCTCAAGGGAGAAGTGCAGATGGTCATTTCCTTGTTGGAGAGAAGCAGACCCTGCTGTCAGATATCAGCAGGTGCAAACTTATGTATTTTGGTCACATCAGGCATAGAGATGTGAATAACCTTGAGAAAGTTATTATGAAGGAATGGTGGCATGTCATTATTATAGTAGGGGACGACGAAAAAGGATGGTGTGCAGCAGATTCTGGGAGGTCAGTGGCTGAGTGCTCGAAGCTAGCAATGGATCAAGAAGGCTTCCAAAAATTCTGCTATGATATCATTAATGTTTAGACATGAATAAAAGGACTTTACTTATCTCTATTAAAAATACCTTGGCTAGTACGTCCTAGGATCGCCTTTGCCTTTTTCATGGTCACATCACAGTGGTGGCTCATGGTCATCATGCAGTTGAGAATACACTCAGGTATTTCACCTCATCTTTTGTTTTCAACTGATGATTCCCCAGTTTAGAACAGAAATTTTTGTTATTAGTCATTAAGTGCATGAATTTGCACTGTTACTACAATCCTCAAGGTCATACAGTTCTTCCTGTATAATAATTCATTCCTCCTCCAATGACTCCCAACTTTGTGTCATCAGCAAATTTTATTAGTACATTCCTACTTTTTTTTGTGCCAAGATCATTAATGAAAATATTAAATAAGTTCTATCCCAAGAGCAGCTCTTAAGAAACTCCATTAGGAACCTCCCTTCAGCTTGATAGTTCTCTTTTTGGCCAACGTGTTATCTCTTTAGCCAGTTCCTTACCCACCTTACAATTCTTGTACTAATCCCCATTTTCTGTAGTTTAACTAATAATTTCCCATGTAGTACCTTGCCAATTGCTTTACTGGGCTTCAGGTAGATTAAATCTACTGCATTTCCATGTCTAAAATATGTTATCTTATCAAAGAAAGATCTCAGTTTAGTTTGGCAAGATCTACCTTTGGTAGACCCATGTTGCATTTTATCCCATTTTTCTTTTACCTCCACATCTTTAATTATTTTTTCCTTCAAAACTTGTTCTAAAACCTTGCATACTATTGAGGTCATATGAAAGGGTCTGCAGTTGTCCAGATCACTCTTTTCCCTTTCTAAAATATATAGGCACTAGATTTGCTGTTCTCCAGTCACATGGTACCACCCCCGATTTCACAGATTTATTAAAAATCCTTCCTACCAGACATAAAATATTATGTGCCAACCCTTTCAATATTCTGGGGTGAAGATTAACTAGTCATCACAACATGAACATATGAAGCCCTTTGAGTTTTGCTGCCTCCTTAGATATGACCATTTCCATTTCTGTTTACTCAGACCCATTTACCACCTGCCTTTGCCCACCATGTTCTACATTGTCATCCTTACTGAAAATGGAGGCAAATATTCATCTAGCTTTGGGTCATATCTAGATTATCCTTAATCTCTACCTCATTGTCGCTGCAAAGTGGCTCCAGTTATTTTCTTGTTCTCTTTTTATTTATGTGGCGAAATAATCTTTTACTATTTGATTTAATTTCCTAGTAGCCTAGGAAATAAGGGGTTCAGAATATCTTCAATAGTTAGATTATATTCTATTCAGTGCACAGATTCTCTCATCCTCTGTGTTTGGAAAGCACCTAGCACATGTAATAATAACAATTGTCATCCTTCAAGACCCTTCTCAGGTAGCCCTTCTTCAAGACCCTCCCTGTCTGTATGTGTCCTTGTCTCCTTTCACGTTGCAGTTTATAATAGAAGGTAGTTACTAAAAAGACAAATGTAACAGCCTTTTGACTTTGCGGGATAGATCCTGACCGAGGGGTTTGGTCAGCCATCTTGATGGAAATGTGCAGTGAGGATTTTATCTTGAAACAGATATAGCTTGTTAAATTTTAGTAACTTGAAGCCGTTTGATCTTTTTAAATCTTGTAATCATTTCTGGCTTTAGTCCTTATATTTGTACACGCTTAAAATCTCTCTCTTTTGAATGAAGTAAATTTGCTTTATTTTTAATCTGAACCAATCCAGTGCAGTGTTTGAATTGAACTGTTTGTTACTTTAATTGGAGTTATCAAACTATTGGATAGTGACACTTTAAAGGAGCAGTGAATCTTAACATTCCTCTGATTGTTCCAGGACAGGATATTTCAGATCACACGTTTTTGGGAAAATTCAGGGCTCGGGAGAATGTGGCATCACCTTACCAGTTGTTAACCAAGGCTGGTGGAGACCAGTGAAAGTCTGTAGTGTTGCAGGCAGGCTCCAGGATCCAAAGCAATCGACCGGGGCTGCCCAATACGTAGACATAGAGTGCATGGTTGTTGCTGATTGTGGGTGTCCCAGGCAGACAGTGGCAGGAGGAAGGCATTGTGAGGCACTCAGGGTTACAGGATAAGCGGTGACATATCTCTTAACTAGTCTGGATTGCACCCCAGAACATGACACTGGTGTTCTAATTCAAATAAGAATTTTTAAATTAAAATCCAATCAAATGCAATTTGTCTATATAGTAAAGAGAGAGCCTGCAATAAAAAAATACAATTCACTGTACTATCGTAGCGCAACTTACAGGAGGAAAATATTCTAAAACTAATTAGCTTCCTTGTTTTACCTTCCTGTAATTTAAGAACAGACTACCAGTATTTTTTTAAATGTGATGATGATAAACAAAATATGGTTTGCTTGTACTGTTGTTGTTAAAAACAGTGATTCTTGCCAGGCCACAGAATCTTTGGACTGGATTCTTTCTGGTCTGCTAAATCCACTTTGCTTCATTCTTCTCTGTTCTCTGCTGGTATAAGGTGGACCACTGCTAGCATAGAAACTGCAACTAGCTCCTCTTGCCTCCCCCTCTTCTGCATCCAGGCAGAGCTCAGGCTGGGTGTATAGAATGTACCATTTTGTCTTCAGATGAAGTATAAATTTGTTGCTTCTCCCCACCCTCTCTTTGGACCATCACACACCCAAATACCTATACATACACATGCATAAGTACATAACAATAAGAAGCCTATTTGCTCTTCCTCTGGAATACTAAAGGTAGGAGCCTTATGGAAACAGAATTCTTGAAAGTCTCCCTCCAGGAGTTTCTTTCATATCCTTCCATTTGGACCAGGGCTTGCCTGCTACAGAAGAAGCAATAGGTTGACTCTTGCTTCAGCAACATTTATAAAGACGGTGGCAAATTCGCCACCGTCAGATTGATGTCTCTGAATCGACTGAGCGGTCTGTGTAGACCTGCTCAGTCAATCCAGAAATGGACGGAGGAAAACCACCTCCATAAGTGACATAGCGCTGCGTCGAGGCGAACACTGTTCCCATCAGCGTAGCACAGTGTGGATGGCGATCGGAACAGACGCAGCGAAGTTGACGGGAGATACGCAAGTGATTTACGTCACTTGCATATCTTCCGTCGACTGCTGCCGAATCCGGAAGGTAAGTGTAGACCAGGCCTAACTCTCTGCCCTGGCTCCTGGGCCTCATGCTGCTCTCCTGGACTTTCTGGGAACTTTCCTCCTATAGCGATATAATGAGGGGTACTCAAGCACAGAAGGGGTTCCACTACCAAATACAGGCTGAGGCTGAATTAATTGAATTGTTCAGTAAATTGATAAATGGGTACTGGGTGAAATGATGTATATTCCCTAATTCATTTCATCTTCAGACTCCTGGACCTCTGGAAACCCCTCAGTGCATCTGGGGGGAAGTAGCTGATAAACACGCACAAGAGAAAATGTCAAGATCAGTTCTGGGATCTAATGAGAACAATTTGGCCAAATATGTTTACACCTTGTGTAACTTCTGTGATAAAACAGATCTTTCTCAGAAACGTGCTGTAATCTGTGCATCTGGTGGACAACTGCATAGGGCTTAGAATACTAAGAAAACATACTTTAAACAGAAACACTGAAGCAGTCATACTAATAAAATGGAAAATGGAGAGTAGCAAAAATCACTTGCATAAAGTGAAAACCTGCTCTTTGGTTTCTTTTTAATTATATACTGTAATGTGACTGTACAATGTTTAGAGAGTTTAAGGTGAAACATAGAGGCAGGGAAATGCATCTCTTCACTTTTTATATTTTCTTTCTGTTTGCCTCATACATTTCTTTAGCGGAAAGGTCTCCTAGTTGCATGTTTGTGTCATGACCTGGATCACAGGGGTTACAGCAACAGCTACCTTCAGAAATTTGATCACCCTCTGGCAGCTCTTTATTCCACCTCGACTATGGAACAACACCACTTCTCCCAGACAGTGGCCATCCTGCAGGTAGGATTACAGAATGCCCTAGAGTTTAAAACCACAGTAGCGAATGCAGTAAATTCAGCATTTCTTAACAGCTATTTTTTGGCATGTTTAATTTCATCACTAGATGTATTGTGCTAGTTTAGAAAATAAAAATATGTTAAGGGATGTTGCCATGGTTTATTACAGCAAGCCTATATTCCACTATTGTCAAACCCCATGTGTTTAAAAAATCAGGAGCCTGCGCCCCGCAACCCCAAATCTTGAGATGTCCATAAAATACATGAGATTTTAAAAATATAAAATATGGGGTTCTTTTTATTTGCTGTCTGGTTTCTGAGCCATTAGGATGCACTTGGGTAACATTTTGATGCTTTTTTTTTTTCCAACCATGAAGACTGGAAGTGTACTTGTTTTTAAATAAAAACTGAGATTCCCATATAATTGGGTGATCCCAGCAGCTGATGCTGCAAGAAAGAATAGGTCTGCAGTGCAGTCTGAGACGTGATTGCAGCTCGGGTTGAGTTACCCACGCTAGCTTTATCCACACTAGCATGACTAAAATCACGTGCAGATGCCACAGCATGGACTTCAGTGTGGGCTAGCGATGCAAGTAGGCACCCCGGGTCCTTGGTGTGCTTGTCCTGCCTGCACTAAAGTTCGCACAACCATACCTAAACCAGCTGTTTTTAGCCATGTTGGCACAGGTATGTCTACCCAAGCTGTAATCACACCTCAGATTACAGTGTAGACAGACCCAGAGTGACCAAATATGAGACTTACAATCGATTGGCAACAGTGCTGCAATATTAGTTTGTCTTTATTTCAGTCTGTTTCAGAATGATAGCAATCTGCTGTAATAAATTCCTGAGATCATTGTGTGGCTTTAAATGTGTATGCATCCTTTACCCAGGAGCATGCGTAATTTTTGGCATGCATGGAAAAATGTGCATAATAGTTTGATTGCTTTCATATGCTTTCTTGTTCTTTAGTGATTTTAAAATAATATTTAAATATTGAATTTTGCATGCCAGTGGGTCCATAATATGAAGTAGTGTCTGCGTGTTAATACAAACCTACCACAAAGCATGCTAACTCATTTCAGGAAAGTTAAACGTAGTGATAACACAAGTATTTTGTCAGTCATTAAAAATAAACTGACTTTGAATTGGAACGAGAGAGACCTCTTAGCTACAAAAATAGCTCCCAGTCCATTACACATGACTTCTGCGCTCACTGCTTTTAGTTTTGGTGTGCACATTCCCTATACACACCCTTATCATGGTCCTGTGTTCTAACCCCTTACATTTTTTCTCTTCCTGGTCTTTCAAGGAGAGCATATTTATTTTCTGAAATATCTTACCAACTATTAGTAAAAACTCGTGTTCTGTACCACATTCATAAGTGCATCTTGCGATTCATATTAGTAGGAATCATATACATGGAAACCTTCACAGATTGGAAGCCTTAACTCTGAACGTTCCTTCATTTAAGAAGGTGTAAATGTGTCCCTCAGTGTTACTATGGCATTAGATTTTTAGTATTTGTTTTTCAAAGGAGTTTATATACAGGGAGCAAGAAATTCAGTCCTATTAAGGCTTCTTTGTGCCACTCTGGCAGTGCAATGCAAACTTAAATCAGGCTTTAATGGCCTATTTGGGGTTTCCCCTGCTTGGTGGAATCTCTGAGCTGCATTGATCCACCAAAGCTGCTCCTATGCCAGCCACATACTAGCCTTGGCACTTGGTGGGGGAGGGAGGGTGGTAGTATTTGGGGAAATGGGACATGACCACGATGCTGCTGAGTAGGTTAAAATCCTGGCAGCCAAAATGGTCTCTTGGGGTCACTGATGGCCAGCGTCATATAAAGCAGCCTTTAAGTTGCTCTGTTTTGGACCAGGGGCTGGATAGCCTCAGGATCAAGGAACCTTCTTAGACTAACACCAAGCAAAGCTAGAGGATCTGGCCTTGTGTGTCAGCAGAATAAATAGTAGCTACTTGTTTCAACCATCATCAACATAGGTTTATTGCCATACTTATTTTGTATAAATGTAGAAGGTTCCAGTTACTAGTTTTAGCAGATCATGGAAGGAATCAAATTTCATCAGCAGGCATGCAGTTCATATACTGCTCAGCAGCATGAGTGGCATACGCAAAATGGCAGCTTACATTAGTAGATAAGAAACCAACCCGTTCCTGTAGGTTAGTACTGGAAACTCTAAAAGGTGCCTACTGCACACCCTGTGGTGTTGTGCCACTACATAGTCTTAATAACAGAACATGGGGCATATTTTTGGTGATCATGCAGCAAGAGTAGGAAAAAAGCAATGCCAAAAATGCAAACTAGCAGAACTACTGTTAAACACTCTCTGCCACCAGAGTGCTGACGATGGATTAAAATGAGTTTCCTGAAACATCCTGTCTGTCATGACTTGGGACGTTGTCAAAGGACCACTGAGACACAAATGGATTGGTGGTTCTTCATTATTCACAACAAATCTGTTTATCCAAGCGAAAATGTTGAAAAATAAAGCTCACATTCCCAGTGATAGACAAAAACAAGGCTATTTGTACCAATAAGAAATTGTTTTAGAACGATTTATCCTTATGGAAAATGCTTGACAAAAGGCAGGGAGACTTTTGGTGATGCTCTGTTCAAGTGGCAATTAAATGTTCAAGCACATCCAAATTTAAATGTATTTTTGATAATATTTTCTGTTTGTGAATGTATGCACCTTGATTTGGCCGGTTCTTCCCTTTTTTTTCCCTGCCCCCCTCTGGGCTTTAGCAAGACCCTTGATTAGCTGTTTCCAAACGGAGAGAGAGACTGGATAATGCAGAGTTTTCTAGCTATTGTGTAGCTTTCACCAGCAATCACCATTTATGGATATTGTTCATCACATGTGATCCAAAAACAGTGGTTCCCAACCTTTTCTCTGCCGTGACACACCTTGATATCTCTCATTATTTTGAGGCACACCACCATATAGTCTCCAGATGAACTCATGAATATTCATGAGCTAATCCAGAATTCCTCAAGTAGTTTTTCAAAAAATTCCATGGCATACCTTCTCAGGCCTGACGGCACACCAGTCTGTTGCGGTGGCACACCGGTTGGGAAACACTAGTCTAAAAAATAGCAAAAATGGAAAGACCATGATCGTGGCAGGAAGCATGGCATGTTGCCAGTCTCTGTCGTGCAAGACATTATTGTCTCTAGTCAGGGTCTTCAGTTTTGGGGGCAGGAAGGCCCTGGGAGGGTCTGGCCCAGGCTGCAACTCCCATTACCTCCATTATGGGAGGGGGCCATGTTAAAAGTTTGTACTGGGCCTAAAAAATTATGCTTGGGCCCTGTCTTTAGTTCGTAAGTCAGTCAGCCAGCTCATTCTTAAACAAAGCAGCCTTTCCCTAAATATACACATATGAAAGTACTGTAACTAACTTCATTTTAAAGAGGAAATTGCATCTGTTAATGAATATTAATTACATTTCATTTACAGCACTTTAATCAAATTTCAATAACTTTATTACAGTAACTAGATATTTCCTTATCAATAGTTAATATTGTGCATACACTGTGCACTATTGAAACACTGCCATTATCTTCAGGAAGAAGTCCTAAGCCAGTTTGCTAGGCTAGTGGTCACTCAGCACTGTGGATCAGGTTGGGAATTCCAGGTTCCCAAGCCAGCAGTAGATAGGAGTGCTTTGTTAAAACTGTTGGGAAACTTTGTTAAAATTTGTATGAAAATTGGGTACTTATTTGGTCAAATGCCTCGTTAGCCACACATCTGACGATGTGGGTGCCCAAATTTCTGGTTTGAACTTGCACATGTGGTATTTGTATTCATATGATAGACACATGCACATTTGTTTCTCTTTTTTTAAATTTGGCCCACAATGTAAATTCATTTGCAGATTTAAGGGAAATGTAGAGTGCAAAAATAAATGAAGTGAAGATTTAAGATTCATAATACAGCTAATAAGCTTGTTAATGACTATGGCTTGGGCTAATCACAGTATATACACTACAGCAAAAAGTAGAGCTTTATGAACTGAGTATTGTGAGAGACAGTGTTTAAAGCATGCGTGTGTTTGAGTCTCAAATGCAGATCAGCAGTTCAATCATAGCAACGTATCCATGTTGATCTCTTAAAAAGAAAATATAAAAGCATGTTTCATGCTGTTTCATGTTTTCATTTGTAAAATACAAAAATCCTCAGTGGGCTGTAAAACTGTTGTAAACCGATAAGTAAATATTGAAATCATCTCAAAATTAGAGCTTGTGCTTTTTATTGGTTTTATTTTTTATTTTTTCATAGCTGGAAGGGCACAATATCTTCTCCAAATTGAGCTCCAGTGAGTACGAGCAAGTCCTGGAGATCATCCGCAAAGCCATCATTGCCACAGACCTTGCCCTGTACTTTGGAAACAGAAAACAGCTGGAAGAACTGCATCAGACAGGAGCCTTAAACCTTAAAAACCAATCACATAGGTAAAGCAAATAAGCAAACATGCATAACTTGAGGAAATAAACTTGTTTTTGCAAACGACAACAAAGAAGAATTCAGATGAAAATTTTTGCTATGCACACAATATCATCTTCTTTACACCGAGTAAGCTCTAGGACTAAATATATATGCACACAATATTCCAGATGTAAAAAGGCAATTTACAGTAGTCACATGCTTTATGTTTAAATCCATCACACTGACATTTTATTGCCTTCAAACTGCTCCTACTAAGGAGCTCATTAATAAGTCATGCCCCAATTCTGCAAACTCTTACACGTGTGCTTAACTTTACACTTGTCTCATTGACTTCAAGGGAATTATGCATATTTGATAAATGTTTGTAGGATCAGGCCTAAGTGCCTGAGCCAACTCCAGTTAAAATCAATTAATCCTTTTAACGGTATAAAAATACTTTTAGCCTTAGGGCCTGATTCTCCTCCCTCACCAGTGTAAATAATGCGTAACTACATTGACATTAGTAGAGTTATACTGGTTGGAAACCCTGAGTTAATAAGAAGAGGATCAGCTGCTGCCCCATTATCCTTGAGATTTAGACCATAGAAACATCAGATTTTATAATATGCAGTCACACTTGCATGCATTAACAAAAATTAAGTTCAGTGATGATGAAAATTGTACCAGGATTCACCTCACTTACTTAAATCCTTGAAAGCATGACCCTAACAAATTACGGGAAAAGTCTTCCGTCTCTTTTGCCACCTTCACATATCCTACACCACAGTCCATAAGGCATTTATTCTATCTCCAGCACATAATGAAAAGCAATACATACCCTAGCTTCATCCAGCTTGGCCAAACCTTGATGGTGATCTCATATGCTCTTTATCAACAGATTGACACATCTGACTGCCATACAGTCTGTTCTCTCTGCTTTAACATTGTTGAGGTTACTATTAAGCTTTTGCTTGACAGAGTGAGTTGGATGAAATCTAGGAATGTATTACTTTTGGGCATGCAAAAAAAGAGATTGTATGGGACGTTTTCACTCCTGCTATGAAAATGAAAATCTGAGCCACGTACTTCAAAATGTGGTCTGCTGAAAGCACAGAAGATCAGAAGTACCTTTCAACATAACTAAACTCAGAAATATATATTCAAAATTTTGCATTAACCTCTGAAATGTAAGATTTCTGGATAAAGCAAAATAGGATTTTAATTAAATATTTTTATTTATGTATGAGAGGATACAACAGAATGGACATTACTTACTCACAATATGAGCATGCAGTATTTTTGTGATATGTAAAAAAAGTAATTAAATATGTTAGCCTCTACTTTCTCTTAATATCTCAGATTCTAATCAGTTAACTCACTGAATTGATGTAGGGTAATTCAGGGTATTTCAAATTACAAGTTAATCTTTTTGTGGTTTATAACATTTTAATTGCCACTAGCAATAATCACATTAAACATCTATGATATATATTTATCATAAATTCTCAATTCTAATGTACAATTCCAATATGTCCTTAATTACAAATACTCAAATACCTATAAAAAACAAAACACCACACACAGATATACCCGCCACCACCATCCTCAAAACAAAGTACCACAGTCTGATACAACTTTACAAAATAATTGAGAGTTTCCTACAGAAAATCCCACCATTTGACCAGTTTTAAATCCCTTTGTATGTCTTACACTGAGGCAAAACTGGTACTTGAATGGAAAAAGACTCTGGAACAAGTTTCCTGATCATAGAAAGAAAAAAATGCTATTTCATTTTTGAGGGTTTCGTATAGTGCCCATTGCTGTAGCATCTTGGAGCTCAGGGAAGGCAACAAGTTCCTCTCTCCCCATTGCTTCCCAAGCCCACTTTGAAAACAACTAAAGTGGATTACCTCCTGATGGCAACCCTAAGGAAGTCCCAAGAATTGAAAATTCCTTCTTAGGCTTGGGAATTTACCAAAATAGCTATTCTGAAATAGTTATTACAGAATAGAAATTTTGGTAAATTTCCAAGAGTAGGTATGCTATTATGTAAATTATAGAAAATGAGCTCTGGGCTAAACTTACTCAGACTTAGGCCCGGTCCACACTCACCTTTGCGATTCAGCGGCAGTTGATGGGACTGTAAATCACTTGCGTATCTCCCGTCGACTTTGCGGCGTCTCCTCTGCGCACCGTCCACACTGCGCTGCATCAAAGGGAACAGCATTCCCTTTGATAGAGCACTACGCCACTTACCGGGGTGGTTTTCCTGCGTCGCTTGCTGGATCGACTGAGCGCGTCTATACGGACTGCTCAGTCGATCCAGAGACATCGATCTGATGGTGGCGAATTTGCTACTGTCAGTGTAGACCCAGCCTTAGTGGACACATATATTACTGCTTGAAAATGAGAATACCTGACCATTGGTATCCTTGAACTGCTTAACAGTTATATCTCTATAGTTATGAAAGATCTTAATTTTGCCCATTTTTCATAAATTTTATGTGTGTGGCATTAAATGAATCTACCTTATAATAAAAATACAGGCTATTAGCACAAACAACATGTACTACTACCGCATGTTCAGAACAGACCAGGATCATATAATATTTAAAATACAAAGGTACATTTTAGTAAAGTACCAAGTCAGATGCAATAATTGCTTAAAAACTGCACAAATACAATAGGTATAAATCACTCATTGGACATAATTTTTCTCAAAAGTGGATAATGTATGCTAGAAATCAACTGTAGTATAAGCTTCCTTGAAACACCACGTTTATTTACACTTGCGTGGGTCAGCCATTTGACTCAAATTTTCACTTAACTGTTCTTGAATAGAGCCTTTTTTTGAATATGAGTGGTATGTTACTAATATAATTCAAGTGATAGGTTATCAAAGAGATAATATCAAATGGGTAGGCTGGAATTATGTGGGCAGTATTTGGTACTATTTGTATTTTTTTGTTTGTTGTTGGAAATTTATATGACAGGACACATTAAAAGCATCAAAACGCAATAACATAAAGCATGATCTAAATAACAAATTTCATATTATTGTATTCTAGAGACCGTGTGATTGGTCTGATGATGACAGCTTGTGATCTATGTTCTGTAACAAAGTTGTGGCCAGTTACCAGATTGACAGCTAACGATATATATGCTGAGTTCTGGGCTGAGGTATGCATATTTCTCTCATATTTGTTTTATATATGGAAAATACTGAGATAAATGAGGGAGAGAAGCACAACAGTAGGTTGCTCTAGAACAATTTTAAATAGATTACTTACCACGTTTGACTTGAAATATATTCATTTATGCACGCAGATGTTTTGGGAGCTCTCTGGAAAGTATTTGAGCAGCTAAATTAGTATGGGGGTTTGTCATCAACTTGCAAACAAAAAGTGTGTTGTTTTCCCAAAATAAAGGATTTATATTTAGTAGGCATCTCATCATATTGGGAAGTGACTTAATGGGTAACAAACAAAAGAGAAGAAAAGATTTTTGGGTCACTAGTGGAGAATTCTCTAAAATAGACATAGCTGCTTGTGATGGTCGCCTAGAAGCACAAAACTCTGAACCAGCTTCCAAAAAGTTACTTCAAAACACCAGTCTATGGAGCGGAAATATGAGTTCAGGAAACGCTAAGGCAAATCTACTAAAAGTATAGAATTGTTCTGGTTTTGAATCCTCTTCTTCCTGAGTCAACTCAGCCACTGTATTTTAAAGAGACAGTTGACCTGCAATAAGCCATAAAGCTCCTTTTACAAAGACAATGTGATGGAATCTATACATGTATAATTCTATGCATGTATGAATCTATAATTGTATGATTGTCCTTTTTTTGTTCTATGCTTAGATAAATGAGGACCCAAGTAATGTTACAATAGTTTAAAAAAACAAGCGGGGGAAGGAGGAAGGATGATTGCTACATATTATTCAAAGAATGTTGCCTTGGATTTAGCTTCCTTTTGAAGAAAATATTTTATAGGCCTAAACAGATTGATAATTTCCCTTTGAAAATCCGATGGTGTAGATGAACAAAGATGAGAATATACTAAAACCAGAACTATTCTACAATTCTCCAGTTTCAGAAGATCTGTTGTATTTTCTGAGCTGATGTTGCACGTGTAATGTGTAGGCCTGATTCCTTTCTCATATATAGTAGGGTTATGTGTGTTGACTTCAGTGGAGTTACTCCTGACCTGAGGAGAGAATCAAGCCCACAGAGTTGATGTTGCATGCATTTCTCAGGGTTTGTGTTTTTTCTTGACTATTGCATGTTTCTTCTGGAATTCAGAATGTGAATGATTTGGGTTTTTTTTATTATTGTGCGTCAGTGATTCCATAGCAAATTTGCTTTGCTTACAAATATAAAGACGTCTGTTGTAACTGTAAACCCAGCATGGGTGGGAGGGTCATGCTGGGTTATTTTCCTTCTTATCAGTAATAAATTTGAGATTAAATTCAAAATTTGCCCTGCATAGTGTTTGTGACTGGTGAGGATGTGCCAGGAGGAAAAACTTTAAATTGACTCCCTAATCCCAGGATGGGTCTGTGAGAAACGTCTCTTTACTAGTAACTTTCTTTTAAAGCTATTGACAATAACCATGGCGCCCCGCAATAATATTTTACTGGATCACTTTTCAGAGAAGGGTAATCTAACCGGGTGTCCGGTGCTAGGAGATGCATGTATTCTGGTGCCTCACCCTGTCCTAGCAGATAGTACAGGCTCCACCTCAGGAACATAAGAGTCTGAGTGTTCCTCTGAAGCAGAGGAAACTAGGGCCAGGAGGGAAAACCCTAAAAACAGCCAAACTCAGTAGAAAGTTTAGACTGTGTTTCATTATGTTTTGTTGTTACTTCAGTTACAAGTAATGGTAAACTCCAGCAATGGGATAAGTTTGGAGTAGATCTAGCTATTATCTGTACAGTTCTAAGAGCGGAGTTGAAAAACCACTTGCTTACAATCTGCATTTGAGATTAATAAGTATTTTCAATATGTTTAATACAAGTTACTAATAATATCAGTATGTTTAGGTTGTTCTTCACTTCACGTAGCTGTTAAATAGGGCCATATATCTATATATAGGTATCAGTTGAACACAACGTTTTATTCATATCTTTACAATTTTTAAGCAAGCTCGAAACCTACCAGTGCCATCAATCATTATAATAAAATTAATAGAATTGCAATTTGTATTTCTTACATATACCAAATACGTCCATGTTTTATATGTTTTCAGAAAATTGTATTTTAAAAGCAGAAAGAAAAAAAAAAGAAAAAATTGCTTTTGTGTTAACATTACTCACTTTCTGAGTTAGTCCTGGAGGCTGAAGTGAAATTTGAGATGCAGTAAAACACAAACCTCTGTACACCATTGAGTAACTTTTATATGCTGGAATCAGTGTATTGGAGTATGTTTAGCTATGTACAGTTGAATCCCATTTATCCAAGCCTCTGGTATCCAGCTCTCCATATTAACCACACCACCAGCCACCCAGAGCTGACAGCACACCAGGGCTTTGTCAGTCAGCACGTTCAAAAATCAGCCACAAGAGCAGGAAGTTGCACATATTGAATATGTTGACACTGGTACTTACAGTAAAACTTAGTTAATGTGTGTTTTTATTTTTTCACAAAATGTAAAAACAAAACATTCTCTGTAAAAAGGCAAATTCTGCACTTTTCTGTGGAAAACAGATTTCTAAGATCCCTGTGGATTAGTAATTCTCTCTGCCTCCCTCATACTTGCATGTTATCTAAGTTATTTAGACTCTGTTGTTTCAACGTGTTCATCTCTCGTCCAGCTTATTTCAGTTACTAGTCTGGTTTATAGAAATAGGTAGGAAAGTTGGACTGGAGTACCCAAACAAGATATACAAACAGACCAAACATGTAAACAAAGACCCATACACAGGCATACAGGAGTTAAACACTGACCATATTTGCCAGAAGTGTACATACGGAAACCTCACTCACAACCAGATTTGCACACACATTTGCCACAAGAAAGAGTAGTATGTACTGTATGATATGTTGCTCCTATGGTGTGCAGAGCTGTACCTGCTTTTCAGGTTATTTGCCTTTTGTGAATAGAGGTCCAAAACAAGCACAGCTTATACAGAAGCTTCACTGAGGGAATTTCTAGAACATTTATTACTCAGTTTTGCAGTGTGTAGGTCACATTAGGTTCTCTATTATTCCTGGATGCTCAAGTAATAGCTGTGGCCATAACTAACCTTACTGCATCTATACATTTCTTTGTCCCCCTTAGATCACACTTTGCAGTGTTCTAAACATGCTGTTATGCCTTAAGACTGTCGGGCAACTTTATAACATTGCACTGGTGATTGGCAGGGTGCACTGTCTTCTCTTGAGTTCCCAGGTCGAATTGAAGGTGAGGGTTATGCCCAGGCCCACCAACGCAATTCCGGGCCCCAGGGCAGATGCGTCCATGTCCTCCCTAGAAAGGGATGGCTGAAGTCTGAGTGGGCTTTTGTTGGAAGTTTTGATGTATTTATGATGTGCCATGCAGGTTCCTGAGCAGCTGAGGAGGCAGCATCTGTTACTCAGCTTTCTGGTTCCTTGGACTCCCCAGGGAGATTTCTGATAAACCAGGAAACTGAGTAGCAGATGCTGCCTCCTCAGCCACTGCCTCCTCAGCTGCTTGGCTCGGGGGGGGGGAGAGAACATGAGCAGTGCGGGGCTTGGTGGAAGGATTGTATACGGAGGAGAGAAGCACACACATCTATCCTCCCATCCACTCTGGCCCTTTTAAATCGCTGAGGCCCCAGGCAATTGCCCCCCTTACTGCCCTCCACCTCCACCCGTCAGCAGGGCTGGCTATGCCCTAGAAAAGGTGTGGGTCCCTGTATACCTGAAAGACTTCCTCTTTCATCATGTGATACTGCCACACTTGTGATGAGCACAAGCGCATGGCTAACACCCTGTTTTAAAAAGAGGTGGCTGATTGGCAAGATACTTTCTGTGAGGGGTCCTATGCTATGAAACTTACTCCTCAACTTTGGTCCAAACCTGGATGAGTTGATCTTCAGGGCATGGTGCAAGATTAAGCTCTTTTCTTGGGCTTTTTCTGTATGGGTGAGTGGTGGGACATGGGATGACTTGGCAAAGCAGACCATTATTTTATGAGGCCTTGGTGACACAGTTTGAGAGAGATGGGGTTCATTGTGGGGAGGACAGGTAAACCTTTATATTAATCTTTATTTTTAGTGTTTGTACAAGTGCTTCAACCTTGGATAGACTCATTTGAAACAAATTTAAATAAACAAAAGTACATCACAACCGTGCTTAGTTTCTAGGAGTTACTGCTTGCATTACCATTTGAGCATATCATACGATGGAGGGAGCCCTTGTTGTGCAGTTTTCTGAGATTGTGTCTTTTATTGATTCCATGTGGTATGTTGAATTCTAAACACTTAGATTAAAAATAACATAAACCAGAAAAAGCTTTTGATTTAAGACATCCTGATTTTTCTTCTGAATGTCTTTAGTTATTTGGGGAGTACATGACCCTTTTTTCTTTCTCTCTTCAGGGGGATGAAATGAAGAAGACTGGTATCCAACCTATACCTATGATGGACAGAGACAAGAAGGATGAAGTCCCTCAGGGCCAAGTATGAGCTGTCAAAAACTAAATGTTTTATAATGGCTATAAAATACACATAAGTAAAACTTGGTAACGGGTATGATATTGGCCTCTGGTGTGTGATATTTTTTTGACCTGTGAGTTGTAGCATGCCAATTTCCAACTTTACATACAAACCCACAGGTGATTTTAAAAATGGCAACTGGAAACCTCCTCCTCAGAGACGTCACTGAAACAAGAGCTTGCTATTTCATGCTGGCCTGAAATACAATGTATCACATCTCTGCTTCCTCTAGACCCGAGCTCGTTTTAACCAACTGCTGGGAGTGGGCAGAGTCAAAGCTCAGAAGAAATCCACTCCCACTTAGGAGAGTTAAGCTTTTTGTGGTCAGTTGAACAGATGCATGATTGCCACAACTATGCAATGAACGGAAAGCCCTTGAGATAAGCAGATTGATGCAACCATAGGCATTGAGGAGCCTGTGTGTCAATGAAGGTCAATGCAACTTATGTGCCCAAGTCATGTCGGTGCTTTTGAAAGTTCTCCCACAATCTTTTATATATTCATGTACTTGCAAAACAGAATTAAAGAGGAACTCTATGAAATTCTTTAATCCAGCTGCAATCTGCCCTTACAGCGAGGATGTATGGTGGAGAGGATGAGAACTGAAATGTTAGTTTGGGGATTCCATGCCTTTTTAAAAATAAAATAACATAAAATTAAAAACTCATAAGCAGAAGTGGAAATTATCTCAAGGAATTTTCATGGATTGACATGGTTTTATTCAATTTTGACCCTATTTCTTTTTGACCGTCCAGAGTTTCACCGGTTTGTGGCATATTTTTAAAATGAAAATGGTCTTATTTCCACAGCCCAAACTGGACTCTCTTATTTTTTTTAAAATACTGTAGTTTCAGTGATAGGGTTCTATAATGCAAATCCCAGATGTGTTTAATTTTGGAAGAACCTCTCACATGTAGCCATGGTATTAACACTGGTAGGTTGAGCAGATATTTCCTTTAGAATTTGTTACAGGTCTGTGGCAGCAGTCTGTCCATTCTTAAAATAAAATAAAATAATTAATTACAAACTTCTTTAAAAAAACTCAGGAAATGAATATAAGGCTTACAGTGCAAAATAGTGAGCTCCTTTATGATGTTCAAACCTCCGTCCTGTTGCTGCAGACAGGCCCTTTTGCCAACTGCTGTCTCTCTGTCAGTCATGTCATATATTCTGTAGCCTACCTTTTAAGAATCTCAGGACAGGGAGTGTATCACCTATCTGTTGTAAAGCGCCAAACACACCTATTTAAATTCCAGTTCCCTTACAGGGGGAACCTTTGCGTCTGTGGAGGCGGAAGCAGGATTTGCCTTTTAATGTGTGAATAAGGTCTAATATGTGAACAGGTAAAAGGATTTACCTGTCAAACCCTGTAATCATGTTACAGTATGCCATTTCACTAAAATACATTTAAAAACTACAGAAAAGACTGGTAGCCCATGCTGTGGCTCTTCCTACACTAGCCTAGCTAGTATATCCTATATTAAAGCTTTGGGGATCTTTTTTTAAAGGGAGAGGTGGTGAGGGAAAACAAATTTTAAACCTACTGTAAGCAAACACACTTTGAAGTCAGTGAAGTTACAGCAGGGTTGAATTTGGCCCCAGAGCCCTGCCTGTACTAGGGACATTTTCAGAAAATGTCCTGCTATTAACACCAGTTCAGGTGCACTAATGGTAGCAACATTAGAAGCCCTATAGATCGGCTAGTGGCATCTCTAATGTGTTGATTAGACCTGCTCTGAGCATATAAGAATGAATGACCATCTTATCTATCCACATGCCTCCAACTCCCACAACAAATAAATTAACCAACCAACAAAATCCAAAGAGATTGCTGCTTGAGGCAGGTTTTTTTTACCCCCCAAAAAAGGGAGAACTGACTGCGACTGAGTTCACATTTAGGGTGCACAGATTCTGCAGTGATGAGCAGCAGTACAGAACAGTAAGACAGATTGTAAAATAAGTACGTAAATAGACTAGTTTGGGGCTCTTTTTTAGTCAACTGTGTATCATAATTTGGCTTGGGTCAATATTTTTCGCCACTATTTTTCACAGATTGGATTCTACAATGCTGTAGCCATCCCATGCTACACCACACTCACGCAGATCTTCCCTCCTACTGGGCCACTACTCCGGGCGTGCAGGTGAGTAGAAGTGCAACTTTTAGCATATCATCTGTCTTGGCCAAGTGAGAGCATGCCCCACTACATATATCTGTCTAGAAATACATGCATTTAAATTCCAAATATTACATAAAGACAAACATGAACGTTCTTCTCTAGCAGGTGCATCCAGCAATCTGGAGGCAGGGACTATTGGGTAGGTTCAGCAATACCGGTCCATGGAGACAGCTATTAAAATGTATTTAATGTCAAAACTGTAGATCAGCAGGTCCACTGATAACGTGTCCCCAATTCACTGCCTCCATCTAGCCCAGTACAACTCAACTTCCCTCTGCCTGCGTCCTGTGTGCGTTTATTGTCACCTCGTCTCTCTCAGATTCCTTTTCTGCTTGTTGGGTTCCTGCATTTTAGTTGAATTGACATATTTCTCTCTCTTATGTGGCAGGTCAGAGTGCTCCATCTTAGCTATTCAGAACTTTAAGCTACTAGCATTTTCATTTCTGGCTACAGTGGCAATGTAAAGTAATAGGAAGAAATCCTCTTTCTTGCTGTTTCTGTATGTCCATCCATCCACCCATCCATCTAAAATATACTGTTGAGGTCCACAAGTGTGTATTTGTGTGTGTACATATTATAAATAAAATAAAATTCTAGGACTATCCTTCTGAAGCCTAGAATGTCTGAGTCAGTGTGAAGTGATGGAAACAGCTATAAATTTGGCCGAATGCTCTTTTGATTCAGAACATCACCAAGTTCAATGGGATTCACAGTCCCTTGTCAGCCAATTTTCAAGTTCTCAGCCCTTTTGACTTTACAAATTACGTCCGTGCAACAGCAAGGCATGTATCTATGCCATGCCAAGAGTCCGAAACTATTGGGATATCAGAGGTAATATCACAAATCACTACACTTCCTCTACAGCTAATTTGCATGCAACGGTTTCATTGGTTGTATGACAAGACTGCACAGATGGTGAGTTGGCCCAACTGCCACACCCAGGAGACAGCATGTGTGTATGTGTGATGTGGCATGTGTGTACACACAGACACTGTTTATATTGTGACGCTTCCACTTTTGGACCTCATTGTGATGGAGGGTACTTCTGACTCTTTCACACCCATTTACACACACGCCTGTTTTCCCCTCTGTATTCTCTTTTTTTCTACATATCAGATATAAATCCATCAATTGCCTGAATGTAATTGTGGCAGGAAGACCTACTTCTGCCTACTGCCTGTGGTCCTATCGCCTTTAACATGGTTTTTGTTATTGCAATGGGTTTCCCTGACTGGAACCTTATATCTCATTCCCTATGGAGCTGGAGGCTCCAGACTCCCTTCCTAATGCCAGAAGAAAAAGGCCAAAGTGAAATGCCAAGCATTTCAGCAAACAATTAGTTCACTTGACATTCCCTGTAAAACCACTTGTCAATGCTCCTAATTTTACTAACCCATGAATCAATTGGTTGTCTTGTACAGGTAGCTTGTGCAGTCTTGCAACCTTGCTAATTGCTAAATTTGTAATCCCTGCTCGGGGTAGATTACGAAAGATTCATTCAGTAATATCAGCAGCTGAAAACTAGATGTTGGTTGGCTGGTCTAAAGGCAACTTGTCATTCTGTAGCAGAGCTGGATTCTTCAGTGCCCATCTTAAGTTGCGTAAATAGCACAGCGGTGCGGTTACAGTCTCCAACATTAGAGGCAGATTAAGATGCATCACTGGTTTTTCTCAATTATGCCATCTTTATTTTAAACTTACTCAACTTTCGCAAAATGTTTTATGAAAACGCCAGATGAATTTGTTCATGAAATATTTTCCATAAGCCACTTCTGCTTGAAAATACATACTTAAATATTTTGAGCATGAAGTAGGTAGGAAAGAAGTCGTCTTAGCTTAATAGAGTAGCCAGGAACTCCTGAGTTCTGTCATCACCTCAGGCACTTGACCAGCTTTAATTATGTTTTGCACTTATTTTACAATCATTTACATAAGCCTCACAATACTTGTGTGAAGTAATTGAGCATCATTATCCGGAATTTAGAGATATGGAAACCGAGGATCAGGGAGGGTAAATAAAATGCCATGGGGGTCTAGTTGCTGTGTAGACGTACCCTCAGATAACTAGGATTCTACTGCATATGACTGTTAATGAGAGGCAAATGGCTTTCGTCACAGTGAAGAATCTTATTCAATAATGCTTCAGTTGTTGACTAAATACATTTTGATAATACCCGTATATCCATAGTGATAGTTTCTGGAATAGGTGTTTAAGGTGCCATGTCCTTGACTTCTTTGGAAAGTAGACACATGCTGCAAAGCCATACAAGCAGCCTGGGTATCTGTCAATATCAAGGTTTTTACTTTGAGGGCCTGTGGGCATTTATTCCAGACATCTAGAAGCCAGAACTTTGCTGGTGAGCAGAAAGGCATATGAATCATACCAACTGTATCTTTTTAAAGACATCATCATTCATCTTTTTGGAGTTAGAAGAGAATCTGGAAGGTTAACTTGTCTGATAATTTGCTCCACATTTCTGTTTTAATAATCTGTTCCAAACAATAAATTTACTTTCTTTCTGAGTTTATAGAAAGACATTTTTATTCTGTGCAGGCCAAAGTTACAACCTGTGTTGTATTTGTATGGTGTCACTTCCATTAGTGTTTTGGAAACTGAATACACGCAATGTGTACGAAAGCAGCCAAATCTGAGATAATATATTTACATTGGGGATAAAAGGAGAGGGAATGATTTTTAAAGATAGCTTGAATTCAAACCAAAATTTTCTAAAAACCACTTTTTGTTTTCTTGTCTTTACGACTCTGAATCCCTGATACAATAGACAAATTTAAAAAACAATCATTTCCAGAGGGTAGACGTGTTAGTCTGTTTTTAGAAAAATAGGGAGAGTCCTGTAGCATCTTAAAGACTAACAAATTTATTTGGGCATAAGCTTTCATGGACAGAAAAGCCAAATAACTTTGTTAGTCTTTAAGATGTGTGGTGTGGTGCTTGATGGGGCATCCGCCTGGCACCCCTGGGTCAGGCGCTTCCCTCAGTGGTCAGCCCTCGCCGTCACCTATAGTCCTGGCTAGGGCCCAGGGGGTCTTCACCCCTTCTCTGGGGGGAGCTTTGGCCGCCTCAGCTGCGGCCGGAGGGGGGGAGTCTGAGCCCACCCTCTACTTTGGACACCAGCCTAGGGACCTTGATGGCAGCAGCCTTCCACTGCTGGTTTGCCTAAACTGCTACAGTCTTTTCCCTGGGCTGCTTCCCCACGCTGTCCTCCCCGGACTCTAATAGCCACCCTCCTGGTAGTGGCAACTTTCCCCTACTGTAGTTCTATCTCCTAGTCCGCTCCTGCTTCTGGGTTTTTCACTCTGCTTCCTTCAGCTCCTGGCTCTTCGCTCTCCCAGCTCCCTGACTGGAGCAAGAGCTTTTAATAGATCTTAGGTGGGCCCTTAATTAGCCCCAGGTGGTCTCATTAACCTAATGTTACCCCTTTCCAGTAGACCAGGAACATGGCTGTGACCAATCTGCGGTTTACATATGTGCCTTCAGTGACTCTCTCATAGCCACTTGTCACTTATCACAGGTGCCACAGGACTCTTGCTGTTTTGCAAATAATGATTGACACATACCCACACCCATTTGGAGTCTCACTGGGATGTGCTAGTTTGCTGGATGTCAAGTGAGCTGGGAATGGTGGTTGCTGTTCAGTTTTTCTCACAACCTTCCATGCTCCTCCAGCCTTACACCAGTGCCACTTCTTTATTGGTTGGTTGGCTTTTGGGTATATTTTTCAGATTGTAACGACCAGGGTCCCATGGCTAGTATGGTCATTTGCACAACCACAGAACCATACTAACCATGGCTCCTGGCCTTTCCAGTCTGAGAGGCTTAAGATCTTTCAGGGAGGGAAAAGGTGGAGGGTTGTAGGGATACATAGATTCCATCCCAGAGCTACTAATAGGAGTGGAGCTCTGCTGGTTAGCATCCCAGATGGCACTTGCTGCCTCTGCAAGTCTCCATCTGCTCTCCCAAAATTGTGCTTCAGAATTTTCCGCTACTACCACTTTTCTGATCTCCCGGCTTAGAACCTGAGACATCTTAGTGGTTTGCTGCATTTTACTAAATATTCTAATGAAGCTAAACCTGGGAGGGCCTTGTGGCATAAATTTGATCTAATGTGATATGTACTACATAGGACCTTAGTAGTTATGTAGTCCTAGTTCTTTCCTGAAGACATCTGTCTGAGAGTCAGTGTCTACATAATTAGACCCCTGGTAGGGTGCAGTGGAGTCAATTTTTGTTAAAACTCAGATAGTATGACCATCTTTTTCTCTGCATTTGAAAACAAAACGGTAGATTTTGCCCAATTGTAAATATGGGCTAGATCAACAGTGATATAAATTGACATAGTTGAGTTTAAGTCATTGGAGTGATACCAGTTTACGCCAGGTGAAACTCTCCCTCCATATTCCATTCAGATACTGGACTGTAAACAGCTCTATTATTTGATGCTTTTATGTCTTGTAAAACCAAAGTTTTGACTTGAAGGAGAGGATAAGCCATGCTATAAGATAATGAGCACTCTCTGCCTCAAGGAAGAGGACTATCCGACAAGAATATACCCCTTCTTTGAATATACTTTGCTTTGGAGAGGACTGATTATATAATAACTCTGGTATCTAAATGGTGTTCACTGTCTCCTTATGGAATTGTCTTGTCTTGCTCTTCAAAATGCAGAGGGGGTTTAGTGAGAATTGTGGGCTGCAGTGGGTGCCATACAGGTAAATTCCATGGCAAAAATGCTGAATTCTCTAGTATTCTGGAAAAACGGCAGGTTATGCTGCCACAGAACCCATGGGCCCTAAGTGAGGTCTGGGCAAGTCACATCTCTCAAAAGATGCCTGTTGTTTCAGGTTCTCCACAGACTTGAGCAGGCATCACTGCATTAGGTCATGCTTTCCGAGCCATCTCTGTCATCAGGAGGGCTAGAACTATATATATATTTTTAAGTGGAAGCAGATTCTTAGCATATTTCTGCAGCAAGGGGTGAATTCTGTGGCAGATCGGCAGCTGCTGAATTGCAGAACACACACAATCCTGTCTATAGCCAGCATATCCTGGTCCCCAGAATAGGCATTTAGGTTAAAAACATGGGGTTGACTGAAAGAAATAAAATGAAATAATACAGTAATAAGAAATACTTTATTATAGGCCAGTGTTTATGTACTGCATAAAGCTACTTCTGTAGGTATGAGATAGCAGACTTCATTATGAAAAGCTATTAAATGTATATACTCTTTTTGCATCTCCAGGGAAAATCTCAAACAATGGGAGAAATTGACACAAGGAGAGGAAACCTCATTATGGATTCCATCCCAACCACATGATCCTGAGACCTCAGATTCACTTCCTGTGAAGATTGATGACTAAACAGCTCTGACAAATTACTTTAACCTTAAGGCATCTCTCCTTTGTTTGGTTTTTGTTCGGTTTGATTTTTTTTTCCTTTTTTTTTTTTTTTGGGAAGGAAAAAAAAGCTACAAATGCTAGCTGAGAAGCAACTCTGCCTGTGGAGGTAACATCTCCAGAGTTACCTCAGATAGGTGACTGTTTGCCAGTCTCCGGTCTTACATCTGTGACACCACAAACCAGAGTGAGACTGACAACCCAGTTGTGTCCGAATCAGCTGTCAAAGCAAACTTACATAACATGTGAATATAAAAGACTGGCCTTTTCTCATGGGCTACATTGCTGAGGCCTTAATTCAAAACTGAAGGGAAAAAAATCGTAGGGGGTACTTTTAAATTGTATCTTTCTAGTAAGGGTATCAATGGTACTTTTATTATGTTGTACTGTGGCTGGATTTAACACCAGTGTCACTTGGGAGTTTTTGGCTATAAATAGAACATTTTACACATTACTATTATGAATGTTTATGTGTGATCTACTTGTAATCAGTTTGAAATTTAGCAGAAAACCTAGAAGCTGATTTTCCTTCTATCTGCAGCAAGATAATTCAAGTACTATAACTTTAGTGCAAGTTACAGCCTCAGAGGTTAAAGGCTCCAAAAACTCTTTTATTAGGTATCACAGAGCAACTGTTTTATTTCTCAAGTTAAATGTTGAACACGCACTGGCTGTGGTGTTTGGTTCTTTGTAATTATGTGAAAAGCTAGAGAGCTCATCCATTCATACACTGGAAGTACTGGATATTTATCTCCAGTAAGGAGAGATGCAGGCATAATTTCAGGCTGGACCTTTTTTTTTTTTTTATCAACATTGACTAAAATAACAGGCTAAAATTTGAATCTAACAGCAGACCTCTCCCTGCCTAGCTAGCTGCATGGCAAGTGGTAACACTAATTTTTTTTCATGGTGAGTCATATTTTAGAAAATATTAGAGAGAGATGTTTAACATACAATACTTTCTGCTGGAAATAGGAGCCTTGTCAGAAAAGTCAGGTCTGCTAGGCGTGACTGTGGTACCATCACAATAAATGGAAAGTATTTTGCTTTGACTAGCTTTTATGTTGCTCACTAGTACTGTTATGTTTTCTACTACCAAAAAAAAAAAAAAAGGGAAGTCATTTACCTTTTTCACGTTTGCTTCCCCCCAACTCCAGGTCAGGAAACATTTCCAGGTTTAGCGGTACCTAACTAAACAGAAAAATAGCTGATTTAGAAAACTGAAACACTATGGAAGAAATTCTGTGCTAAGTTAGGGCTGTGAAACTGCAAACTGTTATGCATGTGCTTAACATTAAGCACATGCAAACTCTTTGCAGGATTGGGCCTTACACTCAATGCAACCTTTTGATTTTAGGGTGGTTGCAAAGGGGGGTAATTCAATATACAGAATTTGACCCTGAATCTTTCTATTTAAAAATAAAATAAAATTTCAGCATAGCTATAGTACATCTTTTCTATACCTGGTAGTTAGCAAAGCTACATTTGTTTAGGTTGCACCACCAAGCCTACATTATATTATACATACAACTTTTCTTACCTGCTTGCAGTGGTTCAGTGGCAACCTTGCTGTAGTGTAAAACCAATTAGTATTGTCGGCAGTTTAAAGACAGTAGGTAATTATCTCTTTTTCCATTCTGTTTGTTTTCTGAATTGTTCTGATCTAATAAGCATGCTTTTAAAAAAACAAAAAAAACAAACATTTAAATGTCTGGGTCCCTGAAGAGTTTTGCCTTCTGTTATGGTCGAGCACAAACCAGTCTATGCATGTATGTATATACAGTATGTGATATATAATCACATAATGTATACATAAGCCTTTGCAGTACATAAAATGCCACGCAGGGTTAGATTTGGGGTATCTCAATCAAATCTTTTTATTTGAAGTTGGTATTTGAATCATACAGGGCACTAAGAATGTCTAGGAGCATCCATGCAAACACTTGTTTTGCTTTGCGATTACTAAATGACATAATTCTCTGCATGGTCACCTTTGGAATGGAAAAAATTAAAAGGGTGCAATTTTATCACCCTAAACAAACAAGATCGTACTAAGTATATCCTCCTCTTTTTTCCTTACCAGTTCTAGTTTAATTAACACAATTCATACGCAGCCTGTATGACTGCAAGCAAAGGACTTTGGATACAACCCAGAGTTACTGATTTATGTGGGAACTTCTCAGCTCTGCGGTGATCTCAGATACAGACTGTCTGTATATCTGTCAGATACCCAAAAAAACTCATATTTAAAATCTCTCTCTCATGGCTCAAGCATGTCTGTTATTACTTTCCCTCTATTTGCTGTTCTTATCAATGTTGGAAAATATTCCTTGTCACATGCTATGTTCATTTCATGGAAAGTTTGTGTGACTTCCAGTCACTGACTAAAATCTAAATTAGCTAGATCATGAGTCATCATTGAAAACACGTGGCAGTATCATGTAGGTACTTTATATTTACATTCTTGTATAAGTATTGACACTAATACAGAAAAATATTTCCTGGACAAATTTTGTGAAGTTGCAACAAATGGTTCTATTAATGTGCTAAGATAGCTATATTGGTACTTGACATTTTGAGTTATCTGAACCACTTAAAACATAGTTTGTTAAAGTTCCACAGAGTTAATAACAGCAGTCCCCACATCTTTTCCCCTCTGGAGTGAGACAGGAAAAGAGTAACACCATACAAAGACTACCTATGTTTTAGGCAACAACAAAGTAATAGTCTTAATGGGCAAAATTTTCTAAATTTCATCAATTTGTCCTATAGACTTACTTTAGAGAGTGCAGTTTTAGGTATCCAGGTGTTTGATGAAAATAAACCCAAACCAGTATTCCAGAACTGAAAACCCTAATCTGAGAAGAAGTTTGAGACTGCATTTGAATGTCGTGACTCAGGTCCCTGCTGAATATTTGGTTGTCCAAAAATTTATATTTGCACTTGCAAATAGAACAGTTAGACATCTGTCACATCCATTTTTCTGATCAAATGCCATTTTCTCAGATTTTTGTCCCTTTAAAAATGTAGTCACACAGAATGAATAAGAACTTTTAAAAATCTGGCAGACATTTTTCCTAGAAAGGTTATAAAAATGTATAATTTTTATTCCCAAAAGAGCATTGTTTTTATTAAAGTTCTTTTCCTGTCTAACCACAACAACAGAAAAAAGGGACCATTTTAAGCCATATTTAAGCATTCTGTTGTGTGGGTATAAGAAATTGAATTGGGGAAGGATGCATATTCATCCACAGCTCCTGCTGATGCATCTTGAAAACAATACCTGGAATGTAATGAATGAGGAAAACATAACCAACCTGTGTAAGGCAGATGGCACAGGATGGTATTAGCCATGTTAGCTTTCACATAATATATTGTATGTTCTATAAAATCTTTGATGGAAACTCCATTGCTGTGGTAATCAAGCTAAGAATTTTTATAAGATAGTGCAATATTCTACTGTAATGGTTCAGCACATTGCAGTTACACTATTATAAACTGTAACTTTTTAGAAGCATTTCATTAGAATAATGTACTATTTTTTTAAATGGGAGCACATTCTCAACTGTTAATTAGATCCTTGGGAGCATGCAGTGTGACATTTATATTTTCATATGGCACACAGCTCAGCATATTTAGGTGTGTTTAAAATAATCTGCATGAATTGCAAACTTAGAAGTAGAAACATTTGCACTAGCTAGCAAGTCACTTGCTATTACTGTGTTCAGGCTACTTACTCAGTGTTACAATTGTAAGGGCAACATATAGCATTATTTGTCTAAAAGAAATACCCAAGTCCCTTACCTGCTCAAACAGTTGCGACCCTCTTGAAGAAATGCATTTGCCTAAAACACTGTGATATAGTTGCCATTCTGTGAAATGGTGCAGTACATTGTTCATTCTAAGGCAAAGATGTGATTTTCTACATTCTTCTATAAGGATGCTTATATTCAGATTTTAGGTTATGTATCCCAGTCTAGCAAAGGCACATCAGAACTTTTTTTTCTGCTTGCTGACCAAAAACTGTGCTCGATTGTAATTTGGGTGTATGCTCTGTCAAAAACTCAGTTAGTAGTGAACTGGTTTGTGGGGTAAATCAAACTGGTTTGTGGAGTAGATCCATGTATACTCAAAATTCAGGGGGGGACAGTTCTGTGAAGAAGAAAGAACTTCAAGATAACCACATTCAACTTTGTGACATCTAGTGAGCTGAAAAATTTGATTTTATATATATGACACACACAAACTATCTTCTTTGTAAAAAGAAATACAAGTGCAATAATTTAAAGAGGTCTTATCTTTGCATTTATAAATTATAAATACTGTACATGGTGTGTATTTTTTCATGTATTCATTTTCAGTCTTTGTATTTAAAAAAACAAGCCTAAACCTTTACTATTACGTTTGTACAATAGAGCAGTAATCATTTATTATGATATAGTTAAGTTGTAAATAAATTAACAAACCAAACAGCCAGTACATATGCATATATGGGTGTCCTGTTGTGAAACCTGTTTCTGCTTTAATTGCTGGCTTTAGCACAGCAAGACAACTTCTGTGGATATGTAATTATACATATAAATATATGTATGATACATAAAATATATTTAGAAATGTTCATAATTTTAATGGATATATATATATATATCTCCATATACTTTGGTGTGAATATTACTGAATACAGAGTTTTTTAATATTTTCTATGTTCATTTTTTGCTGTTATTGTGAGTGGGGGAGAGGGATGGGGACTTCTTGTGGATCTGTGTGTATGTTAATTATACTGCAAGGAAAATACAAGGAAAAATGAGAACAAAAGCCAATGGAATCCATGAAAAAGATCAATGTTTGATTTTCTGTACATATGACAGTTAAGGTGCATTTTTCCAAACATCTGCTGTTGCAGCTATTTTCTATGACAAATCGTATCTTACTGTGTATTAAATATTCAAATAACAGCCAGATCCTTAGCTGGTGTAAAATGCCAGAGCTACATTGACTTCCATGCTGAGCATCTGGGCTACCCCTTTTAGTTCACAGTTAAATTTCATTGAGTACATTTACAATCCATCTGTTTCCTTCATCATGGAACTATGTATCTGTTGCTTGAAAAGATTTGTGGCCCCTTTTAAACACAGTGATGAGGGGGAGAGGGTGCAAAAAATTAATATAGTTAGTTTCTTTATGCGAGTTTCCTTCAGAACCTCTATGGCCCAAACCCTGTTTTTCATGACCCATCCAGGTACATCTAACTTTGAGGGAAAAGGTTTGTTCCCAGAAAGAGCTAGGTATGCTAAGACAAACCTCATGCTAGATGTGGCTAGACAAAATTATAGATTTTTTTAAAAGACCATATGAATGCACCTTATTACATTACATAGAATTCTGCTGCTCCTTCGTTTATTACTATTTATATAACAATAGCACTCAGAAGTTCCAAACAGGGATTGTGCTTGATGCTATACAAACACATCCTTGCTCCAAAAAGCCTCCTATTGGGTTAGCATGTGATCACGTGAGGTAGTATTGACAATTGTAGAAGATAACATGGATGAGTTAATTTCAATACAACGTTTGATTTATATATGCTTCTGTCAATACGAGAGATTCATCAGCAGCTGCCTTTAAAAATCAACATTCACCCATAGTAACTGAGATTTCTTGTTCTATGTGCAGGGAAAATGTGTTATCTTGGGCATAGAGTGGTGGGTAGCTATGAGGAAACGTTGACTTTTTAATGGTGATCACTATAATAAAAACACATCTAAAGATACTATGGTGACTGGACTCTTACTTTTAGGTCTCAAAGTTCCAACATGAATGGCAGGAACTCTCCATATCTCAATGGTTTTTGACCCTTCAGGATACTAGTAGGTGCCTCAGTGCTCTCCAGAACAGTTTTCAATAGACTACCCACTGAACACAGAGTACTCCCTAGTAGTCAATGGAGAGGTGGCTGGCTTCTCCCTGTTTTCAGCTCCTGCCTTGTATTAGAGAACTAATCTGAATACGTACATGGAAAAGTAACATAAGGAGATAATGTACACACTGCTGTAGTTGCCCCAAGAATGTTTTATGATTGATGACTGGGGGAAGAGATCCATGATATCATGAATCAAGGAGAGATGATCCATGAAACCATGTCCATTAAGATTTGGGTCCACACTGAAAAAATGAAAATCACAGCAGTGTAATGTTCCCCCCCTACAGTTCCTTTTTTTTTTTTTTTAAGTTGAGATTGCCAAAGGAGCTCCCTCTTGGAACTTCCACCACAGAGGCCAGGTCCAGCTTTCCTCTGTTTCTGCAGACCCCAGTTCCACTTGGACAGTGGTTTGTTTCCTTTTATCAGTGCCCTGATCCCAGTACATTGCTTGGAGAACCGATCTCTTTTGTAGAACTTCAACTTTATCACCCACTTGGACGTTGATATGGGAATTTCAGCTCTGTGTCCGGTATGATGTGTTGATGTGGCATGTGGGACTCCTCCGTGCCAAGCACATCAACAGCTTCAGCTCTTCTGAGGGCAGGAGCATTGTCTTTCTGACTGACGCAGTTAGTTTTGATGCTGTGCTGAAGTTGAGTGCCCCCTTCAGAGAGATTTGAGAGCCTGTTCTGGGCATATCACTGCTTGTCTTTTTCACCTTCAGTTAGGATGTTTGGAATTTTGTTTCTGAATACCATAGGGAAACAGCCCCTTCCCTTTTCTTTCTAGACTCAGCTCCTTTTATCTAACTGGGTTGTTTCAACCTCAAAAGCAGTTTTCTAATACATTAACTGTGCTGAGATTTGACCTGTGTGTAGGACAAAGGTTATTCATCCTAATTTGACATTTTTCCCCATCCCAACTTGTTTACTCAAGGTCACTGTTTCTGCAAATTCTTTATTAACTTCCTGTTTGATGAAAGGGCTTCTCTGAGATTTACAAAAATGCCTCTGAAGTTCTCTTGCCCACTTATAAGTTAGAGAATGCACTGCTTTGTGGATACTTCCTTTGAAAATTTTAGTTTCCGAGGCCCTGATCCAAAGCCCATTGAAGCTACTGGTGAGGGGATTGTTCCATCAGCTTCAATGAACTCAGGATCAGGCTCCAACACACGGGTATCCAAGTCAATATATTGGATGAAATCTTGGCCCCATTTAAGTCAGTGACAATGTCTTCAGCTGAGCCAGGATTTCCCTGGTTATCTTTCGAGAGCTTCTCTGAAGATATCGCCTGCTCACCCACAGCTGCATTCCCTTCAGAGTGGAGAGGCTGAAGCCTTTTCAATAACTTTCTGCTCCTTCTGTCTTAGGAAAGGTTATATTGAGGATAAATGATGCTTGGAGATGAGGGAGCTCTTTGCTTCCTGTTCATGAAGAAGCCCAAGAGATACATGCTAGAAGGCCCTGGTGGTTGGTATATACACAGAACACCATATGGTGCCTGAGAGAGTCAAAAGTATGTTGAGAGCAATGGGAATGCCCTCTTACCTCACACTGGAACCTTGAGACCCAGCAACAGGAATCTTGCCAAACGATACCTTTGGAAAAGCTGAATTGCAGCAGGTAAGTAATTTTTCTTTATGTTCTGTGGCATTTAAGATTACTGGAAGGTAGGTGATTTTTGCAGTCACAGTGCCTATTACATAGTTGACCTGTTTTGTTAAGGAATTTTCTCTAGGGCCATGTAAACCCTGAAGACTAGAGAGAGTATACAATAAAAACAGCTGTTGATTCAGTACATTTTTCACAGAGAACTACTTGTAATTGCACTAGCACCTTAACGACTAACAAATTTCTGCAGGCATAAGCTTTTGTGGGCTGCAACCCACTTTGTCAGATGCATGGATGCTCATTCATCTGACGAAGTGGGTTTCAGCCCATGAAAGCTTATGCCCGCAGAAATTTGTTAGCCTTTAAGGTGCTACAGGACTCGCGCCGTTTTTACTGTAATTACACTGTTTTTAAGATAACAGCATGTGGTACTGATAAATGAAAATTATGGGTCCAGAAAAGAATCCCAGTTTCCAAGTCTCAAAGTAAAATTTTTACTAGCATCTGAGAGACTCTGCTGAGCACTTCTGAAAATATTACCATCAGTGTCTAAATACTGTAAGAATTAGGCAATCGAGAAATACCACAGATCAACAGATTGATCGTAACAAAACTAAAGTGGAACTTGAAAGTGATTTGCGTAGTTTTCAAAGAGATTCCACCCTTCCCTCAATGCCCACTTGTAAGGACAGGTATAACCCTGTATTGGTGCCGCTTGTAAAAGTAACTGAACCGTAAAAATTCACGTTGCTTGAAGTTTTTGTTTGCAGTATGGATGGGCTTGGGAAGAGAATCAATGACAAATTGTGGGCACAAGACATTTGACAAAAATGGTGGTAAAGTCAGGCCAGGTGGCTATAAAAGAGTATAGCTGGACTGGTATGAGGGCCTGAAAGGGTTAAAAACCTTCTGCCTAGCAGGCAGAGGGAAAAGCACAGGAGGGCAATTGACGGCACCTGGACCCAATGAAGGGCCAGGCCAGGGGTATTTAAACCCTGCCTTCCCTAAAGGAAGGGGAGGGAACACCTGCAGGAAAAGCTGCCTGAAGGTCTGAGGCAGTAGCAGGAGAAGGTTCTCTCCCGGTCAGGAGACAGCTCCGCTACAGTCAGGGGAGACGAGGTAGCTGGGGGCATCCTGACCGTGCGAGGCAGAGGTAAAGCATGAGATTCACGAGGGGGAAGCTGGCAGTTTGCCACAAAATGCATAGGGTTTTGTGGAGAGAGAGGACTGTTCACTCTAATACCTGGAAAGAGGGAGAGGATGGTCCAGGAGTTGGGTACTAGCCTTGAACTTGGAGGGCAGCTTGAGGAGGCTGACATATCTGAGCCAATCCCCACTGTCTTAGTTACACTGTGAGCCTCTCCAGCCCACGGAGCAGCCCAGGATCAGAAGGCTGCAAAGGCAGCTTTAAGTCTTAGCTCCTCACTTTCCCTGAGCTGTGAATTCTATCTTGCACTGCTTAGTGACACAGCACAGAATCTCACCCTAAGTTCCAGCTGTTTCCTAGACACTGCCTTTGTTCATACAGAGAGACCTTGAGTAGTTTTTAGGGATTACATACGGGGATCACTTGATCCATCCTGAACATAAAGCTGCCTGTGTGGTGGACAATGGTAGTTTTTTAACAGGCCCAGATGTATTGCACAGTAATGTAGGATAGGAAGTGAAGGATCTTCAATTGCAGCAGCAAAGGGAATTTAGGAGGAATTTCCATTTGCACTGGCATTTGCCAGTTTCTTTAAACTACATCGCTCATCCTCCAAATTCCTAAAGTGGCTCATCCTCCAAATTCCTAAAGTGGCATCAATGCACTTTTACTCCTTTCTCCAGATAGAGTATGGTGATGCCAAAACAGAACTGATGCTGTGGAATCCATTTGTTTGGTGTTTAATCATTTATCATTCTCTGATTACAATCTGCCAGAATACTGTTAGCTGGATACTAATGGTAGAATACTGGTCCTATTACCAATACTATTGGATATACTACAGATTTTACTCTTCTATACTTGTCTTGCATGGAATGTTCCTTCCCACACTTTCTAATAGAGCATGTATCCAGCATGGGTCTTTGTTTACCTGCTTGTTTAGGCTAATCTAGATTCATGCATCTCTCGAAAAATAGTACTTCCCTGCTGCTGCAGGATCAGGATGTGTGACAGTTTTGTTGCTTTTAGCAAAATTATTGTAGATTTAAAATAATAGAGATTTAGGGCACAGTCATCTGTAGGCCTCCTCATTCAAATCCATTACTGGTGTCTGTTTTATATGATCTATGTAAGATGAGTTGATGGTTTTAGTCCAGTTCCTAGTGGGCATGTTTTTTCCCACCCCTCCATCACAAATATCACCACTACGATTTTCACTAATAGGTTTGTTGGCGGGGCTGAATGGGCGCAGAAACTGAATTCTCCTCTCACCTTTAGAATTGGTCCCATCATGTCATGATTGGCTTGAGACACCGTGGCTGGGGCAGTGCAGTTGTGTAGGACTCCAGTCTCCTTTGCTCTCACTGTGACAGCTTTCACCAGTGTGATGGGGTGTTCACCCCACACAGGATTAGAAGGGGTTAAAATGGCCTGGTCGACCATTAGCTGCCCAGGCTGCATCTGGAGGAATAGCTAGGGAGCAGGGAGTTGATTAAAGGAAGCTCAAGTGGGCAACTATAGGCGGGGCCTATGAAACCCAGGAGCTGAGAGTGAAGAGGGCTGTGGGGAAAGGGCAGTCACTCCCTGGGAAGAGGAGTGTTTGGTGGCTGCAGTCACTCCCTGGGATGATGGAGTGTATTTGAAGCCGGTGCTCCCAGAGAAGGGCAGGAACCAGGAAGAGTAGGAAGCAGTCCAGGGAAGGAGTAGTGAAGACAGAGAGGAAATCCAGAGCTGCTGAGCTGGGAGTCCCTGGACTAGAACCAGAGTAGAGGGTGGGCCCGGGTTCCCCGTCTGTTCCCAGGGGAAGTGATATCATCAGGGCATCCCAGGAGAACGCTGCCTGGGGTTCTTTGCATAGAAAGACCATGGGGTGACCTTGAAAGGGAGAAGCCTGGTTGGTGGCCCGGCTGGAGGGCTGCGTCATGAAGAGGATGCCATAGTTCTTGGAGTGAGACGGGTCTGCAGGTTAAGAGGGCAATGGGAGAGACACCAACTGGCAGAGCTCATTGCCAGGACAGCCAGTCACTGTGGTGAATGGACCCCGTGACAATCAGCATTAAATTCAGAACAACGATTAAAGGGGGGAAAGGATTATGGGACAAGTTCTCTGTTGGCCTAACTCATTTGGCCCTGTGATCTGGAAGGTTAGGCAAATTCTCTCATTCACACACATGGAACAGAGTAAACCTTTAAAACTGGCGGAAGGGGGTTATCCAAGTTTTTACATGGAAAAATAAACTGTATCAGCCTCCCCAAACTCCCAACACATCCCTTCACTAATAGAGACTCTTTCATGTGCAGTGGCCCTGTCAGAAATTTAACACTCTAAAATTCCTCTGTACTAAAAGACACAAAGGCAAATTGCCCATGAAACACTCTGCAAAAATGCTTTAAAACAATAGAATCCTTTTTTTTTTTAACCCTTAGGGCAATTAAGTTTAATTTGGTCTTGAACTACTCAAGACACTCCTGGCTTCCATTTTCACATTTGCATTGGCTTTGTCTATCCAGTTCCATAGTAGTTTACGGTTACACAGTGTCAGCACTAACCAAGTATACACTGTCATAGGTACAAAACAACCAGCTTAGAACAGGCAGAGGTGAACAGACAGCTAAGTAAAAACTAGTAAAACAAAACTAAATCATGCAGCAGGCAGGAAAATGCAAAATGTTGTGCAGGGTTTTGAAATGTTGAGGCATACGCCCATCTTGTAACCTGACACTGCTGTGGGGAGATAACAAAAGAGTGTACAGGACATCTTCAGATGCTGAAAGCAAGACAGATCCTTAGGCTGTGACGCTTCTGGAAATTGCCCCTAATTTTTCTCTCTCTCAGGAGGAGATGGTATGTAAATTTGGAAACAATAGCATCTCAAATAGCTTAGCCATGTGACACTTGCTCTTAGAGAACAAGGCTACCCCTGACTGGAAATAGGTATAAATTTTTAATGGTGAGAGTAATTAATCATTGGAACAATAGTCATGGTGGATTCTTCATCACGGGTGATTTTTTAAATCAAGATTGGATGTTTCTCTAGCTTTTATGGTCTAGGAATTATTTTGGGGGCAGTTCTATAGCTTGTGTTATACAGGAGGTCAGACTAGTGATCAGAATGGTCTCTCCTGGCCTTAGAATCTATGACTGTATAGGGCTGAGTCTGCGAGGTGATTAGCACTTCAATATTACTGACTTCAGCGGCAGCAGAGGGCAGCGCTCAGTACTCAGCAAACGGGTGAGGTTCATTTACCATTTCATATTTCAAACAGTTCTCTAAAAAACCCCAGCCAATAATCCCAGTCACCAGAATAACAAGCAACAGACCTAACTGTCTTAGCTATTAAGAGACACAAAAAGAATTTAGCATTGAAAAAACAATCCAACTCTTTATTCCCAGTGATATTGACACCAGGGGGAGCAGAATTAGGCTAAAAATCCCATCATCAGGGCCATAGTATTAAACTTGCCAGCATGGTGTGTAGCAGACTACCAAAAAATCAGAATGCTTCTTACAATTTAAACAGTGACCTTACAATTGCTAAGAGAATATGGGATATATTTGAACCCCACCTATTGTACCTAACCCAACAAACCATGATGTTTTGCAATTTTAATACACAAATTAGCTAGCATAGTTCATATGCTAAAGATCACAACGATCAGGGAGCTTATGTTACCGCATACCAGTTACTCTATTTGAGCAGAGTTTTCTGAGATATATTTTAATGTCATCTACAGTACAGAAAAAAATCTTCCTAGCAGATAATATGTACGTTTCCACGCTATGTCCTGCCAAGTGATGAGTTACTCTCTAAACCAGGCAGAATTTGTTTTGGGATGAAAGTTCAGCTGTGAAACAATTGAGAGAACCAAAGAACCATGTTGTGAATGATCTTGAAAATGTGGAGCTAGAAGAAATTTTTTAAAGAAACTTGGCAAAGAGTCTTTAGAAATGTAACTCATGGTTTATTAACTTCAGTTAGGAGCATCTGCTCCGAGTTAAGTCAATGTCAAGACTCCCATTGATTCCAGTGAGAGCCGGTTCAGACCTTTATTGGATCAGTATGAGAACGTGATCCTGCATACTCTTACTACTGAGTGTAGTCCCATTTAAGGGCTCAGTTTAGCCTTCCAAATATTGCCATGCTTAGGGGCTGAGAGTAGCCACCCCATCCCCCGGTGACCGCTCTGTGATGGAGGCGAGCACACTTGATACTCCACCTTTATAGAGCACCATATCCTCCCGCAGGCCCTAGTTGTCCCACTCCATATAGAAATAGTGTCCAGAAGTTGTGAAATTGTCCCAAGAGGACTTCCACAATCAGCCAGCTCTTCCCAGCTCTGATGCAAGTAGCTCCACCCCATTGTGGTTGCAACGACTAGGCACTTTGCACCTAATTCAGCCCCCTCTTCCGCAGCTGCTCCAGCCGAGGCTTCCATTAGCTGTGATCACTAATAAAACAATGAGAACTACAAACACTTGCACTATAAACATCGTCCAGGTTGTGCTTTCAGAGTGGCCTCCTCCTTCACAGGCCTGATCCTAGAGTCTGTCTCTGCAAAGTGCTCCATCTTGCCCTGAACCGACGGACTGCCCTTTCTGTGGGCCCCAGAAGGAAGAGGTTTCATCTTTCCCCCTATGCAGCTGCACAATGGCCAGGCACAATCTGGCCCTTAGATAACATAGCTACCCCTGACTGCAAGCATCTGGTGAAAAAGGTTCTTAGGTGCTCTCCTAAGAAAGGTCCTTGAGAGGGTCCTTTAGCAGTTTTAGATCATCAGAAGTTTATAATGACAATTTCCTTTCATTGATTTATAGGCAGAATTGTGTAAACATGGAGTGTCATTCCTCAATATCTGACTCAATACAAGGCAATCAGGATCAGATTGCACCTTGTTCTAAAAAGGCATAACTTCTGCTGAAGTCTTATTTCAGCCCGCCGAAGGAAAGCATAAATCCATGGTGGTCAGATACAGTGATGGCTAATAATAATCTGGGTAAGACGGTCATACGCCAGTCCCCAGATTCCAGCCATGGAACATTGCCCTAGCAGCAAATATGGGGCTGCATTTGGCTGGGCAGAGACACAAGGGTTGTGCATTCCCTGCTCAACACAGGGTCCAGCTTGCTGATACATGGGGGGAGTGGTGGGGCTGTGGAAGAGGTAGGCTGGGGAAAGGGGTTGGGCCAGAGACTCCACTTGCACGCACATCCTCCGGTCCAGGATGTGGAGACAGTGGAGCCGTGGAATCCTGTGCCCTTGTGCTAAAGCAGCCTCCGTAGAGCAGCTCTATATCCTAGGGGAAAGATTCGCTCCTCCCTTCTACCCTGATGCTTAGATTGAGCTCTGAATTTTGCCTTCAGGGCTTATATGGCGTGTAAGGCCTGGCATTGACCCTTTGTGCTAGGCTGAATTTACCTCATTAGGAATACATATTATTCAACAACAGCATGAAACTAAAGCAGGTAGGGCTAGCAATATGAACCTGTCAGTTTTCAGCATGACGTTCAACATTAGGAATGTGCATTGTGAACATATATTGGAATGATAACATCTATAAAATATGTAACAGTGGAGCCGGGTTCCTGGCAGCCGAAAGTACTGTTTGCGTCAAACAAAAGTCCTGTGGCACTAACAATAATTCTAAAAGGACTGCTTCGGCTTCTTTACTCCTTAAACAAACAATATGAGGAACAGGGAATCCGCCAAGGGCTATTAATGGTTTTGAAGTTTGTCAGTGCCTAAGTCTAGCACTATTAAAAATATTATGTTGATTTAGCTGGCTTTGTGGCCACATCCAGCATTGCTAGCTGGGAACCATCGATTGTGGGCACAGACGGCCAGTTTCAGGTTTATTCCAAACTCTTACCAGATCCAACTGCCTCGTGGATCCCATGTGTAAATGCTACAGTTCCTTGGAAAGGGAATCTGGGCTGCTCTATGCCAAATTCTAGAATTGGTATTGGCAATGAGAACAGCCATATGTTTGTTCTCTGATGTAGAGGGGGAAAAATTCTGTGCTCTGTGTAGGGTTCAGTAAGCACTCAGCCGTCTGGTTTGTAAGGAGAATACTTATGCCCAAGCACTCAGATCAAACTGACTTTGCTCAGGCTCTGAGCATGCTCAGAGAATTAATACACGAGCATTCACAGGGTCTCTACATTGCCGTGTTTCTACCCTTGCCATGAACACATATAGATGTTTGAGCAACTGTATTTGTTATGGGAAAAGTAAGCTAAACAGATGGGTTCTGTGCTGTGTCCTAGAGGTCAAGTTTGTTGTCATTCCTACCTCTTGCAGAATTAAATTCCAAAGCCCATCCTATTGTGTATGTTCTCTCACTGCTTCATCAGCTTACCTGGCTATTAACTCAACTTTGTATGGAGTTAAAAATTTTGGTTCAACACTTTTGCTGCTTTTCAGACCATTGACCCATCTTGATTCCAAACGTAGCATGCTTCCTTTTGCTAGCCACTGCATTATGTCCTTTCTGTGTTATCTCTTCTTGATTCCATCTGTTTTCTGGATTTTTTTTGTTCCTCTTTGGTGCAATAAACTTCATTTATAGATTCTTTTCTGCTCCATGATATATTATTTTGTACCTGGCCTTACAAATGTCTTCTAAAACTTTTAGGATGAAATCCTGGCCCAACTGAAGTCCAGGAGAGTTTTTCTGTTGACATCAGTGGGACTAGGATTTCAGCCTTCACCTCTGCTCCTTCCCCAAACATGGGACTTGATACTGCAAGGTTCTGGGCATTCGGTTTCACAGGATCGGGCCCATTCTTAGTTCTTCCCCATTCATATCTTTATTCTGTAATATTTGTTGGCAGCCTGTATCTCTTTAAATTCTGTTTTGTGGTGCTCCTTGCGTTCATTGTTGTTGTGCCTTTGAGAAGTATTCTGTTAAATAAATACATCACAAGCATGATACCTTTTGCATTGTAGGAGTAAGATGATCAGTAACTCCTTTTATAGCAGTTAAATGCTACTCTTCATGTAGCTCTCTATGGGTCTGTCCATGATTCATGGCTTCCAGCACTATCGTATCCTAGTGTCTTAGTCAGATGGAAAGCTTACTAATTATACATTAATACTGGGTTTGGAATTGTGCCTGGAGTGATCCCACCATGGAACCACCCCTTCACAAATCAGCAGATACTAAACTCTGTCATGTGATATCAAAGATATGAGTGAAAGCCCCACTAGTTAACACTAGGTAAAATGTGTGCTCCCGCACCCCACCTCCACCAGCCATAAATACATATAACCCCTATGAACATATATAATGACAATGCTAAATTCCATAATAATAAATTACTCTCACCCGAGTAAGACGTTAAGCCTACCCTGGCGCAGTCGTCACCACATGCTCTGTGTGGCCCTGCCTCTTCCCGTCCCTCGGGTTGGCCAGCTCTGCTCTAGGCCCCTACCGGCATGGCGCTGCTGCTTTCTGGCCAGTCCGGGGCTGGGGGCAGCTGCTTCTCTGCTCCATCTGGAGCGGAGTTTGGGGCTGCTGCTTCACTCTGGGCAGTGTGGAGCTCAGAGGGGCTGTTCCTCCGTTCCAGTCAGCATGGAGCTCAAGGCTGCTGTGCCTGGTGCGGAACTCGGGGGCGAAATGACCTCAATATAATGGATCTCCTGTAATCCTTGGTGCCCCCCAAAGGGGATCCCATTCCCCCAGGGTGGGAAGTGTTGGTGTAGAGTAAACAGAAGGTGGGTGTTAAGTTTAACCACTGTGATGTCATTGTGTTGTGATAGCTATCAAGAATACTTGATGCAGGAAGGATCCCACTGTAATCCCATGGGACCAGAGTGCTTGCACTGCTCCGCAAGGTTGTAATATAACCTCCCATTATGTTACCAGCATATCTCTGACACAGCATACCATTGTGCTAAAAACAAATTAGCACTGTGCTGTTTTTGAATCAGTATGTAAGAGCTTGCAATGCATCTGCCCACGCAATACCTGGCTCAAGACCACCCTAATAGCTCTCAAATACATGAGCACTAAGTTATTATTTATGATGTGCTAGGTGCTGTATCAGATTAAAAAACAAAGACTGTCTTTGAGCTGAAGAGCTTGAATTACTGGAGAGAGCGAGTGAAATTCCCTGAGGTGTTACCTGCAAATATTAAATTGAAGAATATTCTGATAGCAGGGCAAGAATGGCTGTCACCTGTGCACAAGGGGTTAAGTGTATTCAACATACAGTGGCAGACAGGCTCTATAGCTCCTGGGAGTGTGTCTAATTGCCCAGTGTGTTTTAACAAGTCACTGTTACAAACAAAAAGCAATCCATTGGTAAATTAGAATACAATCCATTGGCTACCTTGGTGAAAAAGGATTCCCACCAGAGAGGCGGTTTTGATTAAAAAAAACCTGCTAGGATCCACTGGGAAGGCCTGTCCCTGCTGCAACAGCAAGCGTCCTGCTGTAACCCACGAAAGCTTACGCCTGCAGAAGTTATATTTGTTATAGTGCTGCAGGACTCTCCTTGTTTTTGCTGTATACAGACTAACACGGCTACCCCTCTGGAACTGGTCCCTGCTGCAGTTCCCTTTGCTGCAGTGTGCATGGTTGCCCAGCAGCAGCAGGCCCGAGGGGGGTGGAAGGCAGAATGTTTAGCTGGTTTCCTCGGTAACACGCCAGCCCACAGGCTGCAGTTGTCCTGGATCCACCGTGGAGCGGGTGAGCGGATGGCGTAGCCTTGACGTAAGTTATTGTTCCGCCCTTTGGGCCGCTGCTGCAATGTTTATGTAGTTGGTGGGTTTTGTGGGGAAGTGGTTTAGAGCAAATCGTTTTAAAAAAGCAATGCACATGCCTGTTTGGTTGCTGGAGACCGTGTGCAGGGAATGAGAGTCATGCAGCCAGAAGAGAGAGAGTGAGTGAGTGAGCTACTACTAGAAGGCGCAGGGAAAAGGCACTACAGCAAAGGACCTGTGCTTTTGGTTTATTCAAACCCAAGATGCGGAGCAGAACTACTACTATTATTTATTATTCAATGCCAACCATGTGCTCGGTGCTACATAAAGCATAAATGCAGAACTGGGGTCCCAACCTGCCCCTCGCTACCCTGATGCGAACACGGAGTAACTCCAACAGTTCTATTTATACCACTGTAAATAGGACCAGAGTTCTGTGCCCCAGTGAGCATACACTGTCAGAACATGATCCGACAAGGCGCTAGGAGTTGAGGGCACTCAGCAGCTCTCAAGATCAGGACTAAATAACCTTGTTAAAGAAATACTCGAGTTTTGTACAGCAAAGCCTCAAGCTCTGCCGTATATAGCTCTTGTCAAATGTAACATTTGGGGCAAATATTGTTGAATGTTGTAAAACACGTACATTTACACAGGTGCTTGTTCTTATAGGGCGAGCAATTATAGGGCAAGAATAGCAACCCCCTATGTTTATACGTTCCAGAGGGGTTGCCGAGTTAGTCTGTATACAGCAAAAACGAGAGTCCTGTGGCACTTTAAAGACTAACAAATTTAACTTCTGCAGGCATAAACTTTTGTGGGCTGTAATCTTGCATCTGACGAAGTGGGTTACAGCCCATGAAAGTTTATGCATGAAGAAATTAAACTTGTTAGTCTTTCTCCCCGTTTATGTTTTCTAACACTTTCCATTATAGTGGGTTCTTGGGACTTTTTGTCCAAGAAGCATTAGCACCTCCATTGTTTGACATTCAGAGCCCTCAGGCTACAAAAGTGCCTTCTCTTTGTCTGCTGAAATTCCGTTGAGATTTAGCTAAGGGCTTGTCCACAGGAACAATTAGTAGGTGGCAAGCTGGGTTGTGAATCTACTCTGCACTAGCCTGCTGTGCTGTGAAGTGCTGCAAACATTCTGCAGATGCGCATTCCCAGTTTGTTGATGTGCTTTGAGCTAGTCCCATTTCAAACAGGACTAACTCAAAGCATTCTGCCAGACTGCTAACACACATCAGCAGGGTGCTGATGGACAGTCAGACCCCGGCAGGCAAGTGCAGGGTACATTCACACCCCAGCTTGCTATGAACTACAATAATTATTCATGTGTACCAGCTCTTAGTGTTAAAAATCACCAGTTCCCTCCTCTCACATCTGCCCTCAGGAACATTTCGACAGCCTGCTCAAATCACTAAGCGTTCTGATGCGTCCAGCCTTGTCACTCCCACAGCAGCTGCCGTCACTATCCTGGGAATACTTGGGAGCTGCCAGAGCAGTAACAGTACTGAGGTTAGAGGAGTGCAGAGAGCCAACTTGTGGGTGGGTAAGAGAGAGAGAGAGAGAGAGAGAGAGTTAGATCAGGCTTCCCAGTAAATCTGCACCAGACCCAGCACAGGGTTTTAGCAGTTTATATGCTGCACGACTTGGGGCTTGAGCAGCCTCAACTCCCAGGTAAAGAGGGGCAAGGGAGATGAGCCATGCTCCACCCACCTTTAATTCTATACTATATTTTCCCATCAGGCCCCTACCTCATTCAGTGTGCAGGATGGGCTCACAATAAGGGAGCGAAATAAGTTTGCTCAGACATTATAAACTTAATTCTGGCATTTTTAAATTTTTGCGTGCTTGAGTCTGCAACCTTTGTAATGTTCTTTTAATGTCATGTGTTGTATGTAATTGCCTATATTGTACTGTGCCCAGAGGCCCCAGTTTGGATCTGGACCCCATTGTGCTTAATGCTGTCCAAGCCCATTCAAAGACATAGTTCCTGCTGCTCCAGAGCATTTACAATCCAAGATCAGATTAGAAAGCTAAACTTCTCTTTATAACAAAATGCAATAGGCCAAGTTTGGCTTTGATATGTAAATTAGATCCTCTTACTCTAGTTTAGGTTCCCATTAAGATATTTATACACACTGTGATGTCTAAAGGATTATAAATTGATGTAATTTGTATGCCATGGAGCCTGGAAGGAGGTGTAAAAGGTGGAAACTAAAGTAAGGTGGGGTGCTAATTAATGTATGCCTTCCAGCTCTTTGATGTGTAACTTACAGTAACACAGAGGACAGACAGTAGGAGAATGTGTTTAAGAGCACGGCTGTCCCATTTAGTGTAAGTGAATCTAACTTATATTTCATGGGGGAATTTGACCCTGTGAGTCTGCAGGAGTCTAGATAAATACATTTAGAAAGAGTCTAGAGGTAATCTAAATTGGCATAGCATATAGTTTGAGGGGTCTGTATGAAAGTGTATGGTGCTTCCACTTAGGCTCCCTCTAGACTTTTTTAATTCAACAAGTGGATTTAATTGCTGTATTTAGTATGAAACCTGGTGTTAACTTAGTCAAGTTGCATGACTGGTTAAATGCCCCAATACTTCTCCTTTGGTTTTAATTGTTTCATGAATGTAGTGATCCTGAAAAAAGTGAAGTCCTTTTTTATTTTTATTTTTTTTAAAAAATCCACAGAACAAGTGCAGCAGCAATGAAAGTTTTCCCACATGGCCCTATTGGTGCTCTTCAACTCTGATCTGGAGGAGATGACCTCCAGGGTTAGATCAGTCTCCAAAGCCACAAGGTAGCTGTGGGCAACCATGATTCTGCCCCAAGGAGAACTAAAAAGGCAACCTGTGAGCATACTCTGACCTCAGCCCAGCTCTATAGCCGAGCTCTATACTTTCCAAGGAGGGAAGAGCTCTCCTCTGGCTCTCCCCTGTCTGCACTCTGTGGTATTGCAGTATAGTGGGTAGGTGCTTTCAGACCCTTTTCCCTTCCCTCCATGCACCCATCCCACTGGTCATGCTATTGTGCTGCTGAAGAAAATAAAAACATCTGCTATAAAGTTTTGGGAATTATTTTTGTTTGTTTAAAGAAACAAGATGGGATTTAACTGATGAGGCATAACGCCATTAGACCCTTGCTTACCTGGTGTCACTGCCTCTCCCATACCCTAAACCTCTCCATATGCTCTTTTCTCACTCTTTTCACTTTTACAACATAATTGTGACCTTATAAGAACATTCAGTTCAACCCTTCCAGCACAAGTCTGTCAAGATAACAATTAAACTCTTTCAGAATTAGAAGTAAAATAGAAGTGGCATGCTAAAAAGAAATGAAGAATGATATCAATGTGGGAGGGAGGAGGGAAAGGATTGGGTGGGTTGTCACTTTTTTATATCAATTTACTATTTAAGGAAAAGTGTGACCAAATCTTGATAAATCCTCTTTTAAAAAACCATTTCCCACACTCCCTCAGACCTAGCCCCAAGCACAGCTTGGCCCCTGACAATACCAATTTGTCGCATCATGTTACGTAAACCAGTTTAGATGGAGCAGTCATTGAACTGTGTTTAAATATGATTTTCAAACTTGGTTCTACAGCAAGGGACTGAAGTGTGACTTTCTATCAAACTGTCTAAGCTGATAGATTAGGGTATGATTTTTTGCAGTTCCTCAGGCACTCTTCTTACATAGCAAGGGTAGGGCAGTATCTGCGTGTAGGTTTTTTGGTTTTGTTTTTACCTGCTCACTACAAGCCACCCTACATGTCACAGCTGGCAGTGAGTTGCTGAGGAGTTGCAACAAACCCCCTGACTCTTGGAGGCTTGGCACATACTTCTGCAAAGCCTAGTTTCTCTCACAGATTTGTTGGGTCGTACAGTGATGAAAAAGCTGAGATAACTGGTGTTCATGGAGACAAAATATGTTAGACCTATACTCAAAACCATGTTGTGGCTTAGGCTCCTGTGTATGCAAATACTTCTGTTCTAACACTTCTGCCTTGGCTGCCCAAACTGTATTAGATGAGCCTCTTTTTGCCACAACTGCATTTAAACTTAAGCACCTTATTTACACTTGGTGGTTTAACTACTGTAGACTGGCTCACACACTGGGGCCAGTACTAAGGTCCTGATCCTGCTGTGACCTGGTCGTGCCCAGGGTAGCCACCTGATAATGCCAAGGTCAGGGCAGGCTGTAAAAGGAGAGCAGGTTCTTCCAGTGCTGGTGGGTGACACTGAAGTCAGACTTCCCGACCAGCCACAAACAGTGCTTCTGATTCCCCCACACTGGTTATCAAGAAGCCACTATACAAATACACACAGCCCCCTTTACTGCATTTCAGTCTCTGGCTCCCAGTCTGCCACTAAGTCCAGAAAAGAGACCAGTTATTTAAACTCTATGCTCTTTGGGATCAGAGGGAATCTTCTTAGTAAAGGATCAGCCACAGTACCAGATCAATATAAGTTTGGATGTTACCCAAAATACCACGCTGCCAGCCAATCCTTTAGTAACTAAAACTAAAAGTTTATTATAAAAAGAAAAACAAACAAGAGAAATGTTAAAGGATTAAAGCAATCAGATACATACAAATGATTTGAAAGTCCATATTCATCAGGTTTCTAGAAGAAGTGTTGAGTTGCAGGTTTGTAAAGTCCACCTGGTGTACATCCAGTACCTGGATGGGTCTAAGTCCTTTGGTTCAGTTGCAAAATGAATTGATCCAGAGGTGGGTAGGTGTGTGTCTGCAGCTGGACAGGATCAAAGACAAAATTGTATCTGTGGCTTGATCTTATATACCCTCTGCCTCTGGCCATGCGGCCTGTGGTCACTTACAGGAACCAAAATGGAGTCCAGCGTCACATGGGCCAATCCTGGTAACTCTTCAGGTATGCCTTTAGTTCCTTCCTGGGCCTTTTGCTTCTGTAAAGGTTTTGATGGGTCATTAAGCGGGCTATTGTCCTTCCGCAGCTCTGTCTGGGGTGTGTCGTATACAGCATGGCTTGAACTACAGGTATATCAATGATGTCCATAACTTCCATCACACACACAACACGTGAACATAAAAATCATCTTACTCAGCACATTATAGCTTTTCTAACAGTACCTGACATGGCATATCTCACATGGATCACTATGATTTTGACATACTGATATCACATAACACAAATGCGCGCCCACCACCCCACCAATCCAGCCAGTGTGACACCCCCAACATGAGATTGGTGTAGAAAGGCATAATCCAAGCTCCTGAATACACCTCAAGGCCCCCTCAATCTAGTCAGCGAGACACCTGCAAACTTTTACACATACACGTGCTTAACTTTAAGCACATGAGTAATTTCATTGAAATCAGTGGGACTGCTCTTGTATTTAAAGTAAAGCACAGGCATACCTATAAAAAACAATCCAAACCCCCCCTCCCCCCAAGAGTCCTGTAGCACTTTAAAGACTAACACATTTAATTTCTGCAGGCATAAGCTTTTGTGGGCTGCAGCCCACTTTGTCAGATGTGCCCATGGAAGCTTATGCCTGCAGAAATTAAATGTGTTAGTCTTTAAAGTGCCAAAGGACTCTCGTTTTTGCTGTATAAAGACTAAGATGGCTACCCCTCTGGAACTTTTCAGGCACAACTATGTGTAGGATAAGGGCTTTATGCACAGCTCTCCCACATTGCTTCCTCATGAAACCACACAGTCTGTTAGATGTTTTGCAGAAATGACATTTTCCTGGGTGACTTCAAAGAGACCATGATACCACAGTGATCTGAGTTAAGAAATAACTTTGAGCCAGAATGTGCGTGACAATCAGATGTGTTACAAAAGTATTTTTTTTAAATCCTCAACTCTTCCCTGAAAAGAGTCAGGAAATTCCCCTCACAATTTTCCACACAGCACTAATATTTCTGGCAACTTTTGGAATTCTTTTGTATAATTTTCCACAGCTCACCCTCTTTGCAATGTACCTCACTGAAGAGTCGAATGTCATTCATAATTCCTACAAAAATTCCCATCACAACCGGCACCTACTGGTAGGACTGAAGGGATGAATTCAGTGACTTATGGGGCATGGAGAATAGATTCAGAATCTTAGCTCTAGAAGTGATACTCCCAGCTCAAGGTTGAGGCATGCTGATATGGGGCATGGTGTAGAGAAGTCATGTTGAAATTGCTATGATTGCTTCCTCTGCTGTTTGCTTTGATACTTCACGGGCCTGGCTACCCAGGGCTGTGAATCCAAGCACTAATTTCACTTAAAAAATTCTATTATGAAGCCAGAGGAGATGAGGCATACATTATATGACTTTTTGTCAACTAAAACTATAATCTTTTTAAAGTTTTTGTAGTTGTTTTCTGTGCTACAATCATCAGATTTGCCATGGCGGAAAGCAAGCAAGAGAAGAGCCTGACTCATCTTTTAGATGGCTTGGAAAAGGCCCACAAAGCTGATGTTCAACTTTACACCTCAGGACACTTAAACCATAATAAGCTTTATAAGCCCCAAGAGACTATAAAAGCAAGATACTGGGACAGCGCCAAGAAGCTATCACATTTCACGACAGAAAGAAATCAGTTCCCAGCGCAAAATATATGCAATGAGACAGCCAAGAAGAGGAAAAATACTTTGGCTGATTTCACCCCCAGCACCGTACTGGTTCCAGTATGTGCCAAATCTGAATCTCCTATCTGCAGGCACTCTCAGGCACCCATGGCCAGCGAGGATCTCCCAGTGAACGTTCCACTAACTTCTACTCCTTTGGAAAGGCAGTTGAAAGAGCTTAAAAAGAAAATAGACGAGGAAACTGACAAATTCAATAAGCCGCTTAGAAGAGAAGAGTTAGATGTGCCAGAGTTGAAGGTGTTGAAGTACAAGCCAGTTAAGAACAGCCGACGCTGTGCTGTTGAAGTTGTCAAGGATGAGTACCAGTTTATGCCTTCGTATTTGGCTGGAGTGACTAAAACTGATCAGTTTAATAAGTTCCTACATTTTCAGCGGGATTTCATTGCAAAGCATGATCTGCTAGAGAACGATTTCACTGGGAGCAAAGCATCGGAGCGGCATGAGAGGAAATTGACTCAGGTAAGGAAAAGTGTGTCAGTTATTACAAAAACAACACATCCTTGCCATTCCTAACCCTCCCCACCCCCCAAAAAAATCCTACAAATCTTCTAAACTGTGTGGTGCAAGAAATCATAAACCTGGTCCTTGCCATGAGACAGCTAGTCATTGTAGCCAAGGAGTTACAGTAAGCAGATAATCACTTTGTAGGAATTAGAGATGGAAAAGACTTAGGTTCTCATTTGGATGTGTTTTGGTATTTGCTGGGTCTCATGTTGATCAGCTAACAGTTGATTAATAGGGCTATGAGCAGGGGAATGTATTACAATCTGGACATAAAGAGAGAATAATTTTTACAAGGGCTCAGATCCCTTGATCCTTGTCATGATGGGTGGGTGGGAACGAATTAGTTCTAGGCCAAGAAAGAGTCATAGCACAGGCTGACAGCATGTCGATTTTGGTCCCATTAACCATGCATAGCATGGGGGTCTGTCTCAGAAGCACAGGGTATTGGCTGCTTATGACCTTGATTTTCAGTTCCTGCTTTTAAGTCTAAGACTAATGGCTAACAATGACCATCACTAACCATGATTTGATTTGGGATGAGGCCCTGGACTTTGTATACTGGATGACTCCAGCTGGGCCGTCTATTCAGCTTGAATCAAGAGAGAGTTGGGGAGGTGATGTAGCCAGGCTTTTTGCATCCAGCCTTCCATGCAGCTGGTTTTCCACTTTAAAACTGACTTTGAATTAAGTGCATCCTACTTGGATGTGAATCTCAGAATGGAATGAATGGCACTAGCAGAGGTTCTCTGCTGCACCATAGAATCACTGCTTGCACGGCCGCATTCGAGCCACTGACACTAATTGCTTTGTATTCTTGGAAGCCACCAGGTTTCAGAGGTGTCTCTAAGAAGGGATGCTGCCTTGCTGATGGACCACTTAACTGATGGCCCGGGGGGACTTCACACTGCCTAGTTGTCCTGGGCCATTGATACATTGGCTCCTAATTGTCCTCTCTGTCAGTTTTGTCTGCCTAGGTCACTGTGGTATTCCGAAGCCTTGTGAATGATGCAGGAGGCAGGGCGCTAACTAGAGAACTAAAAGTACAGATGGCAGTAATAGAAATCTGACTGATGGCAGCATAAAAGGTTTTTGAAATGTTATCCTGTGGCTGTGTAAAAGGCAAACGTGGCTCCCAATTTGCATGCTAGCTCTTTTATGAGTGCAGCAGGTAGGCGGTCAATGGTATTTGCAGACAGGGAATTGAGTTTAGCAGACCAGTGAGGAGTGATGGCTGCTTGCCAGAGAGGGAGACAGATAGTCCTGGCTTGGAAGAGGTAGCAGCCTGCCTCAGTGAGAGCATTGGGCAAAGCGGATGCTGGCAGTGCATACCGACTGGGGTGTGACGGGGAGTTCAAGAGGGGAATAGACAAAGGAATAAACACCAGCCTGAGAGAGCCCTCCCAGCAACTGCCTGATTATAGACCTGATGTTGCATTAAAGATATCAAGAGTGCTGACTTGTTTTATGGGCCAAACTTGCACTTACCAATTCTTCACCCAAGAGACTCTGTTTCTTCACTGGGGAGAAAAGAGGATCACGCTGTCAGTAGAATCAGAATCAGCGGAGAGAAGTTTGCCACAATTTGAAATGAAGTGACTGCATGTGGTTCATTATCATAAGCAGGAAAATGGCATCTTGCTATTATAATAAAAGAGCAGTTTAGCCTTAATAAAACACCACAACTGTTTTGCTTCAAAAACATTATCTTTTCTCTACAAAAATGCAGAGAACATTTCCTCCAGGCCAAGTTTGAGTCCATCACTTTTTTTGTTACTTTGTGAAAGTTCACCACAGTTAAAGCTGTTAGCTGGCAGCAATGGCAAATTTGGCCTTTGATCAAATCTGCAAATTTTCTTTTCTGCCTCTGTTGGGAGGTATGAATGATCACAAAGTGAAAACATTCAATGGCTCGTCACCTGAGTAAGGACATCTCCATGAAAAAACAACCAAAACTTACTGTGGAGATGGACAGAGCACTAGAAGACTAGACTAGAAGCACTGCTGAGCAAATGTTGCAGTGGCTGGAAATGGAGCAGATGACCTGACGTGTCTCTTCTGTCTCTAATGCCTAAGATTTGGTAATCAGAGGCGATATCTATATGAACAGTCACGACACCACGAGGTTATAAATGTTGTATACCTTGGCCAAGATTTCCTTATTTTTCTCACTCTCCATGCTAACAGTTTTCTTTAAGGAATGCGATGATGATGGATTCTACGGCTACATCCATATCTGTTGTAAACAAATAATACTTAGTAAATTAGTATATACTTAGTGTATTAGGACTAAATATATTGTTAATTGCTGTCTATAACAATCTTCCTCAGGCTCCTCTTCATTTTCTCTTGGCTATTATAAACAACACATTTTTTCATTTTCAATCTGAGCCTTTCTTCTGACTGCTGAGCAGGAGTCTCCTATGTATTTTGTATCTTGTGAACCATGTTATGAGTGAGAGAGAACCTGTTGTTGACTGATCTACTCCTAACCCTTTAATCTTCCTTTGTTTAGTTTCCAAAATATTTAATTCTGTATGCTCCATGGATCTTTTGAGGGCTGAAGGACTATGGTTTGAGAATCATTGCATTCAAGCCAGTGCTGTGCTATATATACCCCCTAAAGTCAAATGAAGCTGTTGCATCCAACACACATCTACATAGAGTTGTTAATTCTGTTTTCTCTGCAGGAGCTGCAGAAGGTCTGTGATTGTAATCGGCCCCATTTCAAACGGCTGCAGGTCTTTGGGGATGTGTTTGAAGATATTTGCAACAGCTCTTTGATATTTGGAGATATTCTGAAGGAAGTTAAGGTAAGAGGTACTGCTAAGGCTCATCACACGTCATGATCTAAAGGTTCTCTAACTGCTGTTTTACCTCACCAGTGTTACGCCTAAGGGTAAGATTCTGTCAAGGGTATTTTTAGTAAAAGTCAGGGCAATAAACAAAAATTCACAGAAGCCATGACCTGTCCCTGACTTTCACTAAAAATACATTGGAAGATGGGGAACAAGAAAGCTGCAGGGGCTTGCAGCTGCTCCAGCCCACTGCTGCAGAAGTCACGGAGGTCCCAGAAAGTCTCAGAATCCATGATCTTCACGACCAAACTGTATGTGTGTGCCTTCTGTACCCTAGGGACCTTTCATAACATTTCACTAAATCAGCTAACATTGCTCTATGCAACCAGCAAGTCCACCCCTTCCTAGCTACAGTACATGAAGTGATATTTATACGTACAGGTTTGCCCTCCCTGACCTCTTGACCATGCAGTAAAATCAGATACGACTGTTAAGCCTTCCTGTGCTCCTGACATCCTTGAAGAATCTCCTAATTTGCATGTAATTGCTAGGCTCCCAGGGGCTTGGATGATTTTTTTCCTCATTTGTGCTCTCTCCTGCCTTCTCTGCTCTATTTTGCTAAACATACAAAACCAGAGATCTGAAGTACTGAGAGAGAGCAACTGTAGAAAAAGTTAATCTGCCTGCCTGTCCGCCCAGCAATTTGAGGTGACAAAAGCTTGCTGTACACTCATACCATCTTCTGGTATCACTGTGCAAATAGAGAGAGGATCTTCCACAGACCCATTAATGGGATGGCAGTATTGTGGCTCTGAATATGCACACAGTAGGGGCTTGCATAGCATATAAAGATAACGTTTGATTATGTTTATATTCAAATGCAAGTAGGTCCCAAAGCTCTATTTTGTAAAAATAGGTTTGACAACAGGCAAGTGAGGCCAGGTAAAATATAAGTAAAGTTAAGTAGAACAATTCAGAAGCAAGTTGGAAACAAGTTAGGGCATATCCCCAGGTCATGTTGTCCAGCCATACTGAAAGGACAGGAGACACTTGATATGGTTTTAAGCAGGTTGCAACCTTATTATTAGATGTCTGGGGCTACCTAGCAGATAAAAGTGTACAGTGCAAATAACTCCATTATCATTTAGTATCTATCCAGGGGCTTCTGCCAGCTGCCCTTTTTTTCATCCTGGTCTCCGAGCCAACCCATTACTGGGACCTTGCCACCCACGCCTCGAATGAGAGCTAAGGTGGGCTATAAGGAAGAGCGGTTCTGTGGTCTGCTGTGCTAATCATAGGAGCCCCCAGATGACTCTGATATGGCCTCTGGGATTCCCAATCCTTGCCCTGGCCCATTTATTACCCTGCTAGATCCACCCTTATCTCCCCCATGTAAAGCCCCAAAGGAACAACTTGGGCCCACATCCCCCACCTCACCGAGGCCCCCGGCATCTGTTGCCACATTGTGTGGCATGGGCTCACCTATTCCCGCAACCTCCATCTGATGCCAGTTCAACTCACCCCGCCATCAGCGTTACCCCCATCTCCCGCAATCCGGTGAATCAAATGTCCTGGCTCTGGGCAACCACGTACGCTTTATTACCCTGCTAGATCTGCTTCTTTAATAAATACCAACTTTTAAAGTCTTTTGCCATTTATCTAGTCACCGTATCCCTTCTCTATTGACTACCTGTGCTGGATATCTGCCACAAGGAGGCACCAGTAATTAGCTTTGTTTCCTCCTCCTGAAACTCAGTCAGATTGCCAGACATCTCTTAATGCCCCCTTTTATATCAGCCAAAAACGTGTCTGTGCCCAAGTCTGACAGGTGAACCCCGTCCTCTTGAAATAACTATGGTGTCCCATATGCTATTCCAGGATGCAAAATTACCAACCCTCCTATGTCCCCTAATTAACTCACAAAATGGTGCGGCCTTGCTATGCGTGCTGTGGCCACCACTAGCCAGGCACAGAATGCCTGCCCTGGGGCAACTATCTGGCAGACAAAGCTAAAGTGCACCACAATAGACTGCAGCCCTTGAAGAGTAAGTTTCTTGGCTCCTATAACTCTCCTAAGTAAGCCCAGTAGCTCCTAAACCTTATCCTGAGGGAGCTGTGATATGCCAGTCTTTGTGTCTTGCTCAAACTCCAGGTAGGTCAATGTAGTGGAAGGTACCTCTGTTTTTTCCTCTGCTGGCGTACCCCCACCTGTGTAGCCAGCGTCTGACAGGTGTCCAACAAGTGAGCTCACCCATCCAACCCTGCCCACCCTGAAAACAAAAAGTTATCTAAAGAATGCACAATTTGGCACAGTCCAGCTGCCCGCATCACTGCCTAGTGCAACTTTGTACTAACGTTTTCAAATGTTTAAGAGGATATTGCACAGCCCATGGGCAGAGCTTTGTCAAAATAGAATTGTTCCTCAAAAGAGAGACTCAAAAGGTTGATGTCCAATAGATGCACTGGCAGTAGTAAAAAGGCAGACTTGATATCACATTTACCCTTAATGCCTCTGGGCCTCAAGAACTTACCACACACATGAATTCGTCAATGGAGGAATAGCGCTTGGAGCACAGAACTGGATCTATTCCATCATTAATGGAACTACACTGTTGGTATGATCATGATGAATTAATCGATATTCTCCTGAAGCATTCTTGGTGACCAAGCCCAGTGGGGAAAAACCTACAAGTTCTCTATAGGCAATTGCTTGACTGGCCCAGCTAACCTACCCTCATTTAATTCCCTCATTTAATTCTTTTTCTTTACAATATGGCCCATCTCTGCTAATGACTTTACATTTTTTGGTATTACATGACTCCTACTTCCCGTAAAGGGGATCAGAAACCCCACAAAAAACCCTCCCACAAATATTCCCTATCTGCTTTCTTAGGGTAGTCCTACACGAGCAGCCCAAACATCTCCAGTTTACCTGGAAATGGTTCCCTTGCCCACTCCATGGCTTTCATCTCACCCACTGCCCTGCTTGCCTTCTGTCCCCCATAGCCTGCTCCAGCCCAACCAAACCCATGGGTATCACTTGACCTATGCCCCCATTCTGTCTCCCTCCCCCGCAACCTTCCCCTACTTCTCTGGCAAGAATGGACTGTATGGGTCCCAAAGCATTATATCCTACCTGTTTATATCCATATATTTAAACAAGGCTGGGCTTCTCTCCGCGTAAGCCTCTGAAATCACACCTGCACAGGGAACAAAAGCAGCCTCCCAATTTTCCCATATTCTATCTACCCTGGGCTGCTGAGACAGCTTTCTGTTCTGTCCTGATTTACTGTCCATCAGCAGCTTCCTGTGCAACAGTGACAATATGTCCATGTATTCCCCGTACAGAATTATATCCCTAGTAATACTGAGAAGTGTTACTTCATGTCTGCAATTCCTGCATAACAGTACTTGGGACTAACTGTTGGGGTGCCCTGTTGCCCCCCAGATACTTCTGGGACAGCAACTCTATCCCATGAAGTTATAGTTCTTGACAATGGGAGAGTTGAAAGGTGCCCAGGGCTCTCCCCCCTCCACTGAGGGCTACCAGACCTGTGAGAGGGGCGTGCCCCCGATGTCTATCACCTGTCTCCCAAACTTCTGCCCATGCTGGGCTTCCATCACTACTCTGTCCAGACCCCTCACCCATGGATGTCCCCAGCTGTTGCAACAACTGTAAGTTAGCTTGTAGCAGCTGTGAAATACCATTAACCTCCCTACAAGGTGTTTGCACCCCCAGATGACTCTGATATGGCCTCTAGGATTCCCAATCCTTGCCCTGGCCCATTTATTACCCTGCTAGGTCCACCCTTATCTCCCCCATGTAAAGCCCCAAAGGAACAACTTGGGCCCACATCCCCCACCTCACTGAGGCCCCCGGCATCTGTTGCCACATTGTGTGGCATGGGCTCACCTATTCCCGCAACCTCCATCTGATGCCAGTTCAACTCACCCCGCCATCAGCGTTACCCCCATCTCCCGCAATCCGGTGAATCAAATGTCCCAGCTCTGGGCAATCACGTACGCTTTGGAAGCCCTGCAGTGCTGTGGGAACAATCTCAGAAGCAAGTGCCCTGACCGCTTGTATCAATTCCCAGCTGACTATCCTACTGGCAGATGCAGCCAGCTCCCCGGTGGGCGTGTTTGCTTCCCTTGGAGTCACCCCAGCCATCAACGTAGGGGACTGCCTTTGGTAATGAAACACACCTTCCTCAGCTCCGCCAGCCTCAGTTCCAGGACCAGCCCCTCGCCCGTTGTGAGGATCCTACCACTGGTTCGCCCGTACAATACCACTCCATCTCCGCTGTGCAGTGCTTGAAACTGTCCCCTGCCCCCCATCCAAGTGCTGATGCTGAGCCAGACAAGGAGGGGGAAGCTACATTCCCCCCTGCCTAAGGTGACCAGATAGCAAGTGTGAAAAATGAGGCCAGGGGCTGGGGAGTAATAGGCCTCTATATAAGAAAAAGCTCTGAATATCGGGACTGTCCCTATAAAATTGGGGCATCTGGTCACCCTTCCCCTGCCCACAGCAGGAGACACCTCAAACCCAATCCCCTATGCCTCTTCACACAGCTTGGTTGCTACCAGGGGGGCTATGTTCCCTCCTCCTGATGCTTGGAGATTCACTACCGAACTCCGCATCCACCCCCATCTTTCTGCTACTGCTCTCCTGCTTCTGCTTCTCCCTCTCCGGACTGGGGGAAGGGTGGGATTCCCTCTCCTCCCGGCTACCACCATCTTGTGTGCCGGTGTTCTCTGTTCCCTGCAGCTGCTTCACCTGGTCCGGGGAAAAGGTGCTTCTTCCACCGGGCTTGTCCCTTTTCAACTCCCCAGCCCTTCTGATCCCTGGGATGAGTCAGCTTCGCCACGGGGACCCATTCATCCTTTTGCAGCAGCTTCTCTGAGCCCGTCTCCTCCCCCTTCCAGTAAAGCCTTATTCCTCCCAGCCCCAGCAAGCTGGACAATCCCCCCACATAAGGTGCGGTGCAGTCATGTAAACATGTTTGGTCCTAACTGGTTTTCAAGTGTTTTAAATAGAATGTTAATGTTTTGGAGAATGCTATCTATATTAATAGTTAGTGGGACGGTATATATGTAAATACTAATTAAAATAATATTTAATGTTAAATAGCCAATGATAAAGTAAAAATATATTTCATTATGGTAGCTGAAATATAGATATGGTAAAAGGTAAATATAATTTTAATTATTTAAGGGGTATTATAATTGATTTTAAAAAGGGTAGCCCACTAATTTTAGTTTAGGCACACCCATCCACTATCAAGGAATAATAGAAAAAGGATTTTCCTCATTTAGGGACTAATCACCACCTAAATCTGTAATTTCATCTTAAAATATAAATATAAATGCTGTGTGTGGTCATATTGAATGCCCATTTGGTTTAATGATTTTATATTAAATAAAGTTTTTAATTTTATTACTTAATGTGCCATTCACAGTCTTCCACTAAATTAAATTATCTATAACCACCCTGAAGGCTCAAATCTTAAAAAATTCAGTTTGGTTTTATCACTCATTTTTAAACTATGAATTGGAAATACATAAATCAAAGGTTACACTTCAAGGTCTTTAGCAATTAACTAGGTCTCTTACCTTAATTGGACAAAATCTTCAATCTTAATAGGCATGGAGCCTATGCCTTTAAAAGGTACTGAATCCTGAGTTTCACAAGATCTTTAACTGTGACTTTATTAGTGCCAGGTACTCTATATTTTCAATACTTTCCTTTCATCTTCATTTAGGTTGCTGTTCTCCAGTTTCTATATGTCCTTTCTTTTTTTACCTGGGCTAGTGCAGGGAAGTGTGTCGCAGATATTGGGAGTCTCACTTTCCAATTCATTCTAATTAGGGTTGCAAACATTCTGGGAAAAAAGAGAGGGACGGAGTGCATGTGTGTGTGTCTCTTCACTTTCTTTTAATTCCTAGACGTCCCCTGCTGGTCAGATTGCAAGCCTGTCCAACATGCCCATCAGGATTTTGTGCTGTTTAATGAAATCATAATGCTCCCTAGTCAGAGCCTCCTCCTTGCTGTATTGTCCAACAAGTTGTAGGACGTTATTACCATGTGCTACAGGCACGCTGCACTTGATAAGATGCACATGTTGTAGTGAATAAGGCAGAGGGTTTGGAGACCTGGGTCTTATCCCTGGATCTTCCACTGACTCGGTGTGTAACCTTGGGCAGGTACCACAGGGGCTGATTTTCATGTGATCCGCCCTCTCAACGGAGATAAAATTTTCAAAAGAGCTCAGCTCTGATGTAGTCATCTAAATAAAAGCCAGCTTTTCAACAGAGCATAGCACTCAGTGTGTTGAGCTCGTTTGAAAATCTGGCCTCAATTTTGGGTCCTGAACTGTCCTGAGAAATCAGGGCTTAAACTTTTGGTGCCTTCATTTCCCTCTTTGTAAAATGGGAATAATAATACTTTCCTGCGTAAGGTTCTTAGAGATCTACGTATGAAAAGTGCTGATTGTTATAATCTAGCTGCCCTAGTCAGTGTTTGTTATTCCCCCTCTGGTTTTGAACTGGCATCATGTAAAAGGATAACATTTAAAACTCTGTCCATGGGCATCAAATCTGTTTGTCCCTCAGGCTGCTATCTTGTGATAGCGACTCTCATATGGAACAGAACCTAAAAACACTGTGAAGAAAACTGAACTTCACTCTTTCTGTTCTGTACATAGTCACGTTATGCCATTGGCATTAGGAAGTGCCATGGTGACATACCAGCTGATATCTGAGAGGGAGCGAAATGGCAACACTTCACATTTGTTAAGAAAGTGAACATACCCCAGTGCTTTCCAATAGTTGGCAGAGGGTACCGGCAAAGGACAGGAAATAGAGTTCTGTCTGGGATGAATGACAGCGAGAAGAGAAGGAGATGGGGGTTGGAAAGGTGTTGAGCAAAACCAATCTCTGTTAAGGAAATCTAGAGGGAGTGGAAAGAACGCACTAAGAACTGGCATATTTACTAACAAATGACATAATCAAACTCTTTCAAATGACTTCAGTGAAACCAAGACCATACTCAGTACCAACCATCTCAGAAAAGATTCTTGTGGAGCTCATAAAAGATGTGGTTTCCAGTGTTGAAGGAAATCCAGTCTGTATAATCTCTGAACACTGTTGATAATTGTTCTATAATGCTCCCCATTCCTCTTTATTTATTTAGAATGAATATGAGCTCTACATGGTGATACTTCTGGATTCTCTGCCTACAGCACAATACAAGGTAATGGTCATTTGCCAGTGGCTGTGCAGAATGAGGTGTTACTTGCATTCAAAAGTTAGAAAACAGCAGGAGGAGCCACATGCAGGAGTTAAAACTTCCTTCAGATACATGCAAACAGCCGTATGCACACATGCACATAGACACACAACATACATGAAATTGAACAGCCCTTGATTATTTTCTCCTGTGATTTAGACACATTTGGGACCACTGGAAGTGATTTCCACTTATCTTTGATACAAAGATCTCAAGTTTGCCATTCACTTCATTGCTCAGAGAACTTTAGCAGGAGCACCACTAGCAAAAGATAAGGAGGCAGCAGGTTTCAGGGCATGAAAACAGAGCTGGCAGAAACAATAGGAATTGAATGTGTTGAAGCAGTTCACCCAACCAAGAACTTTGGCTATGCAGTATATGCATTGTTGGGGACTGTGACTTCGCTGAGGAATATTGCATCTGCACACTGTTCTTTCTGTATTAAGATATGTTCCATTTTCTCCTGTGATCAGAAGGGGGCATTTGAGTTGACTGAATGGCTCTGGGGATTCATAATTTAAATCCAGAGTTATTTATCTCTAAGTCTCTGCTTTGAAGCCAGCCCAGATTGCTAGTGACTGAAAGTCACTACCATTGACATCTGTTTGTTGGTCTCTGTTGAATGATTTAGTGGTTTCACTCCAATTCCTGGTGGACTTATATCTGCGTCACAAAAAAATGCCCTCACAAATAGCAAAGAAAACATTCTGAGTAACTGCCAAGCTGCGGTGTCCAGTTATGGTGTAGACAAGTTACATAAATATATTTTCACATAGCCAGATGTTTAAAGCTCAGAGAACAGGGAGGGTGCATCAGAGAAATGTTCTGCGCTGCAGTTTTGTGGGGAGCATAAAATCTGAATTTAAACTTTGGTATTTGTACTGAAAATTACACAGAGCTGTGTAAACATTTCAAGCTAGATTCTCCTATCTAAGGCAATATTGGGGTGTATTGTTCCCTTTAAAGCAGGAGGAGAATTCTTTCTGTGCAGGAAAACTCGCCATTGGAATAAAGCTGGTAAAGTTAGCTCCACTTGCCTTCTACATCAGCTGCCTGTCCCGCCCTTTCCCTGCTCAGCATAAATGGAAGAAAAAGGCACATCAGCGGTGTTCTGAGGTGAAGTGCAGGCAGGACAAGGAGGGAATGTGCCATGATTCACTTGATTCTCCACCAGCTTGTAGTCACTGTGAAGCCCTAACTTGGGCCAGGGGACAGAAACTGGCTCTCTAAGGGTACATATGGATACACAGTGGTTGGGCGCATATTTCCCAGAGTGGGTATGCAGACATCTAGCTTGCACATTAAAATTAGTAGTGTCGCTGTGGTGGCCTTGCTGCCCGAGTACAGACCTGTGGAGTCAGGTAGTCTGGTGCGTTTGTTCTCCAGGGGGTACCTGAATGGCCACACCTGCCGTTGTGGCCACATAGCTATTCTTAGCACTCAAGCTCAAGCAGAGCTAGAGCACGTCTGCCCACCCGCACTGGGAAACACGCTCCCAGCCTCTGTAGACACACCCAAAGAGGCTTATTCTCTGCTTATCATTTTTTTATTCTCTCTGATTGACTGTGTTTTCTGCTGTTATATATTGCTGTTATGAAGCTTATAACACAAGGATACTGTGTGACATTTGACACTTTCATTTTGCTTTTACTGGGTTTTTTCAGTTTTGAAATGTAAAGGAAATTATTTAGGTCTATGGTCTCCAGCCAGCCACAAGTACAGGCTCTTCTTGTACTCTCAAGGTGAAATTCCTGGCCCTATGGGAGTTTACCATTCACTTTAATGGGGTGCAGATTTCACCCTAGGTACCACCTCCCTTCCTTAATGGCACTCTGTGCCGGGGCGGTGGTACTGCTGTGTACTATTGATGATCTGCTGAAACCACAATGGAAGGTAATGATGAGCTTGGCACACCTGAAAGCAGTGGAAGTGTGCTTTCTCTAGAACAACTAGCTCATGACACAGTGGAGAAGCAACAAAAGGGATTGTCCCACAAGTAGCAAAGCCTTCAGGTGGGTAGGAATGGATGGATAATTAGCTGGGGGAGATGCACATCATTGTCAGTCCTCTTTCTGTTGGGAACAGCCTTTCTCTACCTTTCCAATATCTCTGTGGAATTAGAATGAATTGTCTGTTTATAAAGATGGTTGTAAAACACACAGTAATTTTTCTGGTTCATTATTGGAAGTGTTCTCCTTTGAGCAGCTCTTTCAGAAGCTTCCCTTCCAATTGATTTTCACCTAAAAAAAATACCAAAAAAAAAATTGAAAAATAAAATAAATAAAATAAGTTGTGCTAGATACCGTGCATCCAGTGAAGAAAAATTGTACAAGTTCTTGCATGTTTCTCCCATATGCCCCTTATAAAAGTGCAAACCTGATCTTTCACTCCAGTTTCTGTAATCTCACAGACCTTGATGGCTCAGGTAAAGGGTATGCAAAAAAGAGCCGTGAAGACGCACGAAATAGAAGAGATCAGACGAGAAGTACAAATACTTGTGAAAAAAGCCAGAAGTGTCTTGGAGAGAAATGAAGAGTAAGTGCTGTAAGTGTAAGACATGCAAAATATACGTGTTATCCCACTTTAGTGCCTAGTAAACACAGAGGATAAAAGTCTGTTACTATTGCAAAATAAATGGAATTATTCCTAGCTCAAACTATTCAGTCCCTACTGTATTGTTGAAATCTTGCTGATGACCCATTTGCATAAGTTGGAAACAAACTATGTTTTGTTTCAACATACACCCTTAAAATAAAATATTATTTCATCTGCACTCGATCAATCACAACCCCTAAGATTCCCTTCTTCCACTTTCACCACCCCTTCCACCACACTCTGGAACTAGCCAGTCAGTGTAACCTGGTTGACTTTTTTCCCCTTTATTTTTTTTCCTTATACTTTTTGCATGAGCTAGTCTACCTAGATTAGGTAACTGAATAAGTCTGTTTAATTTGTTTTGTAGTTATTTTTATTCGGTCAAAATTATGTACATAACAGCATTAGTACTGTGCTTTTCAAACTTATTTTCCATGATTCTGTGATTGTTAAGATATTGAAGTGTGACAGAATCTTGCTCACACTAAAGGAAACGCTAGCAAAAACAATTAAGTACCTAATTGACAGTGGCCAAACAGTTATACATGTGTGTATGTGTCTATGGAGACAGACTGTGTGACAGAGTGGTGTGGGAGATGGGTTTTATTGGTATGAGTTTGGGATGGCTCAGAAATGCGGTGTAAAACGTTAATACCACCTCACAACGTCAGGCATTCTATATATGCAATGTATCTTACAAATGTTTAGAGTTTAAGAAAAATGTACTTTGACTATTCTCTGTATTCTGCTGCCTTAGATACCATGAATCCAACTGTGTCAGGCTCAGAGGGAATAATACAAACCTCCAAAAATGACTTAAACTATGTCTTCAAATCTGACAACACTAGGTATAGAAGTCCATTATCACAAGACCTTTCAGAGCTAGAAAGGAGTCTGTTATATAAGAAAAATTGGAAATTTCCCTGTCCCAGTGGTCTCTGTATTTCTAGCCTTGCAGGGCCACTAGTAATCTGAATTTAAAGCTGTAACATTTTTAAGTAGACAAAAGGATTTACTAGTGTGGAGTGAATTTTGCTTGTCCTGGGCCTTGGCCTCGTGTAAAAGAAACATTTCTTGGTTGATATCTTATTTTAAAATGGTATCTGTTTGAAGCTGCTTGAAATTTTAAAAGAAGTCCAGGGGAGATGGATTAATCAGCAGAAGGTAGGTGAAGAGATCCAAGTACATGATCAGCTGATCATCACATGGCTCTGCAATGGGTTACATGGACAAAACTTGACATGTGTTTCCAGGCCATGTGTGTAGCCTACCATGTGTTTAAATAATGTGTAAATGTTTCAGTATTTCCAGTTAGCAACCAAGTTGTTTTCTTTCTGCTTTTTTAAATCCAGAGTAACTTCAATCTGAATTACCATTACTCTGTAAAATTTGGCCTATAGATGACAGTGGGAATCCTCACATGTGTAAGAGGTGCCGGTTTACCTGAATTGTCTTGGCTTGTTTCTAATCTGCAACATGATACTCATAACACGGCTGCGATCACATAAACACCTTGTTCTCTTTTGTTCCACTCTAGGCTCAGAAATGAATTAGAAATTCAGTTGTGGGTGAGTCAGTCTCCTGAGAGTAAAATGGGTGAGTAACAGTGCAGGTTACAGGTTCAGAGACGGGCTACTAGGATGATCCGAGGAATGGAAAATCTGCCTTATGAAAGGAGACTCGAAGAGCTTGGCTTGTTTAGCCTGGCCAAAAGAAGGCTCCGGGGGGATATGCTTGCTCTATATAAATATATCAGGGGGATTAACGTTAGGGAGGGAGAGGAATTGTTTAAGTTTAGTACTAATATAGGTACGAGGTCGAATGGGTACAAATTGGATATTAGGAAATTTAGACTAGAAATTAGACAAAGGTTTCTAACCATTAGGGGAGTGAAGTTCTGGAATAGCCTTCCGAGGGAAGTAGTGGGGGCAAATGACTTATCTGGCTTTAAGACTAAGCTTGATAAGTATAATGGAGGGGATGTTATGATGGGATAGTTTAATTTGAGCAATTGATTTTGGATTATCGGCAGATAAGTCTGCTCAATGGTCTGTGGGAATGCTGGATGGGATGGGAACTGAGTTACTGCAGAAAAATCTTTTTTGGGTGCTGGCTGGTGAGTCTTGCCCACATGCTCAGGGTTTAGCTGATCGCCATTTTTGGGGTCGGGAAGGAATTTTCCTCCGGGGCAGATTGGCAGGGGCCACGGAGGTTTTTCGCCTTCCTCTGCAGCATGGGGCATGGGTCGCTTGCTGGTGGATTCCCTGCAGCTTGAGGTCCTCAAATCTCATTTTTGAGGATTTCAATAACTCAGTCATGGGTTCGGGGTTGTTATAAATGTGTATGGGTAGGGTTTTGTGGCCTGCCTTGTGCGGGAGGTCAGACTAGATGATCATATTGGTCCCTTCTGACCTATGAGTCTATGAGTCAGTGTGGATTTACAGAAAGAGTGTCTTGCGAAAAATACAGACAAAAAATCCACACATATTATGACTCAGGGTCTTGAAACGCTCTAAAGCAGTGGTTCCCAACCATTTTGGCTTGAGGGCCACAAATATAATTTTTACAACCCTGAAGGGCCACCAGTCTATCAACTGATAAAAATGTATTGATGTATACACCATTAAGAACTACAAATCACTACATATTTAAAGTAAACATTTTGATGCTTCTGTGCTCATTTTTACCTTCACTATTTTACACCTACAAATTACTCACGGTATGTCACACACTCACAGACAAAGCACCAGTGTAGATGAGTGACTGTCACCACACACTGAAGCACATGGCCTGGCAGCTAAATCACGGTGGGTGGCCTGCTAAGGGCAGGCCAAACCGTAAGGCCCTGATTTTTAGAGTCCTGCCCTTCCTCAAGCATGGTAAGTCCTGGCTGCTCCACCAGCAGCTCCCCCACACCCAACTGCAGCCAGACGGAAGGAGTTCAGTGAGGAGGCAGACTCCTCACTGATCTCCCGTCCCCTTGGCTGCAGCAGGGAAACTGCACACGTCTTGTAGCCCTGTGCGCTCCACCTGGGTCCCTAGGCAATGGCTACCTTTTGCAGCCAGGGAAATGGGAGATCAGTGCTCTCCTCCCTCTGGCTCCAGCAGGGACTCCAAGCACCTATAGACCCAGGAGGAGCTCTTTGCCATGCTCCCTGCTACAGCCAGGGGGAGGGGAGCGCTGATCTCCCATCCTCTTGACTGTAGCAAGGAACCTGCACCGGTTTTGTAGCCCCGTGGCAACATGCCCCACCTCTGTTCTTAGGCAGCAGCTCCCTTCTTCAGCCAGCAGGAGGGGAGTGGTGGGCCACTTTGAAAGACCCCACTAGTCACTTTTGGCCCCCAGGCCACAGGTTGGGACCACTGCTCTAAAGCTAAGCAGCTGTTAAAGAAAAACAAAGAAATATATCTCAGTGGTGCTGGGAGCATCTTGTGGAATAAGGCAACATTTATTACCTTTCTGTCATTCTGGGCCTGATCTAAATCCCACTGAAATCAACAGGAGAATTTGCATTTATTAAAGAACATGGGGCATGCCATACCAGATAAGAACTGTGGTCCATCTAATTAGATATCTTATAGCCAGCAGAAGATGCCTCAGATGTGAGATAATCTGACCCTTCATGAAGGTTTCTTCCTGATCTCTAATAGTCGGAAGGCAGGTTAAGCATTGCTGTGTGAACTTTTAGAGCCCTTTCAAAAACTCTTTTGAGCATCAGCTATTATAACTCAGGATAATCTTGTTATTCATATAAATGTCTGATCCTTCTTCAACGCTTGCTAAATTCTCAACCTCAACAACATCCTGTTGCAATGAGTTCCACATCTAATTCCACAGTGCATGAAAAATTATCTCCTTTGATCAGTTTTGAATTTGCCTTCAATGAGAAATGACTTTCTGTCTTTCAACTGATTCAATAAAGAAAAGAGTATGTGAATTTGGAAGCCCATGAAAGGGCAGCAAAGGAAGGAGTCTTTATTTTCTGATGAACTGAGTCATTTCTGAAGCTGTGTAAAATGTCATCAGGCTAGAATACAGCATGCCATGTCTGACTGCATAGTGCATCCTATGTTTTATGAATTTGTCAAACTTCTCTATTTATAGCAGACGCAAAACATGGCTTCTTCCCATAGCATGTGACCATATCAAATGGTAAGCTACCACACTGTAAATAGAAAGAATAAATAGCTACATGAGTTGTTAAACTGAGATGCTTTCTGGCCGTCTCTGATAGCTGCTTCACAAATATATTAAATACTACCTGAAAGCTTCTGAAAGGGGAGGAGATAACTCTGTTTTGGCCCATATACTCCCTCTCAATTAAATACCCATGGAATTATACCCAAACTCTATGCGATCTCTGATCAGTGCTATATTTTGGGTGCTACTATGCGTATCTTACCCACTGTTATGAACGCACGTTACATAGGAAAGGGGTTGTAGAATCAAACCAACTTCTGCTTTTTCGTCACTTGGGAAATACTTTGGCCCAAATTCTGACCTGTTGTAACTGCATGCACTTCAGTGGACTTAGCCAGGGCTGCATTTGTCTTGCTATGTTTGATTCTACATAAAAGTACAGGCTCTGAATTCTAAAGCTTTAGAGCTGTCCTGCTCAGAAATTATCTTTGGCTCTAGATCTCCTGCAGAGCTAATGAATTTGAAATGTCTAGGCCAAGACACTTCTGAGAGATGGCTGTGCATGAAACGAGTTAGAAGATTTATGAACTCTGTGAAATCACTTCCTTTTTCAAAGTCTTGCATCTCAAAAATACTTGCCCAATTAATCTCAAGCTCCCCTCCCTGATATTTTCAGCTAACTAGATAACTGTACGTGGGAAGTTTCAGATGAAAAAGAATTATAAAGAACAAAGTCAGAAGGGAGTAAATGCTGTGCTTAAAAGCTCCAATATGAGATTGAGGCCCAAACGCACTAGTCACTTTGCAAATACATACTAAGAGACAGTCCTTGCTCTGTAAGCTTATAGTCTAAATAGACAGGACAGACAAAGGAAATACTATTATTATTCCCGTTTTACAGATGGAGAACTGAAGTACAGACAAATTAAGATATTTGGCAAACATCACATAGGAAGCCTGTGGCATAGGCAAGAATTGAACCCCGGTCTCTTGATTGCAGAACTTTAACCACAGTAATGTTTAGTATTTGTGCCTTCAAAACTTTTATGAACCTTGCAAATTACAGCATTGTTTTTAGTATCTCTGTCCTTAAAACTCACCTCTGCAGTGAGGTCTACCAAACATTTGACAATGGACAGGTGGGTATGCAGTGACTGCTGTTTGCTATACCAAGTACGACCATTGGCTGGACTACTGAAACCAAAGGCAGATATTTGATGCCACAGATTTCCTGGTGGGGACGAGTGGAAGAAGATGTTGCTCACTGCTTGGAAGAGGAAACTAAGTTAGAAACTTAGTGTGCAGTTGGGGAGGTCACCTGGAGAGCAGGGGATCCATGGCTTGACATGAACACGAGAGCACCACCATAACAAAATACTGTATAATTTATGAAGGGCTATTTCTAAATATTCTAGCAGATGCTTCCCAGTCATACTTCACTCATTAACTGGACAGATTTTTTGTTCTATTTTTTTAAACACGCAATCAACTTTATTATCTAGTAGGAATGAAACTGACACTATCATTCTTGTGCTGCCAGACAAGCCGTAATTCCTAGGTACCATGCGTGCCTGCAAGCTGATTCATCATCTGGCAATTTCTGAGAAAAGAGCATGCAATCTAATTTCTCGCTGGTCTCTGTGTAGGCATTTTGCCATTTTCGCTGGGTTCTCAAACTGAAATTGCAACAGTGTAGCACAAAATAGCCAAATAACTCTCCAGCAACAATGTGACCCATTAACTATCCTGGCCTTTTTATAGTTCCAGAGACCTCCAGTGACCATGCCATGAAACTGCCTGAAGGGAAACATCTCTCCCTTGCTGAACAAATTGAATCCATGAGGTGCCAGGTTCTCGCTAAGTGGGAGGAAATGCAAGCGATGGAGAAAGAGATCAGAGAAACCATGACTCACGCTGGGATAGCAAATACTACAGAGAAGACTGCGAAAGACATAGAGGCATGACAATTATTTGTAAATTGTTCCTACCACATTTATTGGTGCCTAACTACTTCAGTGATGGGCTCTTTAGAAAACAAGAGGGAGAGCTACTCAGTTGTCTTTATTTTCTCCTTTGATAACGTATATCTCTACTCCTTATGCTTACATGGCTGCAAACACCATGGTGTTTAGGCTGTGATCCTGCACTGTGATGTATATGGGTGACCCCCGTTGAAGTAAATGGAGCTCTGCCGACCTAGGGGTCTGTGTGCAGGCACCGCATTGCAGGATTGAGGCTTTAGAGCCATGTATTTTGTAAAGGACATAAGTTAAAATATATAACTGATACAGGGGCTGAGTCTGATTTTTTTAAATCTATGTTCTCTTTTTTTGCTCCTGCACTAGGAGGGTGATGATAACTGTGTGCACCGAGAAGGTCATTACAGGTGGAATTTTCAAAAGCACTCAGTTGGCCTAACTCTTCTCCTATTGAAGACAATGGTAAAACTCCCATTGACTTAAAAGGGAGCAGAGTTGGGCCAGCACAAAAGTGCTTTTTAAGAATCCCGCCCTTGGATGTCTAAATATCTGAATGTGCCGGCAAATCAGTTTCCTGGATGTCTAAATGAATTTACCTGCAAGCACCACATTTCAGGCACAAAAAGGAAGTCCTGGTTAAATCCAGACTGATAATATCAGGCCTACAATATATTGTCAATATTTAATAAAATAATTACTTAATAAAGCCAAGCAGAGGAATAAAACTACAAATATGTTAATATTTGTTACAGAATTACTATGATTATCTATTTAATTGTATTCCAGCAGCATACAGAGGTCCCAGTCAGGATTAGAGCTCCCTGTGCTATGCTTAAGAGAGAGCTCCTGTCCCAGAGTGTACAGTCTAAGGCTCTGATCTTGCAGAGATGTATTCAAAGGCCTATCTTGAATTCAGTGAATGGTCCCATTGAAGTCTTGGGACCACTGACAGTATGAAAAGTTAAATGTGTGGAAGTGCCTGCAGGATTGGTGCCTAAGGCATTAAAAAAACAATTCCCTTTCCTTTGGAAATTGTGCAATTAGAAATACCACAAGCTCTTGATAGAGACATGCTTTGCCTATCCCTGCCCATGGTGACGTGAATAGGAATCCCAACTGTGTTAAGTGAAGTAATTTCCTGAAATCAAATAAAAGCTGAATATTCCGTGCTCATGCAGAAAGTGAAATGTGGCATACTTAATGATGGGTAGACATGATTTAAATACCCATCTAAAATTCTCCAAACCTTTCATCCTCTAAAGCTGAATTTAGCCTTCTATCAGGACATCAGATCCATTCAGTTAGTTGTACGAGTAGCCATGCAATTGGGTGGTATCCAGGAAAAAATATGAAAACAAAAAAACAAACCAAAAAGCATGCACACTCCACGCTTTTTGTCTTTTCCAGATCAAGCCCACTGACCATCATTGTGTCGCTGGGTTTCACTTGGGCGCATTTAAACTGACTGACCACCTTCAGATTTTTTGTCTTGCCTGCCAGTTTTTTCAATCTTGTCGTCTTATCAAAATGCATAAGACAGAAGACTTTAGTTTGCTTTAAAAATAACCTGCTACCCACAAATGACAAACACTCATTTGGAGAAAACAGTTTTGACTCCGTTCAATTTATATAGTGATAATATACTAGACCAGTGAATAACAGCAATAAGCCACCACAATCTTCCATTCTTATGCTGGCAAAGAAAAGGTTATAAACCTATCACTTTTTCTGAAATGTTTCTATTCAAACGGATCAGCAATGCATGAGTTATGCTCCTCACAGCTAAATAAACAATTAATTTCTGTACAAAAAGGGAAACACCTTAAGAGACCAAATTCTTTTCTCTGCTCCAGAGAGACCTATTAAAAGGGATGTGAGTATCCAGAAGTTCCTTACATGTTTTTAACTTTCTGTTCGTGGGGCTTTTCTTATTTGTTTTATTTTTTGCCTGATTTTACCTGAGTTGTAATGAGGAAGAGCAGCCGGCAGAGGGGAATGTTGCACAACGCTCTCAGCCTCAGAGACTCAGCAGCTGTCTGAGGCAGAACCAGCCGGATGCTTCACAGGCAGCCACTCCAGGCACCTTCAGCAAGGATTTGAGCCCTGAGAGTGAAGAGGCCCTCTGCGCAGTCTGAGGAGTTAGCTACCCCGGTGCAGGGTCGGTTGCTTAATCTGGCCTTGACTGTATCAGGTGTATATGATTTCAAATGATTATTCATGATCATAAATCTGTAATCTGATCCTCCCACTCACTGGGTACCTAGGCAAAGGGCAAGCATGCTATCATTTAAGAAGAGCAACTTAATTGAACTAGCTTCTCTCTGTATTTCTCCTAACACTAGGGTCTCATCCCGCTAAGGTGGCAATAGCGTACTTTGCATATATGTTGCATTTTAAAAACAGGTCAGTTCAACAATTAGCTTTTTTTTTGGAAATGTTGCCTTACAGTTTAGCAGAGCTGTGTTCTTGCTTTCACAGGCAGAAGCTCTCAAACTCAACTCTGCCAACAGCTTCCTTCAACTCCAAATAAAAGTAAGTTCCCTCTTTAGAACTGTGATGTGGTCCAAAGCCCCATTATAAACCAGTTTCCTCCAGTTACCTTCACTATCTGATCCAAAGTCCACTTAAGTCATTGGAAAGACTTCCATTGATTACTGTGGCTCTGCCTCTGGCCCAAGGTGAAGCGCCTACTAGAGAGGGATTGGTTGTCCCTCTACTCTGTTTTTTCACTGTTTTGGAGAGTTACTATGGTACTTTGATCGGAAGCATGTTTCTCCTGATCACCTCCTTGATTAATTTTTTTAGAACAACTTGTCAAAGCTTCAAAATCCATAAATCAATCAAAGATGGTAAAGCTCCTAGTTTCCAGTCAAAATGAGGGAACTAGAATGAAGGAGGGGTTCCTATGGTAGGTAGGTTTAACAGGCCCACAACATGGATAACTTCGAAATGAGAACATTGAAAGGCTTCTGTAAAAATACAGGGGCTAGCAGATGTTTGGAGAAGAAGCCAAGTAGATAACTGACAATTTGGAGAGAAACATAAAATGTTATGTGCAGATAATATTCTACCACACAGTCAAGAATCTGATGCTATGTGTCAGTACCCAAGATATGAGTCATCATTTCTGATTTTGGCAAAATATGAGATTATAAAGTTAATTAGTCCAAAATGGAGGTTTTATCCAGCAACTATATTTGAAAAATAGAAAATCACAAGAGTGTCAAAAGACAAAAACTGACTCAGTTGTACAGATGGGAGCAATAGTATTTCACTGATGGCTATGGCAATTTTAGAGTAAATGATTTAACTAACAAGAAGAAATAACTTCATGTGTCTGTAATCTGTCCTAGCTGTTTGCTCTGTCTTAATCTCTGCCGTTGATTCCTGATTCCTGACAGCCTGTGAGAATCCACAGGAAGTGTAGAACTGCATAATGTCCGAAGATGCTTGACAACTTTAAACTTCCTCTTGAACTTTAAACTTTTATAGCTCAGGAACCCCAGTATCCATTTCCCATAAATTAAGGTTAAGGAGTTTAAAAAAAGACTTCAGTACCACCATTTATCACAAACTCTGCCAATTAATATCACAAACACATTTTTTTAACCACTGAAAAATATTTCTCTGCATTTATACATAGATTTTTTTTTTAAGGAAGTTGAAAACAACATCACAGAAATCTTAAATAGACAGAAGGTTCCCCAGGCAAGTCAGCGGTGAGTTTGAATGTTGTTATATATTTTGAGTATACTATATTGTTTTAGATTGATGTTATAAATGTAACATGTTACAAAATGATGATTGAAACCCCCATAACAACTTCCCAGACCATGGTAAGAAAGATCAGTTATTTATAGCTGCTAGGTTTAAGTTTTAGATTGTACAGCATGCACAGTAGCACATTAGGGATTAAAGCAAGGACTCAATTTAAATAAGGCCCTGAAAGCTAGAGTAAGCTAAGAAAAAAAATGTGAATCTGAGTGTTTATGCATGGTGTTTGATTGACACCCTCAGTTGCTGCAGTAATCTATTCAGCTACACAGCAAATATATTGCAGAGGCTGTCTAAACTTTCCCATACTGCCCTGCCAGTAAGCTTCAGACTTACCCTGGAGGGGTGACCTTTGGGCATGAGAGGCGAGTACAGTCTCCATGCCCATTCAGTCCTCGGCCTCTGTTCTGAGACTGCCATTCAGTGCCAGTTGTGGTAGTGTTTTTTTATGATGTGGACTCATGTCCAGGAACTGAACTGAGACCACCACGCTTATTTCATACAGAGCATCTTTATTTTCTGTAAAAACAATGAGAGTCCTGTAGCACTTTAAAGACTGACAAATTTTATTTCTGCAGGCATAAGCTTTCGTGGGCTGTAACCCACTTCATCAGATGCAGGAAATGGAAATCACATAGGGGGTATATATATACAGCCAGAGGGAAGGAACAACAATGGGGCAGAGGTTCGGGGGAAGGAGGTAATAGCAAAGTCCATACAGTTAGAGTAGCTGAGGCCTATATTGTTCACACATTCTCACCTTCTAATCAGTGGTTGTGAATAGGCCTCAGCTACTGTAACTGTATGGACTTTGCTATTACATATCCCCCGCCCTAATGTTGTTCCTTCCCCTTGGCTGTATGTATATGCCCCCCATCTGATTTCCATTCCCTGCATTTGACAAAGTGGGTTACAGCCCATGAAATCTTACGCCTGCAGAAATTAAATATGTTAGTCTTTAAAGTGCTACAAGACTCTCGTTGTTTTTGCTGTATACAGACTAACATGGCCACCCCCCTGGAACTTTATTTTCTGTGGGATTCTGGGTTTAAGTAGTGCTGTTTGTATTCAAGGTATTTTAAAGTGCTCTATAAAAGTAATGAGTTAGAAAGTTTTAGTCACTGCTGAGCTGGACTGGATCTGAATTGGCTCCCAGGGGCGGAAGACTGTACACTCCATTACCACCCCCCTCAGGTATCTTCCTCACCTTCCTACAGCACATCTTGTTAGGGTCAGGATGTAATGAAAGAAAAAAGAGACAGCATGCAGCTAAATCTGCATGATAAAGACTATACTTTTGACATCTATGCTTATTTCAGAGGTAAGTAAGGAATGTATTTATTATTATGGTTTCCATTATGTGCAAAGATTTAACCCAAGACTTCGTTTATTATGTCTACAGATGATGTTTCAGCTAATCACATACTGCTTTCTCTGTTGATTGTCTGTATTCAAATGAGTGTAGATATTAAAACTTGTGGCATAACATCAGATTTGGGTGTGCATTATAGGTCTGCAGTATAGTTTTGAGAAAACCTAACTTGCAAACTTCTATAGCAGAAAGAGGTTAACGTTGGATTGAAAAACAGACACACAAAAAGTTTTAAGAGTCCAATTCAGTGATAAAATTTGGGCAAGCTATTTAAAGTTATGCACCTATAGTACTATGCATGCATTTGCATGTGCATAATTGGTCCATACTAATAATAATTACACACAGGCAAATCAGGTATTTTGCAGGCCCATGATGTTACATTCTTTAACCTACCATGTGCCTACAATTTCCTGATTTGCTTGTTTAAATTACATATTTCACATACTGGTGAGACACATGTGATATACTGGTTTAGGGTCTGATCCAGTGCCCACTGGATGAAAAACCTCTCATTTACTTAATGATCTGAGACATTAAGTGCCTATCTCCTTATAGTATCTGTCCCCATGGTATTGTAACACTATGCTATTTAACCATATCTAAAGATGTTATTCCTAGAGCTCAGATGGCAGGTGCATCTGTTTTTGGTGGTGAATGTTCCAGGTTCAGTCCCCACAGACAACAGGGGTTTCTGTATGTACAGAGCAGCGGTCTTCAACATTCCCGAATGAATGCAAGCAGTTATGTGACTAACCGTGCAAATCTGAATCTAGACATGTAGACTCAAATTAAAATGACACATTAATTCAGATTAGTGGAACACTGTTTCCTTCTTTTCTCAGCTGCCACAGCCTGAGTTTAAAGGGGCTCTGTGTTTTATTTGCTGCCATTGACAGAATTGCTAACTTTTAAATCACCAGTAGGAATGTAGGAAAGAGACAGCACTCTTTTATGTATTTTAATGAAGCTTTGTAGCAAATAGAGAACTGTGAACTCAAATCTTGGCATGTAAAATGCTTTTCAGTTCAGTGTTAAATTTAACAGAAGATTTCAGAATCTGCTTCATGCTCTTTAACTCATTTGTGGATTGTCAGCATTGGATAGTACCTGGGATCGGAGTGTTTTTTTGTTTGTGGAGGATCACATTGCAAAATGGTTCATAACTCATATGGCAGACACAGAGCTGCAATGTAATTATCTAAAAATACCGTTCTGTGAATACTTATGTGAGCTGGTCAATAAAGTAAAGTTGTTGTATGTTGGGTTATTAGACTTTCCTGTATGAATATATTGAACTAGCTTGATAGGAGGCTGTTGAAAAAACAGGCAGGAAAGGAACACAATGGATCTAGATAAGCAATCTCCCAACGAACAATTACCCCAGACAATGACCTACTTCTCAGCCCAAAGTTGCAAGACTGCTTTGCCAGAGCTGGGAACTAACAGATCAAAAGGTTATAAGCAGTTACAAAGGCCTAAATCCACAAAGGGATTTAGTTGTTGCCCAGTGGAATTAACAAACCTGATTTAGGCCCTCGATACAACACTCCTTATACAATAACTGTGGAGAATTAGGTGCCTAAGAGTTGGATTCATAGAAGACAGCATGTGAGTGGGGAGCTAACTGAAGTAGCCAATAGAAAATGCTAAGGAGAGGGCGGGGCCTGAACTCTGTCCCTGCCCTGTGCTGCTCTGGAGGGAGGTGCCTATTTCTGCTTGGGATTCACACCTGTGAACCCTCTCCTGGAGTTAGTACTGGCCTCATGTAGGTGCCTGTCTCATGGGGGGAGGGAAGGAGAAAGAAAGAAGGCGATCCCACACCCATTGCAGCCAGTAGCCCTGTGGTTAGGGCACTCAGCTGGGGGGTTGGAGACCTGTTTTCAAATACCTGCTCTGCCTGATTTGGAGAAGGGACTTGGGTGTCTCCTATCCCAGGTGTGTGCTCTGACTCCCAGGCTATAAAGTTAATCTCTGATCCACTGATTATTGATACAAAGTGGGAGCAGCTGCAGGGGTCCGAGGTGTAGTTGGCCCAGGAACTGTGGCAACTCAGATCTGGTTAGAGGGAGGGTCAGAATTATAGGGTTGCATGTAATCTTAGTTTCTGATATTCCTTTGGTTCCGTGAGGCCGAAAACCATCTGAGATTAGAATTGCGTGCCCCACAGAGCAGGCATGGAGCCCCACAGACCAAACTCACCGGCATATGACAAAGAAAACTTGGAAGGAAATGGAGTGCCCCTGCCTCTGACAGAATAATGAAAACTATTTTGTAAAAAATAAAAATATAGTAGCATTATTTTAAAATCATTCAAATGCAGCACTTGGTTAGACAAGAGGTTATTAGAAATAAAGCATCAAGGCAATTAGTAGTAGATATACTTGAATACAAGGTTAATTAGTTTCATTTCTATGGTGTTAATTATTAAAAGTAATTAGCCCTGAGGCACTTAAGGAAATGCCCTCACTAAATGTTTTTAAGTATAATCTAAGACTTACATTTTGCTTCCAGCAGAGCTCAAGCATAAACCCTTTAAAAATGTACAGTGCCTCAGGATATTTGCGTAATAAGGCATTTTATAAATGAGATAGCTCCATATTCTACCCTCCTAATATTATGATGCTCAATTCTGGAGCTGACATTACTCCTCTTATCCAGGATAGATCAGAATAACTAAAACATTAACAATAGCATGAGATTTCTGAATCAAAGCCTGTCTTGAGGCACAATTGAAGGAGAATGTCTAATAGTCTGATGTCAGAACTTTATCATCCTTTGCCCTTAAAGCACATAACTTTATTAATATGGAATTTAATTACAGGCAAGGCATAGATTAACAATTTAATTATTTAATCTCTACAGCAGCAGCTTCCCCAAGGTGCTGTGGGATTGTTCAGTGAATTAGGAGTGAAACATGCAGCCCGTGTAAAGAGCTTAGAAAATCTTTTGCAGTCAATATTTATTCAGCTTTCTGCAAGAAGACTGTGGTTTCCTCAGATTTGTTTTCTATTTGTTTAATGTTTTTTCAATTTTTTTGGTCGGTTGATTAGTTGCAAATATTCTAAACTCAAACTGTGTTGGGTTCTTGGACAGAATAATCACATTATATTGTTTGTTTCCCTAGCTGGATGATTGTGAATGCATTTGCAAAACGAGGAGTGAAAATTCCCATCAGAATTAGCTTTCTGAAGTCATTTATGTTAGTAACATGGATGTGTCTAGAGATGGATGATGTTTTTCAGATTAATTTTGGGAGGGCCGGGGGCAAAATGCAGACTCAGGAAGATTGAAACATTTTGCAAATTTGTGTCAAATTTGCTGAATTTTTTGGAGGAAATAACCAACCCCCAACAAAAAACTAACAAAAAAATCCCAACAAATCAAAACATTTTGATTTTTCAATTTAAAATAACTTTTTGTTTTGAATTTTACTTCAATTTTATTTTATATTTTTAGAAAAAGGTTAAAGAACCCTTTAAAATACCTCAAAAATGAAACACATTTCACTTTACCTGAAACTTTCTTATATTTACTCTCTCTCACCAGCCTGAAAAATCAGTTACTTTCACAGCTCTAGATCCCTCACATATTTGCAAAAAGTGGACACAAATGAATCACAAAGATGGCTGAAGTGAATTTGTTTAAAAATATGAGTGAATACTTCCCCAAAAAATGCATTTATTGTTCAGCCCCCAAACTCATCCCAGGTATCAGACAGGGTAGTTAATGGTGTAACTTATTTTTGCATCTTTAACACCTGATCCATGGCTTACTGCTCTTTGGATAGGAAAGCAGCATGTAGTTGTTGTGGGAGAGCTAAAAGCAGGATGTGAAGCTGTCCACGTTTAGCTTCATAAAGGACGTACAGATCTGTGACCATTAATGTAGACATTGTCACAGATGTATTATTCTCCAAAGATGTATGTTATAGAAATTATACTCTTTGGTTTGTGCTCTCAGCAAGACACTTGCAGGGTTCAGCCAAAGCTTAAATTTCAAAAGTAGTTGCCTCCAGCAGGGGGTATCAGGCAGTCGAACAATAACTAACAATGATGTCTCCAACTCTTGGTTCTTCGTCGAGTGATGATCTCTGTGTGTATTCCACTTGAGGAGCACATGCTCTTTGTACTTCTGAGACTGGAAGATTTTTGCGAGCAATGTCCATTGGTCTGTGCTTGTCCTTTCTCCTCATCATGCTCTGAACCAAGGGCGAACGGCTTCTCTAGTTCCTTTCTACCGCCGGTGGTTTGAGACAGAGCCTTTTCAGTGTCTGAAGCGTTACCTAGCTGCTGCTTTTAAACATTTTAGTTAGTTGTCAGTAGTATAGTTTAGTAGTTGTGGTAGCTTGGGATCCCCTTCAACCTGAGCAACCCCTTCTATGGGTTGTCTAGTAGGCCCAGGATCCCTGGATTCAAAATCTGCATGGTCTGCTTCCCACGCTTTTCCAATCAGCGATGACCACAATTCATGCCTCGATTGTCTGGCCTGTCAGAAATGGCTTGTGAAGGCATCTGTGCCCCAAAGGTACCACCTAGTGGCCAGACAAGGGTGTGACAGGCACTGCTCAATGACTGGACCTTGGAGCAGGCTATAAGTTGCATCCATCTCTTCCAGGATATGTGAAGAGCCCAACAAAGCGCAGTTCTGCTGCCCAGCAGGGGGTTTCAGGCTTCACCCGGCCAAAGTCCCAGAGTCAGGATTCTCTGGGATACGGGGCTTTTCCTAATCCTGAGTGTCTGGTGTCATGGATAGGCTTTTTGCCTCCCGTTCTGTCGTGGGGACAATGAATGGGTAGGGGAATCGGAACCACCCTCTCCAGTAGGTTCCACCAGGCCCCAGAGGCAGGCAGCTGAATCCTGCACCCTGGAATGCTCTGCAACTGCCTCTCTGGATCACTTCCTAGCAGTCTCCCCACGCAAGAGAAAACAGCAAAGACGTGTAAACAAAATAAGTCAAAGAACAAGTCTCTGACCTTGCCAATGTCCAGAGTCCTTTTCTACCAGCAGATGGGTAGACCATCGATAGTCAGGGGCCCTGGCAGCTGGGCCTCCCACAGTGTTCCTTTTGACTTCAGAGTGTAGGTCTGCTCACCTCCACTGGCTGCCTGTGGGTGCATCTACGCATGAATCTCACCATTAGTCAGTGTGCCAGTGCCAAAACATATTTGGTGCTACTTGTACTGCATAGGACAAAGACCTGTTTGTGCATTAATAATTGCTGGAAGCCATTTAATGGGTCCTCAATAATCATACACCAGCACTGATTGACCCACTTGTAGTGGATGAACTGTTCCTCTCGCCATTGCTTGACTTATTTGACTATTTCTGACTTGTTGACGTAGATCTGGCTTTAATAAGTCCAAGCGTGACCTGAGATTTTGACCCATACACAACATTGGCTTATCGTGGCATGTGCTGCATTTTGATGTGCTAGCAAAAGTGTGTAGGCTTCTGCTATAGTGACCCTGTTCTCATCTGCCATGGGTTGAAGAGCTTGCTTAAAAAAGCTGTACAAACCTTTCAAAGAAGCCATTTGTGGCTGGGTGGTATGGTGCGGAGATAATGTGCCTAGTACCTTTTTTCTTCATGACCTTTGGAAACTTCTGAACTAAACTGAGGACCGTTGTCACTCACAGCCTGTTCTGGAGGTCCAGTTCTTGCAGAGAAATTTTGAAGTTTATACTGTCTGTGCAGCTGCGGTGGTTTTCATGTAAAAGAACTTGTAGCCATTTGGAATGGGCATCCCCAACTGCTAGATACATTGTTCCCCAAAATGGTCCTGCAAAATCAATATGCAGATATTACCAGAGAGCTGATGGTCATTCCCAAGGGTATAATCATGCTGATTTAGATGTGCACTGTACCTGTTGGCATCCCAAACATTCCTTAGCAAGCTGCTCTATTTCTTGGTCAATGCCTGGCCACCATGCAAAACTTCTGGCAAGTGCCTTCACTTTTACTACCCATACGAAACCTACGTGAAGCTCATCTAATACTATTGTGTGCAGTTTACTAGGTATAAGAACATGAATTCCACCGCATGACACATCCATGATGTTTGGTGAGCTCACCTATGCATGCATAAAAGGGTGCCAGATTAGAGATGTCAGTATATTTCCAGCTCTTCAAAGTGGATTCATATAGCTGAGCTAGCGTGGGATCTCTCTTGGTTTCTTGCTCAATCAAACTACGAGCCACTGAGGAGCACTCAGTCTGAAACAAGTTGACAAATCTGATAGATTTTTGTCTCTATTACAGGTCACCTCAACTAGCATGGGCAGTAGGAGAGCCCAGTTGCGTTTTTGTGCACTTCTTTTCTTTTGAATTGGATGTCATAGACATAAGCAGCTGAGAGAAGAGCCCAGCATTGCATATGTGCTACTGTTGTCACAGAAGCTCCCTTTCTCGGATGAAGGATTGCTACTAATAGTTGGTGGTTGATGACAAGGGTGAATTTCCTCCCATATAGGTTGAGTTCCTTCAGCCCCCATACCAGACTGAAAGCCTCCTTGTCTTTTCATGCAGAGTTACACTCTGCCAATGGGAGAGATCTTGAGGCAAAGGCTATGGATCTCTCACTGCCATCTGGCATGGTATGTGACATAAACACCCCAATTCCATGTGAGGAGGCTTCACATGCTAACTTAATAGGTAAGGAAGGGTTAAAGCACATAAGCACATTGTCTGAAGTGACCTATTGCTTTTCTGCTAGGAAAGCTTTTTGACACTCACATCACTATACCCACTTTTGACAAGTCTGCAGTAAACAGTTAAGCGGGTGCAATACAGTTGCTGTGTTTGGGACAAATTGGCTACAGTAGTTGATAAATCCCATAAATTATCTAAGTTGTGGCACATTCTTTGGCAGTGGAGCTTTCAGGACTGTCTGCTTTATGGTCTTCTCCTGAGATTTATGTAGGCCTTGGGCATCAGTGGCGTGCCTACAGTAAGCTATCGAGTCCTTGAAAAAGTCACATTTTATGTGATTGGCTCATAACTCATATTCTTCTAGACGTTTTAGTACTCTTTTCAGGGTTCCCAGATGATGTTCTTCACTTCCACCGGTCACAATAATCATAGAATTCTAGGACTGGAAGGAACCTTGAAAGGTCATCTAGTCCAGTCCCCTGCACTTATGGCAGGACTACGTATTATCTAGACCATCACTGACTGGTGTTTGTCTAACCTGGTCTTAAAAATCTCCCATGATGGAGATTCCACAACCTCCCTAGGCAATTTATTCCAGTGTTTAACTACCCTGACAGTTAGGAAGTTTTTTCAACTAAAAAGCCCTTGCTGCAATTTAAGCCCATTGCTTTTTAGGCATAATACCATCCAGATAACACTCTGTTCTCAGAAGTTCTTGCAAAACTTGATCCATTGCCATATAGCAGGAGCTGAAACAATACCAAACACTAGCCTGTTGTACTGATACAGATCTTTTTGTGTGTTGATTTTGAGATGTGCCTTAGACTCTTCTTCAATCCCATCTGTTGATAGGCCTGTGACAAACCCATTTTGCTGATTCATTGTCCCCTGCCAGTGTAGCCGAAATGTCCTCAATTCAAGGCAGAGGGCATTTTTCAACTTTCAGTACAAGGATTATGGTGACCTTAAAACCTCCACAAACCTTTACCCCACTATGTTATTTTATAGTTCGAATGATAGGAGTTTTCCACTTGCTCAAGGCCACTTTTGAAAGTATGGCCTCCCTTTCCAGATGTGCCAGTTCAGTGTCTACCTTCGATTTTCAATTTGGGGTCCATGGACCCCTGGGGGTCTGTAGACTATGTCTAAGATTTCCAAAGGTGTATGCACCTCCATTTGAAATGTTTTAGGGATCCGCAAATGAAAAAAGGTTGAAAATCACTGCTCTAAGAGACAGGTCAAGCTCTGTGAAACTTGGGCTGTGCTTCTCAGCTAAGATTATTTTAGCCTTCATGTGTTTTAGAGTTCATTGGTCCTCCTTGAAGGCTCCCAGTGCCTGACTTAGTATCTCTTCCAGCTGTTGTTCAACTGTTTTAGTGGGCTCTGCTGAAAGTGACTGCATCCAATCCACAAAATCATTGTGTATCCATTCACAGCCCCACAGGGCCAGTCCATCCTTCTCAACGACATATAGGTCTAATAAACAGTGCTTATTATTGTTCTCCATGCTCACTTGCATCACTCCAATTGGCACTCTCTTTTCAGCAACATTAATGTCCCCCTGTTTGCTATTTTTAAAAGGTTTTTTTCCGTATTCCAAACGTGAGATAACAGACACTGTGGCACCTACATCCAATTCTATTTTGAGCATTTTTCCCACCACCCAGGATGTCAACCAGATTGGTGACTTGTCATTTTTGCTCACATTATATATATATCCAGGCTGGCTACTCCATTCCTGTAGTCTGATTCACTACTGCTTCTGTCTACAGACTGTACATTGATATTCCTTTTTCTATACCCTGATTTGGTTTCTCCCTTATTTATCTTTGTGCGACAAACAACTTGGCTATCACCTTTTTTTATTACAGCTTCTGCTATATGGATCGTTGAATCGGCAATCAGAAGGAGCGTGAAACCCTCTTGCACACCAGTAACATGTATCTGTTTGCTGAATGGACCACATCTTGCCTTGCAGATAGTTATATGCATTCCTACTTCTTTTTTAGCTCTGGTATGCAATTCTATTGCATCCCTTGCTGCAGTATTCAATGTTACTCCAATTTCTATGGTGTGTTTAAAGATAAGATTTTTCTCAATTAAGGGCCTCTTCTTTATGCTTTCATTAAGCAGTTAACACACAAATCTGTCTCTTAGGGCTTTGTTAAGTCCATCCTTAAAAGCACTGTGTTCTGATAATCTTTTAAACTCTGTCACAAAGGTGGAAATAGATTCACCTTCAAGTTGATTCTGCTTATGAAACCTGAATCTTTGTTCTATAATCAGGGGCTTGGGTGCCAAGGGCTCTTGAACAATTGCATTATCTCTTTAAAGGTTTTGCTTGCTGGCTTCTCTGGGGCAATCAGTCTGCAGACTAAACTGTCACTTTTTTCCTCTTATCACACTCAGTAATGCTGCTACATGTTTTTCTGATGGAATCTCATTTACTTCAGAGCATTGCTCCAGCCTCTCTATATATGCGAGCCAGTCCTTCATGGCAGTGTTGAAGGCCTTCATTTTTCCAATACAGCCTTCCATTTGACCTCACTGCTGTTAGGTTAGTAGTTCCAGTTCTCACCATTATAGCAGATTCCTCTCCACACCCAGGGGCTGCAAGCAATGTCATAGTTTGTTTCGCTACTCTGATGCGTAGAATGTTCTTGAAATCCTCATTGCCAGTTGTTGTGTACGGCAGGTATTGCACAAATCCCTGATTAGAAACATATTGATGTAGACATGGTTGGAGTCATGATGGCTGAATGAGTCTTGTATAGCAGAAAGAGAAGTAAAACATAGTAACCACTATATAACAACAGATTCAAGATAAGCAACTGCTGAACAAACCATAACTGCAAATTCAACAGATTCGACACTCTGCTCAATTTGTTCAAATATATCACGCACAGCATGGTATTTGGATGGCTGACCAACCTAGAAGAGTCATACTTGGAGGGGATACTATTTATCCTTAGCAATAGTAGGAAAGATCCCACAAGGAAATGCTACATAGCAAAATGGAAAAGGTTTTCTGCCTGGTGCCAGCATAGTCGGATACCCCACAAGTGTGCTAAGATCCCTACTATTATGGACTACCTCTTCCTTCTAAAAATGTCAGGGTTGTCTCTCAATTCCTTGCAGGTGCACTTGGCAGCTGTTTCCCACTATCCATCTTTCTGCTTCTCTCCTGTGGAGCCTTATCTGAGGGCTATTTGCAATGGAAAGGTAACTGGAGAGGTGGTCGATTCACACTGCCACTTACACACTTGGTTCAAAGCACGAGGAGTAGAAGGGTGCAGGCACAGGCCAATGGACACTGCTAGCAAAAATTGTCCATACACATGCACACCTTAAGTGGAATACAGATCGGGACCACACATCTTGAAGAACTCCAGTTACTGTGCAGATAAGTAACCTTTCTTTCCTTTTAAATTGCTGACCATGGAAAAGCTTGTTGTAGAGTTTGCCTTTTTTTTTTTTTTTGCTGTGACACTTTTACCCTGTGCTTTCTACTCACTTATTGTTTTGATTGTGTGTGTGTGTTTTTTTTTAGAAAGTTGTGGGAGCTGCTGAAGACATTTTTGTCACTTGAAGATAATGAACCAACTTCAGACAAATCAGAAAAATGTGTAGGAAGATAAATTGTAGATGCCTTGAATGTGTACTTGACATCGTGAAACGATGCAGATGAAATCCAAATATGAAAAACTGATGTTGGGTCTCAGAATCAAGAATTATAAAGCAACTTCAGAAATAGAAATGCATGCCATTTTTTACACAAATTATCATGCTTAGGTATTATGTATATCTAGATAGAGAAATTTCTATATACTATCTAGCAAGTGCCCTGCATTAGTAATAGCAATTGTTTAAGTAGTTGTGCCTTTTCCATGCAACTTTCAATAGAAGCTATCCCCACTTAGCAGTGGAACCTTTATTATGCATGTGCCAGAGGTTATTAATTGAAGTCCCAGGATGGAACTCACTACTTGAAGCTAGTCAAATAAATGGAAGCTGCAGCTCCTATATAAGATCTATGTACACCACTGTGTGCAACATCTTTCATGCAAGTACTGTGTTCAGGACTTGATTTGGACTGGTACACAGTGGTATGGCATACTGCTATCTCTCCTGGCAGCCTTTTTCTACAGAATCTCAGCCTCCATGTTAGGACAGTAAATCTTTAGCTGTTCTGGTTGAAAAAAAAACAAATTATTGAAAACACGAACCAAGTATATGTGAAGCAACAATGTCTGTCTGAGTTTGCAGAGCGCCTGAAAAGATAGCTCAGAAGTGTGTATTGCCCCATTTATCTCAAAGGGGTATTTAGATGCCAGTGATGATATTTTAAATGTCTACATGGTCAACTATTTCACTGCCATCAAAGCCTATAAGAAAAATAGAGGAAGAAATTAAAAAAAGAAGGAAGGATCATGTTATGAAGATTTGAACACACTACTGCAAATACAGCTCTTTTTGGTGCCGTGCATTGATATGCTTGAGGAGAGTACCACAACTAATTATTTTCCCCAGTCAAAAAGGAGCCAAAACTCAAGAAGCCCAATGGGACATTCACAGGCTATGTCTGCACTGCACAGGTAAATAATCCCTGACTGGCCCCCAGGTCTGAGCAGCCAGGTCAGATTGGCCCGGACATGATTGTCTCCACGGTGCCCTCACTGTTTCTGTTAGTGTGTGTCTTGGGGTGTATCCCATGGTTCTTTGTGCTGAGCTACTCTACAATTCTTTCCCAGCTAGTTGCCAATTGCAGAGAATTGTCTGTCCAATATGGGAAAGATACTGGAGGACTGTCAGAACTTGAATGAGTTAGCCTGCATTCTCACTGCTAGGGGGTGGGTCCCCAACTGAATTCTAACCTGCACCCCCAGCTGAGTAAAATAACCTGGATTTAAAGCTGGAAGGTAGGGGGGTAAGGCTAAAATCGGGGTGCCGTGTAGAAGTATCTTGAGAACCAACCCTAACGAGGCTGGCAGAGCCTCTGGATGCATTTGAATCACACTGAGGGGAAGCTAAATTCAAGAGGCTCAGAGAAAACATGTATGATCACACTTTGAACATATGCACAATCTGCTGAGTGCAGTCTCCCCTTTTGGCATCTGCAATGGGTAGAGTTTGGAAGAACACCTCTACCAGCTTTTTTACGTTTCAACCTTTGACGCAGGCCCAATAACAAAGTTTAAATGGATATCTGCACTTTGACCCAATTCAAGGGTAATTGGATCATGGGATTTTGTTCAGGCCCATCTCTAATTTGGTAAGAATGATAGACTATTTAGATTATTTTTCATCAGGGATCATTTTAAAAACTTTATTTCACCAAATCACCACATTAGTAAAATGTGATAAATGTGGGCTGACTTGGTACTGCAGGATTTCACATGTGATGTGACATTGTCATAGAACTCACCTGGCAGCTTTAGTGACTACACATATACACCTAAGTGTGTAGATAGATGAAAGAGAAGAGGCTAAAGGGACATGGTACCACAGAGCCAGATTTAGGAAGGCTGATAAGTCCCCAATATTTCTAGTTATGCAAAATTGTTATGATTTGAATTGTTTTTCATTGTTAGAAAAATATGGCAGACTCTGAATGGTTTCCTTGCTGGCTGACATTTTCTGATGACTAACCTTTTGGACACAGATAGTGCTGCAACAATTTGACTGTATATGAAACCTGCATTTTCTGTTCTTCAGCTTCCACTGCGCAGTTGTAGCATTTATTCCAGTATACTGAGCATTGTTTTGTTGAGTCACTGATGAAACTGAAACCAGAGCATTCAAGTTTATTTTCTCGATAGCCTGATGGGGAATCTTAGGTCTTTGCCCTTACAGTTAGAAATATCGCTACCCACAGTATATACGCATAGTAAAAGGTAGTTGAGAAATTTGCAATTGACATAGACAAAGACAAGAAAAGCAGGGAGAAAGAGAGTATTATTATCCTCATATAATATTTTTTCCATTCAATGTTTAAACTGTGGCGCTCATTGTTACAAGATGGCATTGAGGCTGAGAAGTGAGCAAGATTCAAAGAGGTATCAAATGTTTATATGGATAACAAGAATATCCAATTTTTGCAACTGTTAATACAAAACCTTATGCTGCAGGATTTAAATCAGTCTTTAACCATTCAGGATTAGAACAGGAATTTTATCTTGGGTAAACTATCCCACAGCTGCTTTCTGTGGGATTAACTTCACCTTCCTTAGAAATTTCTGGTACCAGCTGCAGTTGGAGACAGGACACTGAACCAGGTGAATCATCAATCTGACCGAGTGTGGCAATTCCTATGTTCCATTTGACAGATGGGGAACTGAGAGAGATTAGGTGACTTGCTCAAGGTCACACAAGATGTCTCTGGCAGAGCCAGGAATTAAACACAGACCTTCTAGGCCCAGTCCAGTACCTTAACCATGAAACCATCCTACTTCCACGCTTCATTCTTTCTGTGTTTTTGCATGTGTCTAATCATTGGAACATAAACTGAAAAAAAAAGGTAGCAGGAGCTCTGCTCCCTCAGAAATGTTTAGCTGAATTCAGGGAGAACATTCCTCATCTCACGTTCTTGTTAGCAAAGTACAACTATCAGTACATAAAATCTGATTTGCATCCTTGTACCTATGCACATCAATATTCTATGAACTAAAAATATGCCTTTTGAACTTGCTAACTGTTACAGCAGCTTCAGAATTTTCTTCTTGTAACTCTGAATTTATTTTTGGTGCATTCATGAAAAAATGTGCTCCCAATGCGTTGCAAGTATAATAATATTTTGTGCTCACCTTTCAACAGAGCCTCTGGAAGCAGATTACAAACATTAATTAAGTTTCACAACACTCCCATGTTACAGATGGATAACAAATGGACAACTGGGACAAATGGAAGCTAAATAATGACTTTCCCAAGGTTTCATAGCAAGTCAGTGGCAAAATGGGCCTGGAATTCTAGTGTTCTGATTCCTAGTCCTCTGTGCTAAGCACGGGGTGTGCTGTCTCCTAGCATACGTAAATCTTAGGAATGTAGTTGTTTAGCCTAGTGAACAAAGTAGGTGTTTTCTTTTCTTTTGTTTTTAATTATCAGATGCTAGCCAGCATCTTATTTATAAGAGAAGCTGTTACTTTAGCTGGCATTTATGGGCACATTTCATGTTCACTTCACCTTGAGCTTTTGTTAACATTTGCATACACCGCCAGTGATGCGCAACCTTATTACCCAGGAGGGCCACCTAAACTTATGGACAGCCTTGTGTGGGCCAAACAGATTCTACATACTTTAATAAGATGTAAAGTCACCTGTGTTGATTTATGTTTTAAATTCAGCTTGTTTCATATGTTTTTAGCTAGGTTGTTTCTATATGCAGAATTTTCTATTTACACACTTGTGTAAACTAAAGTGATGTAAACATGATGACAAAATGCTAATGAATCATCAGCCATTAATATATTGTGTTGAAGCACGCTACGAGCCTTATGAAATACTCTGGTAGGCTGTAGGCTGGGCACTCTTATACACCATTAGGACAAAATGCTAACAAGGAATGCTCTCATTCTTCCACGGTCCTTAGAGGGCACACTCCCACTGATGTCAGTGGACTTTAGATCACGCCCTTAATCTCTTCTTGTGAATCAATTCTTCCAGTCCCTCAGTCATTTTCTTTTTCTTTTCAGAATGTATCCTCTAGTTTTTCCAACATATTTTTGGTAATGCAGTGCCTTCCTACTAAGATGGTCAACCAGGAGTACCAAATGTGGTGGTGATGTGGTTTTTCTGTTGTGGATATTTGTTCACTGAGAACTGGACTGGTAACCAACTAATTTCAGAACTATTTTTATTATAACCTTTTTACATGTTATCATCTTTCTGCCAGAGAGTGGTAAATCTGCTTGTAGAATGAAGTGGAAGGCTTGTGGCTTGTATAATACTCTTCTTCCATTTTTCAGATGCAGTAAACCTAGGAAATTGTATTATAGTTGGCAATTGTGGCTGTTCTAGGGACATCTAATGCCTCTCTCATCTAAAGCTGGATGTCAAGTTAAAAGGCACACTACTATTGGAGAAGATGACACTGGAAAATATTTTTCCTTTAAAAAAGAAAGGGGTCTTTTTTTTGGCAATGAGCTGACAAAAAGGGGTCTGGAAGGTGGAAGTACACTGGTGATTTAAAGTTCTATTGAACTTTATTTCCCTCAGAAGAAACCCACACTTGCCAAAAGGGCTTAGGACTGCCACCTATTTCTCTCACTCTGGCACTAAGATGGGATAGGCAAAGATTAGACTGTGATCATTCTCTGTGTAATAGCCAACATTATTATTATTAATAAAAATATTTGTAAAACATTTAATTTACAAAGTACTTTGCAAATATGGATAAGTTGCATTCGCTCTCCTGAAAAGAGATTAGTCTAAATAGGACAAAACAAACACAAGACCCAGGACAACAGCTCAGGAGAAGGAGGGGGAGATACTGATAACAAGAAGAATGGAAGAATAATGACATGAAGAGGTACATTTTAAAGAAGGATTCAGAAGAGTAAAAAAGACTGATAGTCTGTTGGATGAGGACAGGTTGTATGTTCCAGGCAAAAAAGCAACATAGGTATGAAGCTAAGAGTAAAGGATGATAGAGGAGTAAGGCAAAAGTTCCCATTTGTGTCCCAGACCTGAAAACCACTGTAGCCGCAGTCTCTGAAGGATCCATCGCAGATCTTAAACAAAACCTGTGCTGGCACAGGACATTTGGGGAGTGTTTAGTAAGTTCTACACAGATGGCTACAACTATTCTTTACCTTAATGCTGAGTCGATGTATTAACTTCAGTGGTCTTGGATATGACATCCTCCTTTTTTAACTTTCCTACTGCGTAAATGATACCAGCTAGTGAAGTATGTGTGTTATTTTTAGCATACAAATTGTCTTATTGCAAAATGGAGGCTTGAGATTTGATTTCACGTGTGTTTGTACCTCCCATAGAGGATGTCTTTTATTAGGTTTTCCTTTGCCTGTATGATTAATGTTTTCCACTAGCAAACCCTCAAGGTCTCTTTAGATCTTTCCACCGAGTTCTTAAAATAGAATGTTACTCATTATGTTCAAGGAGAGCAGGCCTCTTAATTAGGTTTAGAGAGGTACTGTTATATTTTTTGTTAAACTGATAGAATTCTGTTTAACAGTAAAATTGTCATTTCCTTCTTGGACATGTTGCTTTCCAGAACACTGATTTTCAATTATAAATAAGGTTTAAATATTATTTTATGCCTGATCCATTTACTCATAAAAAATTAATGGAAAAAAAAAGGGAGAAAACCACCTTTGATACTAATAAGATTTTCACAGGACCATCTTGGCAACACTACAGTCTTATCTATTTACAGCTTTCTTCCCTTCCCGTCTCCCACGCTCTGATCATGTCAAGCTCTCCATAGGGTATATGCCTCCAAAATGCATAAATACCATTCACACCTATAGCATTATATACAAATATTGAATCAGAAAAATAATTAGTTATTCTCTTTCTACCCCAGGCCTCTTGGATGCTCAACATCATACACAAACACACAATGAGCTTGCTCAGTCACAAACAACACAAGTGTCTGCTTTGGATGCTCTTATATTGGCAGCCCAATAGCCCTGTGCTCACCTGGCAAATCATAGGCCAGCCCAATTTATCAGCATGATTGGCAGAAGAAAACTTGCTGACCAACTTTGATCTCCCCATCTGGCTGTAGGATCACTCAACACACAATCCACTGCGACTGGCTTAAAGGAGCCATGCAGATTGGAAGGCCAGTGATCACAGAACAAAGCCTTATTTTCAGAAGCAGATTCTGATGCAGTTCTTTTGCAGACAACATATTCCTCATCTTCTCTCACTTCTGGTAATGTTTGTGTCCTAGCAGTTTCTGAAGGATTTTTCTGTAAGTGAAGCAGACATGAAATGTATATGCACACAAGTCATGGCAGTATTGTAAAATAGAGTGAATGATGATGAGCTGCTTGCAAACTTGGATACCCCATTTCTTAAGTTTAAACATCTCTGACAAACACTTCTGCAGTAAAATTCTGATCCATTGGAGTCAATGGCAAAACTCCTACTGACTTCACTGGGGGGCTAGGATTTTACTCCTGATGTTCGTATCCTGTATATTTCTTACTTGTGGCATGGAGATAATTTGGGGAAGCTTTTAGTTATCAGCTTATGCTTTGTATCGGCAAACAGCTCACAGGAAAGTGAATAACTTCTAATCCTATGAGGACAAACTCTTAATTCTTAATTTAAGGCCAGGTCATCTCCCAGGGTCTCATTTATAGAAAGGCCCTCTGTGCACAGATCTCCCCACCTCCTCCCACCCCATCCCAACACACACACACACAGGATACAAGTGTCAGCTCTCTCTCAAGCGTAACACCTCCTTCCACTGGGTTCTGTGGAGACCTCAGTAGAGTAACTGGAAATCCAGCGATGCGAATGGAAAAGTTTGGTGTGGGGCTGAGATAGGGTATATTGTCTCTGGCCAACCTCACAGGGAATGTACTAAAGAATGAATACTGACTTACACCCAGGGATGAATTTGAACTGAGCATGCCCTGCATGGTGCATATGGTCAGTGTGATCCTCCTCCTCTGAAGATTCATTCCACAGCATTCTCACTTGCCAACCCACATGGGTGGCGGGAACCTTTGGAGGTGGTGTTTGGGCTTTTTGTTGTGAGGCTTTGTGTTTTACATTTGTAAGGTCATTTATTTTTTGTGCTTGGCTTATTTTTCCTTGGGAAACTTTGCTTTCCCACTTGTATCAGGAATTGTATGGAAACTTCCAAGGGTGATGGTAAGGTTCCAGAATGAAATGTGTCCATCACTGGTGGATGGAAAAGGCTCACATTCCTGTCTGCTGCCATTAGGAACAAAAAGCCTTTTAGAACTTGGGGAGTTCAGCCTTTCTCATGCCAATGGGCTGAGATAGAAGTGTGAGAATCTGGCATGAATATGCTCTTTAGAGAAGTTGAATTAGAAGACAAGTAATTCTCCATTATTAGCTCTTGGGAAGCAGGACACTTATCTCAAGTCATTACAAATCTGGACACATGACAGACAATCAAAATGTGGCACACATTTCTCCAGTGTTGTTTTTCTAGTTAATTAAGCCATTATCCAAAGTGATTAAATTATTTAACCTAGAACATTTGGTGTATTCAATCTTTTTTATTTTTTTCCAATAAGCTGAATGCATGAAGTGGATAATAGTAAGATACTGTAATTAACAACCAGTCTCATTAGGGAAAAGACAAACATATGATGAAAGGACACAGTTAACAAAGTAAATTAAAAATAAAATATAAAACCACTCTGTGCATACAGCGAAAGACTGACTTTTGAATTCTCATCATGGGATTGACTATACAAATGAGCTTATGTATATGGTAATGTGGGTATAATTCTGTTACTCTCTCTTTTAAGCCTTTGATCATGTGCACTATGGGTAAATTTTCAGAAGTCCGTAAGTCTCATTGATTTTCAGAGGGATTTAAGTGTTTAAGAAAGTGATTTTTAAAGGTATTTAGGCTCTAACTCCCATTAATTAAAACAAAATCTGGTCTGGAGCCTCATAGGCACTTCTGAAATTTAACACTACATGTGAACTTCAGGCTGACCTGGCTGCTTGTGCTGTTTTGTCCTGTGCCTTCCCTCCAACCAATCTGCTGCCTCGGAGCTTACTAAACATAGGCATTAAGGCCCTTTACAACTTTGTCTCACCCAACAGAGCCATTCATTTCTTGCAGCAGTGCTGCCCATCCCCTCCACTTTGCTAACCATGTCGCCTCGACTGCCTTTTCATCCACTCTTCTCCCACAACTAGTGTCATGCTTTGTTCCACACCACTCCCTCTTCCTGGAATCCCCTTCCCCAACTGATCTGTAAGGCTGCTTCTATTCCCCCCTTCAATTCCCTCCTCAGGAACTGGTTCTCCTATGATACAACATACAGCTTGCAAGGTAAAGGCTGAAAAGGCTAAAAACTTGTAGCTTGTAGATTGACTATATCCTCTTCCCACTGCCTCCTCCCCTTTGTTTGTTGCTTGTTTGTAGACTGGAAGCTCTTTAGGCCAAAGTCTGTGGCTAAATCTATAAGGGTACGAGTCTCCGCTTGAGTAGACATACTTGCATCAGCTCTCATCTGAGCTAGCACATTAGATAGTACTGTAGCTGTCGTAGCATGGGCAAGCAGCCCCAAATACATATCCATGGGGTGTAGGTGGGTTTGTACTCCAGTCGGCTAGCCCATGGGTAAGATGGAGAACGTTCTTTCTAGACTGAAAAAGGTGTATGTGGGGGAGGGAGGGGGTACTGCTGAGGTAGGGTTGGGTTCAGATAAGGAGTTAATTCCCTCTGTCCTGGGACCCTTTTAAGACAGATGGGAAGGTTGAGTGAGACAATCCCCTGTGGTTTGTGGATGAGGGGGTGAGTACTGGTGTGAGGAGTATGGGGGTTGGGGAAATCAGATGATAGTGGATTTTCTGTGAACACAGTGGGGGAGCAGGTATTATGTGGCTTGGGTTAAGGGTGTCAGGTTCCTTGAGCATCACATGGGAAGGAAGAGGGAGAGGTTGAGATTAGAGCATGTGTCATCTCTCTGGGGAGGTGGGTTCATGAGGCCTTGTGTGGGGGATCATGTGGGGCATCTGATGAATTGGGGAGAGGAGGTCACATAGTGAATATTTCCTCTGCTGCTAAAGGGGTGGAGTAATTTGGTTCCCTGTGGCTTGGGGTGAGGGGATCAATTGAGGAAGGGGTCCTCGGACCCCCAGGGTAGGGGAGGTTTAGTCCCCTGAGACTTGAGGGAGGAAGAAGTTTTGGAGAAAGTGTATCTGATGTTTCTGGGAGAGATGAAGTTGGGTTTTCATGAAACTTGGTGGTAAGTGGGTCCCCTCTGACTTTGGTCCCTTGATGCATTGGGGAGAGACTCTTTACATACCCCTAAAGGTTTTGTGAAGGGGATTCAGTGGGGGCAGGAGGGAGAGATGAATCTCTCAAGTGCAAGGAGTCTTCCTCTTTAGCCTGAGAGTAAGGGCTCACCTGTGGTCTGAGAATCAGGGGAACATGAGTTGGCTGAAGGGAGGAGGAGTCGGGTCCTTTGGGGCTTGGTAAGATTGATTATTCTGACTCATAGCTGGGTGGTGAGGGTGCTCCCAGTTCCAACTCTGCATAGGCGAGCAGGCTTTAACAGTCTCAGTTGATGCTCACTGTAGCAGCAGCTTTGCTCTGCCTCTCCTAGTTGCTGGAGCAGTGTAGCGGTAGGGTGGTTGCAGGGAGTGAGGACACATCCCCTGCATTCCTAGCAATTCTGGGAGGGGCTGCAACAAGAGAGTTCTCCTTAGAGCAGGTGCAGATGTGTCAAGTAAATGGTAACAAGCACTAGGAGAAATCTGGTAACTTTAACGAAGGGCTGAAGCGCACTACCTCTAGCTCCTCAGTACAAGGCATATAAAGTCCAGTCAACATTTCTACTTGAGACCAGCCCAGCAGAGTAGCAGATACGATGTTTTTATGAGGAAGAAAGAAATTACAGAGGATTTGGCCCAGACTGTGGATAAATATAAGAGGTACAGTAAGCCCAGGAAAAAGTGTTACATAGTAGAGAAATGTGTATCTGTAATCAAGGGTAAAATATTCCACCTGGTATTTATATGACAGTCATGTGTCATATAAATGTGGAGTTCAGTCATATGTATTTGGGGAGCTAAATATTTCTTTTTAAAAAAAACAGGCTTTTGTATAGAATATGTATACTTGTATGTATTTCTGTTTTTTTAAAAAAAGGATATACATGCATATATGTGCCTATGCTTCTATCTTCCTTCCTCTTCTCTGAGCTAAAATGGGGTGGGGGTGGGAAAGGCAAATTAACATAGAAAATAGGAACCAAAAATGTTCTGGACTGGCAAAAATCCTCATGAACCAGATGTGGCTGAGCACACATGCAAAGGAATTGCCCAGCATGTGGCTAAAAACATCATATAGGCAATTGGAGGGAGAAAACATGTCCAAGATACATCATACAGTTCAAACCAAGTGTCTATGTGCTGAATAACAGACTGAAGGGTGAGAGCAGCTCTCTTGGTAGGCAGAGGGGTTGCAGAACTAAACCAAAAACCTTTCCATCTCATGGACAGGTAATATAGACAGCCCACAGGAAACCCTTTCTATAACTTTTTCCTTTGGATGGCAGGGTTCATATGAATCTTTCTCTTTTGGGTTATGATTTGTGTACTTTTACACCATCATATGCCATAAATTGGTCCAGTTTTGTTTGAAGCTGGATCCTGGTTCACTCACAATCGTCCACAAAACTCTTGGCTCACCTGGGTTGAGTTTCGGCTTTGGTTTGGGGTTTTGTAATGAAGGTGTCTGCTGGCTCTGTTCCCAAGTCTCCTATTGGCATTTTAAAAAACTTTATTTGCCTGTAGCTTCTTTTTCTTAGAGGAAAAATTCCCTGACTGCACAGAGAATACCTTGCTTTTTGGACAGTTGAATTTTAATGGGGGTAAGCACCCTTTATAAAGGTTCCTGTGAGGTGTTTGCTTCACTCAATCTAGACTTCAGGGCTTCTTTCCTTTCTGCAGTAGGCTGTTCATACCCTTTAGCTTTCTGGACTGCCGCATTGCCGCAAACCTCTGTGTATTCACTCCTTTACCCCTATTCTGGTCTGTCAGGCTGCTGACCAGCCATAAGCCATTGTGAAATAGCTCCAAATTTCTCTCTAGCCTGCCTGGGCTGCTACAAGATATAAGCCAGTGTAATCCTCACACACCTACTTTAGCCTGTTGTGCAACTTCCAATTTCTGAGAGACCATTGGTGGGCTAGTTGTCAAACTGAACAGTTTTCAGTAAATTCTTAGCACGTTGGGAGAAAACAATGCCTTTCTTTCTGTGCAATGCCGTCTTTTAAACCTAATTTAGGCTTGAAAGTACACTTAATTTTACATATAAAACATAATAATAGTACATAGGGTTGTTATGTCATGACTGGGCAGAGCTCTGCAGATGCCTAATAACCATGTTGTATTTGCTGCTTTTTTAAGTTTTAAGTGTTTCTTCTTGTACTGAAAAGCACATAGTATTTTGATGCAGCCCTCTGTATCTGCACATATATAGAGTTTCATTGCAAAAAAAAGTCATTTAACAGGCTCTCCTCATCTCCTGTCACAAGTACCACTCTGACTTTCTAAAACCACCCCTAGACTTGTGCAAGGTAAAAATTCAAATAAGCTTTGCTCACTTTACCTCGATTGCTATACACTATGGCTAGGGACTTCCATGTTACCACCTCTCGCCCTGAGGGAAGGTTAGGGCACATCACAGCAGATGTTGTGTGACCAGGGAGCCCAACCTATAGAGGAGATTGGGAACATATGTCACTTGAATTTCAACCCCCACCCCCCAACCAGGAGACTCTGCAGCTGCTTTTCTGAATTAAAATATTTTGGTTTTCAACCTTTATCAAAAAGTCCAAATTTTCTGTTGGGAAAAGGCCATTTCCTGACCAGCTCTAGAGAGCAGGCGCATACATGCAGAGAGTGGTCTCCATTAAAATCTTTTCAAATGCCTTTGTAAATAAGTAATATCACATAGTGTTCCCACCAAGTTTGCCACAGTAACATAAGCCAGAATGGTCAGAATTGTAATGGTGGCCTCTTTCTGTATACGTAACATCCTTCAGTGCCCTGTGGCTGAACAGCGTAAGTCTATTTATGTCATTTGGATCAGCATGTAGTGGAATTGTGTACTGCCCTGAGTAGCAATTCTGTCTAACTTTCACTGAAGTGCTGTTTTAAAGGCATTATGATACTGGGGGGGAAAAAGAAACAGGCAGAACAATTACTGCATAGCATTTCACTTACTGTATAATGGATTGCTTGTCTAAGGGGGTCATGCAAAAAGTCCCTGGCTGCTGTATTTCTTCTCTCCTGGTATCCTTGCCCTTGGCGGTCCTTGATATTGACCTGGGAGCAGAACACAATTAAAACATTTTCAGTTCTTCTTCATGCTCATCTTTAATCTTGATGAGGACTTTCAACATAGAAAATACAAGTCAGAGAAGTTAATGTTCAAAAGCTTGGGGAGGATGATTATAATGGCTGAAAATTAAGCCCAAAATGAAAGGAAAGACTAATTTAAGTAGCAGTAATGATTTAAAATTGACTCTATTTCAGGCAGCAGAACCCGATAGTAGTTAGCTTTATTCCGGAGGTCCCAAAATCCAGTTTTCATATGCAGCCACTATAAATCATGTCCATATTGTTATGATCAGTAAAGAGAGAGAGAGAGAAGCTGAGGTCAATGAAGGGGCAAAAAATGATTACTTGGAGAGCAGAGCACAAAAACTTCACAGCAATGCATTCCAGTTTGTCCAGAAGGCTCTAAGGGAAGAGAGGAGACAGGAATTTTGTCTGCTCCTGGAATGAACCAAATTCACCAGTGGTGGAACTCCATTTACATCAGTGGTGAGTCTGTCCCAAAGTGTTTGAGGAGAATGCAAAGAATCCAGATTGGGCCAGAAGACTTTTAAAGGACCTGACAGAAGTTACAGTAGGATCCTTTTTCAGTTCTATCAACAATTTTTGTAACATCAAAAAACTTGAATTCAACAGCAAGCACACACTGTTCCATGATGGTAACATTTAGTTTAAGGCTCAAAAGAAGTTCAGTTTTCTCAGACCCATGCAAGCACAATGCTGCAAAGGGGAATAATCAGCATGTTATTTCACATACAACGTTATTACTCTGCTCTGTTACATTTGTTAATGAACATATGGCTCTGGAAACACATTCTGGATTGGCTAACCAGAGGCAAAGCCATTTAAATAAACGACTATTTACAACCCATGTCTCACCAAATATATAAACACTGCGCCAGGGCTGATATTGTAACCCTTATTCATGCAATAGTTTTTCCACATGCAAGTAGTTCAACTGACTTTATAAGAAGCATTCATGAGTGAGATTCACAAGGTTAGGTTTTGTCCTTATGAAAAGTCTAGAACTGGAAACTCCATTCAGAAACATATGCCCACACAGATCTGCCAAAGGCAATGGACCGACAACAGTGGCATTCGAACAATTTGTATAGTGGGAGTGCTGAAAGCCATTGAACAAAATTGCAAAGGCTGTATATGATACAAACCACTTCACGCCAGGGGCTGCTCCCGCACCCCCCAGCATCCCCAGTTCCAGCACCCGACCAACATAGCACAAAAGATTTATTGCTTCATAGCACACAGAGATGCACCTGCTTTTTTCCAATGTGCTTTAAATATTTATAGATGACTCTCCGTAGTACTTAAAGAAATCATGAGGTTTTAATCCCTTCTTCAGTTGCTATAGTAAATGTTTAGAAGACCTGAAGCCTGGACATTTTTGCACCATCGATCACATCTGATTATCTTTGCACAATTACTAATAGTTTGTGATTGGTTTTTAAGTAGCATTACAATAGAGTTAGCTGCTTCTTAACATGAGCCCCCTTCCTTTGGAATTAGATCAGGACAGTGACTGTACAAATTTATGAGACTGTTGCTTTGATTTTCATCTAGCATGAGGAGAACACAGAAAATGAAACCTGGAAAACGGTTCATATGTCAGGAGACATTTAACTGGAAACTAATTCTACTTGACCCTTTCCAACCACAGTCATTACTATGTATACTCAGTAGCGTAGGTGGAATGGTCATCTCTTTGCTTCAATGAATTGTCCTCAGAGATTTATCAAGCGGACTATTGAATTTGTGAGCCTGTTGACTGCAGGAGTGAGTATATATTTTTAATTATATTGTTACAGAGGATGTCTTAAAAACTCAAGGCCTGATTCATGTCTATACTAATGGCTCTTGACACCATTCTGGCAGTGTAAAGGGTTCTTATGCTCTCTTGAGGTGTGGTTTACAGCCACTTTAAGACCCCTTTACAGTGCCAGAGTGGTAAAAGTGGACCCCACGATAAAAGAGAAGCAAGCCCTTGGAGTTGACTGTACCATTCTGTTTGCAGAATCCCCATGTACTTAGAATGAAATTCTACAAATAACATGATAATTATGGTTACTACAAATAGTAAATGTCAGAATTTTAATGACACCCACAGCACCTATTTTGCATAGAGATATTGGTTCTTCCAGACTCTGATATCTACATGGTAATCATGGTAACTAGGTATTATGTTGAAGAGCTTATATGTAACATCTGGTTAACGCACCTGATCTGAATATAACACTGGACAACAAATTTTTTCGAAAGTGTTGCTTCCTCAGAAATTGTTGTAGATTATGTTAGACCACTTGAAGCTGAACAAAAATATAATTTCAGACTACTTGTGTCTTGTACGAATTTGGAGAAACAAGAAATTGACTTTTATTGAATGTAATGTGTTTAATCGCATAATGGTGCTGACGCTTTGCAATAGTTTGGCTGAGCTAAAAATGTTTTGTTGATGATTTTCGTTTGTACTCAGTGTCTGAGGCTTCTCGTTTAAATGTCCAACAATAATCGGCCAGCATTGATGGATTCCAGTTGCCCTGATATCGTTTTTCCATGATCTCAATGTCCTGGTGAAACCTTTCTCCGTGCTTTTCACTGACTGCACCAAGATTTGCAGGAAAGATGTCTAAATGTACATGCAGAAAATGAATCTTTAGTGACGTTGCAATTCATGGTTTTGTATGCTTGAAGCATGTTGTCAACCACCTGCACTTAGTTTGGTGCTCTGTAGTTGCCAAGAAACGTATCGCGGCTGTTGCGACATTGGCGAGATATTTTGCTATCACGAATCCTCCTGAAAATACAATTGCTTTATTATTGTGAGCACACACAATATGCTGTGCGCATAGAGCATGCGCATCAACATGAATGCAAACTGATATAAACGCAATGCATAGAATGCTGCGTGCAAAATGCTTTTATAGCCTTTTTAAAACCTGTCCTGCCAGCATCCACCCTGCCTAAGCCTTAACATTCCCACTGCATGCTGTGTGGCCTGCACTAGGTGCAGTGTCGCTGCATGCCCAGGCATGCTTGGACACAAGATGGAAAACTTTTCAGCATATGTTGTGGGCAACATTTTAACAGACTTAAATTATGAATTGAAATAACAGATATAGGCGATTTCAAAAAACGGTACATGATAGGGAAATTTCATGGTGATTTTCATAATCAGCAGCCCAAAATCCATAAGATACACCCAAAAGTATTCAGGAAGCAAAATTTTTGTTGTCCAGTGTAATCAGCCAGAGAGTTTTCTTTCATACAAAAAAACACTACAGACTTTTAATTCTGTTTTTCATGTTTCAAATGAAGACCCTTTGAGGATTGAAATCTTAGTTAAATTACACGTTTTCCCCCCTTCTGTTTCATTACCTTTTTAGCTATTTTAAAAGGTTTGATTTTGGTTCCTCTTCCTATATCTTGGTGTGCAACAGCCCCTTCTTTTTTTTTTTAAAGGAAACGATCAACTAATATGTTAGAATAGAAGGAAAACGTGTTTGATACTTGGAGTTTTGGAGGCAAGGATTCAAAATAGTATCCCTCACCTTAGATCTTCCCATGTGTTGTGTGAAGCAGGCATTGCTATCCCTTTCTCAGCATCTTTGGTTGCAATGTCTTGGGCCATTTACAGGTTACTCTGTTCTAATTTTATAAATTAATTAGCCTTTGTTCAATGAAAGAGACAATTTAGCTCTGTTTTAGGGTTAAGGCAGGCCCCGAGAGCTGGATAGAAGGGGCCCAGTCAGAGCAAGGAGTCATTAAGAAACTAAGGCTACGTATACACTACAGCAGCTAAGGTGGCATAGCTGCACTGCTTCTGGTTAGGATGCTTTAAGCTGTTGGGAGAGAGCTCTCCTGTCAACTCCTGCTTCCACGAGAGGCAGTAGCTGTGTTGATGGGAAAAGCTATCCAACATAGTGCTATCTACAGTAGGTTGGTATAACTTACGTCACTCGGGTGTGGATTATTCACACCTAAGGGATGCAAGTAATACTGAAGTAATTTGTAGTGTAGAAATAGCCTAATGTCCAGATTCACAAATTTACGCTCTAACTTCCATTGAAAACAGTGGGAATTAGGTGTCTAAATACCTTTTGAGAATCTGGGCCTAGAAGTCTTTGGGACAATTGGGAGAGGGCAAGGAGACCAACAGACGGAGGGTGTAATGGGGAAGAGGTGGGGCCCAGGCAACAAGACAGATTGATCCTGGGGGAAGGGATGTGTGAAGTTTCAGTAGGTCCATGACCTGTTTTGTCTTGAACTAGGCTTGTCCTCAATTTTGTAGAAACCACGCATCTATAGAATGAGAGCCGTGCAAAGTGTTCACAGTGAAACCTGAATCCATGTGAGACTTGTAACTCTTCTTGGGGATTATTGGAAACAGAAAACTCAGCTCAGGTTCCTAGAAATTTCCTTGTTAACATTCACAAGCCTTCTGAGTGAATGTGGGCATGGTGTAGAGTGGCGCAGCACCCGTTTGTTTTTCTGGAGTGCAGACTAGGTCTGGATTTGGTCCACAGAGTCCAGATCTGGATCTTGAAAACACCTCTCTCAATACAGGACGGGCTGGTCACGCCATCTCTCTTCTAAGTTGCCGACTTGAGTTTTAGGTGTTCATTTCAATCTGAAGCTGAAAGCAGAAGTCAAGGGATTGGAGGGCCTATGAAGAATATAGTGGTATGAATTCCCACAATTCCCCGAGCACCTGAATTTCCTACAGCCCTGGTTTTAATCTTTGGAGAAAAGACAATTCCCTGGAATCCTTGTTCTCTGCAGGCAGTGCTTATAAATGATGACCCCTTATTTCTCCCTCTGCTCTAGCCAGTTAGTTTTCTTTCTTTCCTTTGACTTTGTCAAAAAAGAATGGCAGCCTGGGGCACTGCCACTGACTAGGATCCGGCAGTTGCTTGGTGTATTGAAGCCGACGGCAGTTCTATGCTCAGGGAGAAACCTCAGATTGGGATGTTTAGTGAGGAACTCAGGACAGGTTTGCCAGGAGAGAAGGCACCGCACTTGTGTTAATGGCACCGGCATTCAGGACAGTTGAAGTCTGCTCAGACTTCTGGAAACCCCTGTTTCACACTGCATGTGTCCTAAGTCTTATCTCTGGCATTGACATTCAGTCCCACCATCTCTCATACTAGTCACTCAATGGTGCCTGTGCTTACATGTACACTTATCATATGGTATGACTCTTGGAAAGTGTGAAGTACTTTAGCTTCTCAGATCTGATCTCTGGATTGCTGAGAATAAAAGTTCCCTACTTTCTATTAGGAGTCTTCATGGAGATTGCTTGCATATAAATATGGTGAACTAAATACGAAGTATTACGGAAAAATCCTCCTCTCCCATCTGCACTACAAATCTCTCTTGTGTTTTCAGTGTTTGAGCCATATGCAGAATGTCCTCTGATGTCAGAGGAACTTCCCCCCCAAAATTGCATATGCCAGAACATTTTCTTGAAGTCCTCTCCAGTTTTTTTAAACTTTATCTTCCAACTAGCATTGTTGGGAAATTTCATTTGTGAGAAGTGCTATGTGATGAAACCTTGGATTTTGTCTATTTATTTTGACTGTGCTGCATTTTGCCAATATTTGAATATACTGTAGAAGAATGAATTAATTGTTTTATGACTATCTGTTGTGGGAGATGCCTTTAGTACCTGTCTGGGGAAGTTTGACAATTACACAAGCTTCAATGGTGAAATAGTGTTTGCAAACTGTACTCCAAATGAAACAGGAGATATGTTCACAGATTTCTGAGAAATTAGTGTATTAAATTCAATTTTGTGGAAAATGATTTTATTAGCTCATACTAAATTGATGTTAAACATTAAATGTTTTACCTGCTGTTCATTTTTATCTAAGTATGTTGCACTCTTTACTTCACTAATAATTATTACACAGCAACACCCATTTCAGAGGTCAGCCTGTGGTACAGTGTGTATAATGATGCATATCAAATCCATTTTACCCTCTTTGAATGTTACAATACCTCCTGCTCGCTTCACTTTTAAAAGCTTGTTAAGTTTCTTGCCAAACACCCATTAGATGGCAGTACAGCCTAAATCATAGCAGGGGGGAAAATGCTAGGTTCCAGACTGCAGCTATAACAAGCTAAAGTTTGAGCTGATTGAAACATGACAGTTGAAATTTCTGATGAAAGTTGAACTGCAGTATGTCAGAACTGTCCTCTCCAGTGAGATTATTGCCAAGTGGTGGATAGGAGTAGACTATATCAGGATGACAGGGGAATAGTTTAGGGTCTGAAGTAAAATCGTTTGTCAATTCTTTTTAACCACAGTTATCTATTAAGAGGAAAGACATCAAAAAAGTGTACTTTGATTCACTAATGCCCCATCCGCTAAGCATGTGCATTGACTTCAGTGGGACTGCTCAACATTATACATATGCTTACATTGCTTTGCTGACCCGGACCTGAAGTTCTTTGTTAGCAGCTTCATATTTATTCTGTACGTAGGTTACAAAATACCATTTGTTTGAACACTGCAATAGACAAAAGTTGTTATCGTTTTAAACCCCATTCCCCACTCTGACATATTCCCTAGGGCTGCAATATTTTTTCTGTGAGCTTTTGAAAGCAATGTAGATTATATGAAATTTTCATTAACATACACAATTCCAGGCTTCTTCTGTACAGAGAACATCATGACTCAGAAGGAATGTTGCCCAGTAACACATACTTTATGCTTATCCACAAAACTTGGAGGAAATGAATCACCACTAATTACATTAGTCAGTTATCAGCTGAGCTGCGTCTTCTGATGAAAAATGCTTATTATAAAGCAGCAGTGTACTGTTCAAATAACCACATCACTGTACTTGTTCAAGCTCAGATTTTCTTTCAGGGTTTCCATGAAATGGTGATGCTCTGAGACTTAATAAAATAAACGAAAAGGAAAAAATCCATGGGAATCTTCTTTAAGTAAGAACTGCATTTAATTCCTTTGTCTCTTCTTTCCACTCACTCCATAACTTAACTTGTACCACTGACATCAATGGGAGGTCGACTTCAGTGGGTCCTGAGTCATATCTTTGGTACTTTCTTTCATGCCTCTCCTTATGCAAGAAAGAACTACACAATTTTCTTCCTCAAGTGCCCTCTCTTTCCTTTTTTAAATCAGGTCCAATAATCCATCTGTTTCACCGTGTCTAACAATGACATGCCACTTTGTCCATTATGTGTCCTGTTCCTATTTGTTTCAGTTGTACGGTAAGTTCCATGGGATAGGGACTCTGTTTTGGTTAGTATGTTTTTATGAGCAAAAAAAGGTGATATCAGTATTAATTGTATGTACATTTAGCTATCTGAACACAATACAAAGAAAACGTAAATCAGTGCCAAGATACTGTTGTGATAGACTGGAGAGATGGGGGGTGTTTGGCTCTGGGATACAAACTGCAGCAATATTCAGCTACACTTTTGGCCTTTACCCTAAAAAGGAAGAATAGATTTCCTCACCCTTCATCTCGAAAGTTTCCAGATCCTGTCAATACTTTTTCATAAAAATAGATAGCACTGAACCTGGGTTCTCTTCCCATCTCTGTCACTGACTAGCTGTGTTCCCTTGAACAAGTCACTTTACCTATCTAAGTCTCAGTTTCTCTTTATAAAGCAGAAATAATTATGTAAACTCACTTTTCAAACTATTCTGAGATGTATGCTAAAAAGTTTTAAATAAGTATTTATTATTTTATTTTTATTATGTACTCTTAAGAAAAGTCTTATTCTTGCTTGAGGCTAAATATAGTTGTAATGGCAAAAAATATCTCTAATCAGATTTATCCAGCTTCTCTGTAAGGGAGTTTTTCTGTATTGATTCATTTCATATACTCAGCTTGTCCATTCAAAAAGGAAATATTTTGGAATTCAGAAGTTGACCAAAAAAACCCTCTTTCCTATCCCACTGGATTTCAGAAGGGTCTAAAGAGACTGGTGATTGCTCTTTTAAAATAAATTATATTAAAAAAAAAAAGACTTATCTTGGTAATGTTCTTCATTAAACGTTGAGCTTTTCAAAGGACTTTTGTTCTTTTACCATCTAAATGTTAGTCAAACTATTTAATTATTAAACATCAGTGGCTAGAAAAAATATATTAATTATGCATTTCCTAGGCCACAAAAAAGCTATTTTAACAGGCTACAAAATGATTTAGTATGCATAAAATTTAACATTTAATAATACACCAAGAACATTTATTTTAAATGTTTCCATTTTCCATTCCTGTCTAATTAATATTTAAGTGTTAGTGCATTAGTTATGTTCTTTTGTGTCTTACTCTGTGCGTCTGAAGTTATTGTTTAGAAATCTTTAGATGATACTCTTGTAACAGGACTGATAATACCACTGTATAGTAGTGCAGGACTATTTTTTTTTAGACTCTAGCCTCATGTACATGTGAGGCTCCAGAAAAAGTGCTTGAGGGGGTGGATGGTAAGTGGGCTAAGGCAAATTACAATCCTCAGCCTCAATTTTCAAGCACAACTGAAGATGCCTTGATGACTGTTAGGCTTCATTGTAACTAGGATTTAAAGGTATGTGTTCGATCACGTTATCTAGCTCTATCTAATTAACGCCTTCCTAAACTCTAATCGAGACAGGGCAAAATGTATTTGAGCCTATGCTAAACTGGTCAAATTAAAGCCTCAGGGTGAGCCTAGACTTTAACCTACTCAATTTAGCATGTGCTAAAGTACAAAGGTGCTGGATGGATTGAGCTAGATGACTAGCATCTAAAGGTAGGATATTAGGTGGTGTTAAGAAGAAATCTTACTGTATACCTTGGTGGCCAGATTTTTGAATTGGGTAGAGGTTTGTGTGAAATGAGAGAGCAGGAGAACCATTTCAACAGTTACCTCCCCGAGTCAGTCAGTCACGGTGTGACATGCTGACACTCCAGTGCAATACTTGTACTGTTATCCAGGGTTCCTTAAATCCATAACTTTACTCTCTGTGAGTTAGTATCAAGACATAAACCAAGGGAAATGCAATGCTTTCGTCTGCCCTATCGCTGGCTCCACTCTCATCCCGAATGGCAAACAGGAGAGAATGTAAGACACTTTTCTTCTCCAGTCCACCTCTTTTGGCTGCTTGGAGGGATAAGAAGGGATCCCAGAGCATCCAGTCCATTTGCTCTGCAATTCCTGTGCTTCTCTGAGTGTATCATGCAAAATGGGAAGCTCTCCCTTGATCAGTCCATTCCGTAAGGCAGGGGTCGGCAACCCGCGGCTCCGGAGCCGAATGCGGCTCTTCAGCCGCGGTAAGCTATGTTTTGCGGCTCCAGACTGGAGCCGCAAATGGCTCTTTTGATAGTAAAGGTTGCCGACCCCTGCCCTAAGGTCTGAAACACTAGTACTGTGATGAGACTTTGTCATTTAGGTTTAGGAAAAGCAAACATAGAACTGATTACTCACTACAATTATACACTGGCTCAGAGGAGAAAAACCCTAAAATATTTACCACAGGAATAAAGAATTCCAGAAATTGAAACGTTGCCCAAATTTTCATTTGACCAGGCAACTAGATCAGGAAGTACTTTAACCAGGGCCAGTGTTCAGAGGTCCAAAGAGAATTTGATGATTGTGCACGGACTTGCAAGGAGGAATGGTAAGAACTGGGAAGGAGCTGGAAAGATTCCTTGGGAGAGGAAGAAGGTGCTGTTCCTATTTGAAAAGCCGGAAAGGCGCCCACCCACTGCTAAAGGCCCCCAGCCTAGGGGAGGAGCCACTGGACCGGATTCCAATTAAGTACGGGGGACAACTGATGAAAAAACAGGAAGGGGCGTGAAGGTTACAGGGTCAAATGCAAGAAACCAGAAGAGGACACCGAGCAGAGAACCCTGGACAGTGCCCACTGCTCCTTGAAGGTGTCCAGGGAGCCAGCAGGCACTGTCCAGAGGAACTCTGCCTGGAGATGTGAATTGATGAGGGAACAGAAATAATCCCCACAGTCGCAGAGAGCCCCTTACCCCCCTGCCAGCCTCCACTCCCTGGTCTTGTAGATAGCCAGTTTGGCCAGGACTAGGAAGAGGTTGACGAGGAGGTCCCACGACTTCGTGGGGCCACGGATGGGGTGTGAGTGGATGAACAGGTGCGGGGAGAAGTGCAGCCAGAACCTCAGCAAGAGGTTCTGAAGGAGCTGGAGGAGGGGCTGTAGCCTGGCGCACTCCAGGTACACGTGCGCCAGGGTCTCCCTCACACCGCAGAAGGGGCAGGTGTCAGGGTGGGAGGTGAACCGCGCCAAGTACATGCCCGTGCTCACGGCTCCATGAAGGAGCCACCAACTGATGTCTCTGGTGGGTCATGGGGTCAAGGTGGAACACAGACTGGTCCACCGGGGGTTCTCGCCCTCCAAGGGTGGTAAAAGGTCACGCCACTTAGTGTCCAGGCAGGACGCGAGGGCAAGGAAGTGAAGGGTGTGGAGCACGAGTGCGTACAGATGGTCCCTCGGCGCGGTCTGAAAGGGGACCGGCTGCAGATCAAGCAGCCGGCTTGGGGAGTGAGGATGGGGGGGCCGAGGGGGTTCACGGGGCCGAGGCCCGATGGTAAGCACCAGAGAGCCTGGGCTGCGGGGGGTGGGACACCCTCTTGCAAGACCCGCTTGAGGTACATCAAAGCAGTAGGGGGCAAGGCTGCCCTCACCTCCTGGAGTATGCGTCGGGGGGTTCGAAGGCTGGGAAGGCATCTAGACTTACTGCCTTCTTTGTAGATTTAGCTGCAACTCCAGGGTCGCCAAACTCTCAGCCGGTTTTTGATTGGGATCAGTGAGTTTGCTTTTTTTTTGCTGGCCATTGCTATCCCTTTGCGGCAGCAGATACCAATTTGGAGCTTGATTCTCTACTGCCCTGCTGGTATGTGAGAATTCTTCAGCTATGACAAAAGAAATATTGTGTTCCTGTGTACTTTGGTGGGGGAGGAAATGCTCATAAATAAAATGATTATAATCCTGTATTGTACTTCAACTCTCTGCTCTCCAGTTTGACTCTAAATCTGGTCGTTGTTTTTTTTTCCTGGTGGTTTTTTGTTTTCCTTACACAGCACTAGGATTCAGTCTTTGATATGATTTTGTCTACCCTTAAACATCCCCTTCACCTTTAGAAAGCAAGTCTTTGAAGCCTGTAAGGAAGTTATTTCCCTTCTCTCTTCACAGAGTTGATGTTTTTTAAAGTATGACAGGGATCTGATGTGTATTGGGTGGGGGAGATGCAGGCAGCATTTACCTAACTACAAGTACAAAATGCATTTGGATTTAATAAAAGTAGTGAGCAAAGGGATGGGACTTGAGCAAGAGGAAAGCCTTGATGGCTTTGACAAGCCTTTTCTTTCTTCTCTTGAGCTAATTGTGTCATTTGACAGGCTGGCATCAGGGTACAGTGAAATTCTGACAGGCTAATTTGAGCTTGCGTTTCCAATGAAACGTACATACGGCACTCATTATATTTAGTGACAATCAGTGTCATTTTCTGCTTAAATGCAAACAGCTCAGTACATTTGTTCAGCTGCCTGTCTGCAAATGAAGCAAGCAACCCTTTGATGGAGGTAAAGCAAAAGAGGTGGGGGAGGAGGGCATTTGAACTTCTGATGATGCACTGGGTGTAGAAAAGGGTAGTGGGTGAGCTTGACTATCATGCTGGTCTGAGCGAGCATGGAAGCAGGGAAGAGACAGCAGATAATTGCCACTAATCTTCTATTTGCCATGGTGAAAAAGTGAGAGTGCTCGTTCTTCCACAGTAATTGAGCTTCAGGTTGAAAGGACTGGTGCCAAACTGTTGCCTAGTTAGCAGACTCTGGACTTTGAGCGAGCGCAGAACTACCCGTCCGTGTTTGAATCTTAACAAATCTTTGATACGGTTTTGAATTTCAGTACACAAAGTAAAAATGGATTATGCATTCCAAGGGCAAACACAGAAACCTCGGTGCTAGGATGGCATTGTATCAGAAAGGACACGAATAAGAAACTAGAAAACAACTGTGAGGTGCACTGAGTACACTTGACTACTTGAGGGCACTGTGAAGTGTTGTTTTTCTAATCTATTCTGTACAGGTCCTTATACCAACCTCATCTCAGTAAGAGCTGAGTGCCTTCCAGTGTGGTAAGTGACGTAACTAACATCTCTCACATCTGGTTTGTGATGTTCATGGGAGTAATAGGATAGGCTTTGAATGGAGGATGAAATCTCCTCCAGAGATGGAGAGCAACTGGAGGAGAGGCTATTTCATTGTGCAGGTAATACCATGCATCAGCAAAAACTAAAGACCCTTTCCTTTAAAATTCCCTGCGCTGCAAGGCTACTTGTGTCACAGAGTTTGTATGCTCAACTGATACACAAGTTGGTTGATCTCTTCTTAATTCCCTTACAAGGGCCCAGAGAAATCTGCAGACATTCCATTTCTGACTTTCAGTCAAATTTCATTAAATGCAATGCATGCTGTGTAGAAATGTGCTTATATAGTCAGAAAAGGGATCAGGTGAAAATGACGCTCTCTTAAGCAACAGATCAGCTTCCTGTAGAGGTATAATTATATTTGTTGATTTTAAGTATTAGATTTTCACTAATTTTTACACTTGGCAGACAAAATTGGGTTCTATGCTGGCTCACATATCATCGTAATGATTGCTAACCAAGTTCCATTTGCAGAATTTTTAATAGTAGTGAAAAAGTGGGAAAAAAACCTCAACAAAACTTGAAAGTCAGTTCCCACACTGACACTGTATAGCTAGGATTAGTTTTCTTTTAATGTAATCTTTTACATGTAAGCTGAGCAAATTTGATCTCCATCTCATTGAAAAGCTATAAACAGGAACCCTCTGATGCTACATTGGGGAAAAAATAACTTTTCAGAGTAGAACTGCACTGTACATTAAAAATTTTGGTTTCCAATAATGTAGTTATTTAGATTTAGGACACAGTCCTCCACTTTGTTACATCAGCTTTACCCTGGTATAACTCTATAAATCTGGAGTGACAGTGGAATAAAATTGGTGTAATAGACTGGAGAATTCTGACCTTGCTCTGCTCTCTAACGTCTAAGATTTTCTGCAGCCATCAGTGTGTAAATTTGCATCACTTGAAATCCAAGTTTCAGCTCCCACCTCTCTCAGTTCAATGGGTCGTACAATACAGCTGAGGAATACCTAAAGCTTCGGCTGCCCAGACCACCACTGCACAGGACAGGAAGACTATTTAATTGCATTTATAACACTGTAATCTAAGCATCCTCCACTGATCATTAGTGACCTCCGCATATCGTGCAGATTACTTCTGCGGAGATTGATTCTCCTCCCAGAGTTTTCTACCTGATCATCAGTTTGTCATGACTGACTGTCTTGTTGAATCATATTATCAGACAAGCGAGCGATCAGGGAGATGTATTGGGGGATAATATCCCTCTGTGTTAACGCAGAACTGCTGTCTACAGTGTATTTACCAGAGTTTAATCCATTCTCTGATCAGGCAAGCCCCACAGCAGAGGTGTTGTGAGACATACAATGACAGAATGGAGTAGTAACAGAGACCCTGATGCTAGACACCAGCAATCCTATTGGTCCCTTATTTTCATGAGCAGTAAAGTCACTTGAAAATTTAAAAATAGAGTTTGACCCAATCTGCAAATTTTGGGTTTGGATCTAGGCTTTTGTTCTGAACCTACTCTCCTGAGAAATGAACCGACAACCACCTGTACATAGGATACTTCTTTGACGAGAAGATGTATCTTTCTAAACCATGGACCTTCCCTAGAGCTGGGGGAAAGAATAACCAGTAACTCATTCAGTGAATTTGCACCTTTTACAGTAGATGATTTTTGCAGCATTCACCCAGTGCTAATGTTCACAATGACGCTTCCAAAAGAATCAGCTTGATTTTTCCTCTGCTTTGCACCTAGTGCAAAGCGGGTGTACAGCGCCAATCACGAGTGTAAGTGAGAGGAGAATTCAGACCTGGTAGTGCAGCATGTTCAGTTCCATGGCCAGGGTGTAATGTAAGGGCCTGATCCTAAACCCATTGATGTCAGTCAGAGTGTTTTCATTCACTTAGTAGGTTTTGGATTAGGCAAAATGGACACGTTCACAAATGTTTAAATAAGTGACTTAGTCCTGTATTGTGCTGTGTTACCAGCTCATCTGAATTATGTGCTAATATGAGGATGCTGCCGTTCAATATGATGTTCCAAATTTGAATGCTAATGCACTGCATTCAACTTTTGGAAAGGAACCTGTGCTTGTCTCCATCACGGCACCTTTGTGTGACATATGTCGTGGTTTGGCTCTGATCCAACAAGGTGGTGTGCTGTGAACAAGTTGCTTCCCCTCCAGTGTTCAGAAGGCTTCAGCGTAATTTATTCCAGTCAGGACGTACTTTGACAAGCCAGCTGAATGGGTTGCAGCTGTTGCAGTTAAATATCCCATCCCCCTTTCAGGTTTTCCCAGATGTCATAATCTTCAAAGTGACAAAGCGCTGTCCTCGCTAGAGATACAGGCAGCTCTGCCAGTGGTTTGGAGGATGTGGGGGTGGGCTGGTAGAAAAAGCAGCCCATTGTGCTCATTACTGAGAAGAGCTGGACAATGGGTTTTGATTGGAAAACCCTTCTCCGCTGATGAATAATTAACACCCTAGGATACTAAACCTGATACTGATTGTGCATTTGATGAACATCTTAAAAGTTCTATATATAGAAAAAGATATTTTCCAATAATATGAATCCTAATAAACATACTGAACTAATGAGCCTTTTAATGTCACAGATGCCATCTGACCTGCTCTAAAACTTGCTTTTTTTATGCTTCTGATTGCTAAAGTATTGAAACCCAGTGTAGTTCCGTCCACTACTCACTCTTATCTGATGATGGGCCTTGCAATGCACTTTACATTTCAGTAAAGATACCTGACCTCTAAGAGCAACCCTGAAAAGACAAGTCTGGCTTTTGCATAAGAGAGACCTTCAAAAGTAAGTTTTATGCATTTAATATCTCTCTCCCCCACCAAAACCAATATTTGAAGTATCGGCACTTTGGTAACACTTTTCAAATGTACACAACTGTAGCGAAACGCTATTGTGCTTGAACTTAACCACATAACACATGTCTGATACTGGGAGTGGATTCCGTATTGTATTTCAAGAAACGATTTAAAAGAAGTCTATTCCAGGCACTTCTGTCCTGATGCTGATCTCTCATTGTTATAAATCAGGAGTTACTCCACTGTAGTCAGTTGAATTACACCACAGTAAAACCTTTGTAAGTGAGATCACAATTGGGCTTGGTCCATCATCCTATGGCAGACAGCCTGTATATCACTATCATTCTATCACTTCAGTCTGAGTGCCTCACAAGCATTTACAAATAGAATCAATAAAGCTTGGTGTAGTCTTTGTACAGCAAAGGGCCCCAGGAATTGCAAGGCAAGCCTAGCTAACTATCTAGTCCTTGACCCAAATGTATCTGTTTGGGGTTCTTCTCTTCTCCCTGATTATTTAACTATTAGGCTGACCTGAGTGGAGCTGTAGGACTTTCAACCACCCATTTAATTTGTGCTGCCATTTTATTCCTGGAGTTTTGCTCTTCCCTTGCTACTAGCAGATTTGCGTTTGCCTAATATATCTATACCAAGTAGGAGGTGCTGCTGAGATATTCCGCAGCCACCATTTTCCCTCTCGACTGGGGATCTAATTCTAATGCCATGGAGGGGTAAATCTGGAGGAACTTCTCTGAAGAGAATGGAGTTACATCTGTGTAAAACTAGGGCATGTGAAATTGGAATCAAGTCCTGGGTGTTCCAGTAACCAATGGAATCAGTGGGTTCTGACACCTGCTACCTGACATGGCTTTAGTGTCTTGTAACCCTGATGCCTAGGGCTAGGAAGGCAAGCTCAGTCTTTTACTAGGACTCCTATGTGTCACTTGGCTTTCACAAAGAGAATAACATCTCCACTGTTGTTCTTCAAGCCCCTTTTGACTGAAGTTGAAAAGCCTGATCCTGGGCTTAAAACTCTCTCGCTCGCTTTCTAGTTGCGGTTATAATAATAATGGAATTCTTGCTGCTTCTCCAGGAGGTGCAGCATGGAAATACAGCCCCTAGGAATGTGGGGAGGGTGTCAGCAAGAGGAATTTAAGCTCCTTTGAAGTTCAAGGGATTCTGAGGGTTCCTAGGGCCAATGCACTTCCCAGTGTCCATTCGATTTAATTTATAGCAGCTTCCCCAGCACTGCTCCATGGCTGTGCTTATATGACAGGGACTCCTTCTCACTCCAACATGCCAACTAATGCCACTTGAAATGGGGATTTCTGTGACAGGGGCTCCTGTCTGCTACAGCTATTTGCCTAAGACCACCCCTTTATTTCACATCGGACAGCCAGCTGATTGTAAACTCCTATGAGAAATGCCCTGAGCCACATTGCAAGGAGTGATCCAGAAGGGAGAGGCTGTGCAGCCCACTACAAATCCCTTGAGCCATGCAGTCTCCCTTGAACTTTGCTCTTGTGTTGGCAGAATGTCCTGTGGGTAGCTGCATCACCTTTTATCACTGTTCTTTTTGCTCCTCATCTGAAAAAGAGCCCAGCTCGCTCATTTTTTGTTTCTTGACAAGCTTTTAAGATGTATTTGATTCCTCGTGATGTCTCCATTCTCTCTCTCTCTCATCTCACAGTTTACGGCGTCTGTTCTCCTTGCAATCACAAACCTGGAGGAATTCTTATGCAAGTAATGTGGTATGGCAAGGATTATAGGTTCAGATGCAAATGCACAGAGAACTGCTGAATTCTGACTTCCCAGATCAAACTGTGAACTTCACTTGAATGCAGAATTCTGCTTACAATTAGTCATAATATTGTCTCTACAAATCAAAGAAGCCATTACTAGGAAATGTTTTAAAAAACACAAAAATATCAGCAGGGTGCACAGCTTTCAGATCAAAGAGGAATCTCTGTACAATGTGCCCTTATTTTCTGAATAGTGCAAAGGAGATGTTAAGGGTCACAGTTACTTACAGCTGTGATTCCTTGAGATCTTTCATCAGGATAACTAGCTTCTGTTTGCTGTGATCTGTCTTGATTTCTCCCTGCATAGTGTCCAGTCCTGAAAAATGAGGTGTCTGTATGAGTTTAGTTTTCAGAATAGCATGAGCTGAGCTGAGCAGAAAACATCATCATTTGGTTATTTCAAGAGAACTGTACTCTGAAACAGGACCAAAAAATAATAAATAAATACAAAACTGCTTTTGGAGGATGTTTGTTTGTCACAGTTAGTGTAAACAGAGATCTAAAGGATAATTACACATATTTGCATTTTTCTATTACTAAAACTCCCCAAGTGCTATAGAGCCACTTTGAAGGGGGAACATGGTGGCTATTCTGTTGCAGCAAAACTATGTAACAGTGGTTTTAGGAACAGAAGTGCAGAGTGATTTAACTGTTTGAAACTAAAAATGGAATTTAGGTCTGCAGAATGTAATTTCTTCAAATGGAGCTTGCCAAGAGGCTGGGGCTAGAATACTTACCCTTGTGAAAATTATCACGAGACCTTTTAAGAAAAGGCAACCTAATTTGCTCAATTTAACAGTCTAAAATTTCGCCAGGATGACTGGCATTCATGCTCTGAATAAATTAGGAAACCTTGTGAAGGTAAAAGGCCAGGCTCTCAGCTAAGATCCTAGCCCTTCGCTCTACTCAGGCTGTGCAAAAGGACTGCGTTCTGGCTGCACATGGCCGGCAGGGAATTTATCTGGTATTGAAGAACTCCCCTCTGGTTTAAAGGTGTCAGAGGTGGTTCCTGCCCCAGCCTCTCCCCCAACATACGAGATTCGTAAGGGAGAGGAGAGATGGAGACCTGGCATGTGGAGCTTTGCTCTGCAACATCTATCCTCCACTGGTATAGGGCCCATTAGGTTCCATTAGTGCAATAAGGATGCTATATTAACGACGTAAATTAGAGCAACTGCTCCTTTGCTCCAGCACAGATGGGCTTTCAGAATCAAAATGTTGTAACTGGTCCTTGATGTGTCCTCAGCCACTGGAGAGGATTTGCCCTAAACCACTATGACAACCACATTCCTCCTTTGTGCCTCTATTGACCTCTGTAGCATTACTTCAGGAATCCATTTGGCCCCAAGGTTTTCACTACTGCTTTCACTTCTGAACCAAGTGGTGGTGGTGGCCAGTGTGCAAAAAATCAGCATCACGTGTGAAACTATCGGCGTGGAATCTGGTGTATAACCCCCCATGAATCGGCTTCTGTGTGTTAGTGAATGGATGGACCTTAATGTTTAACATTTAACTTAAATGTTTAATTTTAAAGATTAAATTTTTGTTTCTGATGGTTAAGCAGAAATGAAAGCAAATGAAAGCAAGAGGGAAAATGCGTTTACGTTCTCCAGCATTAGATTTCCATACTCCTGTTAACATAAATGTCATCCTTTGGAAAATGGCCACATCCCGCCAGAAACAGACATGTCAATTGTGCTTAAAAGTGCAGGGCTTAAAGTTGCAAAATACCTAGTGCTTTCTGTTCCCACTGAACACAAGGGCAGCAAAAGACTGCCAGCACCTCTCAGGAGACATCTTATATCTTGCAGGTCCTGGTCCTTAATATTTTTTAAATGCTTGTCACAGTTTATCGCTGATGGGAGGAAGTTCTCCTCTTGTGAACTTTCAGCTGGCTAAGCAGAATGGAGGTGGTTTTCTTTCAGTAGCTCTGTAGTCAGAGCCTGGGTTTAAAGTCTTGTCTGAATAACCAACATTATTTTTCTCTTCTCGTCTGTCTTCGCTCTCTTCCTCAGTCTTTTCTTTGCTTTTCTTTCCAGCAGCCCTTGGTTTGTTTTTGACATGTGACCAATTGTTTTACTGAGTTTTTAGACCTCTTCTCCCCTCTGCCTATGCATGAGATCAAGAGATAGTAAGATGGAGAACTGGAAGGAATGGAAGCACTGAGATTAAAAAGAGAAAACGGCAGCGAGAGGAATCTTTGATGCAAAAAGCTGAGTAGAAAAACAATCCAGGAATTATATTAATAAAGAGGATGATATAGCAATTTATATCCAATAAGTTGGTCCCAAATAGCCCAAACTGGGGACCACCTATATGTGTGCTGCAAAAGCCATCTATTTGACAGGGTTTTGGTGAAAGCTTGAAGGCTCTTGAGGAGAGGTTAAAGGGGCTAATTTGCTTCTTTGTTTTAGTGGCAGGCTGAGTTAATTTGTTGTTTGAAAATGATTTATTTGGCTGCTTCGGTGGCTATCACTTGTAGTTGCAAGTCTAATTGTTAGAGTACCTTGATCTTTTTCATATGGGCGTTTTTGCATGTATTTATTTAAATCTAAAAGTATTAAATTTAGCATCTATTTTTGATCAGTGGTTCAATAATTATTCATAGAAGTTTAAATCCAGCAAACATTTTAATATCCTTTAGATTTGGAAGTACCTGAAAATTTTAGATGGACTTGGATTAAGAGAACAGTTTGAGGGGCCCTCCTGTAGTTAGCAAGTGGAAATCTGCACAGAAATTGACCGATCCATGCCCTCTCTACTACCCCACGCAGTGCAGCAGTTAGCATACCCTTAATCCATCAAGGAAGATCTACCATGGCACATAATATGACCACTATCATAGTGGGTACAAAGGATGGAGATCTGGGGCTGTCTAACTGTGAAACACAACATTCCTAGTTGACATAAGAAATATTGCCCTCCAGGAAATTAAAAATTATACATTGTGTATATATATATAGTGTGTTTCTGCCTATGCTCGGGCACAAAAAGCAATGAAAAATGTACATAATAGCACAGTGCTAGATGATCCAGCAAATTATCTATAAACAACTGCCTGCTTTCTTTAAATATTCAAGTCTCTATATAAATAAAGATAAATACTGCTTAAAAATGTTGAGTGTAGGGAGACTTGAAGGACTGATCTTCAGCTGGTGTAAAACAGTATATCTCTGTTGACTGAGGTGGAGCTATGCTGATTTGCCTCAGCTGCAAGATTTAGGTCATTGTCACCCACCACCTCACCTTCTGTTCTTATGTCTCCCTTCTCATCTGGGGCATGATTCTACAACCCCAAACCAACATACTAAGATATGGGTAACCCCCGTTGGAGTCAAGGGGAATAGCTCAGATCGTGTAGATGGAGAAATGGGCCACTGCGTGTGTATCTCCCTATCTTACTACACACCTCAGTATTTGACATCTTATTTTCATTTTCTTATTGCCTTCTCTTTTTCCCACCACAAAATGGGACTCAATTTTCATGGTCACACCCATATCTGAATGTCAGGTATAATACAACTGCGAGTATTTCTTATTGTTTGCATTATATAGGGTTGGGCAAGTAGTTCAGGTGGAAATCTGAACAAGTTGAGTTCTACCCTGTCCAAACAAACCCAAACCTTAATGAACATGAATGAATGGAAGCAGCATCTTGTTGACGAGTTGTTTCATAATACAGATGCTATCAGAAAACCTTTAGTGCTTCAAGATTCCATACCTGGAGCACATTGAGGTATTTGGAGCGCTCCCAACATTTGATTCAGAGTCCAAACTTGGATGCATGAATGCTAAAAGGATAGATACCATATGAATGCCTTGGATATGCTATTAGAGAGAGAAAGAGAGAGAGAATGATCACAAACTTCTATTCAGACGCAATGACGAATCAGCTATGATATATTCCAGTTTTCTAAAACACTCATTCCTCCTGGGGTCATTGTCTGAGACAACAGATCCTGGCCTTGGAAAGGAGTGTAAACAACACACTGAAGCAGGTCACAATTCTTACAGTCCATATTGATATCACTGTGATGCTGGGGTTGCTCAAAGATTGTTGGTGTCACTTCTGCACACAATGCACTGCATGCGTCTCAGTGACATTCAATTTGAAAGTGCTGCAAATGGCAGGGCTAACAGATTGGGCCGCTGCCTTCTGTGAATGACATGTAATCCACCATTTTGCTGCTGGCTCATAGATCTGTGTCAGTGTGTGCCTGACTCCTGTGTGCTTGCTTTGCATCATTCATTACTTAACAACACGTGGAGTTTCATAAAGCTGCAAAACATCTTATGTAGAGGAGCCTGAGACCTCACGATAGATTTCTTACAACGGGTAATGTCAGTCAGCCGTATGGAGACATTAATAAGCAGATCTTGCAGACAAAGTATCTTGTCAATCCACCCTTTGGAGAGATTTGCATAAATAGAGTTTTGGATGGGATGCTTCAGAGAGGCGCCATAGAAGCTATTTCACTGAGCTGTGTTAATCTGTGTGGAGCCGTTTATGATATTAATAGTGCTGTAGTTTTGGTTCAGCATCGTTCTAAGAGTATGATGCAGTTCTCTCAGGGAAAAGGCTATTCAGATATGAAATTATTAAAACGTTGTTCTTTTGTTTACTAAAACCATGGACAATAAATTGTTAACATGCACCCTCCCCTAACACCCAGTGCTGCGCTCAGGATTCTTTTCATTAAAACAGGCAGGATCTAAATCCATCTCTTCTCCAGAAGCTTGTCAATTTTGCCCCCACTGTGTTTTCTGAGACCAACGGATGCATTCTCAGCTGCATGTGGTATTTCTCAGCTACCAAAGTTTCCAATAATTAACAGCGCGTCTGTCTGCACATTCCCACTTAGAACATCCTTTGCTGTAGGTTACCATGCCGAATTCTCCAGGGAATCACACCCTGTTGCCAAGTTGTTCATGTGTTAGGAGTCCCTCCGTATTTATACCTTCGCAGTTGAGAAAATAACTTGGCCCTTGGGGAACTGAGCTGGTGCCGATAAAGTAAAATGGACTTGAAAACTTCTCCAGGCCCGTGAACTAACCCAAGCCGAATCTGGGGAAAAAGCAAGTTAAGCCCTTTTTTCTAGTCATTTTTACATACCCCTCTGCACTTTCTGGCTCTGATCATAAGTGAAAGCAGAAATGACCTCAAACCCCTCATTTGGCTAAGCACCACTTGGCACAGGACATAGCAGGGAGTGTCAAAAGTGACTTTGCCCCACCTACATGCCTCCTGTCACCTTATCCTGGGGCCAACTGCCAAACTGGCTGTCAAAGGTGGCTTTACCTTGTGCCAGCTGGAAACAGCCCCCAAGGTTAAAGCAGTTTTTTTGGCACAAAATGGCCACAGCGGGGGCCTTGATCTAGTCTTAGGATGTTTTCATTTAAATGTATAGTCCTGTGCTGCAGACACAAAGTGTTTGGAGGGACCTGTAAAACCAAACTCTGCTCTCAGTCCCCTGGATATAAACACAGACTTCAGTGGAGTTACTCCAGATTTAGACTGATTTAAACTGAGGCACTTTATCACCCTGAATTCTTTCTTGCTTATCTGAACTTAACCTTTTGAGGTTCTCCCTTCAGAAAAACTAATTGCTTAGACCAGTCATGTCTCCCCTTCTTCTATCCTTATTTGTTTTCTATCTTCTATTAAAACACAGTAGAACCTTTTAACTGGATTGAATAGATATTCTAATGTTCCAATTAAGTGGATAGCCAGCATCCCATGCAAATGGCTGTTCTGATTAAGACAAGAGGTTATTTAAACAAAAATCAGTTTGAAAAGGTTTTAAATGACAGTACTGAACAAAACAGGGCATTTCCTGTATTTTATCTTTAAACTTTAATTCTATATTAAAAAGCAGAGCTTCGTAGCAGCTCATCAATTAAAAATATCCCAGTGAAGAAGAATATACTGTATGGCACACTCTAGCTTTGCTATAATAATCAACATTGTCTTGAACCTACTTTAAAGGGAAAGCTTGTTTGCTATGAATTCACTCCAGTCTCAGTTTTAGACCATCATTATATTTCTGTGCAAACTTAGATGGAAACAAGTTACAAAGTGATATAATCAAAAAGCATGATTCAGCATTGAGTTCAATGGGCCTAGACTCTAATCAATGAAAGGTAGAGACAAAAGGTTGAGTTTTTACCAAGCCAACTAGAGGGTTTAGCTACACAACTCCTATTTGAAATTCATTCAACCGGTCCCTCATTTTGGCATCCTAAGTAGGCGGAGCTTATTTGGGGCAGAGCTTGTGTGAGTACCCCTATCCAAGTATCCTAGCCGACCCAGACCTTATCCACTCACCTGCAGAAGCTTCATAGGAATTATTGTAGCCTTTGGGTAGAAACGCTTATGGCCCTACGCTGAAGTAGAGTGTATAGCCCTGCACCATCCAACCCAAAGCAGAAGTAGGTTCCCTCTACCCGTCCTGAGCTCTGTGTCAGATGTCCTTCAAGCTTTTTCAGCCTGTCGCACAGCTGTACAGTTGTTGGTGATGAGGGGCTTCCATGACCCATAATATGGGACATAGCCTCGGGATCTGACTTATCATTTGTAATTCTATAAGGTGCTTTGAAGGAGTGGGACGGGAGTTGTTTCTGGACAATGACTTTCAAGGTTTATTAATGAATTTAGCAAGCAGTCATTGATCACAAATAATTAAGATTCTGCATTCTCAGTGTGCACGTAAGGGGCATGTAGAATTCCAGCCCCTATGCTCTGGAAAGTACAGGGAATTCTCCTTTCCCTGTTGCCCTGCCAGAGCATGGTGTGCCAAAACAGGTGGGAAGGGAGCAAGACCACAGCTCTGACCCAGGCTGCACTCCAAAAAGGTTCAGTAATGGGGCACTCCTCTGTGTCCCCATGAGCACTGGAAGACATTCTGTGCCCCTCCCCCTAAGGTGATGCGGCTCCAGAATGTAGTGCTGATGAAGGGCTGTGCCCACAAGGCCCAAAAGGGCCCTTAGATATTTTCCTAATTTACAGAATATTTATCTGCTGCCTCCTGATTGCTTGTTCCTTTGTGTCTGTCTTGGGAAGAGTGTACCCAATAATGGAAATTGGAAGGAAACACGCAATATAAAAAAAAACCCACCACTTAACTGATTTGCTTCCCCCTTCACTCCAAACAGGCCAGTTCCGTGCAGGCGTGACGTGTTGGGGAATTCGGAGTATTACCAGATGGTGTGAGCAATGATTTAGCAGAAACATGGGACTGTTAGTGGTGGCAGTGATGGCCATCATGGGACCTTGGAAGAAAAAAATGCAAAGCGTGAGCTTTTTGGTTGTGTGTACAATGTACTCAGAGGCACTCAGTCCCCTGTTGCTAAGAAGGATGGGCTAGTCCGAAATTCATTTGTAGCTCAACTTTGAGGTGAGCTCTACCTTTTGCTTATATGCAGCTCAGATAGTTCTACAGCTGGAACAAGCCATTTTGATATTTCATAACTGATTTGGTAGCCTAACCTGGGAGTGTAAGATAAAGACACTTCTCTGTTCTTTCAAAATCTCATCAAGCTCACAGACTCTTTAAAATTCCAGCACTTAAAATAAAATTGGATGTTCTGTATGGAAGTAGAGTGTACTACATCTGTTTAAATTTTGAGAGAAACCACAGGGTGGCGAGAGGAAGAGATACTGACACTCCCATTAAGAGGAGGAGAAAAAGGGCATTCAGCAGAAATCACATTTCATTCTTCCAGGTTTGTTACATTAGGACTCTGCTGAATAGCGCTACCCAATCAAATGCTTTGTAGACAACATTTGCTCAAAACACACTTCCTGGTTTAATGAATGGTTGTTGAATGCTTTGTACAGCCAGCATTTTCCCTTTCCTATTTCTGAATGTAACATTCTGCCATTCAAACTACTTTGCTTTCATCAGTGTTATAATATCTCCAGTCCAAATGACTGTAATTGAAGATTCTTTCCTGATACCTCCCAATGACTGCAGAAGGACAAAATATTTTGATTGTATTTTGTGCTTCTGCTTATAGTGAACAAGCAGGAAAGGTACCGTCTGGCATTAGCTATTGTAAAGACAAGAGATGCCCTTTTCGTATGCCCTAAAGTACCACTTTGGATGGCTCCGTTTGATCACTAAAAAAATTGCTGCTTTTTGTGGGCTTTTCAACCTTTTTATTTATTTATTTATTTTTATGTTTTAGCACCTAACATTATATATGAAGTAGAACAAATGTACCTAGAGAAAGTAGTATGAAATGATAGTTATGACATTTCTTGTACAGTTAACTAAGGGTGCCAATCTTCAGAAACACAACGTACCCAAAGAACAGAGCTGCTTTTATTCCTATTAGGAAGGAAAGTACTTGTCTCTGCTCCGTTTCTAGCCTGTGATTACATGTCCCTTTAAGGCCTCCTTACTATTATCAACAAAACCCAATGCTGATGGGGGTTACCTAGTAAACAAGCCTTCAGTGTGGAGAAGAGTTTAGAGTTCTGCTAAAAAGAACATTAACTTTTTACCCGTGTACATGGCTCCATTTACTTCTCCAAGACACTACAAAGAATGGCCTTACAGCTTTTACTCAAGTGCACAGCAGCTAGTGTCTAAATACCTAGACACTGATTGATTGAAAAAACCCATTCAGGAAGGGTATTTAAGCATGTGCTTATATTTAACTGAACTCATTGTGACTTAAGGACATGCTTTAAGTTAAGCATGTATTTAAGTGTTTTCCTAAGTCAGCTTTTTAGTTTGTAAGACACACGTATAAGACCTCTGTAGGCTACAAATCTGATCTGAACAATTTAACTGACTGGTAGCTAGATATTGTTTTTCACTTAAATGCTATCACCGTGGGATGAATCTTAGTGTCAAATTCTGTCCTTGTTAGCAAAGCTATATCGTAGGTGTTTGAAAATGGTGTGCAATGCACCCTTTTATTACAAAGGTAAGCACACAATTGGATTTCTACCCTATTAAAAACTCATGCAGGTGGAAAGAATGAAAGAATGCACCTGGAGAAGTGCAGAGGAGAAAAAAAATGTTGTGAGCAGGGAAGAAATGAAATAGATACTTATTAATATACATTTTACCATTCCAGAAGGGCAGAAGTGGAATTGTTGAAAGCACGATAAGACTGAAAAATAATTGTAAATATGGCACTTCCTTAATCATCAGATCTGCTGCTTTTCTGTAGTCAGTTAGACCAGCTGACCTGAGTGACAAAAGTCAAGGCTGAAAACCAGGCCCTGTAGAAGTCTATAGGAATTTTGCTATTGACTTCCAGGGGGCCAGGATTTCATCTAAAACTTGTACTTGTTTTCCTGCCAAGCCTGCGGAGGCAAGACAACTCTGAAAGAATAAGCTGCATTCTACTCCTGTTCACACATTTTCATCAGAATTTTTAAGTGTTCCAACTGCAAGGTCAAATTCACATCTGTTCACTAATGTTGAAGGCAATGGAGCTGCACAAGTGTAATTGGAAGGGTTCTACCTGTTCTGCAGAATGTTTACTGCTGATGATAATGCACAGGTGGAGAAGAACCCTGTCTCACTTTTAGATTCGTGGATGAGTGTTCAGGCTGGCAGTTAACAGTTGTCTGAGTAATTCTGATATGGAATCAATGGGCCACAGTATACACTGATTTTTTACAGTCACTTTTCAGGACTGAGTCACCTGAATGGTGCACAATTGACTGTTTCTCATTGATAGAATAACTTGCCAGTTGTGCCCCTAGTTAGAATGTGTATAGCAGAACTGCTAGAGCTGCTGCAAGGAGAAAATGGGTGGGGCCCTCTGGCTGAATTTTGGGCTGGGGAAGGGAAGTAAGAGATGTCAGGAGTAGGTGGATTGGGACCTGTGTTTGTGTGTTTAAAAAATGAATAATTAGAAAATAATTGCGTGGCTCCATAGTATTTGCAATCCCGATTAATTGTGTGTTACTTTAAAACAGTGCCATTCTCTTTACAGCTGTATGTGTTCCTTTAACATAAACAGGGACTGTCCTATGCCTTTCCTCTTTTAGTTAAATGGGAATTTAATGCTCTCCACCGTAACTCTTTGCAAAAAAATGTTGTTGATCCTGTGTTAATGAACAGATATTCTGTAGTTTCAGCAAAGGCAGAGATGCATGATATTACAGAGCCTGAGGCTATGGCATCTGATTTATTAATTGAACTGGCCTGCAAATATGAGGCCCTTTAATTAATCTTTCTGCACTGGTACTTCTAATCATAGTCCCCAGTTAAAATGGATTTTCCTGGGTAGAATAGTGATAGGAAGTGAATAAGCACCATCCCTGCTCTACTTCTAGCACTGTTTCTTGTCATGGGCTTAGATTTTGATCTTCACATGTACTTGTCTGATATATGAACAAGGCAATATAATGGTTGGCCAAGGGAATGGGTTGTCATTGACATGTGGTACCCTGGTATGTAGTCATTGGACAATTAAATTCCTTTGGGAAACACAGATATAATACGGGTATGATTTGCTCCCTAATTAGAGGGCTGTGTGAGGCTGCTCTGTTACCAGCATGAAGATAAACCGTCTTGTGTTGCTATAGTGGAGGTGACTAATACTGGTAGGGAAAAACGGAAGCAAACTTTTTTTTCACAGGCTGGCAGTCCATCATGAATTCTGCTATTGTTGTTTTGTAGCTTTATTATAACAGAGACTACAGAAGAGGAGGAGGAATTGAGGAATCTGTAGCTATTGAAAGGTGTTTAGGAAATCTCAGATTTTGCTGCTGGCATTTGCTGTAGCTCTGTGCCTGATACATGGCTGCCAAAACTCAGGCAGATAACTTTCAGTGGTGTGTGCAACACTTTATTAAAAGGAACTGCATGACATTAATGTCACCCTTGGAATGTCTCATGGACCTAGCCATAGCCACCCTTTTGAGAACTAGAAGACCAAACGTGGTCTTTTATATCGCCACCTGGTGTCGTTCAGTTAAAATGTTACAGAATAGGGCCCACAGGCCTGCCAAAAGTGAGAAAACTGTATTTGAAGATTCTGGGTCATGCGCTCAGTCAGTATAAATTGACTTCAATGGTGCTATGCCAATCCACTGCAGCTGAGCATCCTTGATGCTCTGGCTATTCTGGAGTTGTTCCATTCTGCTGCTCATTCAAATATTTATCTTTTATATTTTTGCCTTGAAAATGAAAAGTGTGACTATTTTACTGAGCCTTTTGCTAACAATTGGCCTTAATGCTAAAAGTCTCCCATCAGGGCTGAAGCCTATTTAACGACCACAAGAAAACAGAGGAATGTGGACATTTCAGCAACAATTCTAAAGATATTAAGTTTTTTTATATATATTATACTTTATTTTTTCTTACTACAGAGCCACATAGTATGAGGTCATCAAAGGTTGTATTTTAACAAAAGCCATATAATAGAAGGAGCACAGTATAAAGATAATTACCTCAGCACAGACATGTAATAACTCCAGTAGGTTAGAGCAGTCTGCTAGTTAATTTCGCCTGCCATTGTGAGTCCTTCAGATTGATCGATACCACACAAAAAGCCACATTTTTCATCTGTGCTTTAAACACAGTAAATTTCAAAAAGTAAAAAATGAAAGTACCAGGCCAGAGAAGGGTAGACTAACACAGTAATGGAGCAAGGAACCTTTAGCACTGCAGCTGGATGGAAAATGGATTTCCCATCCTGCCAAAATTATTGAAATTTCAAAAAATGTTTCCAACCTGAATTGGGATGAAAGGTCCTTCTCAACCATTTTCACCATCTGAAAAGCTTGAAAAACATTTCCTTTTGAGTCAATCAAAATGTTTCATTTCAATTTTCCCCATTTTTTTACCATAATTAGCTTACATTCCTAAAAGAAAAATAGTTTTGACCCAGAAAACCAGACATTTTCATTTTGAAAACATCAAAATGAAACATTTCAACAATTTCTAACATTTTTTTCCCCAATTTTGTTTTCAAATTGAGAAATTTGTCAAAACACACCTTTCCTGTGAAAAGTTTCAGTCGCAATGGAAGTGGCATTTTCTGATTTTTATTTATTTATTTTTTAAAAATGTTTTGATGAAAACTTCCTGACATGTTCTATTTAGGACACTAATTTTAAACCAGCCTACATTTAGGAACTGCAAGCTGTCACCATCTGATGGCTCTGTTAAATGGGAGAATGGTTTGTCTTTGGTTCCTACTGTGCAAATGTCCACATCACCAACCATCACCACTACTGGTAGTTTCAGTAGAAAGGAACAGGATTTAAAGGACCTGGCACCTTAAATTCTGCCCTCTTTTCCCTCGAAGTGACTCCATATGTGTAAGGGCTGGGACACTAGTAAGGTATATGAAGTAGCCTTGCATACACTCAGTGCTGGGCTGTACCTGTTCTTTGGCTGGAGGAATTTAGTATCCAGAGCTTTTGTTTTGTCTCAGTGGCACTGGATCACAGAAAGAGTTGCTTTCCTCAAACACTGAACAAGGAATTTGATTAGAATTAATAAACAGAAACCTTATTGTGAAACAATTAAGGTTGCCCACGCACACACACACACAAAACATACCTGACACAAAAAAACAAATGTGAGGAAATAAAAAGTTGTCATCTAACAGTATGGTACATATCCTCTTCTTTCCCCAACCCCAAACAGGCACTCATTCTCCTGCTTGTATATATCATAGACCATGCACCACAACCTTATCTCTACCCCCTAGAGATACCAGCCTTCTAGCACCCCATATACTAAATGATCCCCTCTCAACTTACCAGGCCAACCCTTCAACCCTCCTTTCCGAGCACCCCTCTCATCGTG